>JAMXBB010000012.1:21661310-22294712 GCA_024138015.1 Lumnitzera littorea
CCAACACACACACACAAAGCACGTAATGTTTCTTTTACTTTAGAGTATTGTTCTTTAAATTGCAATTGGTTAGTCAACAAAGTAATCCCTACAACCAATCCTTGCAACCATAGGGTTGCTTTTAGGTTTTACAATCTTTTAATAGGGAAAACCAAATTACTATGCATCTACACAATAATGATTTAAAATAAAATAACCAAAAGCAAATATACATATAATCCTCCTAAGTTTGGATTTAAATACAGATTTATTTCCTAAACTTTAGTATTGCAAACAATCTCTTCAAACTATGTCAATTTGGCAAGTAACCTCCTATAGGTTATAGATGATCTTCTTAAAATTTGACCTTGCTACAAAAACATTCCCTAAATTTATCAAAGTGTAGTTTAAAATCCTATAAACTTTGATAATGGTATGAATTTTTTTTAATTAAAAAAAGAAAATATCTTTTATGTTGCCAAATTAGTAAAGTTTATGAGGTAATTTGTAATATTTGAATATTTAGAGGATGAATCCTCACTTACGTCAAAGTTTATGAGCGTTATTTACCATTTCCCAATATATATATGTGTATGTGTATGTGCGCAAGATCATGGTGACATGTTTGTATGAATGGATAAGATACTTAAGTTTGGAAATTAAAAATCATTTTAGAATTATGAAGCTAAGATAACATTGCAACTAAAGCAACTATGCTAAACATGTTGAAAAATCATATCAAGAAAAAAAAATTCAAGTTGAAAAGTTATTTGGAGCAAGGATTGGCACAAGTATGGAAAGAATCCAAACAAATGGTATATATGTTCAAAGGGATTTCCTTTTCCTTGAGAATAAGAAATAGTTGAATTAATTAATGGAGCAAATTAAAAACATAACACCCCAAAAGAAATTAATATAAAGAGCTAGAAGTTATGAATCTGAATAATAAAGTCAGATCTCTTAAAATAGAATGAGTATTAACAACCCTTAACGGACAAAATTTCTACCAAGAGAATGAAAAACTAATGCTCTAATAAGAGAAAAAAAAAATACTTACATAGGGGTTAATAACAAAAATAATAGAGACAGAAAATAGCTACTCAATGAGAATACCCTTGAATGGTATAGACCTACACTATCCATTAATGAAATTGTTAGAGGTGATGACCATGTGACACTCTAGAACTTAGGACATTATAGCTTGCCATGTTTTATCTTAAATAGATGGAACACTTAGACCTTAAAACTCACAAGTGCCTATTTAACTTGCCAAGTCTTACATATTATAAACTACAATAAAAGGTTTGATTAGAAATCTAACCAACTCCATACTAGCCAAATCCATGAGATTAAGTAAAACATATCCAAGGGTCTAAAAACTCCAACACAATTCACAACCTATAGTTACTTCTAGCCTAAGGAAGGAGTCTAGCTCCATACCACAACAACCAATAGAAACATAAAAGATCATCAAGAGTCTTAGCTATATTGCAACTCATTAACCTCAAACAATTACTCTCTAAAGTCACTCTAATTGCATAACTCGAGTATTGATCATCATGAAAGTATGGTTACTTCACTTCATTCTCCTCTTGATCAAAATCAAAATATAGCTCCTCATAAATCTTGAACTTGCATCTATATTAGATAAGTTGGATAAAGAATGAGCTAATGCTTAGTATGAGATGCTACACTCATATGCGCATGCCATACATTTTCATACACATACATTAAATGCGAGGAAGTAGCAACATTTGGATTAATTTTCTTTAATTTAGTCTAGCAAGTATCATAGGGGTTCTCATGAACCCCCTTCCCTCCTAACACACTTTATATATACTTGTAAATATATATATATACAATACATACATACGACTGTGTTGGGAGTTGCTACTATGAGCTTCAACACCTATGAATCGCCCAATTTTAACTTGGATCCTATTAGTACATGACTTTGCTACAGACAATGCCAACATATTGATCATCATGTTACCCCCTTGGATTCCTTCACTACGATCCCTAAGCCGAGCCACTCACAAATAACAATCATTTATAGTTTGATTTAGCAATTCTAACCTATCAAACACACTTAACACAAGCATCATGCTTTAGAAGAGTTGGTTGATCCGAATGGGAAACTTGAATCTTACAACCTGACATTTAAAGCAGATAACACAACTTAATCCTCTACTTAAGTTAATCCTACTCAACAATTAAGGACAATCCCTAACTCTTCTATGCTTCATACCTTCTAATACGTCCTAAGGCCTTTTACACTAGGTACCTAAATGTGCTAACATAGCTAAGTAAAGGTTAGATTTTTAACAAACAATAAGCAAAACACTCGAGCGAGGAGTAGAGGTAGAAGGATTGCAAAGGAAGCAAGTATAGCTTGGAAGGACATGATGTTTGGATGGTGGAGGTATTGGCATCTAGACATCACCCATTTTAGCACTTAACTCCTTGGCTCTCATCAACACAAATTCATACATACATAAAGTTACTTCAAAACTCATTTTCTTAACCCACAATACTTTCTTCAACTTTGTACAAACTATTCATAACTCTTCTCTATTCAAAACTTATCTAAAGCATGAAAGATAAGAGGATGGAGATAAAAAATTACTTAGGTGGAAAGAGATGCTCTCTAAAACTGAAGTAGTAAGTTGACCCACGAAGAGGAGCTGTCGAGCTACAAATGGTAATGTTTTCAAATTTGTTTTCAACCAAGATCATTAGAAAGCTTGTTGAAACTTATAAGCTTACCAAGATTTAGATTAGAAAATGGGGTTTCCTTTTATCCCTCACCTTTAATCTTGCAAAGTGATAGAGTCTCCTTGAGCTAGGTTAGAGGAGCTAAGGTGGAGGATGCTAAAACATAAGGGAGGAGTAGGGAAAAGAAGAAAAGAAAAGGATTAGCAGGGTCTTAGATTAATGAGTAGGGGATTTTAGGCCTAAAAGACTTATTTACCCTTCCTTTTAAAATGATTTTTGTTTCTCATTTTTTTGGGCATTACAATTAGGGTGGTCAAATGTATGTAGATGGAGATCAAAGCAATGAAGCATACATGGACCTCTAGAGAGAATTGACAAGCTTGATGTGTTGTGAATTCGGTGATATAGATGGAGGTATTGAAAATGATGCAAAAGGCTTGTTATTAGACTTATGTAAGTGGCGATGAGAGTAAAAACAAAACAAAAGGAAAAAAAAAAGGGTAAAGTTTTATTATTATTTTAATTTTTTTTTGCGATTTTATCTTAAATTATTTTAAGGTTTATAAAATCGAAACATAAAATTAAAACGTAAAAATGTAAATTTCTACAATATATGGAAATAGTTTTCATAAAACTATAGATATAGTTATAATAATAACGAAAGAACTTGAAATATATGATGAAAATAAATAAATAAAGAAATTGAGTCCTTTCCTTTAAAAAATTTTTAATCTATACTTTAATATTCACGGAAGAAGGATAAGTAGAGATAAAACTAAATTTTTACCATTATTTTGCTTAAAACATTCGATGAATTGAAGATAATCAAATGTATCAACTCATTTTGAGTTATGAATGGTATAAACTTAAATCTATATTTTTTCTTATAAGCTTTTTATTAGAGTTGAAACTCGAATGATGGCTTTGAATACTGAACAAGGGACTAAGAGAGAGAGAAAGAGGAAAAAAAAAAAAACTGAACTAGGATAGGGAAAATAATTTAATGCTCTAATAGTCAATGGGCTAGTATAAGTTTAGTCATATTTCTTTATTTTTGGTTCATTCAACTTTTATATATGTATGTATATATATATATATATAATCGCTAAACTTGATTAAAAATATACCGTTTTTACTGAGTTTTACATAAAAAAATATCTCGAAATATGAATTATTATAAGAAAACTATTTTATATACGAGTTAACTGGGAAGAGTTTTTTAAAATTGTAAACTCATAAAGTCGCGATTTTGACAATTAAGGTAGGTATGCTATAACTAGTAAGGGATGCCATCACTAGGATTTTTTCTTTGTAGGGCTAAGCTTTGTTGATTATTTAGGAAAGAGACGATATAGAGTAATAGTTCAAAGCATTTGAATTACTTAAAACAAATAAAGTAGCCATTGAAATTTTGAAGTTACATGAAGTTATTCATTGATATTCTACTTTCTAAAAATTATACTAAATTTGAGTAACTTATATACATATTGGACGTGTACTTTAGTAAGGAAATGGGCAAAACCTATCTGTTAACTATTTGAGTTTATCTTAATATTTATTTGAGTTAGATTTGACAACAATTCGATCATACTTAATCTTGTGTTACTCAAATGGTTGATTAAATTGATTTTAAGTTTTATAATGTTTAACTCGATTAATGAGCTTAATTCAGCTTGAGTGAAGCTTAAATATTAGTCAAATTCAACTTAAGATCGATATCTATAATATTTCACTTAGAAAAAAAAATATTTTTTAAAAAATTTAAATCTAAATGAGTTTAATCGAATTGAGTTCAAACTTAATTCTAAATTTAATGAAACTCAAGTTTTGAAAGTTCAAATTCAATACCAACCCAATTTCAATATGTCTCAACTCAATTCATTTGAACATATCTGCAACTTAATTCATTTATAGCCCTTATTTAGTATCATGCCGCATGGAACAAATTAATGCCTATAACATGCCACATAAATGACTCGTACCAAAGTTGCCCCCACCGTCTCCTTCAATCATTTCTATAAACATAGTTAATTACTCTAGTCCCTATTTTTCCACCCCACTTCTTTTTCCAACAGAATTTACCCAACACATCCCATGTGCTTCTTCAGAACAGGCAGAAGAAAAGCGTTTCCCAGGAAGACCACCAATTGCTTTATCATCTTTGTAGCTCCAATATCTCACCAAGCCATACCCTAAAAGAGCACAAAGTTTTCCTCCGTGCTCGATCGTGTCTAGGCCATTGTATGGAGAAAAATACAAAAAAAAAAAAAAATTGGTAAAATTAGGTATAAAAATAGGTATATTTTTTATTGATTTTCTTATATATAAAAGAAACGGATTCATATATAGATATATTTTTCCTTTATAAACATTCATAATCTCACATGTTAATGTTTGAGCATGTGATGAATCTAAAAATAGATATAACGGATTATATCTATCTTTTTTTCACATATATGATATAGGAAGACACAGTGATCTTGAAGTGACTGGCCCCGATAGTGTACCTATTTACATGTCCTGTTGAGTTTTCCTTTTCTTTGCATTAGAGGACTGAACATGTGATCTAGTGGTCTTTTGCTTTTGATCTCTTTTTCTTTTTCCTTCTTCCTTCTTTTTCCAACGTTATTTCCCACAACTGTGCCTTGGTTTAGAAGGTAAACATTACAAGTGTAGACTGTCAGATTTTATCTTGTTTGTTTGTACTAATGTTCCCTGAACTCGAATGATGAGTACTATTTCTATGCAATAAGCCTTTTTGGTACTTATTGAACAATATATAATCTACTTAAAGCTCGGAAATAACACTGTATTATAAAGGGACAAAAGCAGAGGATATAAGAAAAAAACCAAGGGAAACGCAAATTGTAAGTGGGCCGTAGCCGGATAATCACAACTTAATAAAACGTAACACGATATATATAGAGAGAGAGAGAGAGAGAGATACAAGCAAAAATCAAGCTGAATAATATCTTAAAACTTAAACTTAGTTTATTGGAAAAATTATTGAGTTCTAGTTCAGAGGAGCCTGAAATCACAAGCTCGAGCTCTTATAACAGCTCATTTATATTATTGAACCTAAATAAACTCAATCTTAAGCTCGAAGAGAAACTATTTGTATAATATGTAGGTTTGTGAGCTTAAATAGAAACTTAAATTTGTCTCATTTATAAATTGGCTCATTTGCAAGTTTAGGTATGTATCATTATCATCTTATTAGAAGGAAAACATAGTGGTGCTTAGTAAAATGCTAATGAATGAAAACTTTATATTTTTCATACATTTGCTTTTTATAAAATATATAATCAATAATTTTTAAAAAGCACAAAAAGTTTTATTTTTGAACCCTTAATGACCATATTGAAAGAAAAAAGATTTAACGATTGAATCTTTAAAAAACTATCAGAACACTTGCTAATATGACCTCTCAAGAAAGGCATCTAATATGATAAAAAATTTCATGCTTGGATTTCCATAATTAAAAATGTTCTGCACATTTCAATGCACCGAAACATTTTGTATGTTTCTTTCCAATTTTATATAGAATGTCTCCGAAGAGACGAAACATTTTGTATGTCGGAAATGGCAAAATACCTTTTTTCTCTAACAATACTCTACGAACGTTAATATATATATATATATCCTCGAGTAAAAGGAAAGAAAACTCGAGTTTTGTTATGATCGAAGAGTGGATGTATAAGTACAATATGTGTTTGCTAATTAGCATATTAGTCTGAAGTTAGAGAATTAACCAAATTAATCAAATTTATTGAAGGGTAAACTAGGTTATTAACCAAATATATAAATACGCTTTTATTTGTAAAATGGATTAATTAATGGATATATAATATAGACATTAGACCTAGGCACGGGGTGAGTCCAAAGCCTGGAGCCATCCTACCGGGTCCAAGATGTAGCCTAAAAGCTGCCGTACAGGTTGCACCCATC
This sequence comes from Lumnitzera littorea, assembly GCA_024138015.1. Classification (NCBI taxonomy): domain Eukaryota; kingdom Viridiplantae; phylum Streptophyta; class Magnoliopsida; order Myrtales; family Combretaceae; genus Lumnitzera; species Lumnitzera littorea. The sequence goes on from JAMXBB010000012.1 coordinate 21,667,953, forward strand.
CAAACCCATGATCCAACGAGTTTGGAACCATCACAATTATTAAAAAAAAAAAAAAAGAATAAAAAAGTTAAATTAAAATTAAAAAATAGAAAAAAATGAAAGCTAAAAAGTTTTCACTAATTCCATGAGAATTAAAAAAAATTTATTTTCCTTTCACAGCATTTAATATATTACTATATTTAATATATTACTATGAACAACGTAGCAATAAATAATTTTTAAAAATCTCATTTGGCTTGGTATATATGGACTTTTATTAAGAGAAAAAACCCATGCTTAGTAACGAGGGATTGATTTTCCTTTTAATTTTTTTACATTTTTATAACCTTTAACTCTTTTATCCTATAGTTTTAATATAATCAGTCAAGTTGAACGTGACTGTACATAAAAAATGCATAATGGACCATAGATTACATTTACCTTAGGCTTAGATTTTTTCAATTTGAAAATTTATTCATTTTTTATTTTAACTTTAAAAAAATATTGAGGGTGTTAACCAGTGGGTCCAAGACCCAACTCTGGCTAGGTTGGTCTCGGTTTTCCATTTGGAAAACCATGATGCCTTGGGTCAAGTCCTAGTTCCAGTCCCGGTCCAACCTGAAACATGTTTTATAAGCCAAATTGCAAGTTAACTAAACGAATGTCACTATTGATAAATGATGACAATTTGCTTCTCATTAGTTAGGTTACACAAACATAAACTACTTCGTTGTCTATAATATATGGTTAGAGACATTATGCACACAAACAATCCGAGCCGTCTAGACTGTTTTTGGATAAAATCATTCGAAATCCTCTACATTTATATAAAAATTTAATTAAATATTTAAAGTAAATCATTTAAATTATCTATCTTTATTGTCATCACTCAAGAACCTTCCAAGACCAACACATAACTGCTCCGCATTGCATATTCTTGCACCTAGCAAGAATATACGAAGACTCTAGACATTGGCTGCAGTAGTTATTTGTTTATCCATTTATTATTATATTTGATATATTGATAACTGTAGACATAAATAATTTGATAGTCTCTTTCAAGCCGACCTTATTATATTGTCAGCAACATGTCAAATTTATTGCTAAAATATGGGTGGAAATTAACAAAATTATTTTCATCATTAATAATTTGGAATGATTGTATTCTAATTAATAGTAATTCAATGAGCAATATTATAAAAAATTTCCAAGTCATTTATTCCTAGCCAATGAGATCCTGTTATATGGATCACGAGACTCCAATTTAATCCTACTCCATTTTGTTCCTAGCAATTAAGTCTAACGTATTATCGGATGGTCGAAATATTTTATATCAATCAATCAAATGGAACTACAATGATTGAAACTTCTTCCTGATATTCTCTCCTTACCCTACAAAAATTTTCAGGGGCCAAACTAGAGACATCCGGAAACTCGCGCTGCTCTATTGCATAGAGCTCCCATTACTCATCTAGAAAGCTACTTGACCAATTCAAGCTCAAACCTTGTGCACTCGACTTCATGAGAGAAATAAATAAGAATAGATGATTTAAGATTAGAGTTAAGGAATCTTGAATTGTGTATTTTTTTCAATTTTTATAAAGAGAGTTGATGGAAGCTATACTCAGAATAATTATTCAATAGAAGTTTATATTTATTTCTTTCATTTTTTTTAATGTATTTTCAAATCTAGGAAAATTTGTGTTCACCATGGGAAAAATAAGGAGAAATATCATTGTTGAAACAAGCCCATATGCTCCCTGAATTCATATACATACATATCTATATATATATATATATATATATATATGCAAAAGTTGTTATTATATAGAAATTTTGTTTGTCATCTCTGTTCATGATTTTACTTGGTCAAAGCGATGTTTACTTGTTCTTTTACGCCTGTTGGTTTTTGTCGGCTAAGGTGATGAATTGGAGTTACTGTGACAAACGACCTAGACCTAGCTAGCTTTTGATTAAAGCAACAAATCAGAATATATAAATTACAGAATCACATCTCCGGTTGGTTGGTAGAGAAAGATGCATATATTCTTTTATTTACTGTATATACACGTTGTAATCAGGGAACTAAAAAGCAAAAACAGTCCATGTGCATGCACCGGAACCTTCCCCCATGTCTTTCTTTCATTTAGTTCGGATTTGTCAAACTCATATATTAATACATATATATATATATATATATGAAAGTATTAGGAGATACACCTCTAAATTCATGGTTTAGTATGAATAGATTTTAGAAACTTTTAAGGTATCTCTCTCTCTCTCTCTCCACTCCTTGACAAATCTTAGCAGGCCTGCCTCTTATTTCTAAATCTTTTCTCTTCAGTGATATAATTAATTTGTATCCGCAATCTATCCTTTTCTTATCATTCCAACTGATCCATTAACATTAGGGTGCTATACATTACAAATCTACTTCTACAGATTTGTTTGTTTGAAGATTATGGCAATCAAGCTAAGTGTAATTTAGTGATAGTTTTTAGAATAAGCCGTTTTTATGTATTTTTTATTTTCTTTTTCTTTTTGTCATCCCCTAAAAGGGATTATATCGTCATTTTGTGGGATTTATTACTTTCGCTGGTTAAGTGAGTTTTGTTCTCTTAGAAGAAAATTCAATACCCCCATATGGAACATTTTAATGCTTAAAAAGATGTGTTCATTTATTGGGTTAAGTTTATGGTCCCCAACTCTTTGTATATTAGTTCTTTTGTATTAATCATTTGATTTATATAATTTCTTTTCATGAAATGAGATTCATCTTTTGGTAAAAAGGGAAAAACAAAAAATCTTCACCGGTCTATAATTTTTGAAAATATACAAATGATTCACAAATTGTTTACCTTAAAGCTATTGCTAAAATGACCATAAATAAAGATGGTTTTAGGACTTTAGAAATGGTTTGAGATATATCTATACATTTTTAAAAGTAAAGGTGAAGAAGAGAGGATGCACTTGCAATGATTTTGTGTGTAGTGTGTTTCTCCCTATAAACTCCGTAAATTTAGTTATTTAAAAGTAAAATCGAACTTTAGTACTATAAATACTTTCGCAAGTCAATAAAACTAAATAAGATGAAAGTTTTATTAAATTATGAAATCGAATATAGTATCGAGAACAAAAATCTTAAAAATTTGATTGAAACCGAAATTGTGTACAAAAATTTTAAATCCGATATACGCGAAAATACTCGAAATCGAACCTGAACTTGATCGAAACCCTAAAACTATAACTTTAAGCTTATAAAATGAATAAACATCACTTAATAGTGATATAATCGCAGTCGATTACAAGTATCAATTAAATCGTATAATCGTATAAAATTTTTAATGAAAACATTGAAATAACTTGTAATTATTATAAACGTAACGGGTATTAATTTAATTAATAAATTTTTATAAAATCCCAAAATTAATTTATAAATGTTATTTTTATGTTTGGAAAAATTATATATATTTATTTTTATTTTTCTTTTCTTTTTCCTTCTTCTTATTTTTTTCCTTCTCTATGTAAATTCCTTGCTGAAGTGCAGCTACCCATGTGCTCAATTATTTTATCCAAGTGTCATGTAACTAAAGGATAAAGGACAAATTTGATAAAGCAAATGTCTTATCTTCATTAATATTTGATTTGCTTGGATTTGTTCCTTTATTCTTCATTTCTATTTGCTATATATCTCCACAATTGCACATGTTTGGAAGCTGCAAACTTTGCAAGTTCAAATTGAGGAAAAAAAAAAAAAGAGAATTAACTAAAGCAAAGGCACATACACAAATTACTAAATACTAAGAGGAGAAGAAGAAGAAGAAGGTTATGGGGATTTTGATAATTTATTTTATTAAAGAGTTTAGGTGAGTCATTTAATTATTTTTATACACACACACACACACACATATATATATACTCTATAGTATGTACATGTATATTAGGTATTTGCTTTTTTTTTATTATTATTATTACATGTAGGTATGTGAAAAAAAAAATATATATTATATAAAGTATAAAGTATGTACATGTATGTGTATGTGTATGTGTATATAGTATATATATGCTATATATTTCCTTAGGTATGTATATGTATACGTAACTAAGTATATATGTGTATATGTACATAATATTTTCTTGAACATATTATGTATGTGTAAATTGGTATGTATATGTGTATATGTACATAATAATTATTTTAGTATATTATGTATACATGTAAACATACGTATATGATATATGTACATGTAGTATGTATTTTTTTGTATTTATGTACATATGTATTTTAATAGTATTTTCTTTATGTATGTATATATATATATATATATATGTGGGTGTGATATGTATGTATTGTACTATTAATTGTATTTAGTATTTTTGTATATATATATACACATATATAACATAACCGTATAGGTACATATGTACATAAAGCATAAATACATATGTAAATAAAGTATTGATACGTGTATAATATACTTGTACATAAGGTATAATTAAGGTTAAAATAATTTAATATATAATGTATAGTATATGTATAAATATACGTATATAAATAGTAACACATGTAAAAATACGAGTATAATTAAATAGTGTATACAATATGCTATAATATTAATTTAATAAATAAAATAAGATAATAAATATATATGTAAGAATACTGTAATTGGGAGAAAAAAATTAATAATTAAGTAAATTGAAAATTTTGATAAAATATAATCATAAGTATCTATATATATATAATTATATCATAAAATAGAAAATAAAGGAAAATTTGGAAAAATGTACAAGCTTGACACATGACACTCTCACGTATTGCCATATCACCATTTATTATAAAATAATTAATTTTCGTAATTTATAATAATAATAAATAATTAATTAAGTAGAAAAATAACAAAGTGGAAAAGTTTAAGTTAATAACTCTAAAATCTCAAAAATAGGTAAACATAGGTAATTATAGTAAAATAAGCTTAAAATAAGAAAATTATCAATTATACGATTTAAATAATTATTAAATCGTAAATATATTAAGAAAAGCTTAAATTGATATTTTATAGCTTTTTAAGTTAAAATAATGAATTTTATGATATTTTTATATCACAGTTAAAATTTTGAGCTATAACGTTTAAAATGGACTTTACTACTAAAAAGTACGCTAAAAAATGATTGAAATAGATTATAAGTTCATATAGATTTGAGCTAAATCGAAAAAGGTATACGTAATTCGATAAAAAGCTTAAATCGATAATTTCACGCAATTCAATCATTAAATTAAGTAAATAGTACGAATTATGATACTAGGTTAGTTATTTAATTCTCAAACTTACTACTTTTCTATTTCCTAAATGTCAGGTGATCCCAATACGGATACCGACTTACTAAGTGGACTTTTACGACCATTGATAAACTCGATGGCCAAGTGAGTACTTTCGATAACTCACTAAGCTCTTATAACTTACTTCCCAATTGTTTTTTCTTACAGGTTGCTAGATAATCGGGCATGGACTAAGAGCTAAGTGTTGAGTACCAGTATCGAGGTGCTTAAAAGTTAAAATTTGAGGATAGACTGTGTAAATGGTTTGAATTAATACTATATTTAGATTTTATAATTTTCATAAGTTTAAGTTTTAAAACTATACTATCTAATTTTATCGTTTGGTAGGGAATACCAATTTTCTGCGGTTTTAATGGATTGTGGCTTATTGGATATTCATAGTCACTTATATGTTATAGTAGGTTAATTCAATTAAGAATAAAAAACTTTAGTAACTAATTGTTTAAAATCTTGTAATCATTGACTTATAAGGCAATTTTCAAATTATGAATGTACACATGATATGAAAATTTTAGATAATCCTATTTTACCTCCCTTAGGGTTATGATACTCCTACTATACATGGGCTTAAATAATTGATATGGAACGACATGTAGGGAATTATTAAGAGAGAAAGAAGTGGGATGAGGAGCAAAAAGTCTCAAAGAGCTTAAATACTTGCATGATAGGTGAAGGAACTTAATAAAATTAACCCCATTGTTCTTAAGGAGAAGTGTTGTACTCTTTGCTCTTAACGCTGTTTGATCTTTTATGGTAGTAAGCTAACAGCACAATAGTGTTTTTCTTGATCTCCTAATGTCTCAAAGAGGATGAACTTTGAGTATTTATAGAGTTTGATTGTCAACATAGTTTATTGGATCACGTAGACAATTGATAGCTTAGTTGAATTCCCCTCTTAATGGACATAATGGACTCTTTTTAATTCGAGGTCTATGAAAAGGTTTTTCTTAAGTGTATAGACCTCTTTAATAAAGGTTGATAGTCAATCAATTGATCTAACGATTCCTACTTTAACTCACCATATTAAATTTCTCTTTATCATCTCAAAATTTATGAAATTCACTCTTTAAACCTTGTCACTTGACAAAAAAAAAAAAAAAATAAATCTAAATCATTATTGGGCTTAAAATCATTGAATCAAATTTAACCCTCGTCTCCACAATAGAAAGCAAGGTGAAAAAAGGTTTTGAGAACGTAGTAGTTCCATTTGATGAAATTACAATTTGCAAATGAATAAATTCAAAGAACGTAGAAGAAGTGTCCAAACATGGCCAGTGTGCTTTACAATTGGCATTCTAGTTTATAAAAATTAATAAAGTTTTCATAATAATGAAGGTGCTTTAGAATACTTGCATGCACTTTAGCACCCTAATCAGATTGATACATGTCCGATTGCATGACGCAAACTTACAGAAAACATATGATGCCGAATAAAGATCTTGTTGCATTGGAAACGATGTAGTGCTTGTAATAGATATGGGGAGGACTAGGAATGTGCGCAGTATTTCGGAATATGAATATTTGATGAATTATTGATGCTATACGTGCTAGGCACGATGAAAATGGTAAAGGAAAAAAAAAAAGGGGTTTTTGATGAGAATTTATTTATGGGTTCTTTTACGCAACTCGTCCAAAAAGTATAAAGAGAACAAACACAAATTGATAGGGTTCTAAAGAGAAAATGAGAGATGATTTTTGGGAATATAGGATGGAGAGATAGAAATATTTGTAGCCGTAATACATTTGATGATATCTTATGAGGGAAATAAATAAATAAAACGCCTATAACTTAGATTTTTTTTTTGGGGCCAACCATCATTTGTAATATAACTTTAGAGACGGAGGAATTGAAATTGATTTATTTTGTTAGAAGATTAGTATTTATATTGTTAGGTTAGTAGTATGAGTGGAAAATTAATATAAAATAAGATAATAATATTTTGTAAGTTGTGTTAATTATGAATGAGAGAAATACTTATACATGAGATCACTCGTGCGGCAATAGCCCTAATCGCTCGTTGATTTTGCCGCACTAAGCCCAAGTCGCTTCCGGTGCCTCCAGCGCTTTCTTCTTTTTGTACAAAGACAAAAATTTTTCTTTCAAATTCCTTTTAATGTGGTTATTAAACGAGTTTATAAATGGGCTAAGTATTGCAAGTGGACTCAGGTACCTTCATAAATGGACCATCATCATCGTGTCAAATTTTATTTACATAGACTTATTTATGATTGTATATCCTGTATTTATGTTAGTAAATTATGTACTATTAAAATTATCAAATTCACAATTCTACCTAAAATTGTTAATTAGCTATGGAATTAGAATATAGAAATAAAAACTTGTAGAACTTGTGTAATTAGATTTTCAAAATTATGCATATGTTTATAAAGTCATAAAAAATTAAAATTTATGATGCACATAAAGAAAATTCAATATAAAATTTGGTCACAATATAAGTTATAGTATAAACAATTAAATATAAACCATTATGCTAACTCATTAAATTAAAATATAAATATTATAAATTACATTACCATATAAATTACTATGATAAAGTACTAAATTAATACAAATATTAATCATCAGTTGTCTTGCCATCATCAAAGCTACTACAAATAATCATTATTATTATTATCATTATTACCAACCTTTTACTACCAATAATATCCCTATCTTCTTTTTTCAAATTCCTTCAAGAATCCATTCATACTCCATCTTTGATGGTAGTAATGTTATAAATCTCCAAATTATCTTCAATCACATTCTCGTGGGCTATAACTCTTCACATCTATAAGGGTGCTAACATTTTACATAATATCACATTCATTTTTTTTCTTTCCTCTTATACCTAAAAGGATACCCAACCAATTATCATTCAACAAATTAAATATATCTTCTTCCTCAATTATTATTCATCTTCGATGTAATATATTCAATAGTAATACTAGTTGTGGAATCAATTTAACTTGAAGAAGCAAATACAGTGTTATTTTACACAAAATTTGATTGGCTTTCTCTAAATTATAAAAGCTTAATTCTTTTATTTAGTTTTGATAGTTTATTAGACTCAAATCAAGTAGAATGGTTTTAAATTGTGTAAGATCATGAGTGTCGTATAAAATCGATAAAATCATAAACTCGTGGAATTATTTACCAAAAAACAAAATTCTACCCTGAGTCTATATAAAATAATTTTATAAGTGATTTAACTTGGAAAAAACTTTTAAAATCCTAAACTCATAAAATTGCAATTTTCATAACTATGTGTGTCAAGTTGCTAGCATAAGCTAACATATACCATGACCTATAAATGTAAGTGATTTTCAAGTGGCACCTTGATGGCAATGAGACTTTAGTTTTGGTTCGAAATTCACTAGCTAGAACACATGGCATTACAACATTTTACTCTTGATGTTTGGTCAAAAACCTCACAAGAGGGGAATTAAATCATAGGGATGTAATGTTTAGAGTTAAAATCAAATAAATGATCCAACTTTCAACTAAAGATAAATGATCAACATTTTGCAGAGTAATTCAATGGATTTTATTAGCTTGTCATTATAAATTCATTAGGTTGATCACGATGTAAGCTTTATTTGCCATTTAGCGTTGACATAGCACTAATGTGGTGCTTATATTTCCATTTTATTATAAATAAAAAAGAAAAAAATAATTAAATTATGAAATACTTAAAAAATTGAAAGTAATTAAAAAAATGAAATGTACAAATAAAATATTTGTAAAACTAAATAATATAAGTATATATGTAATTAAATAACAAAATAGAAAAAATCAAAGAAAAAATGAAAGAAATAAAAAAAAAAATAGAACCAACCACTCGTAGTCTTGGAAGAGTCGAAGCAACTACAAAAAGTATGATGGGTTATGATTCATTTAAAAAAGTTGATCGTGCAATTCATTAAGGAATGTTAGGTAGGTCACAACCCCCCTCCTCCTTCCTCCCCATGAAAAAAGAAAATAGACGAAAACTTGCATGATCAGGTTGAGTTCCCTTCAATTTTCTTTCTTCCCTTTTTTCTTTTTTAAAGACATGACAACGGTGGCCAACAATGTCAGGGGAGTAGGGTGACCTTAGAACTGGTAATTTGGTAGGCAACCCATGAACTTGGAGACAAGATAATATAATACGATTATAAATGGTTTTATGTTAATAAAAATTGATGTGAATAAAAATGGGTCAAACTTAAACAGGACATATTTAAATTCGTCTCTATGTTTATGTTTGATACCTAAACCCAATTACAAGCCTGTTTATTAAATAGGTCCTTTAAGTAGGTTACGAGTCATTTTTCTATGCTTTCTCATTCTCACCATGCACATTCTTCTACACTCTCAAGTTCTTGTTTGAAGTATAGCTAGGCAAAATTGATTGGATTTTTCACTTTAATGTGGTCTTTCAATCAACTTTTTATGATTTCAAAATCCTTATTATGTACTTTAATTTATTTTTAACTTTAATTCGTTACAATTTATAAATTATTGTCTTTAAATGATTATGGAGTCTGATAGTCATTTATTTTAATGTTTCATAATTTGTTAAGATCGTTTTAACCTAATGGCATAAGCAATGGTCCTCAATTTGGTTTCTCTTATCTCTTAAAATTGTAATATGATAGTAGTTGATTGTAATGATAATAATAATGAGTTAAAATTTGTTTGTGGATTTGAAAAGTTGTTAGAATTTGAACAAAACTTATGGTAGCCTTAAATTGTTTATTAAAATGACTAGATTTTTATTATTATTATTGTCATGTTCATGATATAAGTTCCATCATTCAAAATTTTTATATCTAATTTTATAAGCTATAATTCTTTTAAAATTGATTCTTGTTAATTATATTCACATAAGAGCTTTTTGACATGCAGATGGATTTACATTTAAAAGATTTATTAGGCTTTCTTTCATTAATTTTATTTGAATTGTAATTTCATGTTAAGTGCATCATAATCCACTAAGCTTTTCATGGCTAGTTTGACCACCTCAAGGTCGGGGGTGGCTGGCTCTTTTTTTTTCTTTTTTCATTTTTTACTTTTTTTAATTAATTACCATTGATATATAATTAGATTATTTAGTTTTTGCAATTTTTTTTATATTCTTTTTTCTTCTCATTTTTCAAATATTTTTTATGTTTTATAATTTCATCTTTTTTTTCTTTTTTATTTGTAGTATAATAGCCATGTAAGTACCATATTAATGCCACATGGTCATAACGATTTATTTATCTGAACTACTTTCTAAAACATTGATACTTTATTTTTAATTAGCTGAAAATTTGATTTCTTATTTGAATTACTCTCATATGTTGATCCTTTTTAGTGTAATTTTTGCAACCTCATAGGTCACATCGCATGTAACAAAGTTATTCAGGTAAGGTTTTTGAATAAAAACTTCAAAATATTTATCATTTTCTCATATTATATTATTTTATATATGTCTATACATAGCATGTAATATATATGAATTATATGCTATAAGTACTATTTTTCTTTGTAAGTTTTGTGTCAGATATATTTGCACTATATATATCATACGTAATCCCTAATATATATATATATATATATATATATATATAGTTTATGAAATACAATCTAAATTATATCAAAGTATATAATTAATATATATATATATATATATGATACGATTTTAGACAGAAATATATATGTAAAATATAAATATTATGCATACAATATTTTGTATATGCATATCAATATGGTAAGATTTGAATAGAAAAAGCACGGTGTCAAACATTAGGGTAAGAAAGATCAATGTAGTTAATGTATATAATATGGTATATACATGTACTGCAACAACTATGGAGTAGGAAATTCTAAAATAGAGCAAATGCTGCCTCCAAAGGCTGGTGGCATAGTAATATAAAAAACACCAAAAAATTATAAATTGGAAACAGTTTTTTTTTTCCCCCAGCAAATTGGAAGCAGTTGCTCAAACAAATTTTTAGTGATTTTTGAAGCATGGTAGATGGTACTCTCCTAAAGAAAGACAAAATATAAATTGTCTCGATTTTCTTGTTCCGGCAAAGCAACATCCTTATACAACTAATGCCCTCCGTCCAAACGTTTTCAACATTGTGTTTAATATGGAAAACACTAATTGGGGGCGTTTGTCCTTCAAAATTACAACCTATAGGACACTACTGAGGAAACTATTCCAAAATTCTGCAACAACTTATCAGCATGGAGCAATATTTCACTCTCTCTCCGTCTAATCTGATAAATGCTTCACTGGGGCTACAGGGTACATGTATCAATAAGTAAGCAGCAATTACCCATAAATTCCTCAGATGTGGTAATTTTTTCAAAAAGAAGGACCATCCACTATTGTTGCCATGTGTAAAAAATCCAATAATAGTCGTAAACCACGTACAATGAGCGTGACTCGTGAGTAATTAATGAATATTTTTTTCAATTGAAAATACTGAAACAGAGAACCAATAAAATGAGAATCGCCTCATTGCAACTTCTAGGTCTATGACTAACACACACATCTGATGCTTCGGCATTGCAATCAGTTTCCTACTCGCCCACTCGGCAGTACAAACAAAAGTAAAATTGCCAAATACAGCCATAATGTTAACTTGCAGGATCCAATTTAATAGATTGTTGAAACTTTTGGTATATGAATCCAGAAAACATCTTTCAAGATGATAATATTTTAGAATCTTGACCGTATTTTCATGAATGAACTACTTTTTCAACATGCCTATTTATAGTTTCGATAATTTGTATAATTGTGATTTTAACAGCTACGTATACGGTCAAAATAGTTGTATGAAATTTAACTTTGTGTCGTACTTACGTCTTAATTTGAATTGATTACATGAAAATTTAAGGGTGATTTCCAAAATCACCATGGTACAACTCCATGATTTCCAAAATTATCTGATGCATCTAGACAAAGGCAAACTGCCTCCTCTTACACCTGAACCGAGGAGAGAATTCAGAATGCGCCTCTAGATTGTGTGTGGGGAATTAACCATGTCCATGGTGATGCAGCATTTCCGTCCACATCATCTCCCTTATCATATCTTCCTCTAAATCCTCATCAATATCTCCTATGTCTAGTGGCATCTGAGTAGGGGGGTCATAGCTAGGATCGCATAACGCTGACATATACGGGTGTTGCAAGGCTTCTTCAACGGTTATGCGCTTGGAAGGGTTGAAAACAAGCATCTTTTCCAGGAGATCAATTGCCAAAGGATCAGCATTAGGAAAGAGAGAAGAAAAGGGCGTCCGATGAGAGGATGGGAGTGACTTCATAAACCGATTTGCTTTTGGACCATGAATAAACTTGAGATCCTCCTCACTCTGACTGCCAAGAACGTTGATGATAAGTTTAAGTTGGTTAATAGAGTCGGTGCCAGGGAAAATGGGTTTTCTTCCAAGAAGCTCAGCAAAGATGCATCCAACAGACCACGTATCAATTGTTTTTCCATAATTGTCACAGCAAAGGAGAAGCTCTGGGGCTCGGTACCAGCGCGTAACAACATATTCGGTCATATGTTGTTCTCTTCCATTACTTGTACGCGCCAATCCGAAATCACATATCTTCAAGTCACAGCTTGCATTGACAAGAAGGTTTCCAGGTTTCAAGTCGCGGTGCAGAATGTTTGCTGAATGGAGATAGTTCAAGCCTTGAAGCAACTGGCACAATTAATAAGTAATTCATGATCAGTTTATGGACTCATATTTAAAATTGTTCACAGTATATCCAGTAAATCATAGTTAATTAGTAGTTCATAGTTAGTTAGTTTAGGCTGGATAAGGAAACACACTTACTTGGAATAGAAAATAACGGCAATGGTCATCAGTAAGTGCCTGAGAAGACCTAATAATTTGATCCAAGTCAGTGTCCATGAGCTCATACACCAAATAAACATCTCTGAAACTTCTTCTGTGAGCAGGTATCATGACATCTTTCAAAGCAATTACATTCTCATGCCGAACATGCCTCAGAATCTTCAACTCGCGCAAAATCCTCACTGCATCGATCCGACTCTCGAACGCAATGTTTATCTTCTTGATTGCGACTTTCTCATTGGTTTCTTCATTGATTGCAGAGCAAACTATGCCATAGGCTCCCTCGCCGATCGGCTTGATCGGTACGTATTTAGAATCAATCTCGAACAAGGTTTGCGACATTAAGTAGCAATGCTTTCGTCCATAATCTATGCCAGTCGGAGGATCCACTAGTGTGGCCATCTGCCTGTAGAGCGTGATCATCATAAGAAGAGTTAACAATTTCTTGAGAATGTCTTTCTCCGAAAATTCATAATAGAAAGTTAACTATTTTTGTCAATTGAATAATATAAGATCTTCAATATATATCCTTAAACATCACAATTGATGGCCAACAATAACGGTATAAACACGAACACGACATGCGGAACCGTGTGTATATACATATATATATAAACATGAAGGAAATATTCCTAATCGTGAACGTAATACTGTGATCAACAACAATAAAATTTTTTCCTTGAAAAATTACCCAAAACAGGATCCTTTTTCTTCAATAAATCAAAAGAGCAATTTTTTTTTTTCCAAATCAAGAAGCAAAACCTTTTTTTAAGTAATCGCAAAAACATAAAGAAACAAAACCAAATATACAGCAAGATATTCTTACTAACTTCTACGAGGAAAGATTAAATAATCCATAATATATATACCTCGTAAATAATCTGCTTAGTATATAACTTGCAGTGTAAGCTCAAGCCTCTGCAGAGTTGTAACGTGTTAACGACGAACGAAAAATTTTACGAAGTCGACGCAGTGCTAATTGAATTCTAATCTGGCGAACAAAAGTCCTCGTTTCGGTCTCATAGCAAAATCTTTAATGATGATCACTTCTAGAAATCTTTCTTCACTATTAAGATTCTTAGTGAGGAAAATAAGCCTACCCTTGCGATTTTTCTTTGCAATAAAATCATGTATAGATATACTATATAAGGTGAATTAAATCTAAATATTCAAAATAGATCTATATATATGAGGTCAAAGGATATGATTTCGATAAATCTATATATTATGTATTATCTATCTATATAAAATGGGTGGTGTCTTCATGTGATTGTTATCCAGTTTAGATATTTGTACATAATTTCGTGATCTAATTTGCTTATGTATAGGCCTTCTGTAATATTTATTTTTCTAGTTTCCTATTTCATAGATGTGTTTTTTCTGATTTTTCTGTTATACCACATTTGGCGATTTCGGGAAATTAAGTGGCATCGAAATGAATTTAAATTATAAATATAAATGAAGTCATATTTTTAAAATATAACTTTATATTTTACCTCCTTTTATTTATGTCCCCCGTTGGCATGGACGACTACTGTACTTTTACTACTAATCTTTAAATAAGAATGTAAATGGGCCAGTCTGTCTTGCTATATGCATTTACAAGTTAATAAAGTACAAATAATCACAACTAAGAAGAAAGTTGAAAAAATACGAACCATCCTCTAATAAATTACAATTTACATGTAATTAAAAACCAAAAATTTCGAGAAAACGCACCTAAAAGCTAAAAAGTATATATATATAGAGAGAGAGAGAGAGAGAGAGAGATACTTACACATAGTAATTTGTAAAAATCTTACAATCTTCTACCATGAGTATTTGGTCTGTATTTATTACCCAACTGAGGAAACATTACAGTGATATACCATGTAAATTGCAATATCACGGTAAAAAACAAATAAAAACTTGATAAATATAATTATTTATGAAGTGCTAGCTTTTTTTATTGGTTATTCTCGTATCTAGTACCTATCTTAACTTTGAAATTGTCCTGACATAACTCTGATAAGTGCATGGTACCATATTAGTGCACTGATTATATGGCGCATACACAATCGACAACCAACATAGATCCTAAGTTTAGTTCACACTAAATCCATTGACTTATTTTTTCACATGACATTAGTGGCAACCCATAATATATAGAGGGTTTATCTTTATGGCATCTCATGTAGGACTTGTAATAAGGTGAACTTGAGCTTGTAGTTTATGTAAGAGAAGGACTCGGATTTGACTCAATTTTTTTCACTTGTTTCAATTTTCAATTTAAAAGAAATGACTTGATACTTAATACTTAATACTTAATTTACTTCATAATTTCTTTTAAACTAACAAAAATTTCTAATAAAGCTTTTTAAAATATACTCTAAATCCATGTCAAGATGGCTTTTTTGAGTGCTATTGCAATTGACCATTTCAAAGTTTAGACAGCAGATTGCACGTTTCAATAAACTTTGAGTACCGAATATGATAATAACTCAATAAATAATTATGTGGTTACGAGAAGGGATACATGGGTTTTAAAACGAATGTAGAAATATTTGGGATAGAAGTTGATTTATCCAATATGCATATCAAATATTATCAGCGGAACCTTTTACTTTGGGGGGGGTAAGTGTTTGACTTGTTGGAAATTTCAGGTTGGATTGGTATTGTTTCAAAATTCTTGAGTGTTTTAACGAGACATTTCATTATTATTGCGAATTGATAACAAACTACAATTAACGTTAAAAGAAAAAAAAAAAAAAAAGGGAAGAAAGCATAATCACAGAATATGTAAGACAACTACTTTGTACAATGAGAGCTAGGATTGTTCATGGTTCGACTTGATTCAAACGTTTAATCAATCAAACCATTTCTTATGGCTCAATGTTTTAAAATAAACTATTTTAATATGGTTCAGGACGGTTCATTGTAATCCGCTTTTAAAGAACACCAAGTTCTTTCTAATAATTTAGACAGTAATTTGAGTTTTCAACTAACATTAATATCAAAATTGAGGAATGTTATGAAAGAATTAAAGTCACATAATATTTTATTATAGAAACATTGCATTTTAAGTGATAGAAAAGTGAAAGGATCTACTAGAGAAGAGAGATTTCAGTGAAATAAAAGATGTGGATAGTAGAGGTTAAGAGTGAAGTGTGTAACTAAAAAAAAAATGATAATAAGGGCAGACTAAAATATTGCCAGGGTTAAAAAAAAAAAAAGGTCCCTTATCTAGTTGTTTTTTATTTTTTAAATAAAAAACAATTTAATTTGGGTTTAATTAATTCAATTTTGCGTCAAATCAAACCATGAGCCTTTTGATTCATCTCTAGACCAAGTTGAAATACCGAAACAACCGCATTTGAAGGTTCAAAGTCGGTTCGATACAGTTTGATAAATGGCTCTAATGAGAGTCGTAAAAATTTTTGTTGTAGGAATAACTATTGGACACAAGGACACAAGGATAAGGACAATTACATCTTTTAAAGCAGCATTACGGAAAGTATACATGAACATATCGTGGATTTCCCTAGGAAATTACATCCAAATGCATATTTCGAACAATTGTGTGGGCTTTTACAATATATTAGAACTTTTATGAATTATTGTACAAAATTTACGTATAAAAGCAAAATTACTGGACTTGTGAAATTATTACAAGTACACATATGAAACATGCAGTGTTTTATGGAATATTGAGGGTTATTATTGTTATGAATTATTTAAAAAGTTTAAATTTATATATTATGAGAAGTATTGTCTTTATTATATAATGCTTCCTTCACTTATGGATTGGACTTTGAATGAGGTATACTAAATGGATGATATAATTAGATGGGGTTTGATTATTGATATAGAGATTTGGACTGAGTATCACATCAATTCATTTAAAAACTCTATTTATAAATATAGCGTAAATTATCATATTTATTATATAACAATTTGACATAGAAACAGAATCATACCCGAAAGCAAAATTATCCCGCAACTAGAAGAATTACCCGATATCTTATGTTTTGTAGTAGTTTGTTTAAGTTTACAAATTTGGTATATTTTAGTACTTTATGAGCACAAATGTCGCCTACACGAAAAGTGTCATGAACAAATAGAAGATTATAGAACTAAATATTTAAATAATAAGAGTTAGTGCAAATTATAAAAATATGAAAACTATATAAAGAATAAAGGAAAAGAATAGAACCCCAATGGAATATTAATGTTGGCCTGGGAGTTTGAAAAAGAGAGGGTATAAAATGAGTAAGGTATAAGATTTTGATTGCATCTAATCCTATAGTTGGAGGTCCCAAAATTTTGAAAATGGAACTTGTGGAGCATACGATACCCTTGTGGACACGTAAACTTTATATTGCATTTTTATAACATCAAAATTCAAATATTAGTTTTTAGCATTCTAAACTTGTCAGTATTTCCATAAAACTTTATTCATTTAAATTACCTGAATAAAAACTCTTCTCGATTTTAGAGAAATGATATTATGGAATCTACGTAAATTACACATGATTAGAAAATGGAAATAATAAAATAACACAATCAAGAAAAGCACACACCTTCTGCACATAACCTTATAATCTGTTAGAAAATTCGGTCCATTTACAAAGAACATGCAACACTAAATCTTTTAAAATAAGTTTGTTAAACTATTTGATTATGGGGATGTTAATCAATTATTCAGAATATATTTTTAAGTTATTAATTATCATTTATGGAATTATTTAATCATAGTATTTGATCAATATAGACATTATAATTAGGCTTCTAATATAGATAACTCGTGATGGTTAGAGCTATTCACCTTGATGCCTAATGAGATGTCTATATTCTCATTTCACAAGAAATAAAATAATATCATGATAAACATGCTATAATCTTGTATCTACATACATGTTATAATCTTGCATCTACATGCAATTTGAATATGGGTTTATTATATATTTATATATATTAAAATTTTCGAGTAATTGGTATTGGAGCCATTATAGGTTCAGATTATGGTTTTTACTCTTCTTTTTCATAACTTTAATTAGAATATGTGAATCCTAATTTTGTAGTTTTGAATTTCAACCATACTATTAAGTTGATTAGGACCTTTACTCCATACATGTTTTGTGCACCAAACATCTCTTATTAGTATCCTTAAATCCATGTGACTTTTGATCAATGGCTTTCAATTATCATTAATCCATATTCTTGTTTTCAATTGATTTACAAGTGAATTTTGAAATGCATATTAAAAGGTTGGGCTAGGCAAAATAATAGATCGAACCATGAATTAGATCTGACTAAAGCGAATAATTAATATTAATAAGGTTCAAATTGTTATTTTGGTTTGAAAAAAATTATAAATTGAACCAAACTGTAAAAGGTAAAAGGGGGAAAAGAAAAACCCATGTCTTTGCATGAGGTATACTGCTTATATTTTCACTAGTTTAACAATGTCATAGTCTCTCTTAACATAATTACTTCGCGCATGATAAGCACCAAATTAGTTATATTTTATATGGTGATTTTTTAATTATTTTTCTTTGAATTTTGAGTTTATTTGTGGAAAATGATACTTAATTGAGCATAATATTAGTTTGTAGGTGTCGTTTCTCAGTTCTTGCCAGTAGTCGATTAAGGTTTGTATATACTGGACCTATAAAATAATGTACAGTGAGAGGACGGTAGGAGGTTATTCAGTATGGCCTCTTCAATACTTAAGTCACTAATGGGCTTTTGATAGAGTACTTAATATGCAGACTTAGAATGTAGAGTTTGTAAAGAGGGTTACTATTGGTTAGATGCCTGGTTTTTATAGTAGAGTGGAACCAACCGTTAGAGATCAGTTAATAGAAGAGATCTTCTCCTGCAAGCGTGGGAGAGTGGAGCTGTCGTGCTGATGTGTTCCTAATATTTAGGACATAGCTATTTTATCCTTATCTCATGGATTATGGCTGTTACAGTGCTTCATGGGCCTAAGCCATTCGAGTCTAGGGCCGAGGTCTATGGAAGTAAGCCTAAGGTGGTAAGGCCTGGCAGGTATGGTTAGGCCTGAAGAGTCCTTGCTCAAAGGGCCCTATTAACACTTACACTACCCCCTCGCAATCTCATTGTCGAAGAAGAGGCAAAGAGAAGGAATGTATGGGCCGCTCAAGCAGACTGATCTGACTCCAGGAAGTTCGATTCGATGTCGAGATGCCGATGTGATGAGGTTGTAGACCCGAAGTGATGGATGATCCGAGGTAGGAAGACCTGAAGTGGTGACTTGTCCTAAGCAGTGGTCTACCAGTCTAAAAGTGTCTGAGGTTAGGTGAGCAAGAGTGCTAAGGTGCTCCAATGCTACGGACCGGTCTGTTTGAATAGGGCTTGATAGGGACCGAGCAAACATAGATGCGTCATGTCTTCGTAACGCTGACTAGGTACAGATCAGATGGGCCCTGAAAAAGCTTTTTATTGAAAGGACTTTCAAAATGCAACTTTTGCCCGCTTGTCTTCAATGCATTAAATGCAACGTAACAGGTGTCGTATTGCAGTAGACTAGCGTATAGCTACATGCTTTTTTCCTTTTTAAAGGTAGCCATCCAATCGAGATGTTTACCATATGTCTGCTAAGTAACATTCCAAGGAATTCGTGTTTATACGTATCCCCTTAACCGCTTATACAACTTCCTAAGTGGTTTTCCTATAAATAGAAGGATTGCAAAGAGAGATCACTTTTCTATAATCTTTTTGCTTAGTTATTATAATTCCAGTGTTCACATTCGAACTTTTAAACCTTCTTTAGAAGTTTCAATTTTTCTTTCAATAATAACTATTATGTCTACCAACAAAGGTGAGGCTAACTTTTCTTCACCGCAACTTACCTCTAGTTCAGACTCTACAAGGAGTGGTCCTCCTTAGGCATAGGAGGGTGAAGCGTCATCACTAGCACAACTCGACCAACCAACGAGTATGGTTGTGGAAGCATTAGACAGGGCTAAAATCATTAATGCCATCCCTGGGAACGTATATGTGGATATTCCCTTGCCCCTTGCAAAAGATTTATTCAATGCTCCTAGTACGGGCAAGGGGCTCGACAACAATATAGGTAAAAGTATGCAATCTACCCGCAGTTAGGTCATCAACAACTTCCTTATGGGGGGTAATTCTCGAGTGGCATATTAAGTTACTTCGCAAGGATTCACGAGTGGCCCTGCTATCAGGGAGGCGCTTTGCGGTTTTTAAGTACCTGGAGTTTGGGTAGCGCCTCTACCCAAGTCGTTTTGAGAGGGAGTTCTTTAATTACCACTGCTGCAACTCATCACAGTTTCTTCCCAATGGGTAGAAGGTGTTAAAGGCGTTTCAAGCACTCTACGAATACTTGGTGATAAGGGCTACTCCCAAGCTCTTCTACCACTTTTACATGTTGAAGAGCATTGGAGGGTAGCCTTACCTTCAGCCGTGCTTGGGAAGGAAGTTGTTCTACAACATTGTCGACTCAGTCAAAGGTTGGTAGGATGAATATGTGGTGGTGGAACTGCTCGAAGAGGGCAACTTTTGGACCTGATTGACCAGTATGGTTTGTATTGGATGTGAGAAGAGGCTTGGGTTGAGTGTCGTCGAGGCTGTCTAGGAGATCTCGACCTTCATGGAGCTAAGAGGTGGCCAGGAGATCAATGTTGCAGAGATCATAGAAAGGTATTTCCGGCGCCTAATCTTCGAGCTCTTCCCCAGTATGAAGAAAGCTTTGGCAGAGAAGTGGGTTGAAGGTACTAGTTCATTCCTATGTGCTTGTTTGTTGTGTTAGTGTCGAGGTGCTTTGTCTAATGCCTGTAAGGTATGAGAAACTCCTTGGTCATGTTGGTCATGACAGTGTTTTGCAAATGGTAGTGGTAGTTTCTTTTAATTTGTCCCTGTTTTCTTTTTTTAACTTTAGATTGGCATTTTTGCAGGCAAAAATTTGGCTCCCAGGATGTCTCGTCCATCGATGGATGATCTAATGAGTCGGTGCCAAGCGCGATCCAAGGCGGTCCAGCCAACAAGGAAGGTGGCAAGACCGAAGCCACGGCCAGGAGAGACTAACAAGGTGTGGCCAAAGTTTGTGCCTCAAGGGATTCCCCTTGACATCCGCGATGAGCCCGTAGACATTGGGCCTTTGAGCGTAGCTCTACTTGCTCCTACCCTCATCCAATCGTCCGAGCCTAGCATCATGGGTAATGATGGCGTTGAAGAGGAAGGGCTCGACGTGTAGGTACTATCTCCTCCAAGGGCGGTGGAGGAAGAAGCTATAGAAGGGGCTTCTGTTCTTCCAGCTATAGGTTAGAAGCACAGGGCCTCGGAGATGTCAAGGGAGCCAGGTTATGAGGCAAAGAAGCAAAGGCCCTTGGTAGGGGATCCTTTGGCTATATGGAAGTGGAATGAGTGTCCCCTGGCTCATCCCTACCAAAGCGTTGATGACGTGAGGGACTGGTTTTTGGACATCCTCAACAATTTTTGAAAGATAGGGTTGGAGCCAGACTCATTTTGCGAAGTGCCATACATTTCTCAGGATGAGGTGCTGAAGAGGGGGGCCACCAAGTCGAAAAAGAAGAAGGCTCAAGGGAAGATTCTAAGGCCAAAGTTGGAGGTCCGTACTGGTGATCTAACATTGCAGCACCAAACCCTGAGCTATCAGGCTGCGATGGGGTCTTATATCCCTGGTGATTGGGCTATCTTGGAGAGAATCTCCCAAGAGAGCAAGGGTGACCCCCTATAGACCGTAGGCCACTTGAGTACATTGATGCGGCAAGTAAGTCTTCCTTACTGTTGTGGTGTTGTATTTTACTGTCTTGTACAAACTTATGGGTTTCATTTTCATTTAGCAATACCATGGCCAAGTGCTCCTTGACAGTTGACCAAGTCTCATGTTGCTCAAAAAGAGGTAATGAGGTTGCGGGAAGAGTTACATTAGCAGAAGAAATGCTTGCTAGAGGCGGAGACTTTTAGTAAGAGGTACTTGACAAAATTTGCTCAAGTTAATAAGAGCTTGCACTGCTTTAATGTGCATGTGGTGAGGCTTCAGGTGAGGCTTAAGCATGCTAAGCAGGAGAGGGCTAAAGTAGAGAGAGTGGCTTAGAAGGTTACAGAACAGAAGGCTCAGCTAGAGAACGAGTAGAAGACGAGGGCTCATCTCTCTCAAAGGCTAGATGAGGAGGGCAAAGCCAGGGCCCGAGTTGAAAAAGAGAATACTAAGTTAAAGGCCTTCGTAACCAGGTTGGAAATCGAGCTGGCGATGAAGGCATCTGAGTATGAGGGCGTTAAGGCTACATTGCTAAAGCTGGCTGGTTCGAAGGTCACTCTAGAGCGATAGGTCAGGGAGCTGAGGGTAAATTTTCAAAGATAGAGGAGATCATCTCTAAGATGGAGGGTAAGGAGATCCTTAGTGATGCTGTCGCTAATAAGGTAGTCATCGACTATAGGACTACCGAAGAGTGGCTAAAGGAGTTGGAGGACCTTTCTACAGACTCCACTCGCTTCACTAGCCACTCCTGGACCTGGACCCAAGCTTTCTTGACATCCTGGACTTCCCAACTTTCCCTGAAAAGAGGGAAGCCCTAGTGCGAGAAAAAGAGTCCGCCCAGGTGGCTGACAAAGATGTAGGCGTGTCCTTTATTGTAGAGGCAGGGTAAAGCAACTCTATATCTAGCCTTACCTTACTAGCCCAACAAGAGGCTGCCTCAAAAGCTATACCTGGTGAAGGTTTAATTGTAGGAGGTCCTACCGTTCCTGGTTTGCATCTCTCAGGCCCCCCTTTAGCTCAAGATCAGTCATTTGAAGTGCCTACAGATCAACGCTCAGAATAGATAGACGCTTTAGATTTTTTAGATTTATCAAAGTTGGCTAATCCTAAGTGGTAACAGGGTTCTCCCTTTTTTTTTTTTTCTTTCTTTTTTGAACTTACTGTAATTAGGGCTGGAATGCCGGCCTTTACTTTATAAGTAAACAACCATGGAAGAAATAAATGAAAGGTTTTCAAACATCCTTTACTATTCTCTATCTCTTTAAATTTTGTTGACTCTTAGTTAAGGTTTTGTTGGGGGAGTTCCTTCGCGTAGAGGGTGATTACCCTTGTCAAGGTTACCTTAAGGGGGTCAGGTCGGTGGTGTTTCGACTTGCTCGTTTTGTGGGAGTTTTTCTGTGCAAGGGGTGTTTCCTCTTGCCGAGGTTACCTATGGTGGTCAGGTCGGTGGCGTTCTGACCTGCTCAATTTGTGGGAGTTTCTCTATGTAAGGGGTTTTTCCCTTTGCCGAGGTTATCCTATGAGGGGTTAGGTTGGTGGCGTTCCGACTTGCTTGATTCGTGAGAATTCCTCTGTACAAGGGGTGTTTCCCTTTACCAAGGTTACCCTAAGTAGGTCAAGTCGATGGCGTTCTGACCTGCCTAAGTAACTATTCATATGCCTCTTTGAAAGGCTGGTAAGGCAACAAAAACAAAGGGGGACAAAGAGAAGTATGTAATCAATTGAGAACTCTTTATTTTGACACAATTCGAAAGAAAAGCTATACATGATGAAATTTTAATCAAAGTAGAGACGTAGATTATCGGCGTTCCACGTACGCGGGATAAGCTTGCCATCCAATCTTCCAAACCTGTATGCTCCATTACCTAATCTCTCCCTAACTCTGATTGGGTCTTCCCAATTGGGGGGTAGCATGCCTTGCCCTTCTCATAAACCAGTAGCCTCTAATTTTCGGTACATAAGGTTATTGACCTTAAACTCCTTGTGTTGGACCTTTTGGTCATAATACTAGGCAGCCCAATGTTGATATACAGTAACTCGAGCAGTAGTAAGGCCTCTGATTTTCTCGATTGTATCGACACTTGCCCGCAGCAACGAGTCATTTGAGGTGGCATTGAAACTTTGAGTATGGATATTAGGGAGCTCAAGTTTGATGGGGAGGATTGCTTTCGACTCAAAAGCCAAACAGAAGGGGGTTTCACCCGTTGAAGTGCGATATGTAATCCTGTACCCTTACAAGATATTGGGTAGCTCATCAACCCAAGTGCCATGAGATTGGTTCATGTGCTTTTTCAGGCCATTTAGGATGACCCGATTGGTCACCTCCATTTGTCTGTTTGATTAAGGGTGGGCCATCGAGGTGAAGTGTGGGGTAATGTAGTGCTTAGCACAGAACTTAAACTTAAGGTTGAGCACAGAACTCGAACTTAAGGTTGTCAAATTTTCTGTCATTGTCCTTGATTGGTGCATGGGGGACTCTAAACCGAGAGAGAATGTTGTTTCTAATAAATGACTCTACACTTCTCTCCATGATTCTGGCTACTGCTTCGGTCTCTACCTACTTTGTGAAGTAGTCTACGGTAACAATTATGAACTATCATCCTTCTAATGTTTTCAAGAAGGCACTGAGGATATCGATCTCCCATTAGGCAAACGGCCATAGGCTTGTCAGGGGTTGGAGTACGGTATTGGGCGCGTGACTGATTGGGGTGTGCTTTTGGCACTGTGGGCACTTCTAAGCTATGGCCTTTGCGTCTTGCCTCATGGTAGGCTAGTAATATTTGAGTTGTAGCGCCCGAAGGTACAGGACTTAGGATTTGATATGATTGTTGCACACTCCGACGTACAACTCTTCCATGACGCATAACCCTTCCCTTTCTTGGAGATACCGGGGGGGGGGGGGTTAATTCCCTTGTGATATAGGACACTGTCAATCAACGTATAATTGGTAGTATGGTACCGAAGCTTCTTTGACTCCCCCTTGTCCTCCGATAATGTACCCTCCTCTAAGTAGCTCCAGATGGGATCCATTTAGCTCGAATCTCGTATCACCGTAGTCAATTCCAGAATTTCAGCTAAGCTTGGAGTTATGCTTATTTCTGATGAGTACTTTATGAAGATCTTGTTGTCCTTCATCTTAGGCTTCCGTATGTCAGTGAAGCTAGCTTGGATAGCCAATTTGCTGTGGAATTTTCCAGTTAAGGGATCTTCATGATGTTCTAGGAGGGGAACTCTGCCAGGAGGCTCCTTACTTTCTCGAGGTACCTTGCCATAGTGTCGTCTTTAGCTTTATATTTGCCTCAGACCTACTGGACAACTAGCATAGAGTTCGAGAAGATTTGCAACTACTTCGTACCGATCTCCTTGGCTAGTTTGAGATTGGTGATGAGCGCCTCATATTCAAATTCGTTGTTACTAGAATTGAATCCGAACTTGAAGGCGTAGCAAATGGTGACCTGATGCGAGTCAGTTAAAACTAAGCCCATGCCTCCACCCCCCAAGGTGGAGGAGTTGTCTACATGGAGAGTCCACACCGATTCGTCATTACCTAGTAGTGCTTCATCTTCTCTTATATACTTTGCCACGAAGTCGGCCAACACTTATACCTTGTAAGTAGTTCATGGCTGATATTGGATTTCGTACACGCTTAACTCCATCGTGTACTTCATCATCCATCCCGACTCATCAGGCTTCTATAACATGGTGCGCAGTGGTTGATCCGTGAGTACTGTCACCTAGTGCACTTAGAAGTAGGGCCTCAGTCGTCGGGCGGTGATGACAACGACTAGTGCGAATTTTTCTGCCCGTGTATACTTAACCTCAAGCTCATGAAGTATGTGGCTGACGTAATATACTAGCCTGTGTTCTCTTCCCTCTACTCTGACTAGTACTGAGGAGAGTGATCAGTTACTTATGGTCAGGTACAAGAATAGGTCATCCACTAAGACGGGCTTGGAGAGGATCGGTGGATGGGTAAGGAAGTCCCGGAGCTATTGAAAAGTGGCGGCGCACTGCAGAGTCCATTCAAAACCCTTAGGATTTTAAAGAACTCGGCACATCTATCAAGGCTCTTTGAAATGAATCTACTCAGGGTAGCCACCATACCAATGAGCTTTTATACATCTCAGATTGAAGTTGGGGGCTTCATTCCTTTAATGGTCGTAATCTTCTTTGGATTGGCCTCAATACCTCTCTAGGTGACCAGAAATCCGAAGAACTTGCTAGAGTTGATGTCGAAGATGCATTGCTGGGGGTTTAGCTTCATGTTATGCATACGCATTCAGTCGAAGGTTTCCTAAAGATCCTTGACAGGATTGACTGGCTTCTAGCTCTTAACAATCATGTCATCGATGTACACCTCCATAGAGCGCCTGATCTAGGGCTTAAACAATTTCGTCACCATCTACTGGTATGTGGCCTTAGTGTTTTTCAGTTTGAATGGCATCATAATGTAGCAGTATATGTCGTAATTTGTGATGAAGGAGGTATGGATTTCATCCTTCAGGTCCATTTTGATCTAGTTGTATCCCGAAAAGGTATCCTTAAAGCTCAGTAGGGCATGTCCTAATGTAGAATCAACAAGTCAGTTGATTCTAGAGAAAGGGAAACAATATTTAGCGTAGGATTTGTTGAGGTTGGTATAATCAACACACATACGCTACTTCCCATTCTTCGTTTTCACTAGTATTACGTTTTCTAACCATGTCAAGTACTTTTCCTCCCTCACGAAGTTGGCTTTGAGTAGCTTTTGTACTTCCTCCTTGTTGTGGCTTGCTATTCTGAGGTGAAATGCCTATTTTTTTTTTATAGGCCATGCTGTAGTGTCGATGTTGAGTCTGTAGGTCGCCAGGTTAAGGGAAATTCAAGGCATGTCCGACATTGACCAGGCGAACCTATTCAAATTTGCTCGTAGGAAAGTGATTTCATCCTTCACTTTGGCTAGGGTCTCAATCCTGACTTTCGTTGTCTAGTCGAGAGAGGTGCTAATCTGGACATCTTCAGTTTTTTCTCTAAGCTCGCCCCTTTCAGTTGGTCTCTCTTGTGGGCCTATCTCTAGGGTAAAGATGCTATTGCTTTTGGCCGCCCTGACATATAGCTCTTGTGAGAGCTTCTGATCAAACTTGCATAATCTTACCCTGGTGGGCATTGAGAATTTAGCCTCCATTTAATGTGGCAATCGTTATTTTACTCCGCTTGGGAATCTTCGATCCATCGCCTCTAAGGTGTCCTGTAGTGCCATTGTCCAAACGGTAGTCGTCCCTTCGACGAGCTACATATTCATTAAAGAAGCCACATTAAATGGAGTATTCGACGGCATTCTTCAATTGGAAGCACTCTTCGATCGTATGGCCGTAGTCATCGCAGAACTGATAGTATTTGTCAAAGTTCTGACGACTAGGGTTTCTCCACATTTTCCAGTAAGTTTTGGTGCTTCACGTTGGAATAGACCTGAGTTATGGGTCTATTCAAAGGCATATATTGGGTATAAATGAGAGGGGGGAGAGGGTTGTGCTCTACTTGACGCTTCTTCTTCCTAGAGCTCTCCTTCTTTGGCCTACTCGGTAGCCTTTCACCGAAGCAATCTTTTATGGACAATTTTTCCTTATCTTACTTTCCGCTAGACCTTTCTCGGTTAGCATCGCGCTTGACATGAATGTTATCTTCTTGGTCGATATACTTCTAGGCTTTGATCTAAAAGTCGACCAAGGTCTTTGGCTTACTCTTCACAAGTGATCGAACGAAATCTCTAGAGAGTCTAATATCAAGTTGTGTGGCATGGACAGCGACTCCTTCATTTAGTTAAGGGATCTCGACCATGGTGTTATCGAACCAGACCATGTAATCGTATAGGGACTTACCTTTACCCTACCTTACCAGTTACAATATGATGAGTCCTTAGATAGAGGCTTACTAGCCCTGAAGTGGAGATTGAACTTCCTGGCTAGCTCATCGAAGGAGCTGATTGAGTTGTCAAGGAGGTGGTTAAATTACGTCTGTATCACCTTCCTTAACATGCCGAGGATGGTTTTGCATAGTATGGCATCCCTATGATTGTGGAGGTTCATGAAGGTATGAAAGTAGAGGAGATGGTCGTCAAGGTCACCCGTACCATCATATTGGTTTAGGGATGGAAGTTTGCTGTTTAGGGGCGACACTTTGTCTTGGATACCTTTGGCAAAGGGGGGTTTTGTTGTTAGTGACCAGCCTAGTGGTGCCAATAGGCTTGATCCCCTGCTGCTTGGAGAGCTACCTCACTATTACACAGAGCTCGTTTAAGTTGGCATCGCCTGTCGAGTGAGCTCGTCATGCAATCAAATGAGCCTTGACTCCTTGCGAATTAGCCTTCTGCTCGTTGCCGGCTAGAGCTCGGTCGTGGGTCATTGTAGACCTTATTGGCTATTGGTGTAACGGTGGATTGGGTTGCTGATCCCTTCCATTCTATTGCTGCTGTTATTAGATGTTGTTCTAGCCAGTACGGGCATTTGAGGCCTCGGGGTGGTGAGTTTGCACATTGTGGCGCTCTGCTTCTTCCAGGTGAGCATAGAGCTCCCTGTTTTACTCAGTATACTACTTGGCCAGGCACTCCATATGCTCTAAGTGTCCTTCCAGTATGGCCCTTGGGAAGGGTTAGTTGCCTTCAGGTTGCTTGTTCACCAACTATTAATTTCCTTGCTCTTCGTATTGAGACATGATGTCGAAAGGCTTGAAGTGGGTTACGTGTTTGGTGTGTTTAGGATTTTAGGTGTAGGACTTTTTTCCCACAGACAATACTAAATGTTGTTTCTCAGTTTTTATCGATAGTCAATTAAGGTCTGTACGTATTAAGCCTACAAAATAATGCACAATGAGAGAATGCTGGGGGGTTGTCTGGCTGGTTACTTTGATGCTTAAGTCACCAATAGGCTTTTGATAGAGTATTCGATACGTAGGCTTAGAATGCAGAGTTTGTAAAGAGGGTTACCGTTGGGTGGATGCTTAATATTTATAGTAGAGTGGAGCTAGCTAATGGAGATCAGTTGGTAGGAGAGATCTTCTCCCGTAAGTATAGGAGAGTGGAGTTGTTATGCCGACATGTCCTTAATATTTAGGACATCGTCGTTTTATCCTTATCTTGTAGATTATAGCTGTTACAATGCTTCATTAGCTTAGGTCATTCGAGTTTAAGGTCGAGGTCTATGGAGGTAAGCCTAAGGTGGTAAGGCCTGGCAGCCCTAGTCAAGCCTAAGGGGTCCTTACCCAAAGGGCCCTGTCAATAGTAGGTTTTGAAATGATTTAAGGAAAAAAATGACAAGGTAGAAACAAGTTTTACTTAATTTAGAGTTAAAATGAGCAAGTTATGAAGGTTCGAAGATCGATACACCCAAACGACATGACGGTGTTGTTTGTAGGCAATTTTGAAGCAATTTTTCAATAACCAAAGCCAGTTACACAATCAAAGGACATGACAATTTTCTTGATTGTGTCGTTTCCATTTTTTTTTTTTTTAATAAAAGGACATGTAGGTAGTGAGTTACATGACCAGGGGCTACGGTTGTGTCAATTGCAACGATCCATATTTTTTTGTTGCTTATATAAAGCTTCTTTAGGTTTTTTTAGAGAGAACCTTTTAATGACTTTTAGCAAGCTTTTTAAGATGAGAACACTTAAGAGAGTAAGGGATATCAAGACTTCAAGATTCGATTTTTATTTGATTTTATAATTCACTCTTCTACCTTTCTCTACTCTTTGATGTAAGATTGTCATTTTATGATGTATAGAGAGTAAATCTTTTGTATCTAGGTTTGTGACAAGGATTTTGTTAGATTTAATGAGTGGTGATTTAAAATTTGATATCTTATAAGAGAATCAAGAGATTTTTTATAAGATTAGATGTAGGTATAGTTAGTAAAGATTATTATAGGATTAGAGACAATTTATAAGATCTTTTTAGAATCTTGATTTATATTGTAGAGAATTCATTGTGTACTAATACGATCTTAGGTCATGCTATTGAAAAGAAATTCTAATAGGTGACTTTAAGATTAGGGTTAATTGACTTGAAAAAGTGATTAACTTTAATAGAGAATTCTCTTGGTTAAGAAAAATTAAAGAAGATATTAGATTATCCTTAGAGAGGATCACATGTTAGATTTAAGGGAAATAAAGATTTAGATATGGTTTTCGAATCTTGAATTAATCTATAATTTTATAGCTTTCTTGTTTAAGTTCTTTAATAACCATTAATTAGTTTATTAATTTAGTAAATTACTACAATTTAATTTAGGTTCTTTAAATTCTTGAACCCAAATTTGTTAGTTAGATAATAAAGACCTAGTGAATATTAATAGTTAAAGTCTCTAAGTGATTGATACTTAAACTTAATCCGTTATTACAATTTGATAGGTGCACTTGCCTTACATCAAGTTTTAGGCAGAAGTTGTTAAGATTGAATTGTGATTATTACAAATCGATTGAGAGTGATTTAATCTTCTTGCTCAACATTTCTACCTAACTAATTCTTTAAGAGGCCTCAAGTAGTTGTAAGTGTAAATTGATGAGAGTGGAGTGTTGCGAGCTATGACCAAGAATTGACAAGGTCAGTCACTGGATATGTCCAAACTTGCAGAAAGCTCGAAGGGAGTAACGAGGAAAATACACGAAAGAATAGTGATGAATAAAAACTAAGCAAAAACCCTCGAACAGCTCTAAAGGATATGATGCACTGATGGAACTTTCAAGAACTCAAGGTACGATTAGATATGATGCACCAATCGATTCAGTGAGGTTACTTGCTACCTAACTTTACTCAAAAGTTAGGATAAGAGTAATGCCAAGAGTAAACAAGTAGTGTTTACACAAGGAAGGAAAAATACTTAACTGTATTAATGATAATGTATCTGTCTATCGCTTACAATTACAAATGGTATTTATACTAAAAAATTTAGGACAACTTGCCTAAAAGGGAAAAAGACAATAATTAGTGGGGTGGATACTACACGTGGTCCTGTTCACGTGGGGATACTGTATTGGTGAGGTAGTTAGAAGATGCGGCCAAAGCAGTATGACCAGGTGGCTTGTTCGAGCAGGGATGACTTATGTAGTCCGGGGTTTCTCTCTTGGTATGGCGGCAAGAGTAGTGCCAAGTAAGTAAATGGTTAGGCATGGAGGAGGATTAGATATTGTCTCGACCATCCATTTCTCGACATTCTATATGTGAGAGATTGTCAGTCATTCGGTACGGCTTAAGAAGTGACTTGGTAAGGAAGTACCTGGTCTCGGCAGAAGTAGAAGAATTTGTCTCGTTAAGCCCTCCAATCCTCAAGCTTGGCTGTGAATCAAAGGGCTAGTAGTTTGATTCCAATCGGTAGAGTGTGTGTATTGAAGTATATGTGCCTGAGATGATGAAGAAAAAGAAGGCCATGTGTTCTAAATGTGCGACTGAAAGAAAAGAGTGCAAGGTGAGAAAATGGGCGTAAACCTATATAGTGTAGTCGACATAACTATATCTCTTGATTATGTAACTATCTATGCGTGAGGCAAAATTGTGCTCTAGGAACGACATGATCGTAAGATACAATCATGTCTCTCAATCGTGTAACTTACTATAATTACGATACGAGGGCCCTTAGAAACAATACGATCATGAGATACGATCCTATCTTTCGATCGTGCAACTAGATGTCCACAAGTTTTTTTTTTTTTTTAAATGTATAATCTAATGCATGAAGTAAATAAAACAAGTAATAAAAATACTACAATAGTAAAATAAATAAAGAGAATTGATGAAGTAACCTACTGGCTTAGGTTACCTCTTAAGAGTGTTATATTTAATGTTGACAACTCAATGGAATGCATAACTAACTTACATTCATTTGGGGGGGAGATAGATCTCTTTCCTTATCTTGTTTTGGTACTTGCTACATAAGAATAGCTTCATCTGTTTTCCATTGGTCTCACAACTTCTCTTTTTCAAGTATGTGGCTTCCACTAGCTTTCTTCTTATCACGTCATTCATCAAACTTGTGACTCTTAAGTTTCTTCTTTCTATTTGCTTTTTGCTTGGGTGCAATGATTATTATGTCAAGCCTTATTTCGATTTTCCTTCATTTAACCCATACTAAGCCCAGCTCGCTTAGTACAAGTTATTTAACATAAAATTAAGGGAGAAAAATGTTTTAAAAAATTAAAAAAAAAATAATTTGGAGTCACTAACCAATACAACTGGTAAAAAAATAGATTGGGGTTTTTTGGGTAAAAGAAACCCTAATTAAGTCATTGGCCCACTGTTTTTCTAAGAATATTTTTTATATAAAAATTTAAATAAAAGAATTAGGTCCGAAGGCTAACTTATTAAGAAACGGTCTCCATGTAAAAATTAAGAAAAATAATTAGTGGGCCTTTATCTTTATAATTTTTTTTAATGTAGAAATATGCAAAAAAGTTAGGGATGCATGAAAAATGATTTTTTATTACAAATTTTCCTAAAAAATTTAAAAATATATATATTTTACAAATTTTATGGTTGCTTCAAAATTGTATATGTATCCATTAATTGGGATCAAACTAACCATAGTTTTCATTTTAAAAAAGCTTTAACGGTTGGTTCTTTTTAAAGAAAACCAAGTCAAACTTACCTTTTAACTATTTTACCTTTATTAAGGAAAATCCCCAAAAAGCTTAACTTTTAATGTCACTCTTAAAATAAAAAATTCTAAAAGACTTAACTTTTGAAAAAGACCCTAACTTAAGATTTTTATGTTATATATAGGTATTCCCTGGGAAAGCGACTTTGATATCAGAGCCAAGCAGGGTATATAGGTATAATAAGTACATTTGTATTTTCTTAAGCTGAGACGATTGTCTTTGTAGCGATTTAAAGATTATATTTCTAAATCACTTGAGACGAATCCTTTGTGGAATAGTTTTAATATTGTGATAAGCCTACTGAGGCCCAGCATAAATCCCGCTTGTTGTTTAAGGGTTGCATAGATGTCATAAATTGGAAATCATAATATTAAACTAAATTTAGTCTTGTGATCTAAATCTATAAAATTTAGAAAAATTAGTCTCATTTGAAAATATGAATCTACTTAGAAGATCTATGTCCTCTTCTAGCTTTGTTCCCACAGAGCAATCCGAGGAATCAATATTGAATAATCAAGATGAGATACATATAAAAAACTTTGACAAAGCAATTGATGAATGGAAAATACCAAAAATATCATACGATCAGATATATCAAATAGGCAAATGGAAAATTTTTGGAAAAAATGATTATATTATAACTACAAAAGAAAAGGATAGTCCTGTTTCTGATGGTTTAACAACAATTAAACTCCTAAATCAAGAATCAATAAAAAAATATGCAAAAGATTGGAATTATATGCATTTAGGCTTAGTTCAAGTAGGAGCAAAACCTCTTACTAAATTAGGCTTAGATATGTATGGTTCTCAGAGATGCTAGAAAATTAATATATGAAAGATCAATTCATGCCTCTATTGAAACTAGTCTTAGTAGTGGACCAATTCAATTTGAGTATCATCTAAATATTACTCTTGCCCTTAGGGATAAGACAATCACAAGTTCATTAATTCTTCAAATCAAAACACATAATTATAGAATGGTAGAAGGATCAATACCAATGGTTGTAATATACAGAATATATTTCAAATTGATGAAAACTGCTTTTGGTTCTAAGGCATATAAAATGGATAAGAGAGGTCAGACTCTACTTATTCAAACAGACTTAACCAAAGCCAATATATCAGTCCCAAAAATGATTCAATGGTCAGAAGTCAACTTACCAGAACACTGGGAAGTGGAAAATCCACTTCCTAGAAAACCAATATACAATACCGAACCATTAAATGTAGTACAACATCCTGATGGTAAAGTTACCATTCAGTTTAATAGAAAATCATTTGATTAGCCAAGAAGATCACTAGACATAAGATCTATGACATCTTCTTCAAGAAGATCGGTAGATCTTCCCAATCCTCCTCCTATTATTTTCAATCAATATCATAATCAATTTGATAATCAACAGGTTAGACAATCAAATATTCAAGAGAATCCGTCTCTTTCAGGAATTGTTCATGATAGGTCAGGTATAACCCAACCAGTTTACCAACCTAATGAACCAGAACACGGAGAACCTTCATTCTTAGAATTAGGTGATCCAGAATTAAATATTTTAGAAGAATCCTTTGTACCAAATAAAGTACTTCTGAATCAAGAATTCAATTCTCAAAAGAATGAAAAAATTAGAAATTGGTATTTTGAAACATTTGGTCATATAAAAATGAAAATAAAAGATGAATATTATAATTTCATGGAAGAAACTGGTGCTCAAATATATTTCTTTGAATGGTTTGAGAATTATTATTTGAAATACAAGGAAATCAATGTTATTAATAACTGTTATAAGTGGAAACTTAGTGATGGACAAATCATAGAATCAAATCATCCACCATTAAGTAATATAAAAATGGTTCAGAAGAATACAGAAATCAGTTTAACTCCATTTAAAAATGCATTAAAAGAATAAGGATCAGGAACTAAAAAAATAATGAATCAAAATAATTACACCAATCAACATTTACATACTATAGGAGAACAATTAAATAGAATAGAAGATACAATAAATATTGAAATTAACAAAACAAGTGAGAAAATTTTAATCAATAAAAATACTCCTTTGTTCAAACCATTTGAAATGCCTAAAAATCTTAGTCAAGAATTCCTAAAAGCATTAGATGAAAGAAAAAGAATGCTAAATAACAAATCAATAAAAGAAGAAACTTCCTCATCAACAAAACCAATAAATTTCTTAAATATAGATACTCCAACTTTAATAAAAAAAGGTGTAGTAATAGAAGATACACCCTCAGAAAAAATCCATGCTTTAGATAATGAATCAATCAACAATGAGTCAATAGAAGAATCGGATAGTGAATCAATAAATGAATCAATGTCTAATGTTTCTTTAAATATCAATAAAAGCAATGATGAAATTAATAAAATCAATTGGAAAGAATCTCAAAAACTATACTATCAGAAAGCAACACCTCCTGATATATTAATAGAAGAAAAGAATGATAATTATCAGAATAAATATTCTATAGGATCCACCTATGAATGGAATATAGATGGATACTCAGAACAAAGAATCCTTAATGTTCTTAATCAGATGATCATGTTTTCAAATACTAATAAAACTGTTCCAAACGTTACTGACTATCAAGTAGCACTCCTTTTAATTTCTGGTTTTACAGGACAATTAAAAGGTTGGTGGGATAATTATCTCACTGAAGAACAGAGAATTAACATTCTTACATCATGTAAAATAGATGAAAATAATAGAAGAATTCTAGATGAAAATAATGAACCAATTCAAGATATGGTTAACACATTAATATTTTCAATCAGCCAACATTTCATAGGAGACCCTTCTCATATTAGGGATAAAACCTTAGATTTATTATCAAACATGAAATGTAAATCACTTGGAGAATTCAGACAATATAAGGATATATTCTTTCAAAGAGTATTCCTAAGAAATGATTGTAATCAACCATTTTAGAAAGAAAAATTCCTAGCTGGTCTACCAAAATTAATAGGTGATCAAGTTAGAAAATTACTCAGGGAAGAAAACAATGGTGAAATTCCTTATGACAATTTGTCGTATGGAGAATTAGCATCATATGTTAATAAAATTGGAACCAATTTGTGTAACACAATCAGATTACAAAAACACAATCAGATTACAAAAGCAATTGAAAAATGAATAGCGCTTAAAACACCAAAGCCTTGGTGATTTTTGTGCTCAATATGATCCCTCTTTTATCAGTAAGAAATAAAAAAAATTATAAAAAAACATCTCATAAATCACAAAATTGTCCTGAATGTACGAACAAAAAACCTCGAAGAAATTTTAAGAAAAAACCATTTAAAAATTTCAAAACAAACAAAATTATGGAAAATCTGAAGATAAAAAATATAAAAAGAAGTCATATAAACAATTAAGATGTTATAAGTGTAAAAAAATTGGTCGTACAGCAAACTTTTGTAAAATAAATAATAAACTTAATGAATTAAACTTAGATGAAGAAACAATGGAAAACATATTACAAATTTTTTGTGAAAATGAGTCATCATCAGAAAATAACAGCTATGATGGAATCCAAGTCAATGACATGGACTCCACATCATCAGAATCAGAAAAAGAAGAAATTAATATGCTAACTGATAATGAAGAAGCAATTCTTAAAAAAATTGATCAGATGACAAATGACAATGAAAAATTTAAATATATAAACAATTTCAGAATCAATACAAATCCCACTCCAAAATTACCTTATAATCTTAATGA
Organism: Lumnitzera littorea; assembly: GCA_024138015.1. Classification (NCBI taxonomy): domain Eukaryota; kingdom Viridiplantae; phylum Streptophyta; class Magnoliopsida; order Myrtales; family Combretaceae; genus Lumnitzera; species Lumnitzera littorea. Next base: position 21,704,210 of record JAMXBB010000012.1, read on the forward strand.
AATTCTTAAAAGAAATAAAAGGAAAAACAAACAAGTAATAACAATCAGTGATTTACAAAAAGAGATCAATATTCAAAAAGAAGAAATAAAAGAATTAAAATTAATGCAAATAAAATTTCAAAAAGAATTATTTGAATTAAATCAAAAAATCCAAGAAAGTGAATCAGAAACCTCAAATCAAGAAGAAGAAAATTCCTCAAATAAAGTTAATGATTATTTAATGCATCTTGTTCAAACCACTACAAGAAAATGGATAATTGATATTTCTATCAGAATTAATAATGAATTTATCTTACAAACACTTGCTTTATTTGATACTGGTGTTGATTTAAATTGCATTAGAGAAGGCTTGATTCCAATAAAATATTTTGAGAAAACTAGCCAATCTCTAAGTTCTGCATCAGGAAGCAAGTTAAGTATCAAGTATAAGTTATCAAATGTCGAAATATTAAAAGATCATGTTTCTTATAAAACTTCATTTATATTGGTAAAAAATTTAAGTAAAAATATCATTTTAGGAACACCATTCATAAACCAAATTCAACCATTTGTGGTAGATAGAAATGGAATTAAAACACAGTATCTGAAAAAAGAAATTATGTTCAAATTCGTAACAAAACCACAAACAAAATATATCAATCAGTTAAAAAATGATGAGTTAAATTGTTTAATACAAAATAAAGAAAACCATTTAATGTACTTAAAAAATGATCTTATATTCAAAAAAATTGAAGATCAACTCAACAATCAAAATTTGAAATCAAGAATTTCTCAAATAGAATCAAAGATAAAAACCTCAATTTGTTCCACACTCCCAAATGCATTTTGGGATAGGAAATCACATATTGTGGATCTCCCATATGAAACTGACTTTAATGAAAAAAGCATTCCGACAAAGGCTAGACCTTCACAAATGAATCAAGAAGTTCTTAATCATTGTAAAAAAGAAATAAATGATTTACTCAGTAAAAAATTAATCAGAAAAAGTAGATCACCCTGGAGTTGTTCTGCTTTTTATGTTAATAAGAATGCTGAAATTGAAAGAGGTGTGCCAAGATTAATAATTAATTACAAACCTCTTAATTCTGCTCTCAAATGGATAAGATATCCAATTCCCAATAAAAAAGATTTACTTAATAGATTAAATCAAGTCAGAATATTCTCAAAATTCGATATGAAATCTGGATGTTGGCAAGTTCAGATTAAAGAAAGTGATAGGTACAAAACTGCCTTCACTGTTCCTTTTGGTCAATTCGAATGGAATGTAATGCCATTTGGATTAAAAAATGCTCCTTCAGAATTTCAAAAAATCATGAATGAAATTTTCAATGATTATATTAGTTTCATAATTACTTATATAGATGATGTTTTAATATATTCATCTAATATTGATCAACACTTTAAACATATAAGAATTTTCATCAATATAATAAAAAAAAATGGTTTAGTAGTTTCACCTACTAAAATTAGTCTTTTCCAAACCAAAATCAGATTTTTAGGATTTAATATTTATAATAGAACCATAATACCAATTCAAAGATCAATTGAATTCATTGAAAAATTTCCTAATGAAATCAAAGATAAAAATCAGCTTCAAAGATTCTTAGGAAGTTTGAATTATGTTGCAGAATTTTTTCCAAATCTTAACATAATTTGCAAGCCATTATATCAGAGATTAAAAAAGAATCCACCCCCATGGTCTAATGAACATACATAAATTATCAAATTAATCAAACAAAGAATTAAGGAAATTCCTTGTTTACATATTGCAGATCCATCATTAGCAAAAATTGTGGAAACAGATGCTTCTGATTTAGGATTCGGAGGAATTCTAAAATAGAAACAAGATAATAAAGAATATGTTGTCCAATTTGTATCAAAAAATTGGAATAATTGCCAATCAAATTATTTAACAATCAAGAAAGAAATCTTAGCCATTGTTTTAACAATTTCAAAATTTCAAGGTGATTTGTTAAACCAGAAATTTCTTTTAAGAATTGATTGCAAAGCAGCAAAAAATGTTTTGTTAAAAGATGTCCAAAACATTGCATCAAAACAGATTTTTGCCAGATGGCAGTCTATTCTTTCTATATTTGATTTCGAAATAGAGCATATTAATGGATCTTCCAATTCCCTTCCTGACTTCCTTACTCGTGAATTCTTGTAGGGAGATGCCTCCCAAAAAGGACAAAGGTAAGGAAAAAATCCCCTCATCATCAGGAAAAGGATTAACCAATATCAAAACTTGGTTAGATGTTTGTAAATCATCTAACACTCCATTAACAATCAAAGAAGAATCCTCATCTAAATCATCAAAATCAAAATTCTCAAACACTCAATCAGTTTCACAAACACAAGATGCCATTGCCAAATTAATTTATATGGATTATGACCCTGAATTGCTTGATGCAATTTCAATGGTTTTACAATCAAAACAAAAAATCCCAGCATTGCCAGAAATTCCCCAATCAGACTCTTAGATAAAAGAAACTCAAAGAAGAAATCGGAATTTTCAGATCACGGAGATATTAACTCCAACTCCAGTTGGACCAATCCCTTTCAGTCAGAGATCAAAATTTTTTATAAAACCTGTTTCAAGATATGTTTTCTCAGTAGAAGAGAGCCTATCAGAAAAGAACCCTTTTGATTTTGCAAATAAAATATTTACAAAAGACTTTTATTATGTGCCATATGATCAGTACAAAACAATCCAGTTTTATGAAAAAATTTTTACTGACACTGGATCAATCAGGTTCAAACATTTTGAAAAAGAAGGGATGATAAGTTATTGTATAGCTCGAATACTAAAAGTAATCAGCTTAAAAGAATGGTGAGTTCATCCAATCACTGCTACAAAACTCAACGTAGAACCTTTTTTAGCACAACCAAACCACCGACCTACTTATAATTATTTCGATTATAAGCAAGCCTGGTAGAATGTGTTTTATCAAATGAATTAAAAAAAAAACACATACTTGGTAAATATTTTTTGACAATTGTTTATCATACAATCTTTCTACTTGGTTTAATCACTGGTGGGAACAATTTGGTGCAACATCAGAAATCATTCATTAAAATGCCAAGGAAGGATTTGATACTTTCTTGAGTAATTACAATCCCATACCTCATGAAAAGAATTTCCCAAAAGAGATGCTGTATTTTATACATCTCGGAGTATCATGGGTCATGGCTTGGTGGTTTGAATACAAGCCAGATCGATCATCAAACTCAATCAATTTGGTCAGAATGTACAAAATCAAATGGTGGGACAGCTTCAAAATGTGGAATAAATGTGAAAAGAATTCAATTTTAAATTGGATTAAGACTAATTCTGCAAAATCACCACCATCTCCATCAGCAGCAAAACAGTATCACAATAGGGGATTTTTAATATCATCACTTGCAAGTGCAAATTCTCCAGATCAATTGAAACAAATTCTGGAAAAAGCACTGGATCATATCAAAGAATCAGAATCAGCACAAGAATCAAGTTCAGAATCAGACTCAACATCTCACCACAGCGGAAATACCAATGAGGATGACTGCTATGGCATAGATTTGGGAGAACCATGAGAAAATTGTATCATTCAAATTTTCTGTATTATTTTGCACTGTAAAAGTAGAAATACGGTATAATACATATGTACCACAGTGCACAATCAATCAATCATTATCAGAATCTGCTTTGCCACAAACACCAATTAATCACTATAGCAACAGGACCTTGTCGGCCACAACACCACTGTAGCAACAGTACTCTGTCGGCCACAAAACCACTGTTTTAAACAGTACCCTGTCAGTCCAATTTTGCTATATAAACACTTCCAATCAGACATGAAAGGGCATCGGATCCATTCCTCTTCACTTCAAAAAACCTTTTTCATCACCTTACTTTCCATCTCTCCAGTCTTCAAACTCTCTCACATTCATTTTCTGTCTCTTCATCCTTTTCTTCTTTCTTCACCGATCACCTATCAGCAATCATTCAAACACTTTCTGAAGCATAACTGTTTGCTTCCCTCTTAATCAAATCAGTTTTCTTGAAGCAAAACTGTTTGCTTCTTATCAGAGGTAGAACAATCATCTTTTTTATCATACCTCTTAATCATCCATTTATGTTCTTGTATTTATATGCTTTGTAAAAATCAGTTTTATCAATAAAATCAGTTTGATTCTCTTCTTACATTCTATCTCGTGTGGGGAATCTCCAATTGAAATTGTGTGTAATTCCACGAGATTGTATCTGTCTAATCTCTATTATCTATCATTTAATCTTTCAATAAACCCCATAATCAGCTGGTATCACCGCCTTTGGAGGTTTTATATCTGTTTTACAGTTCATATCATCTCATTCTCATCAGAACCCCACTAGTCTTGGCTTAGCCGCCTGTGGAGGGTATAAATTTATCAATTCATACATATTTATGTCATTATTTATTGAACCTCATGATTATAATTATGATTATGTTGGTAATGCTATAGATTTCCTTGAATGGTATTATTCTGTTGTGATATATTGTGATTGGTATTATACCGATGAAGAATAAAATCATTTGTCTCATTTTGTAGATGTAAAAACAATATAATCCGGAAAATTGGGAAGAAGAAGCTGAAGTTTTACAATATTTGTTCAGTGCTGTAGTTTGGCTAAAGCACTTTCATAAGAATTATTTTTGGCTTGCTTTCTCTGTAATCAATATTCTTGATCAAGTATCCTTATCATTAATAAAATCAGAATTTGATTTATAATTTCTCTTTTATATAATTAGTCATTTAAATCAAGAACTAAGATTAGATATAAGGTATATAATCTGGAACACTCCTTGGCTGCGGGCTACTGGTTTCCAAAGGAGGCTCCCTTGAAAGATCTTTAGATCGTTGGGATGTCTTTGTGCTAGGCGCATACAACACTACGTACCTATAATCTGAAAATTATCATTAGTCAAATTTTATTTTCTCCTTTATGTTTGTAAATACAAAAGATAATAACGGAAAAGATTTAATTGAATATAATCAGTATTTAGAAGACGCAGTAGAATTCTTATTCTATATAATTTAGGCTTATTCTCTACTTGGAGAAAGATTCTACTCAGCAGACGTATATTTTAATCATTAAATAATCAAATCAAAGTCTAAATCTCTCTTAAACAATCGATAGGTATTCCCTGGGAATATATATATATATAAACCGACTAAGTGACCTAAAATGTCTAATTTGCCGAAACATGTAAATTTTATAAAAATAGCAATTTTTATTCAAATTTCCTAAGATATGCAATTTAGTGTAGAATATGCAAATATTAACCTAAAAATTGCAATTGTACCTAAAATGTAGTTTTCCTAAAAAATATAATTTTTTAAAAAATGTAATTTTTGTGAAAAAATATAGGCAAGTTTAATAAAGATACTAATGTTTATAAAAACGTGAGTTTTGATGAAAATGTTATTTTCCGTAAAAATATGCAAATGCAACTTTTAATCCTAAATATGCAAAGTTTAAAAAAAAAACAACATTACACATGCTAATGCTATGTATATGCTAATAAAAAATACAAAAATACAGACTAAAAAACTAAAACTACAACCAACGTGCAAACAAATAAAATAAGTTAGTGTAACATAAAGACAAGAAAAAGAAAAAGTAACTAAATAAATAAATAAAAGATAGAAAGGTCCACCTATCTTAAACAAGTAGCGGGTTGGGTCAAACGGTCCTTGGGCACGAATCCGAGTTGGTGCGAGTCACAGGTCGAGTTGTGTGTCTTGTCAACAATAGCTCTCCAATGTAGCATAGAAGGTTTCGAGCACCGAATAGAGCAGGATTTTCCACTTTACTACGGAAGCGATCAATGAAAATGCATTTAGCACCATCGCCTTTATGTTCGATAGTCATCTGATGGTGGTTATGCAGGGAGTGGCGGCGGTGGATGTGGATGAACAACAGCCAGGCGGTTCCAAATTGGAAAAAAATGTGTTTAGGGGATTTGGTATGTGGAGAACGCAGTGGTGAAGGTGATTTGGTGTTTGGAAGTGGTGGGTAGTTCGGTCATGAGTTGCTCGAATGGCATGTGCATGGGTATGCTGTGGTCGTCGTGGTGCTACTGGGTATCGCACGCTAGAACGTAGTTGTGGATTAATCATACTAGGGTGTTTATTATGGTGAGGTTACGTAAAGTAGGTCTGCTATGGAATTTGGCTATGCGTGACAATGGACCTGGTGAAGTTGAAATCAAGTCAGGGATGAGGAAGTGACTGGTGCTACGGTGTGGACGTAGATGGGAGTAATGGTCGGAGTAATCAAATTGAGAGAGGGAGCATTGTGTGTGTATGTGTCCTACTGTGTTTGGGCGTCGATAGAGTGTGGATTGAAGAAGAGAGAGTAGCTGAGGGGTCCTAGGTTGTAGTTGATGGAGATTGGGGGTTTGATGTTGGTCGAGTTAAGTGTAGTGTTTGCAGCGTGGGGGCTGTGTTTCAGGAGTGATGTGTAATAGTGAAGTTGTCAAGTCGTGCAGGTATCAGTGGCTAATAGGTCTGGCATCGGGTGAAGATGGTAGTAGTGGATTAAAGTAGGAAAGAGGGCAACTGATGGAGTTGCCAGGTCAGTAGTATCTACGAGGGTTGGTTAGAGTGTTGTGGTTTAGGTATGATAGAGAAGGTAGCTATGTTGGTGGTCGCAACGTGGGAAGAGTGGTCTATATAAAGTTATTATACAACCTGAAATGAAATATATGTGAGTTAAAAGAGAAAAAAAATTAGTAATCATGACATGAACTTTTTAAGCAAGATCAAATAGTGTATTTAATGTACTTAAAATTAACCAATTCTTGTAAAACCTTTAGTATTTGGACACCAATAGATTAGTGGGACCGAGAGATTTATGTATACACAATTTTTTATGAGAGATTCTGTGAGTAAGAAATGAAGAGGAGGATTGATTAACTTTTGCTAAATACTATATCTATATACTAATCTCTCTAAGTTCAGGGGTCTGCTGTGAGGGTGGAGTGATTGTTGAATGGGAATGTGATTTGATTTTTTGTGTTATTGGTTGTTGAGTAGGATTGAAATGTTATTGAATGTTTGGATGGGGGTTACCGATGAATGTTGTGTTTCTTCCTCAAACTTTCCTTGTTTCCCAAATCCTATATTTGTACTCTTACCATTCGTATCCAATTTTGGGTTTGGGATAGAATTGAATCTCCATGACCAGATTAGAAGATAAAGTTCATGTCCATTTTTTATTTTATTTGATCTTTGATTCGGTTTTGTTAATGATAATCTGTTAAAAAAAATGAATCTTATATGATTTTTTTTTTTAAATTTCCTTTTGGTAAATCCACATCAAAACCCCAAAAGAAAAAGATAAGATATGAAATTGGCCTCATCAGTTTTCTACTTTACTGTTTCTCTCTCTCTCTCTCTCTCCCTCATGTCTAGTCTGGATGGGAAGAAGGTGGTCATGTACGTGGCACGTGACCATGGCTTAGGTGAAAAAAATGGACTGCCTTTTGCACATAGAAGGATCAAACTCAGTAACCTACAATTTCCATAGACGCATGCCTCCCAACTGACCATGGACATCTTGTTAAGAGTTTATCACACAAATAAATCTTAAGCTTATGGATCTGGGCTTATTTTGATTTGGACTTTCAAACCCAAACTCAATTTGATCTAAATCACTAAAAACGATCTACACATGCCTAAAACAATTAAATGGAAAATATACATACTAAAGGATTTTCTACTTAATTTCAATTTAATAAATCTTGAGTCTTATTTTAATTTGTCCAGTTATTAGTATTTTCAATTTTAAGTTCAATAAAACCCAAACTTTATTGGACTTTCAAAAACATTTTTCTAATTAAGCCCAATTTTTTAAAGACTTAAAATTTATTAAATTGTATGTATATCCTCAAATATTACCTAATTCGATCCTAAACAACTAATTGACATGACTTGCACACTTTTGATACTTTTTATTTTTCAATTTTTTTTTGTATTTTTTCAATTCTTCTAATTTTTTTATTTTTCATTATTTTGGCCTTTTTCCATTTTTTAATTTTTTAAAACCTAGCTAAAAAATAAAAGAGACTAAAATTAAAATAAAGGTGGTGAAAATGAAGTATCCAAGCTATTCCTCTTTATAGGGATGTTTAAATAAAATTTCACTACAAAAACAAAAAAGATATAGCTATTTTTGCCAAGTCTTTGCTTGAATTGATAGGGTAAGGCTCGTATTGACTTTAATGGTTAACTAAAAAGAAACTTGACTTGAAAAGTCAACTAAAAAGATATTAATTTTAAAGATAAGTTAAATAGTGTCTCGATTTGATAGGTCAAGGTGAAAAGACTTTAACTTAAAGTTGTGATAATTTAGGGGACTATAAACACTAAATGATAATCGATTTGAGAAAACCTAGTTGTGCTCCTTTTAGGTCGCTAACTTAGGCTAAAGCATCTCTAGGGGACTAGCAACCTTAAATTAGAATTAATTTGAAAAAACCTGATTGTACTACTTTGAGCTTACTAACCTAAGTAGGAGCATCTTTAGGAGACTAGTAACCTTAAATTGGAATCGATTTGAGAAAACCTAATCGTGCTCCTTCGAGCTTCCTAACTTAGGTAAGAGCATTTCTAAGGGATTAGCAATCTTAAATTGGAATCAATTTTAGAATACCTGGTTGTTTTCCTTTGAGCTCCCTAACCTAGGTGGGAGCGTCTTTAAGGGACTAATAACTCTAAATTGGAATTGATTTAAGAAAACCTGGTTATGCTTCTTTAAGCTCACTAACCTAGGCGGGAGCATCTCTAGGGGACTAGCAACCCTAAATTGGAATTGATTTAAGAGCACCTTGTCATGCTCCTTCAAGCTTACTATCTTAGGCAAGAGTATCTCTAAGGAACTAACAACCTTAAATTGGAATTGATGAAGGGAAGCGTCTTATGGGCTCACTAAAATGCTGAAGAGAGATTGGTGATGGGAAGTGCTGTAAGGGCTCGCTATGACCCTAAAGAGACATTGGAAACAGGAAACTCCCTATGGATTCGCTAAAACCTTAATAGAGATTAACAAAAGGAAAAGCACCTTATAGGCTTGCTAAGACCCTAAAGAGAGATTGGTGAAAGGAAGCGGCTTACAGGCTAGCTAAAACCTTAAGAAAGATTGACAAAAGGGGAAGTGCCCTATAGGCTTACTAAGACCCTAAAGAGTGATTGGTGAAGGGAAATGCCCTACAAGCTTACTAAAACCCTAAGAGAAATTGATGAAGGGAAGCGCCCTTTAGGCTCACTAAAATCCTAAGAGAAATCCATAAAGGAAAGTGCCCTATGGGCTTGCTAAAACCCTAAAGAGAGATTGATGAAGGGAAGTATTCTACGAGCTCATTAAGATCCTAAGAGAAATTGATCAGAGAAAGTGTCCTATAGGCTTGCTAAAACCCTAAGAGAAATTGATGAAGAGAAGCGCCCTATGGGTTTGCGAAAACCTAAAGAGTAATTGATAAAGGGAAGCACTCTACAGGCTCACTAAGACCCTAAGAGAAATTGATGAAGAAAAGTGCCCTATAGGCTTACTAAAACCTTAAAGAGAGATAGATGAAGGAAAGCGCCCTACAAGCTCACTAAGACCTTAAGAGAAATTGATGAAGGGAATTGCGCCAATTCCAATTTTAATTTTCTAGCTACTTGTTTCGTGACTATCTCCACTTGAATCAAGATAGAACTTTTTCTTGTTCACACCCTATAGGCTTATTAAAACCCTAAAGAGAGATGGATGAAGGAAAGCGCCTTATGGGTTCACTAAATAAATTGGTGATGAGGAATGCCCTACGAGCTTACTAAAACCTTAAAGAAAGATTGATGAAGGGAAGCACTCTACGAACTTGCTAAACCTAAAGAGAAGTAGTAAATCTAGACGGTACTTTATGAGCTGACTAGAACTTTAAAGGAGAATATGAGTTGGGACAATACTTTAAGAGCTGACTAGAACCCTAAAGACTAGTTAAAAAATGGGACAACGCTCTATGTGCTGACTTGAACTTTAAAGACTAGTTGAAAAATAGGATAGCGCTATATGAGCTGACTAAAACCCTAAAGACTGGTTGAAAATGGGACAATACTGTATAAGTTAGCTAAGACCTTAAAAATGCATTAAAAAAAAAAAAAGTTAACGTAATTATTTCATGATAGAAATTTAAGTAAGACATGCCTTTGATTTCAATTATTTTATTTCATTTTAAACTTATGTAGGATTCCTTGGATGACGCTAACAAATTACTTGCCTATCTTTCGATATATAGCATCAATAGTACAATATATATACTCAAATCAATAACATGATAATCTCACAAGAATACATGACTATTTGACCTCATTATTGATTTCATATTAAGAAATTCCTACATCAATATTTATACATGTGACCTAATTGATTTAAGATTATCTCAAGCACATATTTCTTTTGGCATCATGATGGTGCAAAAGATGCAAAATAATAATAATAATAATAAACATTTTTTTAGGTAATTATGGATAATTAGGTCATAAGTTTTGATAATTAGTTCATTGTTGAAGCTTTGTCTAAAAGATCGAATCTTATTTAAATATAAGCTAACAAGTCTTTATTTTAAAAAAAGTTCATACTTCGTGTTTATAAAAAAACAATTTTATATGTTATTTAACTTGGAAAATACTCATAGAATTATAAACTTATAAAATCAAACGAATAAAATTATGATGTTGATAGCCATGTGTCTTAAATAGCTTACATGTGCTAATACATAGTGTGATTTGTAAATGCGAGCGACTTTTAAGGGCACCTTGATGGTAATGAGACGTTAGCTTTGCTTCCAAATTCATTAACTAGAACACATGGCATCACAATATTCTATTTGTGACACTTAACTACAGACCTCACAAGGGGAAAATTATGTCATACAAAATCAATATAGAAAATAAGTTCAAATGAGGGATCAAAGTTTCAACTAATTAAATATATTTTACGAAATAATTCAAACAAGGGATTCCATTAACTCACTATAATAAAATTGTTAAATTGATTTGATGAGGCCATCATCTACCATGGCATAAATGTGGTGCTTATATTACCATTTTATTATAAATAAAAAAGAAAAATGACATATAAAATTATAAAAATAAAAAAATTGAAAATAATAAAAAAATGAAACGTACAAATAAAATATTGTAAAAATTAAATAATATAACTATGTAAATAATTAAAAATGTAAAAGAAAAGAAAATTCGAAAAAGTAGAAAAAAATGGAAAAAATTATTTAAAAAAAAAAAAGAACCAACCACCCCTAGCCTTGGGATAACTGAAGTAGCTATGAAAAGTGTAGTGGGTTATGACCTACTTAAAAAAAATTGGTTATTCAACCTATGTAAAGAGTAGGTGGGCCATATGAGCCCCCCTTTTTTAAAGAAAGGAAAATTAAAGAAAACATGCTTGGATCATGTATCCAATTGTAAGCTAATTAGGTTTCCCCATTTTTCTTTTTCTTTTTATTTATTTATTTTTTAAAAAAGCGACCTGGTAACGTGTGGCCACCAAACACCAAGAGAGTCGAACAACCCTAAAGTTGGCATTTTGGGAGCTATCATGGCATAACTATAAATGAATATATGTTGATAAAAATCAACACGAATAATAAATCGAGCAAATCCAAACATGGAACATTTAAATTCTTGTCTGAGTTTGTGTTTGACACCTAGATCAGTTTACAAACCCATTATTAAAGAAGTTTCAAAAGCAAGTCCTAAGTCATTTTCCTATGCTTTCTCATTCCTATCATACCCATTTCTTTATGCTCTTAAATTTTAATTATAGTATAGCTTTATGCAAAATCATATAGATGGTACTTTTCACTCATTGTGACCTTTAATCAAGCTTTTTATGATTTTAAAATCGTTATTATATAATACCTAAATTTATTTATTTATTAAACTTTTATTGGTTATAATTTATAAATTCTTATCTATAGGTAACTTTAGAGTCTCATAACCATTCATTTCAATGTTTCATAATTTGTCAAAACCATTATAATTTAATATTATGAATACTGATCTTCAATTAAATTCAATTTTCTCATCTCTCGAAATTGTAATATTATACTAGTTGACTATGATGATGATGAAGAAGGCGAGTTAAAAGTTAGCTATGGATTTGAAAAGTTGTCGGAATTGGTAGAAAATTGGGTCAATTAAGTAACCTAAACTCATTTATTAACTGTGATTAGATTTCTAGAAAATATTTTTGCAATAAGTACAATAAGTTTATTATTTAAAATACTCATATCCAATTTTATAAGCTATAATTCATTTAAAATTGATTCTTGCTAAATATATTCACGTATGACTTTTATATGACATGCAGATGGATTAATCTTTAAAAGATCTTTTGTACTTTCCTTTATCAACTTTTACTTGAGTTATAATTTCATGTTAAGTGTTAAGAACTCTATCATTTATATTTGTAGAAGTTAATTTTATTATCTTCCTTTTCCCATTTTATCTATAAGTATTTTATAAAATTATTTATAACTTTGTAAATGATAAACAAGTTCAACTTGGACACAAGGCACACTTATTAAATAGGTTGAATTTATGGGTTCATGTTTTCATATACCATGACTAAACAAGTTGTATTACAAGGTAAGATTTTCTATATATGAATCCCTTTAGATATATATACGCCATAAGACACTATAACACAAATTACTAGCCCTAAGTCATCCTACCAAACTTTTCATGGTTGCTTTAACGACTAAGTTCATGGGGTGGTTGATTTGCCTTTTTGTGCTTTTTTCTTTGTTTTTTTTTATAGAGTTTTCTTTTACTTTTTGTCAGTTACATTTATACATATAATTATATTATATAGTTTTTTACAAATTTGTACATTTATATTTTTTATTATTTTCCAAATATTTTTATTATTTTATAATTTCATAATAAAATAGCCATATAAGCACAACATCAACATCATATGGCAAATAACGATCACATCAAATCAACCTAATAGTATCATAATAATGAGTAAATGGATTCTCTTATTTAAATTACTTTTAATAATATGGATACTTTATTTTAACCTGTTGAAAGTCTGATTTCTCACACGTTGATCCTCTCTTCATACCTATGCATGTAATGAACTCATTCAGCTAAGGTTTTCGAATAACGACTTCAAAATATTTATCATTATCTTTTATTATATTAATTATATTTTGTAAGTACTATTTTTATTGATATAAATTTTATGTCACATGCATTTGCATTTTGTATATCATACATAAGCCCTAATATATATCATATAGTTTATGAAATATACAAAGGCATCAATGTAAATTAAATCAAAGTATATAATTAATAAGTATGATACGATTGTACATAGAAATATATACATAAGATATAGATATTATATATACAATATTCGATATATGCATATCGATATGGTAACATTAGGGTAAGAAAGATCAGTAGAATTAACGTATATAATATGGTATTTACATATATTGCAAGAAATAGGGAGGGGGAAATTCTAAAACAGAGCAACTGCAGCCTCTAGAGTTTGGCAGCATAGTAATGTAAAAAGTGCCCAAAAAATATAAATTGGAAATAGTTGCTCAAACAAATTTTAACTAATTTTTGAAACATAGTATCCTCCTAAAGAAAAACAAAATATAAATCACCTCGATATTTTAGTTCCAGCAAAGCAACATCCTCATACAGTTTATGCACTCTGTCTTGACATTTTCAACATTGTGTTTAATATAGGAAACCCTAATTAGGGGTATTTCCTCTTCAAAATTAGAATTTATAGGACACTACTAAGGAAGCTGTTCCAAAATTCTACAACAGCCTGTGAGCATTCAGCAATATTTAACTCTCTGTATCTAATCTGATAAATGCTTGGCTGGGGCTAGAGGCTACGTGTATCAAATGAGTAAGGAGCCATTACCCATAAATTCCTCACGTGTGATAGTCTTTTCCAAAAAGCTCATGAAGTTTTTAAAGACGATCCACTATTGTTGCCGTGTATCCGAAATTCAGTGATAGCGGCAAGCGACTTACCAATAATCGTGGCTTATGAATAATTAATGAATATTGTTTTCAATTCAAAATGCTGAAATAGGGAATGAACAAATGAGAATCTAATAAGTTATTGCCTAATTGCAACTTCTAGATCTATAAGTAAAACATCCGATGCTTCAGCATTGCAATCGGTTTCCTACTCACCCACTTGGCTGTACACACAAAAGTAAAATGAGTAAATACAGCGACAATGATAACTTGCAGGATCCGATTGAATAGATTGTTTAAACCGTTCGGTGCATAGATGACCCTTTAATGGCAATGCAGCGTCCAAGCAACAGTCGTCATCTGACTGAGGATAAAATGATGAAGCTGCCACTCTCTCATTCCCTATGGAGATGAGAACAAGCAGCAGAAAGATCGAGAGATAGGTGGTGGTGCTCTTCATGCTTTATGTCATGTTTCCTTGATAGAATTATCTCCTCACATAGAAAAATTGTCTATAAACAAAATCCCTGCCCCATACACATTTATGTACAATCCATGAGTCACCCGAATTAGAGCTGAAGCTTATATCAATTTAAAACAGAATAACTAACTCATCCATCAAACACCAGTTACAACATCATGATTTCCAAGATTATCTAATGCCTCTAGACAAAGGCAAACCGCCTCCTCGTACTCTAACTTTAACCGAGGGGGAAATTAAGAATGCGCCTCTAGATTGTGTGTGGGGACTTAACCATGGTAATGCAGCATTTCCGTCCACATCATCTCCCTTATCATATCTTCCTTTAAATCCTCATCAATATCTCCTATGTCTAGTGGCATCTGAGTAGGGGGGTCATGGCTAGGATCGCATAACACAGACATATACGGGTGTTGTAAGGCTTCTTTAACAGTTATGCACTTAGAAGGGTTGAAAACAAGCATCTTTTCCAGGAGATCAATTGCCAAAGGATCAGCATTAGGAAAGAGAGCAGAAAAGGGTGTGTCCGATGGGAGTATGGGAGTGACTTCATAAACCGATTTGCTTTTGGACTACGAATAAACATGAGGTCCTCCTCACTCTGGCTGCCAAGAATGTCGATGATAAGTTTAAGTTGGTTAAGGGAGTCGGTGCCAGGGAAGATGGGTTTTCTTCCAAGAAGCTCCACGAAGATACATCCAACAGACCACATATCAATTGTTGTGCCATAATTGTCACAGCAAAGGAAAAGCTCTGGGGCTCGGTACCAGCACGTAACAACATATTCGGTCATATGTTGTTCTCTTCCATTACTTGTACGCGCCAATCCGAAATCACATATCTTCAAGTCACAATTTGCATTGACAAGAAGGTTTCCAGGTTTCAAGTCACGGTGCAGAATGTTTGCTGAATGGAGATAGTTCAAGCCTTGAAGCAACTGGCACAGTTAATAAGTAATTTATAAGCAGTTTATGTGCTCATACTTCAAATATATCCAGTAAATCATAGTTCATAAGTAATTCAAAGTTAGTTTAGGCTGGATAAGGAAACACGCTTACTTGGAAGAGAAAATAACGGCAATGGTCATTAGTAAGCGCCTGAGAAGGACTAATAATCTGATCCAAGTCGGTGTCCATGACCTCATACACCAGATAAACATCTCTGAAACTTCTTATGTGAGAAGCTATCATGACATCTTTCAAAGCAATTACATTCTCATGCCGAACATGCTTCAGGATCTTCAACTCGCGCAAAATCCTCGCCGCATCAATCCGACTCTCGAAAGCATTGGTTATCTTTTTGATTGCGACTTTCTCATTGGTTTCTTCATTGATTGCAGAGCAAACCATGCCATAGGCTCCCTCGCCGATCGGCCTGATCGGTACGTATTTAGAATCGATCTCAAACAAGGTTCGCGACATTAAGTAGCCATGCGTTCGTCCATAATATATGCCGGTCGGAGGATCCACTGGTGTGGCCATCTGCCATTGGAGCACGATCATCATAAAAAGAGTTGACAATTTTTTCAGCATATTTTTTATCGAGAAATTCATAGAAAGAAAACTACTGTTGTCAATTTAATGATATAAGCTCTTTAAAATTCTTACACATCACACTTGATCGCCAACTATAGCAACATAAACACGTACAGGAGACACGAAACCGTATATCTATAGAAACATTAAAAATATATATATATTCCTAACTGTGAACGTAGTACTATGATCAACGACAATAGAAAATTTTTTCCCCGAAAAGTCACCCTTTTTTGAAAATTTTGATAGCGTTTCCCTAAAACCGAATCCTTTCTCTTCAATAAATCAAAAGTACCCTTTTTCTTTTCCCCCCCAAACAAGAAGTTACTTAAAACCAAATTTTGTGAAACCCATTCGTAAGTAATTAATCGCAAAAACGTAAAAAACAAAACCAAATATGGAGCGAGATATTCCACTAACTTTTACAAGGAAAGATTAAACAATCCACAATATACCTCGTAATTAATCTGCTTAGTTAATAACTCGCAGTGTAAGCTCACGCCGTAGACACGACAAGGAAATATTTTAAGAAGTTGACCGCTGTGCTAATTGAATTCTAATAAGAAAGTAAGGTGGAGGGCTTGAATTTAGGTTTCCTGTAATATTTAATTTTTTAATTTCCTATCTTACTGAGAGTGAAAGGAAAATAATATTGCATTTAAAAAAACAATCTTCAAAATACTGCTATTATAAAAATAATCTCAAGAATATCTTTTAATTCTTCAAAATTTTTCAAATTTCAAAATAGGCATTAATTAACCATGTTAGTCGGCTTCCATCCCATTCCACTTCATCTTCTCCATCCCAAATCTCTCCCATAAAATTTTCTCTATTAAATTTTCAACTCAAATTCTCCCTCTTAAAATTTCCAAAGCTCTTTTCATAGTCATTTCCAAATCTTTGCCCTAAATTTCTTCTTCATAAAATCTCAACTATCTTTTTAGTTTTCTATAACCCACTTTTATATATATATATATATATATACATATATATTTCATATAGTACACAACAATAAGTACATATTTTATATAAATAAAAGGCTAAATGTGAATATTTTATATGATATTGTGGTGTTGAGTGGATATGATAGAATGTATACGAATTATCAATATATTTTGTTTTAAATTAAATAATTTATTACATACTATCTTATATATTTTAAATTAAATTATCAATATATTATATATGTTGCATTATTGCATATATGTCATACATACATATGCAAATTCTACATTAAGATATCAAAAATTAAAATAAAAATGTTGTTAAGATGTTAGCTTAAATTCAATTTATCCATCACCACACAATATCCTAAATATAATACAATTCATTTAATCCATCCTAAAATCCCATCTACCAAATATAGCCTTAGGAATGGCAAGATGATCTTTGAGGAATATGTTTATAGCTATCCTAAAGTACTTATCTAAGAGGATTAAAAAAAATATTATGCTTTTCTAAACTAATCACACTTATATAGAAAAAAATAAAAGTTAGTTTTATTTAATTTCTTAACAAATGTAATGAGAGTCTTTTTTATTTCTTTTTCTTTTATTCACCCGCTTCCTCCTTACACTCTAATTTTTTCTTCTTTTTTAAATCTCTTTAAAATTTGGTAAATAAAAAATCACTTTTCCTTTTCTATTTTTTTTTTAAATTTCGATAATCTATTATATTAAAGAGAGTGATGATTGTATAACCGCTGTTTTTAATGTCTTTATAGCTTTTATTATGAAAAATTATTGAATGAAAGGTTTTACCACATTACAATTAGTTTATCGCATGAAGCTTGATACTATCTATGTTTAGTCATGGTTTTTTTTTTTTTTTTTTTTCAGACCTCTACTCTAACTCCTACAAATATTAATAGAATTGTTATGCTAGATTTTATTTTATTTGTTCAAGTTATATTTACTGTATTTCTTTCTGTCTTTTCTTAATTGGTACTTTTTTCATTTACTTGACTCTTACATCCCAACTTTCTTTTATATAATAATTATGTTTTCATTTGATTTATATCTATACTAGCAAACCATCCGCGTTACATAAGCTAAAAAATAATAATAATAATTAAACTCTTTTAAGACTTTTCAATTTTTAGCCTATTAAATGGTAAAATTTTCAATTTCACTAATCAAATTTTAGAAGTTTTTGGAATTTCTCAATTAAATAAAACTTTTTAATTCCAGCAATTAAGTCTTAAAACTTTTCAAAACTATAAATTCAAATGATAAAATATATAGATTATAGATAAGTGAAATTGAAGAAGGCATGCAATTATAAAGCAAATCAAAAGGAATTACCACATTGTCCATTAATTTAAAAGATAAGAGATATGGTAATTATTTGGAAGTAATACAACTTTTGAAAATTGTGCAGCATGAATAGTTGGTAAGTATGAGTAAAACATTATCATAAAAATTTACTAAAATATCCTTATTAACCATCTTATCTTCTATCTATACAATAAATAGCATGATAGTTAATAAAAAATACAAAGGAGATTTTAGTCATTTTATTTTCCAAATCCATGTGAGACTTCAAATTTTGGTAGTTATTAGAGCCCTTTCAATTTAATAATATAAATATTATAATATACATAGCAATACATTATATTATAGTCAATGGATTATTTTTATTTCTTAGGTTATTTTATATTTTATATACACTAGATTATAGATCTATCGTATTTTTATCATTTTCATTAATAATTTTACATAGAATTAATCTTCACTATAACATGGGTGCATTGCCTATTAATGGCTTTTAAAACTAATTATAGAAATATTTTTAGATAGAATTGGAAGTTGATTAATCCAATTTGCATATCAAATATTATTAGCGAAACCTTCCACTTTGGTAGAAGTAGTGACTTGAGGAAAATTTCAAGTTACATTGATATTTTCTTCGAAATTCTTGAGTATTTTAATGAGATATTCATTATTATTGTAAATTGATAATATTGATAGGATATTTTTTACATAGGTCCCTTACGCTTATGCTGACTTGTCTAGGCTATAGGCCAACCTGATTGGGTTAGTATAGTACCATCAAATAATATCTTATTTTAACAATTTCTTAAAGAAATCTAATCCCAATTAATTGAATGTTGATTTAAGGAAAAAAAAAAAAAGAAGAAGAAGTTCCTTAGGTGAACAATGAAACACTCTTCAACAGTGATTGTCTTCAACAATATCATTCTTAATAAAGTCAAACCACAACAAAAATAGCTCAATCTTAGTGTGTTCCTCCATTATATCAATAGTAAAAAGCTCTCCTAATGGTGATTACTCTAGATAGGATATTTGTAATGCTCTAAAACTCAGGAAACCATAGCTCTACTACATGTCAACCCCAAAAGCAGATACACTGAGGTAATCAAGGATTCTGAAACTTATCTAAAAACTACATAAATCATAAATCCTATCAATGTACAATTTAATGACCTCAAATTTGGAACCCAAGTGGAATGTCAACCACTCAGTCTCTAAATACAACTTTATAAATATTTGATTAACATGAGTCAAAGAACCCGATATTCGATAAAAACTCTAAGTTAAATAACTTAAAGTCTTACAGCTCCAACAAATGACAACCTATATAACATCAACTAAAAGAGTCACAAGTGACTTCAGTCAACCAAAGATAAGTTTCAAACATGTACAATAAGAAACAATAACTGAAAGTTTCTGGAAGTTCAATCCTAACATCTACACTACATTAACCTTACTCTATCATCAAAGTAATAATAATTGTCATGCTCTTTATAGTACATATAGTCATAACTTGCATCACTCACATAATAATCACCATAGTATCATACCTTGAACTTGCAGCTAAAAAACAATAACCCGTAAAGGGTGAGCTAATGCCTAATACATGATATCATATACATATGCATGATTACATGATTGCATGGCATAACTATACATAAATAACAATACTAAATGCAACCATCAACCGGTTAACTCTTTATTTATTAAGTTCAATAAGTAGCACAATCTCAACATCTTGAGACTGAGGGTTACTCATGACCCCTACAAATAAACAATATAGATAATATATAAATGTTAGTATTGGGTCATCCCTAACGCCATGTAATCAATCACCAATCTAAAATCTACTTAGGTTGTCTCAGTACAGGACTTCACTCATGACATTATCACACAAAAATCACCAAATATCTCACTAATACCATCGGATCTTGTCAAGTCTGATTTTTCGATTTTCTTTTATTTAATTCAATTTCCCACTTTCTAATTAATATTAAATCTTAACCCATTTAATATTAATCCTTAACTCAAGAAATTGAGAAATTCTGGTTTTTTATTTAGAAAAATTTTTGGAGTTGTCACCCTGTCGGAATCGGGAAAAAGAAAAGAAAATCGTAAACAATTGGGTAGATTGATTACAGTTTGCCTACCAGTCTTTGATTTCAATTTGAATAAAGAATTAGAAAATTCCAAGTTTGGGGGCTAACCTATTAAACCCTAATTGGTACCACTATTTATTTACTAAAATTAGGATTATTCTTCTTATTATAATATTTTAAAAAAATAAAATAAAATAAAAATCAAAAGAAAAAGAACCTAAGTTTTTATAGATTTTATCGTTGTCCCAAAGATACCTACATACTTACTAACCAGAATTAGATGATCATAGTTTTTTCTGAAAATTTTAGTATATTGATTTATTTTAATTTTGGAAACCGACCAAGTTTACGTTTTAATTAATTCGATTTATTAAAAAAAATACTAAAGAAGTCCTAATTCTTGAGTGTTAAAAAAAAATCCTTAAAACGTCCTAAAAATTTTATTGATTTTTTATTTCTAAAAAAAAAATTTGTAAGTGAGAAATCCTAAAAATTCCTAGACTAATATATTTGTATGTATATATACATATACGTACCTAAATTTTATTACTAACAACTATCCATCTAAATAAATTAATAAAATTATGCAATCTATTCAATATATAAAAAACTAATATTAAGAGTCTCTTAAACTAGTATATATACATATATATATATATATATGTATCATGCTATGAATTTAACTGATCAACTAACATAATAACATAATAATAATAAAATAACAATAACTAAATAAAGAAACAAATTAAAAAAACTTGAAGAAGATCCAACCTGGATGCTCTTCGGCTATGGCAGGGGCTATTACTCGTGAGTGGCCTTGCGCTGAAGCTTGGTCTTGAGTGAATTGCCACAGGCATCGGAGAGGACAGCGTGATGTGTCAATCGGCCTCGCTGCTACTTGTAGTGTGTGATTGATGGAGAGTGGTGTGGATCATGGCTTGAATTGAAGGATAGTGGGCCGTTGTAGCGGTGCAGTGATGTTGTGTTGAAGTACTGACTAGAGTTGGCGTTGGGTAGCTTCAGTTGAGGAGTTGTCATGGAGGTCAGCCGCGGTCAATAAAACAAAGATGGCACCGTGTTCAGTGGCGTTGGGACAGTGCTGAACGCGCACTGTGTTGCTGTTGTTGATATCTGGTCTGTGGAGTACTGGACGTGAGTGGTGAAGTGCTGCTGTTCGTAAACGAAGCTACCGTATAGTGCTGATCGATGGATCAATGACGAAAGAAAGGGTTGGCGATGGGAGTGCTCGTGGGTTGTCACTGGTCAGTATCAGCTAACGGCGAAAACTATGCTGCTGGCATTGATTTAAATCAGTGTGTGTTGGAGATTGACGGTAGACTGGGTTGTTAATGGAAGTTGTCGATTGGTTGCGAGAGAGAGTTGGGTGAAGATGGGGGTCGGCTTACGGCGTGGACTGACATCAACATGGCTGTGGACGTGCAGTTAGTGTAGTGAAGCAGCTTAAGGAAGGTTTTCGTTAGCTGTTTGGTTTGTGGTTGTCCTCAAGCGTGTGCGACTCAGGCGAGAACTGTCCAAGGGGCTATAGCGTGTGTACGGTATTGCATTTCGGCTGATCGGAATTAGTCGTTGGGAGTGATTTACATGGCTGGACCAGACGCGATTGGGCTGATTTCAAGAACGGCTTCAATTGAACAATATTGCTGGCATCATGTCGTGACCATGGCTTGCATGTGCATGCTCAAGACTTGAAATTGAATTGACCTTTTGTAGAATGGATGATGGATCTGTCTTTGAGCGATGGTTGAATTTGCTAATTGTAAACAGTAGTGGGGAATGGGAATTTTTTTAGTTAAAAAAAAAAATTTTCTTTCTAATGTGTGTGTATTTATAAATTCAAACTAAATCGTTTCGAATCGTATTTGTTGTGTTTAATTTGATAAAAATTAAACTAGATTTGAATTATTTATATTAATTCAAATCTAATTTAATAAAAATCAAACTAGATTCGGATATTCTATAACGATTTAAATACGAACAAAGAAGAATTGATTAGATATGATCCCACTTATTCATCTCACTTTTTGTAAAAAATAAAATAAATAAATAAAAAAAACACATAAGTGTCTAGCGAGATTTTAAACTTGTGTCTATAAGCTACTCCAATACTTATCCATTAAACCATTAATTTGTGCCTTGATTTTTAGTATAATTAAATTATACTTAAACCATGCAACTCTCTAAAATAATTATTTGAACTAAACTAAAACTAAATCTAATTGTCCCTAAAATATTTTACTTCCTAAAAATCTAAAAAATCTTCATAATTTTTTTTCTTTTCTTATTTTTTTGTATTTTCATTATTTTTCAAAATTTTATTATTTTTGAATTAGAACTCTATTTAAAAAAACTAAACTATAATGATTAGGCCAAAAAATCAAGTGTCTACATATCTTATCAGTAAGTAATCAAAGGCAAGCACAAGCACAAGCAACACACTTAATTAAGGTTCTAATTTAATTAAATTTGGTTAAGTTTGTATTCAAACTTACACAATTGACATCTATGTATTGCATACTTGCTTCCAATAAAGTGCTCAACACAGTTTTCAATGTTATACAACTCGATATATACGTAAACAAGGAACTCATCTCTTATTCTAAGTCATTAATACCACCATTCACTCTTTACACCCTAACCCCTTAACTAAAACTCAAGTTTTGACAAGTCCTTATGATCAATCCTTGAAAGAATGAAGTCTGATAAACGTTTTGATTAGAAAGCTTGTTTAAAAACATTTTTTAAGAATATTTTAGGATGGAAAAGAAGATTGGAAACACAATGAGAAACAAGTTGAAAACCTTTTACGCACTGCTGCAAACATAGCTTTTGACTACTAGGGGATCAAGCAACCAAACACCAGACAAGAACTCACAAACTATGATTTTTTTTAGCCCTTAGCATCTAGATGCATTCTGCAAATTACAGTTCGCGACCCTTTGCTTATTCAACCCTAATCCAAAACCTAAAAGCAAAACTTCACTTTCCTAAGCCTTTCCCCCTCTTACACTCACCTCTAAACACTCTACAACACTTTCCAAACATCAATATAGAAATCTAATCCCAAATTTATAGCTAACTTTTCAATCACAACAACCTTTGATAAAAACAAAACTTGAGATAAACTAAGGCTTTAAGAGCAACTTACTTGGTGTTTCTAGTATAAGGGCATTCAAACCTGCAACTCGCACTCCTGAACTTCTGCAAAAACAAATTTCTTTAAGTTTTTCTCACATATCCTTAAAGAAAAATGAATTCCAAAAAGGAAGACACATAACATTTACCCAAATGTGTTGTTCTCTTGCTAAAACCCACTTTTGCTTCTCTTTTGATGTGCAAGACTACTTAAATCCAAACCTTAAATTATCCTTAAGAGATGTCTTTTGAGTTTTCTATTTGTGAAGAATAGAAAACGTAAAGAGAAGGTAAGGGATGGTGGGGGAAACCTAAACAACATAGTGGGAAAGAGAGGGGTTTCAAACTTTCCTGTAAACTACTCTACCCCTACTGCTTAAACCTTTTTACATCATCACCTTTATTTTATAAAATTCTTTGATGTTTTCTAAATCCTTTTATTTATTATTTACTGAATTTAGGTTTTATAATTTTAGTGCAATATATTAGTTAATAGTTAATACAACCTAATAATCATAAGAGGATCAATACCATTATAATTTAGTGGTATGAATATTAGTTTTTTAATTAGACCAAGTTTAGATCCCTCTTTCTTAAATTATAATATCTAATGTTGTTACCCAAAAAAAAAAAAAAACCACTATAAAAGAAAACCAACAACATTGACCCCCTATCCTAATTAAATCCCCTAAGAAATAGTTTTAAAAAATCTTAAATGGTAATTGAACCCAATAATAAGTTAATATTTTGTATTAGTTAATAGGACCAAAAATGATAGAACCAATCCAATCATAGTAAAAGAAGTCCAACATTAGTAAATTGCCTCTTGATTTTGCTAACACCCCTAAGGAATAGTAGTTTTTCTACACAAGTTAATATAATATCTATAGCAAAATAAATGAAATTTTAAATTAAAGATAAGTATGAGTAGGTAACCATATCTTATAGGATACTTAATCGGACCTTATTCAACCGAAAAGGTTCTAAATGGATAATTAAGGCTACATGATAGATTTTGGATAGTAATTTCTCGGAACCTGTTCTCATAGGGTAGGGTACAGGTATGGGTATAGGTATAGGTATGGGTATAGGTACGAATACAAGTAAGAAGTCAGGATACCTTGTACCTATCTTAAAACTTATACTTTAAAGTATATAAGGTAGAAGTTCTAAGGTCTCCTTCTGATAATAGTAGTTAAAATAAAATTAATAAATAAAATATATTATCTCATTAAAATAAAGTAAAGCTCAACCTATCGAAAATGCTAAACTAAGCGTTTGTTAGTTCTTTTTCTTCAATCTTTCATCTTTAATCTTTACTTAATTGTTGTTTTCTTTCTACTCCTTTCTCATTTACTAAATCCATCATCTAATAAAGTTAAAAAAAAGGAATCTGAGTTCTTATTTTCTAGTTCTGATGCCACTTACAAGCCATAAGGACATCCATTACTTATTTTCTATAGTGGAATAATTTTTTTGTTTTATGTTTAACAAAAGATTTGGCATTATTACTAGAAAAATATCATTTTCTTACAGTATAGGAAGATTATTTTATGGATACGTGTACCTTGAGAAACAAAAATATTTTAGCTTGAATTTGTGTTTTGTTCCACTTTTTATGTTATGTCTTTATTTTCCCATGCTTACTTGTTTGATTTTATATTACCATCACATCTATAATTATTGAATTATATAATCTTATTAATTTTTTATTCAAATTTTAATAATTTTTGTAAATATTACATTAAGTACAATGTTTACTACATTCGTTTTTTTTTAAAACAATGTACTTATTTCCTCAATATCTCTATAATGTTATTACAAAATAATTTGCATAATGCTCTCATAAAATTCATCCATAATAATAATTGTTAAAGAGCCATTTAAGGAAGAAAAAATTGGTTGGAAATAAATCTTAATGGACTTCATTTATTGATGTCATTTGAAATATTGGTTAAATCCAGCAATTGCTTTTGGAAAAAAAAAAAAAGGAGGGGGGTGGGAGATAACCGTATTAAATTTTTTTAGGGAAAAAAATTACAGATTTTATAGGGTATCATATATAGAGTCGTTTCGAGGTATTACAAGGTGGAGTACAGGTAGCAAAGTGTCGGAACTTTTACCTACAAGATAGGGTACGAGTAGGATCCCATACACTACCTATCATGTATTCGCTCACCTTTAATTAAAGATAATGATTAAGTTGGATTTAAAAAAATTAAAATATAAAAAAAGTAAGATCTATGTATTAGTCAGTAAATAATAACATTAAATAGACAAAAAAAAATGAATATGTTGCTAATTTACTTTAGTATATATTAATTCAATATCTATTACCAAAATCTAATTGGATCAGGTTTTAGAACAAAAAAATTAAATTTTAGAAAGACATTTGATAGAAAAAATGGATAAAGATAAAAGGATAGAGATGATAAATAATGATTAAAGAGGAAGAAAGTAATAAAAGTATGTAAAAGAATCAAGGAAAGAAAAAAAGAGAGAATGGTTTAGATCACCTAAAAAAACCCTCTAATTAGGCTATTATATGATTATTGTATATTATGATTACATAGTAAAACTGGAGATGATCTTGAGAATCGACATAGTATATAGTTATTGATGATTCCTTAGAACTTATGATAAAGGGAGTAACGGGGGGAATTTCTTGTAGAAGTCTTAGTGATAGGATATGTGCCATTTTCCTTTCTTTCTTTTTTTTTTTTTTTTTAGCTCTCAAGAGAATTTATAGTGATTATCAAGTGGGTCTACCATAAGACATTTAAAAAGATATCTAAATATAAATCCGTTATTTAGTAGTTTGACATAATAAGGATAAGGGATTGACTATTGTTTATGAACTTTTAAGATTTTCTACATCAAACCAAATTGCATGGCATGGAATGATGGGATAGAAAAATGTTGAAATTCTTGCTATCTTGTTGAGATGAAAGAAGATGGGATAAGGCACTAAGGTTAATTTAGTAACTAAAACTTGCTTTGTTTTCTATATGGAGCAAATCATGGTATGAACTTTTTAACTAGCCAAATGTCACTAAATAAAAATGATAGAATCAATTAAAGATATAATTAATGCTTCTCTAAGAAAATAAAATTTTAGTGAAGTTTTCTTTATTCCTTTACCCTTTTTTTTTTTGTTATTTTCATTCATAATTAATTTTTTTTTATAAAGTAACACTAATGATGACATTAATAATAACTTTGTAAGTGTTTATATTAGTGATCCTTATACATTTTTTGTTAAGAAAATAAAAAAAAACTGAGGTTTAACTCGTTGAGTTTTAAATAAGTTATTAAAGTGTTGTCTTCTAACTAGACCTATTGCCAAGTCGAACCAGCTTGGGATTGAAGGTTCACAGGCTAGCTCCAGGCTCAACCGTGACTGGCTAGTGTGACTAGGAGCTTGGGTCAATTTGTCAACCTTTGAATCGTTTCATTCTTTTTTTAGTTTTCATAACTATTTTTTTTAAACCATTTGGAGACTTTCAACATCTTTTACATATTTAGGACTCTTATGTATTTAGTTATTTATATGAACATGATTACTAAGCATAGAGTTTTCTTGTATTTCTTACATCTTAGCTTGAAAATTACTTGCTCTTTTATTCTTGTGCTCTAGTTATATAATTATACAAACAATTATATAATTATTTACCATGCATATTCATAACTACCATATTAATATACTTGTTATGAATGCCGATTCTCTCTCTCTCTCTCTACATATATATATATAGTCATATTTTCAATAGTGAGAATCACTTGTATGCAAGGGATATCTCTTGCCCATTAATCATGTAAAGCAAATTGATGCATGCAACTTACAAATTAGATAAACTAACAAATGATATAACTACGCTACATGTGCATATATAAAAATATAAAATGCATAAAATATAAAATCAAATGATGGTAATTCATCTAGTCGCAAATTTCACAATAAAAAATATATAATAATTAGAATACTAATTATATCTCTTTATATATTTAGTTAATTTTAATATATCAAGTCTATTAAGAAATAGAAAGATTTGAGGTCATAAATGTGGCATAAGTGGGAGAGAGAAAGAAAATTATTTTGTAAAATTACCTATTCGCTCTTGATATTATTAAATTAGATTATTGTAGTACGTATTTTAATAGTTTTTCTCAATATGTTTTAAGGGTATTTATCAAAAATATAAAAAGAGCAAAAACCTACTAGGATTTAAATGATATAGATATAGATATGATTGATCATAAAATCCTTCTTTTTGTCATTTTCTATTTTATTTCTCTCTCCTTTATATTAATAAGTCTATTAATAATTTTATTTTTCTATTATATTATTTTTTAATATAAGCAGGCTAAATCGATGAGTTGAATCATATCCTTCAGGCCGATTCATGATTTAGAAAGGCCCCATACACGGTAGATAGATGGCTGAAATCAATATCTCAAAGTTAGAATGGTATAAAGGATCAATGTAAATTGAGGATTGGAGAAATTTGTACCTACTTATAGCAAATATGGAAGCAAAGATGTGATTACGTTTTTAATTATAAGCTACCAAACCATGAGCACTTGATAATAACCATACAATTTGTTGTGATGGAATTTTGGTAGATGCATAAAAGTAATGTAGGTATGCAGCATCTTGGTTCTCCTACTAAGTCTCATGAGTTATTGATTAAAACATGTTAGCCGGATTGAGCTATGTAGATGCCTCCTCCTCTAGGGTATGTTAAGTTGAATTGTGACGGAGCCTGCTGTAAGCCCCAAAGTTAAGCTAATTGATCGTAGCATTGAACTTAGAACGTAAGGTTTTGGATGATCGGTTAAGGAATCCGATCAAACCCCAAATTATAAACTATTAAGAGAAATATTAGTAAAAATAACCCCGTAAACTTGAATTTAAAAAAATAAGTAATAAAATAAGAGACTATAAAATTTTCAAATTTTAAGCATAATAATTGCCAATTACTGAAAAGGCAAAAAGTGTAATCTAATAACTGATAAATTACTAGAGATAGATTATATGTATACTAAAAATTTTAGAATGACCAAAATAATAATTAGGAATGTTCACGTGTACCCCACATGTATTTACGTGTAGATAAAAATACGCGAAATTACTTAAATTAGCCAAAAACTTAGTAAATAATTAAAGAAAATTATAAATCAATTGTGGAAAAATCAGAAGAGTGTAGAATGATGCAAAGTTGGTCGTGGCAAGTCAGAATATGAAAAAGAAAAATCAACCAATTAAATTAGAACAACACAAAAGCCAAAAATTTAGGGATAAGGCAATTGTCTTGTCCAAATTAATGCACAATAATTGAACTAAAGCCCTATAAATAGCAGGAAAATTTCCAGAACTCATTTGGGCAGTGAGGAATCTAAGAAAAATCGTGAGATCCAAAAGTTTGAGAGAAAATTCAGAAAACAAAAAAAGAAAAGAAAACTGTGCAGATTGGGCAAGTGAGCCAAACCCACATCTCACCACCGCCTGGGACCGAGCCATCACCACCACCCCACTCCAGACCCACTGCCTGGGCCGACTGACAAGCTTGGACCGGGCTTAGACAGCCAGAAAGCATCGAACTAGGTGAGTCCCACAATTGTCCCGATTTTGTATAATTTAGTAAAATTAGTTATTTTGCCCAGAAAATTATAAAACTTGTTATTCTAGGGTGTTATTGTATGTAGATTTAGGGAAAAATAGTGATTTAGTTTTATCAAGTCTGAAAATATAGGGTCCTTAAGAAATCATGCAAAACCAAGCATGATTAGAACGAAAAATAAATAGGCTTAGGAGTGTAGTTTGGAGCTCAATTTTTTTCTGTAGGATGCTCATATGATGTAGAATAGTGCTATGAAGCCATTTTTTTTAAATTAATTTTTGAAATTTTTAAGTTAATTTTTAGCCCTAAAATGATAGAAAAATTGGGTGATTTGGGGTTAATTAGGTGATTAAGATGTTAATTACTGATTTAGATATTAATTAGATGTTTAAGGATGTTAATCTCTGATGTAGAACCCTAATCTTAACCTTTGGAGTATTAAGCATGGTTAATTTAGGAAATTAGGTAATTAATATAAGAAATTAGTAATATGTGAAATTGTAAATTAATAAATTTAAAAAAATAGGGTTACTTAGATAATATTAGAGTAAAAATCAGAATAATATTAAATCTAAATTAAGATTGAATTTTAGGTAATTATATAAAAAAGTAAGATTTTCTCACATCGGGGATAAATTCGATACCTTAATTAAGACTAGCGTGTATCGAATAGCTTAGAATACTAAATTAAAACCCAATAGGATATTTGAATACTTGAGCTTAATGTGATTAATTTCACATTAGGATTCGAGCATGTTTAGGACTTAGAAATCGAACTAAAACCTAATTTAGAAATCGACGTGGAAATCGACGTGGAAATTGAACCCGAACCCGAACCTAACCTCAAACCTAGAATAATTATAAAAGACTTAAGACCTAGATAATTAAGTATATTAAACCTTAAACAACACATAACAATAAGCGTTATAGGATAAAATGAACTTATAATATTTATATGAAAAGCTGAAACCATGTTTGTGTTATAGGAATGATCGGCGATGGTCTGAGCAAATCGGACCTCGAGTGAGTGAGTGAGGGGTCGAGGTAAGTTGGGATTAATACGATGCTGTATTTTGGAGGCTTAAGATTATGCTTGGTTGTGCTTGTTAGATAGTTGAATGTGTGCATATGCTTGATTATGGGTAATGCTATGATTCTGTTTGTTGCTTTGGCACGTATTGTATGAATTGTATGAAAGGATTGATCACCCAAAACTGGACTTAATCAAATATCTGATCGGTAATCATAATCAGACATGCATGGCAACCCATTAGGGGAACTTAGGACTCTCCGGCTAAATACCGACCCTTTTCGGAAGGGATAGCGCAGGATTGCAAAATGGTCCCTTCTTCATCCTCAGTCGAACTAAATGACAAGAGAGGAGGTCGCGGTGAGGGTGAAGACAGTGGTTCGAAGGTAGTCGCGGAAGGAGTAAGGTCTCCATTACATAAGCCTGGGTTTGATCGTGAGCTGTTGCATTAACGGCAACTCCTCAATCTGGATTAAAGCGAGCGCAATTTCTCTAATCTTACGACAGGCCAGACAACGTCGTGCGATGGCATTTGCTTACACATGCATTGCACTTAATAAGTGATTAAAAATCTTGTTGTGTGTATGGTATAGTTTTAAGTCCTCCGTTCTAACTTATCGAGCTGTAGTTGCTCACATCCCTATAGACGTCGTACAAGTGCTGGCTAAAAAGCGGCAAACAATTACTTTGAAGCTAGCAACTGCTGGATCCTGGGGAGTGAAGAAAAACATTTGAAAAATGAACATATATTTTTAAGGTTTAAGCTTTTACTTTAGAACTTCTCATTTTTGAATAATGTAATAACTAGGAAACATATTTTGGAGAAATATTGCAAACGATAATTGTAATAACTAAATTATAGTGAATATATATTTCCTCACTTTCTTAGATAAATGATTTATTTAAATTATAAACTATTTACTTTAAAGCGGGTTGGTTGTGGACGCCTTGTGTAGATCAGGTCTAAGATAGCGGTTGTAAGGCCAATTTCTATCTTAGGATGGTTTACACGGCGGGGTTGTTACGACTCTGCCCCTTTGAGGCGTGATACCTGCAACACAAAGAAAGATACAGTAGGGTATGGGATTGTTTGTCGCGACAATGAGGGAACCTTTCTTGGAGCGACTTGCAATTCATTTGCAATTACATACCCCTTTCACATAGAAGCTTTAGTTGTTCAGGAAGCTCTCGTGATGGCTAAGAGAAAGAGATGGAGGAAAGTGATAATAGAATTCGACTCTTCCATTGTTGTGTAATGTGTGCAGTATAAGAAGACAACATGGAGCATTTCACATGTTGTTGCTAATATTAATAAATTGAAAGAATCTTTTGAATCTTGTTAGTTTGTTTTGATAAACCATAAGGCTAATTTATGTGCTAATTGGGTAGCCTCTTTAAGTAAAAAGGGTTTGAGCATGTGTATTAAGAATTGTAATCCTCCAAGCCTTTTGGCTAGATTGTTGCATTGGGATCATGTACCTCGTACTCTAGGATCTCTATAACTTGTTGTTTTTTTTCAGTATTATAAAGCAATTTATGCTAAAGCTTCAATAATATGTAAAATTTAGATTAAATAAAAGGAAGTGTAAAGACCTTGATATGTGTAAAACCATTTACAACTTGTGGAATAGTGAGGCCTAAAAATTAGAATTATAGTGCTATTAGGAAGTATGGAGAGGAGACAGGGAGAAGAAAGTGGATGTTGGGATGGTACACATAACATAATTTCAAGATTGGAAGAGACTAATGGGCGAGATTACGCCTCAAAGCTATAGAGTCACAATAGTCCCGTTATGTAAATCAACCTATGATAGTAATTAATCTCACAGTCTCTATCGTAGATATAATTCAAACAAGGCGTCTACGACTCTTTACTTTAAAGTGAATAGCTCAATCAAAATTTTTTTTACTAACATTTACAAAAAAAGGCCAGAACCTTAAGTTATAAATACATGATTACATTCAGATTATTTGATAATCCTAGGAAATTATATATGTTAATAGACATCTCATAATATTAGTTTATAAACCTAAAAGTACTAACAAGACATTTGAAAGATTCGATTATATAGCCAATTGATCTTCACCCCCATAGCTTCAAAAGAAAACTAACCTTAGGATAATTAAATCATAGCATGTTAATCAAAACCTACGAGAAAGTTTATAAGGGTATGAGCAACTACAGCTTAGTAAGTCAGGTTGAAGACTTATGAATATATAATAAACACAAACAGGGTTATCAAACAATTAATTATATGCAATGTAACAGTCATCACACAACATGGTTTAGTTTGTTGTAAAATCATAATAATTTCACCCGCTCTAATATGAGTTGAAAAGTTTTTATATTTATACAATAATTCATAACCAAACCAAAGTTTGTGCAATAGAAACATTGCTCTCCCTGCCTCCGCCCACCCTCGGCGACTATCCTTTAAATCATTGTCCTCATCTTTATTGCAACCTTCTCTCCTATCACTTAGTTTGAGTAAGGATAAAGAAAAGACTATTATACTATCTAACATTATCTTTTTCGAAAATATTAGTGTTTGGTTAGAGAATTCTATTGGTCCTCTAAAGGGTTGCAATGCATATCTAATTAAGGTATTTAGATCAGTTATGATTAAGTACAGTTAAGGTGATCATACAATTTCACACTATTCAATTAACATCAATCACTGATACACAATACAGATTTTCAGCACGAAATTAGATATACAAGTACATGTATATATAACTATTTACAAATACAGTCATATACAATCCTAAGTCTCCAAATATTTTAAAAATAGTATCCAAAATATGATAAAATATTGGACTCAACTTACTTAGAATCCTTGATTCACTTATTCAACTTATCGTAGGTCGACTTGTCTTCGCATCTCCTATAATATAAATACTCTTTTAGTATTTATATCTTTATGTTATATATCAACTTTAGATTATGATTTAACTAAAGTTTCCACATATATATATATATATTATTATTTATTGTCGATTCATTTTAGGTTAATTTTGGATTCAGTTTCTGAATCCGATTTCAATTTAGGTTCTAAATCAATTCTAACCATGGGTATTATATGTAAATGCTAAAAATGCGTTCCAAACCTTAATATGAAATTAATTATATTAGGCTCGAGTATCATAAATATTACTTTTGGTTTTTAATCAATATTCTAGTTTATATGGTACTTTCTAATCCTCATTTATATACTAAATTTACTCTTGATATGAGAAAATTTTATATTTTTCATATAATTATCTAAATTTATGTTTCCTACCAGATTTATTATATATTAATATTAATATTATATTCTCCATTTTAACCTATTATTTTATATTTATCAAAATTCCAATTCCTCATACTCTTAAAATTACATATATTTATTATATAATACTCCTAATAATCACATATAACACTCTAAATATTACAATTACCAAACGACCTTAGATATGAACATCTTAAAATACCTAATTACATACTAAATTAGTAATTATTCAATTAACCATTAATTAAGCCTAAATCACTAATTATATATACATTTTAAAGGTTTAAAAATTACTTAAAATTTTTGAAAATTCATTTTTGAAAAATAAGGTTTCATAGCATTGTTCTATATCTTTTAAGTAGTTTACACAAAAATTTTGAGTCTAAAACTACATTAATAAAACTATTTATTTATAAATCGAAATATACTCGATTTTATATGGTTTCTTAAGCACCATGTATTTCTAGATATAATTAACTCAAACCAATATTTTTTCCTAAATCTACATACATAAAAACATGAAAATACTAAATTTCACAAATTTTTGAATAAAATTGATAATTTTAGCAAATTAAACAAATTCTAACAAAATCAAACTCACTTGACTGTTAGACTTTCAGCTACCAGTGGTGGTGCTAAGGGTATTGACTAATCGAGGTAGTGGTGGGAAGGTGCTTTGGTGGCAATGATTCGATTTCAGTTGGTCATGGGTTATGGGTTTGGTTTAAGTACCTTAATTACATAGATTTTTTATAATTTTTTTAAAAGTAACCCTAACTCACTCTTTTTTAGTTCTCAGAATTTTTTCCACACTCTAACTAACCAAATGAGTTTGTGAAGAAGTTTAGGTATTTATAGAGCTTTATAGGATTTTATTCTTTAAATTGTGTTGACAATTGGCTTATCTCTTTCCAAATTAACTTTCTAGTTAGGTTATTTTTATTGGCTAAATTTTTTTCTTTCTTCCCTAACCTACCACGACCTTGATTTGGATAATTCACTACTTTTCTAATTTTTTTAATTTTTCCTTAGTTTTTTTTTTAATAATTTTCTTTAATTATTTGGCATCTTTCTAGTATTTTAGGTAATTTTACGTATTTTCACCTATATGTAAATATATATTTAGTACAAATAAATACTCCTAAATATTATTTTGAGTGTGTATATAATTTATCTCTAGCGACTTGTTAATTATCAAAATTCATTTTACGTATTTTCAATAAATAACAGATAATATACTTATAATTTGATATTATAATATTCTATTATTTTATTACTAATTTTCTTAAATTCAAACTTATAGAATCACTTTTACTAATATTTCTAATGTTATTATAATAATTTAGACTCGATTGAATCTTTTAATCGATCACTCTAAACTTTACGTATTAAATCCGATCTTACAATTATGGGGCTTACATTTCTAACTCTATTTGAAAAAGTTTTGTCCTCAAAACTTCTATATATCTAGATTACACTTAAATAACCAAAAGCATTAATCACATACTTTTAGTAACCTATATTATGTTAATTTACTTTCATTTGACTCTCTTTAATGTTAAAGTATCCAAATTATTTATTTTTATTTGACTCTCTCTCTCTCTCAATTATTTCTTTTAATTTGACTCTCTAAATTATTTCTATTTATTTTTTTTTTAACTCTATCGATACTCTATTTCACTCTTACAATTTTTTTTATCATTTTGTATTATATTACTTAGCCCAGGTATGTACCAATATACATATTTATTTGTAATTTCATTCATGGTAATGTCAATTGTGTGTAGCGAGAAATATATATATATACATCTTTTCACAACATTTCCAGTTTCAACATTACGGCCATGTTGCATTTAGAGCACATCCTTACAAAGAGTGCAATATTCATATTTGTCTAAAGTTTGTATATCAATACAATTTCTTTGTGTGTTTACTTTCCTTCATCACTACATTGTATTTTACATTTGAATAATTGCCAATGTTTCAATATTTTGTTGAACTGTAAGTTTATAAGTTTTAATATTTGAAAGGTTAAATGGTTTGTCTACATTAAGTTGTTAAAGTTGTAATTCATCGTTTTTAAGGCCTATCCCACTTTGAACATCAATTGTGTTAACTTTGTTATGTATCATTTCATTATTAATTGTGCATTTTTTTCCTTTTTTTTTTTTCAATAAGGGAATCAATGTCTTAATCTGGAGTATAAAATTGTATTAATGCCAAATTTAATCAATTTATATTACACAATTTGTGTATGTTTCTTCCTTAATTCTTATCTCTTTATTCGTTTTTTAGTGTATGTACGATTGTTTTCCTTTTTGTGATTATAGCAATTAGCTTATGGTGTAATGTAATAGTACCCAATGAATGCCCAACCTAAGAAGGAAAAAGAGCCTAATTATGATCACCAAGCACCATCTTACTGCAATAAGATCATATTTAAAACATTTCTTTCATTCTGCCTTTCCAATTTATTTCGCTTCGATGAAGTCTTTCTTTGCTTTTGTAGATTTAAGGCTTACGCTTTTATCCATTTTCGTCTTGTTAAGGTTTACAACTATTATTGTTATTTATTTCAAAATTTCTAATACTATAGTAAAATTTGTTATTTTCCACTTTTATTTCCACATATAGTTCTATAACTATAGGAGTTTTATTANAATCTTTTAACCAATTACTCTAAACTTTATATATTAAATTTGATTTTATAATTGCAAGGCTTATAAGAGAGAGAAATGAGGATTGAGAGGAAAGAGAAAAAAAAGAAAATAATATATTTATTTATTACTTATAATTTTAACATTATTTTTTTATTAAATAATATTAAATATAAGATAAATAGATAATTTTAAATATGATAATTACTTAAATTGTAAATGGCGTTAATAATATATAGATAAACCATCATCTATTTTAAAAATATATATATATATATATATATACCACATCAAAAGGTTAATCTTGTAGCGTTTTTACATTATTTTATTATTAAAACCCTACACTACGCTACATCTTCTGTCTTCTTTTTTAAGTCCCTCCGTCGTCAAAAAATTTAACTTGCAGAGGTTTTAACCTACCTTAGTAACCATGGCCAATGCTTCAAAGAGGGCTTGGCTCAGGGTTAGGCCCTAAAGTCAGTAGACGCGGCTGCTTACGACGTCGTTTGTAGGTAGCTGCAGTGAAGAGTCCCACATCAAGAAATTGTAAAGATGCTTTCTTCCTCATATGCCGCTGCAGTGACTAACAGGTTGTCTCTTCGGAGACATCTGATAAAATTGGAACGATACAGAGAAGATTAGCATGGCCCCTGCGCAAGGATGACACGCACAAATCGAGAAATGGTCCAAATTTTTTTTTGTTTCTTTTACTCTTTTCTTGGTTCGTCTTGTCTTTTGTTTGCTAGAGTTAAGGTCTTCATGCATCCAGTTAATTCCGTTAGGGTTTGATTATGTTTTAACGGGGTTTATTTGCTTCCTGTGCCATTTGAACCATGAATTCAATTTATATTTGAATACTTCGAAGGCTCCAAACATTTTGTTAATTGGGAACTTAAAATGTTATAAGTTGCAGATTATTCATTGTATTCTACTCTGTGGTAAAGATTTCAAGTTTCCTTAGGACCATTACCCCTTTTCTGTAAGAGCAGGTGTACCGTGGAAAGGGATAATAGATCAAATAATCCTATATAATAAATTAAAAATTACAGATAGTAAAGATGGTCTAAAATCAACTCTACTGAGCTTGATAACAGTTCCTGCACTTGTGTAAAACTGGATTCTTCTACTGGCCATGGGTTTAAAATCTGTAAAACTTGTTGGGATAGTGTGTATGTTTAACTTTGAGGGTGGATGCAAGATGCTGTCAAGTATAGTGAGGTTTCAAATTGAATGAGCAGAAAATGAGAAGAACCCATATGAAATGGGAAAACCACCT
This sequence comes from Lumnitzera littorea, assembly GCA_024138015.1. Classification (NCBI taxonomy): domain Eukaryota; kingdom Viridiplantae; phylum Streptophyta; class Magnoliopsida; order Myrtales; family Combretaceae; genus Lumnitzera; species Lumnitzera littorea. The sequence goes on from JAMXBB010000012.1 coordinate 21,741,638, forward strand.
TACCGAAAATGTCATGTTGTGGAACAAGTTTTAAGACTTCTTCTGACCAGCATTTGTCAAAGTTGGAGATATTTCAAGAAGATTTTCCATGAAATTTGCCCGAAAGTATCTCTTGAAGTGCCAATTTGAATGCTTACCCTGGCTATAAAAAATGCCTTTGTTGTTGTTGTTTTACTTTGTACAATATGTTTAGTGAACTTGCTTTATTGGTGCAACATTGAAAGCCTTTTCTTATAATCTGATCTAGTAACTTTGAGCAATGTAAATTCTAAGAAATATGGCCTTCTTTTTATTTTGGTATGCAGAACATTAATATCTTGTTGTTGGATAATCAAGTCCTATGGTTGATTAGTGATTCATGCAGATTTGACTTAAAGTAGTAAAAAGTTATGAAGCTCAGTTGATGGTTTATCTTTGGTTTTAGCATTTCATCGTCACCTATATCACTACTGCAAATAATAGTACACAAAAAGATGGAATTTTGCTTGAAGATGGGATGATTGTACATTAAATTATAGGGTCGACAAATGCATTATCTTGTGTTTGACACTTGATGTTGCTTGTAAAATTTATCAGCATGAAGCTCGATTTTGCTTTCTGTGCCATCAAGTATTAGATGGTTACGCTATATATGAATATTCTTACTAGAAAACAGAATCATGTTTCTATCAAAATCCCCACATCCTTATTACGAATCCCATGACATAGTTTGAGCCCTTTTAAGCAGTAGGGTAGATATGATGCCTAAAGAAGCACTTAATAAGTATATAGCATTTATCATTCAAGGATTATGTAATGTTTGAAAGTCTAATTATTTAACAGCTTTAGTCAGACTTTATCTACCTTGGTTTTGGAGACTCCAGAAGGGACACTGCAGGGGAAATATGGAAGTCAGAAAGTGAAAGTGTGAGTAGTTTTTCTAGTTTCTGTTGGTTTGCGTCTGCATTATAGTATCATGAATGACACATTTCATTATGGAATTAGATATAGTGAATTCCAGTAGCATGCTTCAAGTATTCATTTTGTAATCTTGAATGGCAGATGTACCTGCCAATTAAGTTGAATCAAACATCATAATATTTACCCCTTTCCGGAATTATGTGCTCCTACATGTTTACAGATTTTGCAGTTGATGAATACAATACGATAATCATAGACATGAAATTTTAATTGTCATTTATATAAATGTGGTATCGTTGATTGATTGTTTGTTTATGTTCCTTTGCATTAACACCTTGAGTATTTTTTTTTTTTTTTGTTTTCAATAAGAACCTTTTTCCTGTAAAATCACAAATTATGATTAAATGAAAAAGGATTTGGACTGGCAAGCAGATCTGCTGCACACCCATGCCTTGATAGGTGTAGCATCTACATATTTGGTAGGGTATATTATGAATTGCGGGTCTATATCATTTGATGGGCCAGATTTTTTGCCCAAACTGGACTCAATTTGCTCTAGAAAATCAAAGCTAATTGCTGTGTAAATGGGATGTGGTCAGGGCTCCGAATCAATAGACTGAAATATTCTGGATACCTAGACGAAATGGTAGTACAATGCCAAAAATTTATTAAGATTTAAGATTCGGATCTTCCAAATGCTCAATCTCAAAGATTAGACTATTGGACATACATTGAGCAAATATAGATGAACATATTTGTAAGTTTTTTTATTTTTTGTTGGCCCGGCAAAGGTATTCGGAAGTTGTAACTTACCTATAACATATGTCAGGAATCAACATAAAGCTAGAAAAAGACAAGATGAAAATCACTGATTAGTTTACATTCAACGGTTGAATAACTGCAAACGTCTTCATCCTTTAGACCATTAGACGATATCCAAGAATTAGTTTACATGCCCTCAGATGTGTCCAACACACATCCTCTTCTAGTTTTTTCCATTTTTTCATGGGCACAACATATAGCCTGTTTCATACATATGGGTGACGTGTTAACCAATTCGGTATGAAAAACTAGGAAGACCGGATCTGCCCTGTCACAGAAGACATAATAAATGTTCTGCACTTCCTCCTTGAGCGAAGTGTACCATGTATTGTGAAAGGATGACTAATATTTTCTTCATCTTTCCCAAAACCTTTGTGTTTCATTTTCCGTAAGTTATTAATTTTTCAAATGCACTTACATTTTTCACCTTTAGATTTGTTAATCATGGGAAAGTAAATGTCACATTAAGCATTTGAAACTAAATATAATTAGATCGTGAGCTTGTACTTCCTTTTTATATATATATGTCCATGTATGTATGCATGTGTAATGTACTGAAAATTAATTGACTTGCTTTTCATGATCTCAAACTGCTTATGGATTGACCATGAATTTCTGAATCGAGTATCTTCTCCTGGTTATTAACATATATGGTCTCCACCTGACTTTAGAAAGCCTAGGTCTGTCTTTTTTTTGGGGGGGTTAAATAGGCTAGGTTTATTTGTAATTAAATAAATAATAATAAAAAAAAAAGGAAATAAGGATGACCACATGTCGATAAACACAATGTTAAAATTATGCGGATCCCATTAAGAGATATTCCCGACAATTGGTGCAGGTTTAGAAAGGAATTTTTAATGTTTTTCAATACTGACTAATAAGTTTATGAAAAAATAAAAAAGATTCTTTATTCTATTTCTTAATTAATACCTCTAGGATATCTCTTAACATTTTCCTTTATTCTATTTCTTTATTCGAAATGCCTAGTGTTTTTTGCAAAAAAAATGTTATATCTTGAGCCTTATATTGGGGAATAAAGACAGCTTTAAATAAAGTACATGCTCATGCCATTGTAGAAAGTAGAAATGGACTCAATGGAAGCTATCAAATGGGTGGAAGGAAAAGAGTATAACTCTGATTACCTGCCTAATGTCATTCTATTATGCAGGCAGTTGATCCTAATGGAGCAGACGACGAAAATATGCCGAACGAGTAGGAGCCGTAATCAGGTGGCGCATGAGCTTGCCAAGAGCGCGTTGAAATGCCACAGAGATGAAATTTCCTATGCTTATCCAGTCCTTCAAACTTACTCCTGGAGGCACTATCTGAAGAAGTGAAAATTTACTTATAAATAGTGTGTTGTCTGCTAATGAGCCGAGAGACAATGGTTTAATTTTGTAATCTTCAAACTTACTCCTTCAAACTTAGTGCTGGAGGCACTATCTGAAGAAGCGAAAATTTTACTCAAATATTGTGTTATCTGCTAATGGGTCGAGAAATAATAGTTTAATTTTGTAATCAATTTAATACTTAATTGAAGTTTTGGTGGACATTTTTACAAAAAAGTACACAAACTTTAATGATGTGCTCACACAATGGTTTTCTGCATGTATTTGAACTCAATTTATTTTTTAGTTTCTTGAGTTTGATAATGTGAGACTTGTAGAATAAGGGATTGAATAACTGTTATTTTATAGTTATTTATGTGATTTTGTTTCACTTTTTTTATTTTGTCTCTCTTTAAAAATAAAAAACAAACTCTTAATATTCAATCTATGTTTTCATATCGTATAAAAATATCTTCAAAATCCTTCCAAAATGAGTTGCAAATAGTGGATTAAAATAGGCTTATTAGGTTGGTTTATAAAAAAATTGCAGCAGTTTTTCTCAACTTGTATTTTCGATTTTTATCATTTTAATGTATTTTCTTTTATCAAATTTACTTGAAATATATTTTACTCCTTGTATACTTTTAGATCATTCAAAATTTTTTTTAAAACACGTTTAAAACTTTAATCAAAGTTGTGGTCAAATATATATATACTTACTGCAATTTTTTTTAAACAGTTGAAAAGCTCATTTTGTTTGAGTTTTAGGTAAGTTTTGAATGTATTTTTTTGAATTTTTTTTGTATAATCCAAGTGTACTTATATAATAGATTTAAGATATGATAATTTTGTGAAAATTGAAAGTAAAATGGAGTATGAAAAATTGAATTAAAGTCGAGTTCTCATGCGTTTAAATTACAATATGTAACAAAGTTACTTTAACTTGTTCCACATGGTTAAATTACTGTTTTTCACCTTCTATATAAAGCATCCATGGACATAAGTCAAAGGAAAGTTGTTTATACATTTATATATATTATCTTAGATATAATATTTTTTCAAAAATTTATTGCTCTATATATTTCAAATGCTATCTATCAGGTCAGTAAATTACACATTTAATATAATGTATATAAACACAATTTTTTAAACACCACATAAGATAACTTATATATATACAAAACTCTTTGAATGAATATTTTCTATGTAGGACCTAAGTCCGACAAAATACGTATCATATATATGAGTACAATTTTTTAAACATTACTTAAAATAACCTATATATATACAAGACTCTTTTCATGTATATTTTTAATGTGGGACTTATGAAAGAAGGATGGAGGACTTGAATTGTAACTTGCAATTTTTTACAAGAGAAAGTGTCGACTTGGACTCGATTTTTCTCACATGATTCGATTTTCAATTTAAAAAAAATTACTCAATCTTAATCTATTCTATGATTTCTTTCAAATCATACAAAAATTTTCACAAAAACCTTTTAAAACATGATTTAAATCCATGCCAAAGTAGGTAGTTCAAGCATATGTTATAATTGAAGAGCTCACTTTGACATGGATTTAAATCATGTTTTAGAAGATTTTTGTGAAAATTTTTGTATGATTTGAAAGAAATCATATAATAGATTAAGATTGAGTAATTTTTTTTAAATTGAAAATCGAATCATGTGAGAAAAATCGAGTCCAAGTCGACACTTTCTCTTGCAAAAAATTACAAGTTACACTTCAAATCCCCTATCCTTCTTTCATAAGTCCCACATAGAAAATATGCATGAAAAGAGTTTTGTATATATATAAGTTATCTTAAGTAGTATTTAAAGGGTAGTTCTTATGTACATGGTATATATTTTAACTGACTCCTTTATTGATTTGAATAAAAAAATATTTTTTCACTTCAAATAAAAGTTGTTCCCATTGACATGTGGTATCACATGGTGATTGGAGTTATTGCCACATATCTACGTTCGCCATGTCAACGAGAGATATGTGTCAATACGTAGTGGTGCCACGTAACATTTCATGCCATGTCAGCTAGATGCCGCTTATCAATATATCACATGTTAATTCCTAATTGTGCTATGTGTCAATTATATTCATGTCGGTAAACAAAAACTTATGGAGTTACACTAGGTAGTATAAATGACCACCAAAATGTGTAATTAGGTAGCAAATTGAACATTTCAAAGTTCAAGTAATAAATTAAATAATTTTGTAAAATTTAGGTACCAAATATGATATTAACCCTTTTAAAAATAAAATAGCATACAATTGATTTTATCATGGTATATTAGTTTTAAGAATTTGAATAGATAAATCTCTCTCTATATAGAGTAATAATATATAAGTTTTCTTTATTCAATGTTACTCCTCCAGATGTTTTTACACCTAAGGTATTTTCTCTTAAGAATGTAGAATTTTAACTATCATGGGGATTAACAATATAGCAACATAGATTTTTTTTTTTTTTCTGGTTAAGCAACATAGAATTTTTATTTTTATAAAATGTTGGGTTTCCAAATCAAACTTTTTCCACAAGAGTTTTACCAATTTACCAATAACAACATTGCATTTTATTGGAGATTGTATCTTCATTTACATGTTACTATGTCACATGTTTTTTTTGGTACAATACATGTGTATCAAATTTAAGTAAAAAAAATATAAAAATAAAAATCATATGAAAATAATTACTGAAATACCAATACTAAGTTGCATTTAAATGATCCAATGATAATGTAATTTATAAAATTATCATATTTATAAATATATCATTGCATTCTTGCATTTTGAAAATGCAATTATAGTTTGGCCAAAATACTTGCATCTCTCATATGCAATATACACATGTAGTCATCGCCGTACAAAACTTCAACAATCTATCTCTTGCTTTTATCTCTCGTTTAGCAATCACGATTGAGGTCTATCTAAATTTCAACCCTAACTTTGAACAGTATTCACACCCTGTGCCTTTTGTGCATGAGAGGAATTAGTAATATTCATAGAAAATTAATGTCTCCTTATCATCATGAGATATAATACGAGTATTTGTGTAATTTTTTTTTATATAGTTGATATTTATATAATATTTATATATCTAATTGATAAACATAAAAATTTCTCCCTTTCTTGGTTTTCATGTTATTGCAATACTCAAATGTTGCACCTTAAGATGCATTCTAATTGTAATAACTGCTGTAAATAACCATCATACAAATTGGTCAATCAATTAGCTATTACCCCACTTATGACATATATAAGCATCTATTAACTAAATTGTTTACTAAGACTATTATAATTTAGTAATGTAAATACAATATTAAAACCAGATGAATCATATTTAAATCCTTTTTCTCTAAATTATAATATAATTAAAAAAAAAGAAAAACAAAGTTTCACTTTAAGTGTATCAATAGGTGCGATAGATATATCTTGATTACTAAATCTGAATTCAAGTGTAAGTAATTTTATAAGCCAATAATGAAGTAGGATATTTTACCATAGAGTAAAACTGGCAAAGCAGTCGATTCCCTCCTGCTCCATCTTATGGCTATCCCGTAAGTAAAGTCCGTAATTATTCGATTTTGGTATCGAAGGCGTACCGTCGTGCTCTTTTTTTTTTTTTTTTTTTAATTATTTCTTTTAACGTTTTTAATTATTTTATTATTTATATCCCTACACTACCGTCGGCACCTTGTTTTTATCAAGGTCGTTTCGTCTTCAAATCTGCTTCTGTAATCCTGCCCAGGGCTTCAAGTAAGGCCAGGCCCCAAAGGAGCACGGGAACTCCTCCGACGTCGTCCCTAGATATAGTTGGAGTGAGTAGTCCCACATTTTCCTCTTGAAAATGTCTTCCTTCTTCATTAGGAACTGCAGATAAACAAAGATTGTCTCTTTGGAGACATCCGATAAAATTGGAACGATACAGAGAAGATTAGCATGGCCCCTGCGCAAGGATGACACGCACAAATCGAGAAATGGTCCAAATTTTTTTTTTTTTTTTTTTTTGCTATTTTTCTATTATCTTCACAAGACTTTCCAGTTGGTTCTGTTAGGGTTTGATTATATTAGAATAGGGTTTATCTCCTTCCCGTGCTAATTAAACCATGAATTCATTTTATGTTTGCATGCTTCAAAGGCTTCAAAGACTTCGTCTATTATGATCTTAAACAGTAATAAATTGCAGATTATCCGTTGTATACTACTCTACAGCAAGGAAGGTTTTAAGTGATTCCTCAGGACGATTACCCCTTTTTTGTAAGAGCAGGTGTATCACAGGACGGGATAATGGATCAAATAATTCTATATAATAAATTAGAAATTACAAACAGTGAAGATGGTCTCTACTGAGCTTGATAGATCCTGCAATTTTTTGTGTGTTTGCGGCTGTAATGTTTCAATAATTTGACTGAATTTCTTTGCTAGCCATGCGTTTAGTATCTGAAAAATTGTCCGGCTGGTTTGCGCACTTAACTTTCAGGGTGGATGCAAAATGCTGTAAGTTTAGTAAGGTATTCAATAGAATGAGGAGAACCCCTTTTTTGAGCAGAAAATGAGGAGAGCCCCTATTTTGAAACGGTAGGACCGCCTTATCGATAATGTCATGTTGTGGAACATGCAAAGTTTTAAGACTTACTTCTAACAAGTGTTTTCCAAAGGTGAGATTTTCCATGAAAATATCTTTCGAAGTGCCAATTTGATTTGTAGGTGCATATCCAAAGACTTCTCTTATAATCTTAACTGGAACTTTTGGTAAAGTAAATTCTATAATTACGGCCTTCATTTTATTTTTAGTATGCAGAACATCAATATCTTGTTGAACAATCAAGTCCTATGGTTGATTATTTATTCATATAGATTCAACTTAAAGAAGTAGAAAGTTATGAAGTTAAGTTGATGGTTTATCTTCAATCTTAGATTTTGATGTCACCTCTATAACTGCTGCATGGAGTAGTAAACAAAAAGATGGAATTCTTGCCGAAAGATGAGATTATTGAATTGTCTATTTCAAGGTATCCTGATGCATTATCATGTGTTTGACACATGATGTTGCTGGTCAAATTTATCAGCATGAAGCTTGAAAACAGAATCTTGTTTCCTACAATCCCTCACATCACTACCATGAATCTGGTGATATAGTTTTGAGCCCTTATAAGCACTAGGGTAGATATGATGCCTAAAGAAACATTTAATAAGTACATAGCATATCGATAGCATTTATCACTCAAGGATTATGTTGTGTTTGAATTCTATTAATTTAAAAGCTCTAGTCCTCAGACTTCATCTTCCTTGCATTTGGAGGCACCAGAAGGGATACTTGGAGGGAGATGGAAGTCAGAAAGTGAAAGGGTAAGTAGTGTTTTCTAGTTTCTGTTGGTTCGCATCTGCATTATAGTATCATGAAAGACAGATTTGGTTGGGTATTAGATATACAGTGAATTAGGATATCATGCTTCAAGTATTCATTTGGTAATCTAGACATGTAGATGTACTAGCCAATGACGATGGATTGTATGTCATAATATTTACTCCTTTCCAAAATTTATATGCTCCTGCATGTTTACAGGTTTTACAGTTCATGAATACAATACAATAATGATGGCTTTGAATTAATTGTCATTTATATAGTGTAGGATCATCGGATTGAATTGTTTGATTTTTATATGTCTCTATGCACTTATAGCTCAGGGATTTTATTCAAGAAAAACATTTTTTTTTTTCCATAAAATCTCCAATTATCATTAAATGGAAAAGGATCTGGACTAGCGAGTTGATCTGTAGTAAATGGGATGTGGTCAGGGCTCCAAATCAATAAATTGCAACATTCTGTAAATGGTAGTACCATGCCATACATTTATTAAGATTCAATAGTCCAGGCACCCAATCTCAAAGATTAGAGGATTAAGCTGTACATGTTTGTTATTTATCATGATATAATATACAGGAATCAAGATATATCAAGAAAACATGAGAAACTAACTAATTAGTTACATCCAAGAGTGAAACTACTGCAAACATCATCATTCTGCATTCATGCCTTAGACCATTAGAGAATGTCCAAGAAATAGTAGTGTGCATATCCTCAGAAGTGTCCAACTTTGTCGATCTTTTCATGGGAATGCCATATAGCTTGTTACGTACATAAAGGGAACAAGTTAACCAAATCAATAGTAAAGAACTAGGAAGACTGGATCTGCCCTTTCACAGAAGACATACTTAATGTTGGACGCTTAACACTTCAGCAAAGTGTATTGTGTCTATAATGTGAAAGTGTCGACTCATGTATATTTTCTTCATCTTTCCCAAAATCATCCTGTCTCATTTTCCATAGGATATTCAATTTTCAAATGTACTTAGATTTTTCACTTTTAAATTTGTTAATCATGGGAAAGTAAATGTCGCGTATAGCACTTGGAAACGAAATATAAGTTGTTGATGGAAGCTTTTGCTTTTGATTTAATTTGTAAAATCGAAGCTTTCGTACTATTTTTACTCAAAAAGGGAATTTGATGGATGGACATTTTAGTCTTGGGGGTTTAATAGGCAAAGGTTTAGCAGGGAGTGTTTATTTAAATTAGAATCATATACATGTATGTATCAATGTATGTGTGTATGTATATGATTTGGTTGCTAACGTGATGTAACAAAAAATAAATTGACCTGCCTTTCATGATCTCAAACAGGTATATGATTCTAATTTAAATACTTTTTTTTTTTCCAAATTATAGCATATGTTGACCTCACACTAGATCCAGCAAGCAGCACTCTCGACACCAAAATTATCCATAATAATTGAATTTCCTCTTCTTTGTTTACTGTCCTCTATTACTTAATACATCACCTTGTCTTTGTATTATTTGCCCTGCCTTTGGACAAGATGGTGTTGCGGTATAGTTGCCAAAACAGCCATACTATGAGAACCACTCTTCAATCGGTCTACGATAATGTATAGCCGTTGAAACCATTGTTGTTGAACAGGATTGGAAGATTCACTCTGGAGTGAAAAGGGTTAATAAAGCTAAATTGGAATTATATCGGAATCAATAAAAATATTATAATATAATTTATATTTATTTATAATGTAACAAAAATTATCTATAATTTTTTATAATTGAAAGTTGACAGTTTTTTATAGTTTATTTTTTATTTTTCTTTAAACTATATTTATTTTTTAAACAAAATGGTGTATATTTTAAAAAATGTAAGAGAAAATGATGTATTTTAACTTGAAAAAAACCAGGTGAGTTCTTTTAAGAACTAAATTAGACTAGATTAGATTGGTTAAGTCAATTAGATTGAACTGAGGTCATTATTAGTTAACCAATAAAGGTTAACGAGGTGTCTTGAATTGGTTTTAAGGAAGGTTTAAGTTAAATTGCATTGAATTGAACAGGTCATTTGGGTTTGATAATACTGATTAAAACACGTGTAAGTTGAGCTTCAATAAAATGGCTCGGTGACAAAAAAAAAGGAAAAAGAAAAATCAAATGGGAAGTTTCAAAGAATTGTGAGAATTAGAAGGTCCCAGATTAACGTTTTATGGCTACTCTTTTGTTTTTTTTTTTTTTTTTTCCGACATGGTTACTCTTAAGAAAGTTTTTGATTTCAGCTTTTTTATTTTAAATAATCTGGGCTTTTTAAAAAGAAATGAATAGATATTTCAATCATCTTTATATTTAGGATGATACATAGATACGTTGACCTAAAAAAAAAAAAAATAAAAGGTCATAATTTTCGTATGATGGGAAAGAAATATGAATGGTACAATTTGGACATTTTAAGTTCAATAATTTTAGTAGTCAAAAGTAAAAATTCAATTGATAGTGTATGGTACATTTTGAAGGTGAAGTGGTATGCAGTGTATTGTACCCATTATGTATTAGTAGGGATGAACACAAAAACATATCATTATGGGTTGAATCTATCTCATTTAAATGTGTAACACTGCAGAATCTAGGTAGCTATAGTCCACTATGTGGTAATATCGAGATATTGATATGTAAAGGCTTAGGACTTGCTAAATTCTTCAAGTGCATTTAATAAACAAATCACAAATCATACTTATAGTAAGGAGATCTCCAAGTGATAACATAGGTAGCTTTACAAGTCTTGCCTTATGACATCAACAAGTATGATACAAAATACAAAGTCTATCATGCTCATATGATTTAAACTATTTAATAAACATTGATGGAGTCTTACTTGCTCTTATTACAGTATATTATAAAAACTAAATAATAATAATATAAGGAGTCTACATCTCTCATATAGTCATAATATGACATCACACGTGTAACTAACAAACTCTCCTATTACTCCTCTTAGAAGGTATAATCATCATTCTCTACGTCATACACCAAATTGTAACTTAGGTTGTCATAATAGTTTCGATCTTTTGGATTACTTGCATCTAAAAACAAAGTTCTTGAAGGGTAAGCAAAATTACCTTATACGAGAGTTATGCAATTATACACACATGAGTAAGCATAATCCATTTCACATATAAATGCAATCATGTATCATACAACCAATTATTATCTTTGGTTTAAATTTGATAAGCATCACAACTTTAATGTCCCAAAGCTTAGGATAACTCATGACCTTGAATCACACAACCGTTATATATCATATAAGTATTTGGTGTTGGATATTCTCCAACATCTTATAGCCATTAATCAATCTAAAATCTAATTGAATCAACTCAGTAAATAACCCCACTCACAACAACACTATTTATCAATCCTTGGATACTACCTTAAGATCATCGATACTTTTGATCCCTTAAGTCGAGTCAAACACTTTTAACGCATTAAGCATTTAAGGTCGAATTTTATTATATTCATTTCATAACTAAACTAGAAGTATGCACAACAAGCATATAACTTCGTACCTGAGATGAGTATCTCAATGGAATTCATTCTAGCTTCACTTTTTAATCTTGACATTGAATAAAACATGATGTTCAAACTAGATTCTAACCACATTAATTGATACCCTAACTTTATCCCTTTAACCCCTCTCAATACAAGTTCTTATGATAAATTTGATTAATTGGCTTAAAATTGTTACAATGTGTTCTTCATTTGTTATGTGGCTAAGAGTAATGCTAAAATTAAGTGGGAATTTATTTGGGTAAAAACAGTTATAAAACGGGAGAGTTTCAAACATTCTATTCGTATTCTGTGACCTATCGATCAATTGGTGAAAGTGCTACCGATTGGTCGTTAGAAAATAAAACATGTTAGAAGGTTCTGGGTTCGAGAGACACTCTACTGATCAGTTGCTGACTTGACTATCAATTGATCGATAGTACAATTTCTCTTATCGATGAGTTGCTAGTTTGGCTATCAATTGATCGATAGCTTTGAATTCTATAAAACTATAGAATTCGTCCTCGTGATGAATTACATAACATATAAACTTCCATCATCTCCTTTAACATGCACCATCTAAAATCTTTATTCCATCATTCCCCTTTCCAACTACAACTTTCCCAACATTTAATCCTCCAAATCAACAATTTTGACTTGAAATTGTTATCCATTTTAGAAGTAATGATACTTACTTCTTTGATTTGCATCTCCTTATTTGATTCTTCCTCAACCTTAACTTCTTCTACAATTCCCTTCAAGAATCCAAATGTTAGGCTTGGTTTTGTATAATAAATGCTCTAACAACACTAGAAAACAATATTCATTATACTTACCACATGATTAAACTTCTAAATCACTGAACTCCTCCGCTTTTTGATCTCTTACTGTTATATTAAGGAGAAATTCATTAGATTACGATACTCTTCACACCAAACTTCAAAGATTTGAAGAATTTTAACTTACCTCTAATGTCTTGCGCTGGAAAGAAGGAAAGGGATGAAATTGTTGTTATTTTGGTGAAAAGAAAGAGAAGAAATGTTAAGGCAGAGAGAGGGAAAAGAAGGGAAGAAACAACGTACAGGTTTAAACTTGAAAAGGCATGCATCAAGCATGTGCATTTTCTTATTTGCTTAACCAAAATATCCCTTTCTTTTTAATTATTCCTTAAAATGTCATTTACTTCTTCTATTTTATTTATTTATGAAAAATTAGGTTATTACAAAATGAATATTAGAACTATTCATTAACTTGTTATTGCGATTACAACGCATCTTATATATATATATATATTATTATTATTATTAAACCATCCAAGATATCTTTTAATATTTAATAAGAAGAGATTAAGGGTTGGGAGGGTTAACTAAGGTTAAACTGAGATCAAACTGAGATTGATCAAAATACTATAATATAATTTATATTTATGTATAAATTACTAAAAATTATTTACATTCTTAAGAATTAAAAGTTGAAAACTTTTTACAGTTTATTTTTTATTTTTCTTTAATTTACATTTTTTTTTTAGTAAATCAATGTATTTTTTTGAAAATAAAAGAGAAAATATATATTTTAACATGGTAAGACTTGATAGGTTTTTATAGGAATTATGTTAGATTAGTCGAGTTAACTGGTCAAATTGTGATCATTATCGATGAAGTTTAAATAGGTGACTTGAACTAGTTTTGTGGAAGGACCAAGTTGAACTAGATAAAATTGGAAGGGTTAATCTAAATTTGTAACATTGAGTTTAACTATCATTTGATTTAAAATGCAAATGATATATTGAACTTGTGTAAAATTTACTGTGCACAAAAATGGATCATAAAAGATATTTAAAAAACTTATAAGTAAGACAAAAAGAAGAATATGATACGAAAATTAGTATCATATAATTTTCAAAGTGATGACTTTGCAAGAATGTTTCATCAATAATTTAACGAGAAAAAGAAATTGAAATCCTTTTCAACAGTTGGTTGTTAATTATACTCATTAATTTTGATACTAATAATTTGTGAAAAGAAATTAGTAGGATATCAAACAATATACCTATTACAATTAACTACTGCTTTGTGTAGTAAAACAAAAACATTCAACATTGACTATATAATTACTATTCATGGTATAATTATTATAAAAATAACTAGGATCTAATGAGAATTTATTTCATTAAATATTATATTTTTGATAAATGAAAATTTAACTTTTTAAAGTTATTGTGGGGAAAAAAAAAAGTAAAAAGAGAATGAAAATCATTTTATCGAGACATGTGTAAATGTGACATAGAAAAGCAAAATGGTTGTAATGTTCATTGGACTCATCACCTCTTATTTGGGAAAAACAAGTACTTGATTACTTAATTATGTCTAATATTATGATAATTTTTGTTCTTTAATTAAATATAATACTTATTTTTCTCCACTTTTAATAAATTTTAATAATTAAGTTGTTCGAGCCTAAACTTTTCTCTATGATGGGGTACTCGGCAAAATACCTATATTAAGCACCCATTTCTCTTTATAATTTGTATATGTGAATAGGTACTTCACTTAAGGGAAGTATTTCAAGAAGGACCAGTTCTCTATTTTACTCTTTCTAATATAATTGGCCATGTGGCCAATGTGCCAAACACCATTAAATAAAAGTGGGTGTTGCATTGGTTAAAAAAAAAAAAAAAGGTTGGACTCATGAAATAATTAAGTAATGGTAAAGAACCTTTGCTTAAAACACCCATTTGTACAGTAAAGGAGTGCTTAGATGAAGAAGTACCTAAAATGCTAACATGACATCTTAAACACCTATTTTAAGAACTTCTTTATAAGCATGCTCTAAGGGTCGAGGCCCTTTTAACCCTACCCATATATCTCTATACATTGAGTTTTTACTTGGATAATATCTTTGAGATTTCCATATCAAACTTTTTTGAAAAGAGTTCTACCAACAATAATAAGATATATTCACTTAGTGAAATAAATTGTATGGCTCCAATTTTATCATTGCACCTTATTGCAGGTTATATCTTCATTTCCATGTCATTATGTTAAGCCATTTTGAATTGTTTCTTTCTATGCCTTTTTTGTATGCATGTCGTTATTTTACCTAAGTGCTGCACCTTATGATGTATTCTAATTATAACAACTCATCATATGCATCATTGTATTTATTAGTCAATTAATAAGCTATTAACCCAACTATAACATGGATAAGGCATCTATCAACTAAGTTACCCTCAAGCATATCAATAGGCAGTGTTGATTGTAGGGAATCAACTAGATGCAATAAGGGAAATTAGGCTTGAATTCTTTAGACTTGAGGTGTTGATGTACTTTGATGTTAGTCGAGCTCCTTGCTTTGAGTCACTTGCAAAAAGCTCCCCATAGGTTTTTTCATAAAGGTCCTCTGATGCTTAAGTTAGTAAGGAAAGAGGAAATTCAAGATTATTTGACCACTTTGATTCTTTAGAAAAGGTACTCAGGTCTTGTAAGTGCAAGTGCATTAGAGAGTTGTGAGGTTCTGGAGGTTTGAATACTCTTACCTGTTAGCTTGTTGTATTATTTATAGTATAAGGAGCACAACTACCTAGAGCACATATCGACTTGCAGTTTGTCCATATTAGTTGCTAGTAGGTAATATGCATTAAAGGGTTGATAGGATGGTTGTGGGTGTTGGTCGACCATGACTATGCTAGTTTCACAGGATGGGAGGTTCACTCCTTCCTTATATGCCCATGCAGTGTTCGACCCTCATTTGCTTCGTATATTTTCTCATATTATGAAGTATGAGCTAACTTCTTCTTTTCCTGTCTTCTCAAGACTATTCTAAACCTCTCTAACTTTAGGAGTGTTGACCGATATTGTCACTATTCTCCCTATGATAAGGACATCCAATTTCTCAACTGGTTTCGACCTACCATGGCCATCATTAGGAAAGCGACATTAGCTCTTGACTAGTTTGCTTATGAGAGGCCAACCCTGCCTTGAGAAACTACTCTATGCCACGAACAAACTGCCTTCTGACACTACTCACTTCACATTAAACCTTAAAGTCAAACACCCTTTTGCCCTTCAAAACACAAAATGTAACATTCTCCCCCGCTTAAAGTTACGAAGAGGGCTAATTCTCTACCACTACCCTTCCCCTTAAAGTTACTGACCCTATTCCTTCATTGCCCAACTCTATGATAAGACTATCTTTGCTAAGACTTTAGGCCTTTCCAAAGCATCACCTTGCCTTTGCCCTTACCCTTGCCATCATCCTTGCTTCGTCCTTTGAGATTGCCTATTGTTGAGTAGCCCAATGGTAGAGTCTGCCCTTTGAAGTTCACTTTTTTATTTTTTTAAGATTCATGTAGAGTCTTGTTACAATACTACTCATAGGCATAGTTATGCCCTCTAGTAACGATGAGTAACTATGCCCTTTACCCGGTGGCCACTCCTCCTCTCAAGCTTTATCCACATGAGTTTAATTATCAATAAGAACTACTTTTTTCATTTTTAGCACATTTGATAATATTTAGCTGGCTCATCTAGGTTAGAACTTTATGCTCTGATACTAGTTGTCACAGGACGAGAGGTTTATCCCCTCCATAATGACCCATGCGACGCTCAACTCTCCTTTGCATCATATATTTTCTCGTATCACGGAAGGTAAGTCAGCATTGTCCTTTCTTATCTTCTCTAGATTGGTCCAAGCCTCTCTAGCTTCAAGATTGCTAATTGGCATTGTTACCGTCCTCCATATGATAAGAACGTCTAACTTCTCAACTAATTTCGACCTGTCATGACCATCATTAGGAGAGTGGTATCAGTTTCGACCAATCTACTCATGGGAAGCTTATCTCGCCTTAAGAGATTACTCTACCTCACAAACAAATTGCTTACTGACGCCACTCACTTTACATTAAGCCCCAAGTTGAACATTTCCACTTCCCTTCAAAGCATAGACCATGACATTAGCAGTCACATTTACAATATGGCGCTCTGATATCTCCAAAGCATGTCAGGTATGCTGGTTGTATCATGGATGCCAAGTTGTAATTAATGAGCTAAGGAAGGTAGCATACATTAAAGACAAATGTTCTCAAGAATGTAAGAAAAAGGGTTTGGATGACCTACAAATAGGGGGCTAAACTCTAAGGGAAAGCCTGCTTGAATAGGGGAGGTCCTTGAGCAGTAGGCTCAAGTCAGGAGGAGGCTCGGAGGTGGAGTGGTCCCTCATAATTTGGGGTCACATAGAGAGCCAATGAGGTCCTTGAGGGTCGAGTGCTCGAAGAGGGAGACTTCAAAATGTTTGTTGGTAAGTTTGGTGCTTAAGTATAGTGAAGCACTTAGGTAAGGTAAAGGCGTTCAATTGCCTAATTGTTAAGGGGCCTCGAGAGGACTTTACTCGGATTCAACCATTAAACCGACCCAAAATGAGGTATTAATAGGCAAAATTAATATATCCAGTTGACACAAAAGTATATAGATATATTTTCATAATTGAATCTTAGTTTAAGTACAAATAAATAAATTGAACACATTTCTAGGTTAGATTTAGAGGAAGCCGAGTTTGAATTCGTAGTAAAGCCACCGGGTTTGGCTAATTATAATTAAAAAAAGATTAAATGCTACAAACATGCAATTGAAAAAAAAGTTATTTCAAATCTTAGCATGAAAATACCCAAACATTATATCTCCCTGCCTAGTGCATCAATTATTTATCAACCTTAATAGAAAAACCCTTATATTGGACATTCCCTCCTTCTTATGTTTTATTTTGAAAGGAAATCCCAACATTTGTTATATATGGATTTTATAAAACAAGAAGTGAGGTTGAAGTGGAAAGTAAAAAGAAAAAACCTAAAAGCATGTAGAAAGTGCTAATCGACAATACTATGACTATAATGGAACTATTGATTAATCTCGATAAGTTTTAGGGATTTTTTCGAGCTATATTACTTTAGTTTTTTGTCACATAATTTGTGTAAATTAAAGTGCTGCGATAATCTAATTTATCTTCATGTATTACATATACATGTACATATTATGTTATATACATAATATCTATATTATTAAAAGGAAAGCTTGTTCTTAACTACTTGTAATGCTCTAGAACCTAGAATGTTAAGGACCGTCACGTGTTTCTAGTTCTTTATTGACACGTTAAGCTCTAAAACCGCAATTGAATATCTCAAACTTGACATTAATAACCACCAATATTGATATTTTCATAAAACTCCCATTTTATAATATTTAAACTCCATAGTAAATACTCCATAAGTACAAAAAATTAAATAACTCTCTTGTTTCTCATAAAGGAAATAATGTAAATGAAATCAAACGACTAGTTCCAATAACAATCACAAAATAAAACAAGTCTCAATAATAGTTCCCATTTCAATCCTCATTATTATCCTTAATATTGTTGATTATCATCATAATAATAATTTCCATAACCTTCATCCGGGTAGTAATAGCTATCACTCAAATTCTCAACTCTAGTACTCTCATAACTGGCGAAAACTCCATAACTATAATCTTCATATACATCGTTCTAGCCTATAGCTGGGAAAAAAGAAATGAGAAGGTGAGTCGAAGCCCAATACATAACATACAACCATATGTACGTGATCAAATAATCCATATTCACATGTGTCAAAATGTAAAGCAAGTGACTCATGTAATTTATTTAATTATCTTTGCTTTTAAGTCGATCACATAACACATAATAGCGGTTTTCATGACCTAGTTACATTACAAAGTGTTTCATAACCTAGTGTTTACTGTGTGCCTCTTTGGGCCCCTTTACGACTTAATGTCGGGTGTCACGCCCTGAAGCGGCAGAATCGTAACAGTCCCACCATGTAAATCATCTTAAGATAGAAGTTGGCCTTACAATCACTATCTTAGACCTAATCTACACAAGGCGTCCACGACTAACCCACTTTGAAGTAAACAGTTTGTAATTTAAATAAATCGTTTATCTAAGAAAGTGAGGAAATATATATATATATATATATATGCTATAATTCAGCTATTGTAATTAAAGTTTACAATATTTCTCTGTAATATATTTCCTAATTATTACAGTATTCGGAAATGAAAAATTCTAAAGTAAAAGTTTAAACCTTAAAAATATATGTTTATTTTTCATATTTTTTTCCTTACTCCCCAGGATCCAGCAGTTGCTAGCTTTAGAATAGTGGTTTGCCGCTTCTTAGCCAGCACCTATATGACATCTATAGGGATATGAGCAACCACAGCTCAGTAAGTTAGGATAGAGGACTTAAAACTATACCATACACATAACAAGGTTTTCAATCACTTATTAGGTGCAATGCATGTGCAAGCAAATGCCATTGCACGACGTTGTCCGGCCCGTCATGAGATTAGAGAAATTGTGCCCACTTTGATCCGGGTTGAGAAGTTGCCGTTAATGCCACAGCTTACGACCAAACCCAGGCTTGTGTAATGGAGACCTTGCTCCTCCTGCAACTACCTTCGAACTACTGTCTTCACCCTCGCCGAGACCTTCTCTCCTATCACTTAGTTCGACTGAGGATGAAGAAGGGACTATTTTGCAATCTTGCGCTATCCCTTCTGAAGGGGTCGGTATTTGGTCGGAGAGTCCTAAGTTCCCCTAACGGGTTACCGTGCATGTCCAATTATGATTACTGATCGTATATTTGATTAAGTCCAGTTTAGGGTGATCAATCATTTCATACAAATCATACAATACATGCCAGAGTAACAAATAGAATCATAGCATCACCCATAATCAAACATATGTACACATCCAACTATCTAACAAGCACAACCAAGCATAATCTTAAGCCTCCAAAATACAGCATCGTATTAATCCTAACTTACCTCGACCCCTCGCTCACTCACTCGAGGTCCGATTTGCTCAAGCCATCGCCTGTCATCCCTATAACACAAACGTGGTTTCAGTTTTCATATAATGATTATAGGTACATTTTCTCCTATAAAGCTTATTGTTATGTTTTATTTAGGGTTTAATATACCTAATTATCTAGGTCTTAAGTCTTTTACAATTATTCAAGGTTTAGGGTTAGGTTCAGGTTCGGTTTCCGCATCAATTTTTAAATTAGGTTCTAATTCGATTTCTAAGTCCTAAATATGTCTGAATCTTAATGTGAAATTAATCACATTAAGCTCGAGTATTCAAATATCCTATTGGGTTTTAATTTAGTATTATAAACTATTCGGTACACGCTACTCCTAATTGGGGTATCGGATTTATCCTCGATGTGAGAAAATCTTACATTTTTATACAATTACCTAAAATTAAATCTTAATTTAGATTTAGTATGATTCTGATTTTTATTCTAATATTATTTAAATTACCCTAATTTTTTAGATTTATTAATTTTCAATTCCACATATTACTAATTTCTTACAATAACTACCTAATTTCCTAAATTAACCATGCTTAATACTCCAAAGGCTAGGATTAGGGTTCCACTTTAGAGATTAACATCCCTAAACATCTAATTAATATCTAAATCAGTAATTAACATCTTAATCACCTAATTAACCCCAAATCACCCAATTTTTCCATCATTTTAGGGCTAAAAATTAACTTAAAAATTTCGAAAATTAATTTTAAAAAAATGGCTTCATAGTACTGTGCTACATCATATGAGCATCCTACAGAAAAAAAAATTGAGCTCCAAACTACATTCCTAAGTCTATTTATTTTCCATTCTAATCATGCTCGGTTTTGAACAATTTGTTAAGAATCCTATATTTTCAGACATAATTAAACTAAATAAATATTTTTCCCTAAATCTACATACAATAAAACCTCAGAATAACAAGTTTCATAATTTTCTGGGCAAAATAACTAATTTTACAAAATTATTCAAAAATCGGGATAAATAAGGAACTAACCGGTTCGAAGCTTTCTGGATATCTAAACCTAGTCTAAGGTTGTCAGCTGGCCCAGACAGTGGGTCTAGTGTAGGGTGGTGGTGGTGGTTCGGTCTCAGGCGGTGGTGAGTGGTGGGTTTGGTTCACTTGCTCAATCTGCACATTTTTTTTTCTGGATTTTCTCTCGATTTTTTCAGTGTTCCCATTTTTCCCAAATGCTAAACTGTCCAAATGACTTTTGGAAAATTTTCCCCTATTTATAAACATTTGTTGTAATTATTATGCATTAATTTGACAAGACTTTGCCCATTTTTTTTTATTTTTGGCTTTTATGTTGTCTAATTTTTATTGGTTAATTTTTCTTTTGTACATCCTGACATGCCACGACCTGATTTGGATCATCTTATCCTCTTCTGATTTTTCTATAATTAATTTATAATTTTATTTAATTATTTACTTAGTTTTTTGCCAATTTAGGTAATTTCGCGTATTTTTATCTACACGTAAATACATGTAAGGTACATGTGAACATTCCTAATTATTATTTTGGTCATTCTAAAATTTTTAGTATACATATAATCTATCTCTAGTAATTTATTAATTATTAGATTACACTTTTTGCCTTTTCAGTAATTAGCAATTATTATGCTTAAAATTTGAAAATTTTATAATCTCTTATTTTATTACTTATTTTCTTAAATTTAAGTTTACAGAGTCATTTTTACTAATATTTTTTTCAATAATTTATAATTTGGGTTTGATCGGATTCTTTAACCGATCGCCCAAAACCTTATGTCCTAAGTTCAATTCTACGATCAATTGGCTTAGTTTTGGGGCTTACATCGGGCATGCCTCTTTTTGGGCCCCCTTCACAACTACCGATATCTATCTTGAATTATTTCAATGCAAAACTCTAGGGTAAATATACGTCTACTAACTTTAGAAAAAAAAAATTACATATATGTAAATTATATAAAAAAATTATTAGCCTCGGTATACAAAAGTTAATGTCGCATTTTGAAAATGGACATATTTCAAAACACCCTTAATCTGTTAAAAACAAACCAACTCCACATCAAAACCCCATCAACAACATCCACAACTTCCATATCTTTAATTCTTGATTCAATTCAACACTACTTAACAAAATTCCATTACTACATTATTTTAATTGAGAAAACATTAGTAAAACTTGTCAAAAGAAACAAGGATCATAGAAAATCTACGGTATACGATATATTATACCTTATTTTCAATGGTCTTTTAAGGTTTCTTGTTTTCCATTAACCAAGCTATGCACAACCCTCAAAGATCAATATAAAAATTCTTAGATTTAAGTAAAAAATCTCAAATTCCGTAGTTGTGTCTTCACTTACCAAAGTTCCTTAAGATTGTGTAAACCTAGCGATCCCTTTCTTTACACAAGTTACACTTGTACTATCATAAGATTCTTAAATTAATCCACATTTCTCCACTATAATCAATAAGAATCAATAGAATTTTCACTTACTTTAAGGGTTTTTGGAGTTTGCAAAGAGGGATTTAATCCTGTAGTGCACAAGGAGTCCAACAAGTCTTTGAAAAAAATAGAACGTAATATTTTGTGTGCTAGCTAGGTTAGGATTTTCTTAAAATTCCGATATTACCCTTTACTAAATCATGACTTAAGACCTACCCTTACTTAGAACTTAATTATCTCTTATTTTATTTTATGAATTTTATTAGTTTATAACTTTTTTCTCTTTTTCTTTTTTCTTTTTGGATATTACACTACCAAATAACTATTTTTATATCATTATAAGTTAAATATTAATATCGTATTAGAAAATAAAAACCTATGAGCCTAACAATTAAATCAACTAAACCCAAACCGAAATATGATCCAATAGTAAATTGGACACTTCGAACTCAACTCTACTTCATAGATCCTAGAAAATGTGTTATTACCTTACAAGGCTCGCTTGATTTCATTTTCAAATCCTAAAAAATATAAAAGAAAAATAACAATTTTTCAATGCTTAAATTCTCACTCCTTTCCTTAACAATAATTTTTGTTCTCTTTTTTCATCTAATTTCCTAATTTCATTCATTAAATTAAGCACAACACTTGCAAGGAAAAAAAAAGAAAGAAAGGAACCTAGATTATTTAAGTATTGTGACATGAAATAGAAACTTAAATGATAGAAAACATGGTTATTCAATATGGTGGACATGAAATGTGAGAATTACATAAGCGGGTAGTTATAAATAATTTATTTGTTTGAATGTAAGTGAAATATATTTTAATATGGATAGTTTTGACAAAACTTTTTTTATATGCATTACGAATATATTGACTGCTAATTTGTCATTTCACAAGCTACATAAACCAACCTAGGAACTAGTAAGTCTTTTGAATTAGCATAGAATAAGATAGGATTGGACAGATCATGGTTCCATAATTTTAGAATTGTGACCTAGCAGTTGTAAACTTGATTTCAAACTACTTCGGCCCATTACCTAGATATGCTCCAAGCTTACCACTAATAAAAAAACCTACAAGTAATTTTGTAAGTCAATATAACCTATAACCATTCAATTTTGGTAATAACTAGTATACATATAATCGCGTTGCACATGTAAAAATAAAATAATATTATATTTTATGATTTACAACATACCAAATTATCATAAATGAAATGATGGTATTTGATTTCTTTTTCTTTCTTTTTATTTTAATGTAAGCTTTTAAAAGAAAGAAGAAAAAGAGAAATTTTTTTTTTAATTATGTATTTAACAGTTGTTATTTTAAAATATGAACTTAAAATAAATTTATGAATTGAAAAAATGTGGATAAATAAAACAATAATTGAAATGAATGATGTAAGGATATAGGATAGTGAATAATAGTGGTTAAAATTAAAATGTAAAACAATATAAAGAAACTAACTTTTATAGTGATGGATAATTATTAAAGCCTCTTAATAATGGCTTCTCTTGAAAAATTATTTTAATCATATTTAAAAGTTAATTATTTTATCAATTATTCAATCCCTTCACTCCATCTTGTTTTTACCGGTCCCTTGGTCTAAAGAAAAACTTGCCATTCAGAGGGCTTAACCTGCTTTAGTGTCTAGTAAATAGTAATCATGCCCGATGCTTCGACTAAGGCCTCGTCTGCAAAGTCAGCACGTGAATGCTTACGACGTCGTCTGGATGTAGTTGCAGTGATGAGTCCCACATTAGCCATCTGAAATATGTCCTCTTCTTCATTTGAAGCTGCAGGCCAGCTATGACTGTCTCTTCGGAGACATCTGATAAAATTGGAACGA
Source organism: Lumnitzera littorea (assembly GCA_024138015.1). Lineage (NCBI taxonomy): Eukaryota > Viridiplantae > Streptophyta > Magnoliopsida > Myrtales > Combretaceae > Lumnitzera > Lumnitzera littorea. The sequence goes on from JAMXBB010000012.1 coordinate 21,765,756, forward strand.
TACAGAGAAGATTAGCATGGCCCCTGCGCAAGGATGACACGCACAAATCGAGAAATGGTCCAAATTTTTTTTTAATCTTTTAGGGTTTATTATATTAGAATTGGGTTTGTCTCCTTCAGTGCATGTTGTGCAACACATGAAGTTTCTAGACTTCCTTTTTACGAGCATTTGCTGAAGTTGGAGATATTCTAAGAAGATTTTGCGCGAAAATTCCCTGAAGATATGCATTTGAAGTGCCAATTTGAATGCTACCCTTTTGTTATAATTTTACTTCGTACAATCTGTTTGGTTTACTCGCTTTCTATGTGCTATAGTCAAGGACTTTTGATATAATCTTATCTAGAGCATTGAGTAATGTAAATTCTCATAACTATGGTCTTTGTTTTGGTATGCAGAACATTAATATCTTGATTTTGGATAATCATGTCCCATGGTTGATTAGTGATTCGTACAGATTCGACTTGAAGTAGAAACTAGAAAGTAGTGAAGTTCAGTTGATGTTTATCTTTGATCTTAGCATTTTGTTGTCACCTATAACATTGCTTTGGATGCTAGTACCCAAAAAGATGGAATCTTGCTTGAAGATGAGATGATTGTATTGTCAATTTTAAGGTCTGCCGATGCATTATTATGCGTTTGACACTCGATGTTGCTCGTAAAATTTATCAGCATGAAGCTTGATTTTGCTTTCTGTGCCAGAGTATTAGATGGTGAGATTATATATGAATATTCTTGCTAGAAAACAGAATCATGTTGCTGGCATAGTCCCTCACATCCCTATGATGCTATTTTAACAAATCTCATGTTTGTTATAATTTCATGGAAACTACAGGTTTTTGGACAATGCAATGATCCATTGACAACATTGACTCATCAAGCAAAACCAGAGATCCATGGCGTCTTTGTTCCTTAAACCAAGTTGAAGAAGTAAAGCTAGTTCTTCGTCTTATCCCAATATGGCGATCCTACTTAATGTTGTCTGTGGTTGAAGCCCAAGCACGCACATTCTCAACCAAGCAAGGAATTGTCATGGTCAGATCAATAGGACCTGACTTTGTCGTCTCGCCAACCAACCTCCAAGGGATCACGATAATCATCTCGATCCCAATTTACGATCGAGTATTCATCCCTTTAGCATGCCGAATTCACAGGTCACCCTTCGTGGATCACAATGCTGGAGAGAATTGGAATCGGCCTACTCTTGCCAATACTCAACATGGTGGTGTTAGGAGTGGTAGAATTCAAAAGGTCACTGTTGTGGGAGGACACGGCCTAATTGACAACCCAGAAGCAATAGTCCCCATGAGGATATGGTGGTTGCCTCGAATTACATGATTTGTGGATTATTGGATGTGTTCACGGTTGTGGGGTTGCAAAGATAGCTGTTTTATGACCAAATGACTTGATAAGCATATGGCATCTCAACAAACATCTAAAGGATTATGTAGTGTTTGAAGTCTACATATTTTAACAGTTCTAGTCCCAGACTTCATCTTCATTGCTTTTGGAGACTCCAGAAGGGATGCTGCAGGGAAAAGATGGAAGTCAGAAAATGGAAGGGTAAGTAGTGTTTCTAGTTTCTGTTCGTTTGCATCTGCAATATAGGACTATGAGCAACACATTTGGTTACGGAATTAGGTATAGTGAATTCAGATATCATGCTTCAAGTATTCATATTGTAATCTAGAAACGCAGATGTACTTGCCAATTAAGATGAATCGTATGTCATAATATTTACCCCTTTCCAAATCATATGCTCTGGTACGTTTATAGATTTTACAGTTCATGAATACAATACAATAACGAAAGACATTGAATTATAATAGTCATTTATATTGATTGAATTGTTTGATGTGCTTACATGCTTTTATGCACTTAAAGCTTGAGATTTTTCTACGAGGAAAACATTTTCCCTCTAAAATCTTAAATTATGATCAAATGAAAAAAGATCTGGACTGAGGAGCAGATCGGTAGCACACCCATTCCATGATAGGTCTAGTTTAGAGACATATTTGGTAGGATATATCATCAGTTGTGGGTATATATCATTTAATGTGCTAGATTGTTTGTCCAAATTGGATTCAACATTCTCCAGAAAATCAATGCTAACTGCTACGCAATTGGGATGTGGTCAGGGCTCCGAATCAGTAGATTTTAATACTTTGAATACCTAAGACGAAATGGTAGTACCTTCTCAGAGGTTTATTAAGATTCGATGATACAGACGCTTAATCTCGAATGAGTGATATAGGTTAACTTATTTGAGAATATATAAACATAAACCCAGATATAGCTAGAAAACACAAGAAGAAGATCACTAATTCATTACATTCAACGGTTAAGCTACTGCAAACGCCATCATTCATTCCTTGGACCATTAGACAATTTCGAAGGAATAGTAGTGTACACGTCCTCGGAAGTGTCCAACGCACATCCTCTTCTAGTTTGTCGATATTTCCATGGGACACACCGTGTAGCCTGTTGCATACATACGGAGGACATGTTAACCACCAATTCGACATGGAAAAACTAGTGAGACTGGATCTGTATTCTGTCCTTTCACAGAAGACATCCTAAATTAATGTGAAAAGATGATTGGTGTGTATTTTCTTCGCCTTTCCCAAAACCATTGTGTGTCTTCTCTGTAAGATATTCATTTTTCAAGCGCACTTAAATACACTTCGCTTTTAAATTTGTTAATCATGAGCAAGTAAAAGTTGCATATAGCATTTAAAACGAAATATAAGATGATAATGGAAACTTTCTCTTTGGAGTTAACTTGTAAAATCAAATCTTTCATGGTATTTTTACTCGAGGAAATTTAACGGATGGTGGTCTTGGTCTTGGTGGCTTAATAGAGAATAACAGGAAGTGTTAATTTTAACTTGAATCGTGAGCTTCTGCTTGTCTATATATATATATATATCGTTGATAAGTTCACATGTAAAAACTCCATGTCGATGCTAAAATTACGCGATAACTATTAAAGGATATCAGGGACAATTGTTGGAGGTTTAAAATAAATTTTTGACTTGTTTTTGAAAGGTACGAATCTATATAAATATGAAAAGTTTTTCTTTTACTTATTTTCTTAATAAATAACTCTAAGACATTTATTAACAATCTTCTTAGGGTAAAATCCATAGTGCAATACTAACCATTAAACTTTATATATATTTTGACCAATAAGACAAATGAAGTTGAAGTATGAAATAGATGCTTCTAAACTTCATGTAGTTAAAAATGAGTAAAATTCAAGTATGTTTATCTTTTTTTTTTTTTTTATTTGGACTATTTTATGTTAATTTTTATTTTGTTATTTTTTAGTTTTATGATTGGGAATCAATTGAAAGTCATTCAGATCAGAGAACCCAAATTTGATCAACTAAATATTCAAATAGGTCGATTGAATGGCATTGAGACCAAACCTAGTCAATTGAGTCTCTAACATGGTCGACCAAGTGGAGCAATAAGAGACTCAGCCGATCAACTCTTAAACATAATCAACCAGACTTGTAAAACTGACCTGCCAGTCTACGGAATCCTTCACTTCCTTCCTTCGTTTTCTTATTTCCTTGGTTGATTAGGGTACATTTAGTCTATAAATAACTAAGCTTTGTAATGAATTGTTAAATAACATTGACATTAAGATATTGAAAACAAATGATTTTTTCTCTAAAGTTGGTGTAATGCCTTCTTTTTGATAATAGGGTACCATCTTTACCTGTTGGTCTGATTCCATGAAGAACCGTTGTTGGTGTAAGGCCGTTAATTTATTTCTATCTCAAAATCTTTATCAGTTCTCTAATTCAATGTTATCAATTATTGGAATGTCTAAGAAACATATAGAATTCTACTGGTTCACTACAAGTTGTTAGCACAACTGAGGATATAATGGTACAACCTTTGATTTAATATTTCCAAGATATTGATGCATAAGAAAAGAAGCAGGATTGAATTATCATGGTTGCTAGGTTTCTTTCCATGTTCTTGTAATTTGTAGTGATTTCTTAATAATTTATAAGGAGTTTCGCATATTTTAACCAAATCTTTTGCATGAACTCGTCACACATTTGTATGGTGTAGGGAGGCTTACTTATTTCTTGCTTAATTGGTTTTTTCTTTGATTTTGGCAATTTTACGTATTCTCCTTACACCTATATATCAGATTGCTTTCACTCTTTATATTGTCTTGCATCATGAATATAGCATGCAATGGACAAATTGGTGCAACTACAATAAAAGAAATCCAAATCACACTTCTTTGGACAAATTAATTGATGATATATAAGGTGGGATCATAAAACCCTTAAGGAATAGTAAAAAGTCCCTCTAATAATAATTTTCCCCAACAATAAATTAGTGCCATATGACAATTATGATGACCCAACAACAGAAAAACTAGCTAACACCAGTTGAATTCTCAATTTGCTTAAATATCAATCGCGAAATCTTAAATAGTATGTTTACAATCCTTCATAGGATATAAAGTTTATGACAAGTTATTTGATACTAATTATGAGAAACTAAGTTAACCGAAAAAAAAGTTGTTGAGATACTAACGAACTACTTTTAAGATTTGGGCCAATTACCTTACCTAAAATCATTGTACTCAAATTATGTATAGACCAATTGAATCAACCAAATTAATATGGAATTTAACTTAAGATCGCCCTAATAATAGACTGGAAATCTTAGAAACAAATGTTTGGTGCTACATCTCAAGTTCGACCCGCTTGAAACCCTTTACCTATGACCCCGATCAATATTTGGATAAAAATCTAGTTTGGTAATAATCGTTGTACGTTTGCATTAATTATATACCTGTGGAGACATCCTTCTATGATTTTAGTTGATGAGGTAATATGTGATAAGAGGCTACTTCTTTTGAAGATTACTGAGATAGTATTGCAAATACTAATTAAACTATAATTAAAAGCCCAATTCATTATACGAACTTTTAACTTGTCAAATTCAATATTTAATTGAAACTTTTCGTGTCCTCGTAACTACTTGTTGCATATACGTGTAATGAGTGTCTTATTTCGATTAGTGATTAGACTAAATAAGTACTAATGATGATGTAAAAAGTTTTAGTTAAGTACCAAATTTATGAAATTGAAATTGGTGATTAGTACATATCCTTTAGCTCCCTAACATTAAACATCGACCCATAGAGACTAGCTCAAGCATTTTCTGTTTACTTCAGCCAATAATTGTGCCATCCCTTCCATTGATTGGCTATGTGCTCTACTCCAATCTTGAGCCAACATTTTTTTTTTTTTTACCCATTAAGCCAACATGTTGATAGTTGATTTGTTTGGAAGCTTGAATTTACGAAGTATGCTTGTGTACTATTAGAAGTATATTCCAACTTGCTTTGACTTGTTTCACATTCTATAAGCCAACACTTTGAATGTTACTCGCTAACTACTTAAATCCTATTCATGCTATTTGCTCTAACCCAGCATGATCTAGTTAGCTTCCTTTTCTCTTAGTTTTGTACACATAATATTATTTACCATTTTACCCCCATACACCTTACTTTAAGGTTTAAGGCCTCATAAATATTTGCATCTTTACCACTATAGTTTTAGGTTCATATAAATAACTTGTTATATTTAGCAGTAGCCATTAGTCATCATATTATTAGTTATTCCCTATTAGTTTATATTGAGAAACTTGTCAGTTTTCTCAATTATTGAGTGGATCTTTTTTCCTCTTTAATCACTTTTTTGTGATATGCACATGGTTAGGTGAAGTCGTGCACAAATTGTATAAGGGATTTGATACTAATTTATAAGGTTGTGATGATGGATACTTTATTAATATAAGTTTAAAATTTTTAGACCAAGTAGTTGAAAAAAACTCATTACTATTTATTAGTTTGATTATTTACTACTTTTGATTTAGGAGTTATAAATGGTATCTGAGCCAATCTCCTATTAGTAGGTGAATGATTCAAGTTTAGCCCTAGTTTAGAGAAGATGTTTGGGGGGAGGGAAGGAAGTGTCATCAAGGTGGTGACTCTTAGCATGTTTTTAGTATAACCAATAGCTAAAGGGTGGTTCGAAAAAGGGAGAAGAATTGGATCTAATTGTAATGTTTCACGATAAGGATGTCATGTGTTTAAGGGTGGGGTGGGAAGGTTTAATGTTGGTAAATTGTGATACCTTATAGTTAAATAAAGTTCTACATAAATTATGTGAGGGATTTAGTACTAGTTTATAAAGCCATGATAGTAAATATCTTGTCAACACAAATTTGAAACTTTTGAGCCAAGTAGTTAAAAAAACCTATTAGTATATGTTCATTTAATTATTCTCTACTTTTGATCAAGGGTGTTGCAATTCTTATTAATTTTCTTTGATTGTAGTGAACCTTTCCCTAGAAAATAGCGTGTAGCATTTATTTTATATAAAAAATCATGTATTAATATAGTGTTTGTGAGTTATATCGATCTCTATTTCAATCACAACCCAACTTGTGTTTATAGTTGATGAGTCACATCTAACTACATTCGCAGTCACACCCTTTTACTTTTTATTGTTTTAAGCACTTAAAAAGACGGAAACCTAAAACATTACTTTGTTGTTCCTCTTTGTGTGTGCCAAGCATGCTTTAAGTTGAATCCTTTGACTTGAGACATATTACTAACCTAGGCTGCCACCAGTTGGTAGGTTAGGTAGGCCAATTGACCATCCGCCTAAAGAGAAGAGCGAGACAAAATAGCTAAGATTAATTAAGGTATGAGACTTTGAAGAGTGAGAAAATAGGAGAAGAGAGTGAAGGATGAGAGTTAAGAGCTTGAGATTAATTGAGAGAGAATGAGAGATGATAACTAATATAGAGAGATAAAGGGAGAGTTGAGAGATAATAGACAATGATGAGATGAGAGTAAGATGGAGAGAAAGACGAGAAATAGGAGTGAAAGTAAGAGGGAGAAAGGAGCTGTACTGCTACTATTTAGGATGATAATATTATAATTACCTCCTGAACTTTGCATTTTTTTTTTAAATTTTACACATGTAGTTTGAAGTTGCTAAATCATGATAAATCAAACTTTTGTTTGCCAAATTTACTATTTTATCTTTAACTGCTACTTTTTACTTGATAAGTGTTTAGTACATCATTTTATAACGGTAGTAAATTTGACATATAGAAGTTTATTTGGGAATAATGATATTTAGTAAATTCAAATTTTAGGTATATAACTCGGCAAGTGAAAGTTCAATTGGATATGGAATTTAGCAATTTCAAACTTAAGTGAAAAAATTGAAAAATTATGCAAAGTTTTAATAGCGCTAATGAAATTATCCCTTTTTTTTTTAGTTAGCTGTATTAACTTATGAGTTAGATGAACTGCATAGGCGACTAGAAATGATCTATCTATGTAGATCCACTAAGGTCCAATAGTTAGCTCTTTTTGTAAAAGTAGGTTATCTAAAAAAATGATTGTAGATTAAATAATTTTATAAAATAAATTAAATAATTATCTATATTAAAGACCCAAGTACACTTAGGTGTTTTATATAACTTCTAGCAAACACGTAATATTTTTGGAAAATAAATTCAGGAAGTAATACAACTTCTTTACTCTATGATGCCACTACCCCAATTTATACTTACCACTTCTTTGTTGCCATAACTTCTAAAAACATATATTCTAGTATTCCAATAAGATTATAATTATAATGGCTTTCTATATTTTACGATACTTTTTAAATTCAAAACCACTTATTAATCATCGATCCTGTAATATCCCATAAATCAGCAATCTAGATATGAACATTTGAGTGTTAGGACTATTAGGACAAAGTCCTGTTTTTGTATGATTAGAGTCAATAGTTGATCTAGGGTATTTGAAAAAGTAAACCGATTAGGTTAGAAACTTATGAGAAATATGATAACCCTAATAAAAGAATTTTCGTACGTTTAGAAATCCATAATATAATAAGAATATCACAAATATAATAAAAAAGTAAGAATTTACTCTATATGAGACCTTAAAGTCGAATTTAGGGTAATCGTATTTAAATTAAGAGCTTTTGGAAAAAGTTATTTAATTGAGCCAAAACTTTATAACTAAGATAAAAAAGTTAGTTGAAGTGACCTGGTAAATTAGATTTTGAAAATAATTATCTAAAATCTCAATTTTGCTCTTAGAAGTATGATTACTTAATATAGCTTACTCGAAACTCCTAAAATTAAGCTCAAAATGCAATGAAAATTTAAAAATAAGTTAATCAAGCTATAAAATGAGATAATATAACATAATTTACTATAAGAGTATACACTTATTTTTATGAGCATATCTAATATAAATAATAATTATACCCGTACATTAACTCGAAAGTCTAAAAATATATATAATACGTAATGCTACATGACTCTGACTGGCTAGCTTTCGAATAATATATATTTTTTTATAGAAAAATATATTTATAAGTTAGGTCAATAGGTGTAAAATAATTTATACTAATATTACTAGTAACCATAAGAACACGAATCTTGATAATAGAATAATAAGTATAATAATATTACTAATAACATGAGATAATATGTAAAAATAATTGAATTAGTATGAATTTAATTGTTTAAATATCTCTTCTTCATTAGATTAATTGGAAGTATTTGTAGGTGTAGGAATGTCTGAATTACATTTAGACATAGATATATAATCATATAAATTAATAAGAAATTAATTGAAAAATTTAATGATTAAGAGATACTCAATAAATTATGATTTATGATAACGTTCGTGGAATTAAGTAGAATTCTCATGACTAGGAGAAAATATAAACGAAGTAACCGTATAGCTTGAATATTTCACTTTAAGCTCATTTATATGAAAATTTCTTAAAAATATTAGGTTTATTGGATCTAATTACTATAATGTATAGTTTTGTAATTTTAGATATAACTTGGGATGAATCTTTTAAAATCAACTACGTGATCTTAATAATTAATATTGGTAAGTAAAATGTCGTATAAGATATATATAAATAAATCTCAAATAATTAATATAACTTAACAATATATTATATGTTATTACTATTTTTACTAATAATTACGTTAAGACTCTTCCAAAATAATGATACTTGAGAAAAGAAAATTTCAATTATGAATTATTCTTTAGTAATAATGTTGGTGATGAAAAGAATGAATATTCTTTAAATATTCTACGAATTTGGATAGGTATTGAATAAAATATACTAAATTTATTAAAATATTTAAAAAATATAAATATATATATATATTATATATCTTAATTGCCTTATAAAGGCGGTGAGATTTTAGAGTGTATATATGTGGCTTCACGCCACTTCCATTAGAATTTGAGTGGGACGAGAGGAAAGAAATAAAGGGAAGGAGAGAGAGAGAAATGGAGAGGAAAAAATAAAACAAAAAACAAAAAAAAAAGAAATAAAAAATGAAAAAAAGAAAAAAAAAAAGAAAAGAGAAGAAAAAAAGGAAAAGAAGAAGAAAAAAGGACTTAATACATTCGGGTAATCTTGTTTTTATAATTATAAGTATTATTTTTTTAATTAATATTTTAATAGTTATAGAAAAGAGAAGTCCATTATTTTATTATTTTTCTAATTTGAGTATTTTATTTGTACTATTTTGTTTTTTTTTTCGAATTATAATTTTAGGATATTAATAGTTGTAAGATTAGTATATTATTAATACTGATTTGTAAAATAATCAGATCCCTAATAATAACCATTTACTAAAACTATTAAAATTGAATTTTATATTTCTATAAATTTAACATCATTACTTCCTTAAAATTTGAATATATATAATTTATTATATTTTGTTGCAAAATTGAGTGAAAAAATATTTTTTATTACATAATACGATATCAATATGATATTGGTTGTTATACAGCTTTATCTGTATATTAGAATTAAAAATACCTTTTAAAGATAATCTTTTAAACAAAACACGTAACGCGTATAGTCGAGTTTATGTAAACTCCATGATACTGACCTTACTAAAACTAAATCACTTTAGGTAATAAAATCAATATTTTTTGTAATATTACGGAAAATATCGTCCTATGACGATCTTTCCGTAATTAAAGCATAATATAAACAATAATAAATACGTTTCGATATAATCAAAATAATATAGTATAAAAAGTAATAAACTGTGTATATTAGATATTATTAAGTAAATTACTATAATTTATATGATAAAATAAAATACTTAAAATATATGTGTATATATATAATTTTGATTTATATAAATATATAGATCAGAACTTTACTGAATAACTGTATAAATAATATCTTAACTAAATACTAGATAAAACCCTAATGTTTTCGTAAATCTTACGAAAATTGAATATGAGCTTTAGTATATATATAGGATTTCCGAGTGAGTAAAACCCTAATGTTCCAGATTTATTAGAGTGAGCTTTAATACAAGTAAGTCGAATCAATGCTTCATAGTATTTTAGGATATTATTTCAGAATATTTGCAGACTTTAGTATGTATTGACTTGTGATTGTAGTTAGCTGTTTGTGTGTGTGCAGCGTTTGTAGATGGGTTTTGATTTGTTGTGATAGAAGCTGAGCTTCATGATATGGTTGTTTTGTGATTATTATACTTGAATTGTTTAAGCTTGGTTGATCATTATGAAAAAATGAACTAATTTAAACTTGATTTAACATCTAACTTAATATGCATTGTAACCCACTAGGGGTAATGACTATGATTCTCAAGCCAAATACGAACTCCCTTTGATAAGAATAGTTGAAATGGTTCTTTCCCCACCCTTAGCTGAACTAAGTGATACGAGAGGACGTTGCAGTAAGGTTGGAAGCCATGGTTCGAAGGTGGTCACGGGAAGAGGGTGTTCTTCATTGTACAAGCCCTGGTTTGGTTTTGATTCATGAGTATGTGACGTTAATTTCTTTAATCTGGATTAGAGTGAGCGTAATTTCTCTTATCTCACAATGGGCCGGATAACGTCGTGCGATGGCATTTGCTTATATATGCATTACATCTAACTAATTTGATTGAAAACCCTACTGGTGATGTATTGAATGTATATTTTTGTCTTCACATCATTTACTGATCAAGTTATCGCTTATTTCTTTATAATTCATTTTGCAGGTTCCGAATGGATTATAAGTACTTATTTGAAACCAAAGCTCTAGCAAACTAGGACAGGGAATGATGTGTAAATAAGAAATGGTTGATTGTTGTCCTTAACATTAGTTTCCTTAACTTTTAAAGAAAACTATACAAGACTCCTTAAGGGGTTTGGTAGTTTTCAATGTTATGGTCTGTATATGAAATGATAGGTACTTATGGAATTTACTGCAACTCTTTTATAAGGTCAAATTACAAGTTTATTATTACAAATTATTTCAAAAAATTACTTCACAAGTTTATATCAAATAGGTATCGAATTAGACGCTTTAAATAAGTAGAGTCAAGCATGCCTAGTGTGAACTAGGTCTAAGATGACAATTGTAAGGACAATTTCTATTTTTGGATGGTTCACACGACGAGACTGTTACCACTTCACCTTTTGTGAGGTAAGATAGGTCTTATCTATATTATTAAGCTTAAACATTGCATTTATTCCGTGATATATAGCATATAGTTAAATATGGTCAAATTAATAAAAAGTTATGGCAATTACTTTACCTATGATACAAACAATATGAAAGAATTACTTTCATATCATTTCTATAATCATTTTATATTTAATATTAAGCTTCCTTTTTGCTCATTTTTTTTTTCATCTTATTAATGTCTATTTGAATCTTATGTTTAGTAAGAATATGACATTAAAAAGATGGAAATATAATTCCACGTATACATTTCTTCTAAAATTAAATACTTAAGAAATCTCAATAAAATTGAATTTATTTACCATTTACTTTATTTATATTTATAAATATACCAATTAAAATAATCATCTTCAATACGTAAAGTATATATATATTTTTCAAACCTTTTCTCTTAAAAGTATTGAATTTTCATTCTCATTCTCCAATTCTAACATTCCGATTATCATATTCACCATAATTATAAAATAGAAACAGATAAAATATAGATAAGATAGTTTTTTAAATACTATTTTTCAAATAAATACAAATCAGATATAGAATACATACAAATAAGATAGAAATAAGATTTAGATAAAAAAAAAAAAAAGACAATCCAAACAGGATCTAAATAGTTCGAATATTTTTTATTTAGCACATACCATGCATCCCTCTAGTTATTTATAGTATTAAAAGGCAAGGTGTCATATTAGTGTCTTTATTTAGTTTTATTTTTAAATCTTTTATTTTACTATAAAGACTCTCTAAAATAAATATATAATAAGCAATGATAGAATAATTGAAAATTTTTGGCCAAATTTTTAAGCCAACTGATTTGGTAATATTTGTATGTATCACTTTCTAATGATCCATTAATCATTTTCCATGTATAATATATGCAAGAGTATGTCTTCGTAAAGTGAAAGCTAAGTGGTATAGTAAGGATATAAGGGAGATCAATATTTTTCAAATATATAACATGGATTCTAGCAATGTAAGGGGAATAGAAAAAAATATTGCAAATAAAAAAAAAATCCCTAAAATATTGTGTCTAGGAAAATAATTCCAAATTTACGATACTTACAATCGCCTCTTTTATTAGAAACCACTCCCCCCCTCTTAACCCCTAACCAACACAACTAAATCACTCCAATTTACAACAACATATCCAAACAAACCAACTGCATCAAAATCTCTAAACACCTCATCTATAACGAAGTGTCTAAGTAACCAAACTTTACAATCGCAATCGACCCCTTACAATGCGGTCTAAACAGGTTGCATTATCATTCAAACTTAATAGTACCTTAATAGGAAATATCATTTTAATTATATATTTCATAATTATGAACATTAATAACAGTTGCAACAAAGTATATAGTTAATGAAAAGTTAGAAAATGACACTTAAGTAATAGGAAAGTCACTACTTCTTTTAAGTATGTGCAAAGTGTTCACAAAGTACACATTAATTACAATAACAAAAAATGTCAAATAGCTAAAATTAGTGATAAGTTAATGTTGCCATCATGTATATGCATGTGTATCCTGAGTATTTGGATCAGGTTGAGGCTGTACCATCTAGTTCGCATCTAACTGTATGATCTGTACCTCATCCTTAGTGTAAGTATCAGAGTATGATGCATGCATGAGATCAGAGTGAGCTTTACCTACATGAGTCCTTTGCCCATGTTGTCATTGCGATCTCTAACTAGCCTCCTTAATGGAGTAAGAAGAGTATGGACCTGACTACTAAAGCTCTCTCCAATGGACGGTATCTAAAACATTTGATTGCCAAAGCTTTCTTAAGCTAAGGGTATCTGAAACTGAAATCCAGGTGGTCTAAGAGATGCTATTAGCACCTGGTGCTCAGGAGAAGGATCATCCGTAATGCTTAACTTAGCCTGTTATCATCTTTACCCTCTACCCTGGCCTTATCCTCGCCCTTAATAATACCCTCAATGTTGCGGTTTGTGTAGTGGAGAGTCACCCTACTTGATATCCAATTCCAACACTAGTCCATCGTTTAGGTAAACGCCCTTCAGCTGCTAAATGATGGCATCCACCCCTTATTGCTTTGCCATGATATCTTTATATGACATTTAAGGTAACCTATGTATAAAATTCGCCTACATTTTACAAATAACGTTGTGATTAGCATACAAAGGCATGGGTGAAAAATTGTCAAGAATAGTGAAGCTCAACGCGTACCATGCATACCTAGGAGGCTCCTAACTAGTTGATATATCAGTGAGTGACCTATTGGTACCAGGCATGGTAGTCTAGAGTTACATCAAGTAGTAGTAGTATAGCAACTATTCTATTATGCCGATATGCCTACTGCTCTAGCTAGGTAGCATGAGTAGTGACCTAATTCATCTTTGTCCAACCCTATAAGTCAATATCATGTAGCTTATAGGATGTATCAGTATAGTCAGGAATTCCTTACATCTCGCCAAACTGTCATGCTACACGATTTGGAAAATATAACTCTACTTTATGGAAATAGATTAGTGGTATCGGTGCTGTTTAGATTTCACTATTAGCATAATAGAAAGCAAGGACCTTATCCATGTTGTCATGGAAGTATGACATCCATATAACCTACAAATTAAGCAATTTAGAATATGTAGCTACAAAATGTTCTAAAAGATAAAGGAGCTTAATTAGTAACACATATAATTGCTTTGGATGTTGACGGTCAAATGCATCCTTATATTGGTTGACAATGTGCATGGTAAGCTCAGTAACATCGAACTTAACTCCCCATCGATTCATATTAGTGGTTAATCATTCACTATTGTAGTAATTTGATGACATAGTGGAGCTATGTGTAGGAAGTGCTCTCATGCTTACACGTGGAGTAAGTAAGTGGCCCACTATCTCACTTACATCCATTCATGAGGCAAGACACAACTAAGGATAGAGCCATGCTAAGAATGCAGCATCCTAGGCATATTGCTCAACTATATTAAGGTTGGAGAGCAGGGGAAGAAACATTAGATACACCAAGTTACTTGACTTACCTAAAAATAACATCCATTTGATTAGTTGCACAATATGAGCCTGAGCGTATCGTTGGACAATAATATCATAAGTGTCCACTAGTATGTCACCAAAATTGTCCTTCAACGAAAACAACTTCACTCTAACCCCATTAATAGCACTCAAAGAGGGTAAATGCCTAACAATTGCAAGCACATGTTGGCTTAGCTTGATTGTAAGCCATTCGTTATAGCTTGACTATCAATCGATAGACTAATCAACTTGAGACATCCTAAAATATAACCGTCATCTCCCCTATGTGGAAGTAGAATGTATGTGTCTCCTCTCTTCAACACTCTACTAATGCAGTGATTAAATACTAATCAAGCTATATAAACAATATCTACCTCACACCAAGAAAGTGGCATGCTTAAAGTAAGGAGACATATGTAGATTTATTGAGACATAGTGGAGTTATGTGTAGGAAGTGCTCCCATATCTACACATGGAGTAAGTAATTGGTTTGCTATCTTACCTACATTCATTTGTGAAGCAAGACACAACTGATGATAGAGCCATGCCAAGCATACAATATCCTAAGCATATTGCTCAGCTGTACTAAGGTCGGAGAGGAAGGGAAGAAACATTAGGTACACCAAGTTATTTCACTTGTCTGAGAATAGCATCCCTTTGATCAGTTGCACAATATGAGCCTAGGTAAATCATTGGATAATAATATCATAAGTGTCTGCTAGTATGTCACCAAAATTGTCCTTTAACCAAAACAACTTTACTCGAGCCCCATTCATAGCACTCAGAGGAGGGTAAATAATCAACTACTCCAAGCACATGTTGGCCTAACCCAATTGTAAGCCACTCGTTATAGCTTAACCATTAACCGGTAGACTAATCAACTTGAGACATCCTAAAGTATAATCGTCATCTCCCCTATGTGGAAGTAGAATGTATGTGTCTCCTCTCTTTAGCACTCTACTAAGGCAATGATTAAATTCTAATCAAGCTATATAAACGGTATCTGCCTTACACCAAGAAAGTGGCTTGCTTAAAGAAAGGAGACATATGGATTTATCGAGATCTCCTATCTATCCTTGCATCTGAATATGGCTTATTGTCTATGACATGTTGTTGAGCCTGAATTTTTAGTTTCTTATTTTTATTTTTATTTTAATTTCCTATTTTTTGATTAATACTAAACCCAAACTTATTTAATATTAATCATCGATTAGAAAAAATGAGAAATTCTGGTTTTTTATTAAAATTAAAAACTTTTGAAGTCATCACCTGACTGGAGTTGGGAAAAAGAGAAATCGTGATCAATTTGGTGAATTGACCATAATTTAGCTACTGGTCTTTGTTCTAATTTAATACAAATAAGAAGATTTCGAATTTGGGGGTTAACTTATTAAACCCTAACGGATATCACTATTTATTTACTAAAATTAGGTTTATTGTTCAAATTATCCTTTTAAAAATATTTTTAGGAAAAATAAAAGAATAAAAACTAAAAGAAAAAAGAACATAAGTTTCTATAGATTTTATCGTTGCTCTAAAGGTGTCTATGTACTCGCTAACCGAGATTAGACGACTGTAGTTCTTTACAAAAACCTTTAATGTGTTAATTGATTTTAATTTTTGAAAATCGACTAAGTTTATGTTGTTATCGATTCAGTTTATTCAAACAAAATATAAGTGGGTCTTAACTTGTAAATAATCAAAAAACTTTCTAAGACGCTATAATCTTCTTCTAAAAAGTTTCTTTTTGTTAATTTTTATTTCTAAAAATAATTTTCTATATGAGGATTTCTAAAAAAAAAACCTAATCCTAAAAAATCCTAAGCCAATATATATATATATCAATATCTATGTTTCTACTATTAACAACTATCTATCTAAATAAATTAATAAAATATAATACACTCGATATATATATATAAAAGAAAAACTAATACTAAAAAAAATCTCCTAAACTAATAATATACATACCTTATATATTATATTAACTAATAAATAAAAGAATAATATAATAATAATTAAAAAAAATTGAAGAAACAACAAACCTGAACTGATATTCGGTTGTGCAGTGGTCGAGCATTTGGGTCAATTCGTGTGTGTCAAGTGCTGCGCTTAGGCATACAACGGGCTATGACAGTAAGTGGATGGCATTCTGATTGTGTATGGAGCTAAGGGTGTGTACTTCTGTTAGACGTCGACTTTGGTTAGAGTTGCGCGGGACAGCAAATGGCAGTATACATGGTGTGAGTTGCATGACTAGCGACGTGCGGCTAAATCGATGCCGTAGTAGATGTTGGATTCATGTGTTGGACTGCTGTTAGGGCAAGCGTGCAGTGAGCTGCCGTTAGTGTAGAGCACGGCTTGAACTGCAGTTTTGGATGGTCCTCGTGTGGGTGATCGACTACTGCAGTTAGAGTTGTGGCTTGCGTAGAGTATGCAGCTTGGGGGTCGTCAAGTACTCGATGCTGTTGATCAGGTGGAGGCACTATGGTGGAGCATGGATCAGTTGTAGTTGTGTCGTGTTGATGTAGTGATGATTACATGAACTATTGTGTGTTTGGTCGTGATTTAGGATGGTGTGCAAGGGCCATTGCTACTGTGCAGCATGTAGCCAGGGGTTGATGCATACGGGAGAAAGGGCTGATCGATTAAAGACGAATTGCCAATGCGTGTTTTGCTATTGCTTGCTGTTTGTTGACAGTTGCGTGGAGGACTGTAGGCATTGGGGGGTTGGTTCCGTGTATGTACAAGAGGGCTTGTCGTGTGTGTTGAAGTTTGGAGAGGGTAAGATGACGGAAGGGGCAAGAGTTTGGTGAGTGAGTAGTCAGTCCAATTGATGCTGTTGTACGCGAGGGGGTTTAGTGAATCGTGGATTAGTTTCCTTTTTTCCGATCTGTCCTCTTTTTTTTTTCTTTTACAGCACGTCATCGATATTTATAAAACCCGAAATAAATCGTATCAAATCGAATCTCTTATATTGACTTTGATTTGATTTGATAAAAATCAAATTAAATTTAAATTGTTTATATCGATTCAAATCGTTTTAATAAAAATCAAATTAGATTAGAATCTTTCAAATATTTATCGCATTTGAATTTTGTACGATTAATCGATTTTCGTAAAATGAAAGAAAGAAAGAAAAATAGAAGGTTATATACGTGCCTAGTGAGATTTAAACCCCTGACCTTAAGATAACACAATATCAACACTCCAATACTTATTCATTAAGCCATTAGCCTATGCTTTAATACTTAATACAATTAAATTGTACTTAAACCATGTGATTTTCTAAAATAAACTTATTTGAATCGAACTAAAACTAAAACTAATTGACACTAAAATAATTTAATTTCTAAAAATCTAAAATAATTATTTTTTGTATTTTCATCATTTTTCAATTTTTTTATTTTTATTTTTAATATGTTTTATTTTGGAATTAGGATCCTATTAAAAAAAAACTTAGAACTACGAGGTGCAAAAATTAAGTGTCTACACATATGAGTCATTGATTCTCCTACGAGTTATAACGAAGGGGAATGAATGTTAATTTGAAAATAAGAATTTAGTTGCAACTGAATTGCAACTTATGGGTCCTCACTTGGCTACCTTATAGTAGCTCAAACCCATGGGATGGCTGCAACTGAAGCAGTGACCTATTAGTTGGTCTTAGATCTACCTACTCTTACATTTTCACAATTAAACTGTAAGATCTAGTTTGGTAAAAGACAAATAATAAATTCAAAAGGCACATAATGAAATAAAAAAAAAAGGCAAACAATATATAAATATCAATAGGTCATTCGTAAAAACTAGAACGATGTTACTAAAGGATCTACTAGATGTAGACTAGCAACCCTATTGATGGCATCTTCTCTTATTATGTCATTCCACGTCGCATGGTCCACAAGTACATAGTAAAGGCCCTTCATGAATGTCCATCTCATTTTGGAACTATTTCTCTTAGGGCCTTCCATGTTTCCTGACCTTATTTATAGTTTGCACTGAATGCTACACAGGATTGTTAAGTGAAGGCCAATTGACCTCATCGGTACAGGGTATGAAAGAATGTATATGCACTCATAGTTGATGCTGCCAAATGTACTAATAATTAATGTGTATTGCATAATCCATGCTAATTTTTCCCATAACTACTATTGTTTAAGAGCATGAAATCCTATACATTTGCCAATTATTACAAGTGCATTGGCAAGTTCTAAGTGCAACAGTGCAACTATTTTCCCTCTTTTGTCCATGTATTGTAGGGCGTGGCATAGTTATAACCTCAAAGATTTGATCATTGTAGTCAAAGATGACAATATGGCAACCACTTGTTATTTTGTGCTATCTATCAAACTTTCTATTAGTAAATTTAGTCAGCACCATGCCCATGCCCATACGATATGCTATCTTGATCTAACGTTGATTAAAGTAGTCATTACAATTATAAAAGGTTTTCTTGACCAATGCTACAATGTGTAGGAACCTAGCATCCTTTAGTGCATTGTTATAACTCTTAGCAATATTTGTGGTCCTATGACTGAAGCAAGCTCCATCCTTATATGATAAGGTCTACATCATTGAATACAACTCTTTGAAGTATGTCATAATGTGAGGGCTCATTATCTTAGCCTCATTGTAGTATGCTCAAAATTTACAGGGTTATAACTAGTACATTGACTTTCTTATTAGTTTCTTACATTCCTTATTCTTGGCTCTGGAATTGAAGTTACTCACAATGTGGTGATACACCACTACCATGGCTACCCATTTGGCTACATTGCATTCTATCCCTCAACTGTGGACCATATTCCAACATGACAGTTATAAATCAAACAAATGTTTGTACGCTTTTTTATCATGTATATGAGTAGATACTTAAAGAACCAACCCCAACTATCTTGGTACTTCTTATCAACCAACGCAAATCCAAGTAGGACAATATGATTTTCACCATATACTCTAATTGCAATAAACAGCTTATGCTTGTACTTCCCATAGAAAAATATACTATTGATGGTAATTAAAGGCTTGAAAATAACGTAGCAGTTAGTTCTGACAATTTAGGTAAGAAACAAACAACTATTTAATTGATAGAACATGGTGCGAATCATGATCAAGAACAAATAAGGCTGGTCGCTAGATAGGTTCAAGCTTGCAAAAAGCTCGAAAGAGAGTGATGGGGAAAGTGCGGACAAACAAATGTGAATAAAACAAAGTAAGCAAAACCTATGAATAGCTTTAGAGGATATGGTGCACTAGTGGAATTTTCGAAGACTTACGGCATAATACGAGATGACGTATGAATCAGTCTGATGAGGTTATGTCACGCCCCGAACAAGAAGAGTCATAACAGTCCCGCCTCGAACAAGAAGAGTCATAATAGTCCTGCCGTATAAACTAATCTAAGATAGAAGCTAACCTCACAGCTGCTATCGTAGACGCAGTTTACACAAGGCGTACAACTCAACCAGCTTGAAACGTCTGTTTTGACATCTGTTAATATCCAAACTTGTAGTAGAGCTTTTACAAATACTTGTTCTATACAATCTGTCGTTTAGTACTACAACAGTAATTATACAAACATTTCGCGTCCAAGGGTATAGATTACAATCAGAGTTTATTAAAAACCACAGGTTATACGATTTATATACAATAAGTTAGAAAACTAGTGGGCTCCCAGGGAATTCCCATTTAGTTTTCTTCAAAACTTAAAGACAAAACAAAAGCTCAGGTTCAGTTAAATTCCTCGATCCTTACTTTCCCACACAGCAGCACACGAACCTGAGAACGGTGGTACCTGAACATCTTTGCTTTTACTCAGCACCTGCAAAAGAGTCTGTAGGGGTGTGAGCACAACTAGCTCAGTAAGTGGGGCGGAGTCAGAAGAGTACTATATAATCACAGATAAGGTTAATAATTATGATGAAATGCAATGCAATCACTCAAATGAAAACATCGTACAGTGTTAACCGGTTCACTGTGAGGTTAGAGAAATTTCATCCGCTCCAACCCGGATTGAGGAGTTTCATCGCGACTCAAGTTAGACCAAACCCGGGCTTGTGCAATGGAGAACACCCCCCTCCCAAGACCGCCTTCGAACCACGGCCCCCAACCTTGCCGCGACCTCCTCGCCTATCACTTAGTTCGACTAAGGATGGGGAAAGGACCATTTCAGCTATCCTCATCGAAGGAAGTCGGTGTTTGGCTTAACACTCTTAATCGTTTCCCCTAACGGGTGATTATGCATGACCAATTACACTTTAGTCGAATAATCATTAGTGATAATCAGGGGTGACCAATAAGTTCACACAATACAGAATCCATGCAAATATACAGAACAGCACACCAAGGAGTTGAACTCCTGTCACAACAGAGTATTATTCACACACATAGCATGCGCATAATCATCTAACTACAAACACAACCAGAAGTACTCTTGGGTCTCCGGATACTTTTAATTAGTACCCAAACAACGGCGAAGCTACCATCCCAACTTACTTGTTCAGATGTTCGCTATTTCTGACTTGAATTGTCAGCCGTCTTTGGAAGGTCCTAATTATACAAAAGGTCTAAATTTAGTTTTCGTAATAATTACGAAAACATTAGGGTTTAATCTAAAATGGTTATATATATATTATTTCCATAATATGCAAAAATTATTAATTTTTGACATTGTACATCATATATGCTATTACATATTATATATCGTTTTGATCGTATCGAAATGTACTTTTTATTTATTAATTCACGTTTTGATTCCGGTAAGATTACCGAAATGTGTATATTCTTGAATATGTTATAGTTATAGGCTAGATTGCTTAAGGTTATCCGATTTCAACAAAACTAGTATCATTGAGTTCATATAGACTTAACGACACATCTTACGAGTCCTGTTCCTAGAGATGGATTTTAACGGGTAGTTTGAATTTTTAATACAATTATACATAATTATATAAAAACGATCGTATTATGCGAAATTTACAGTTTTAAATTATATTTTATCCAATTTGTCCTTATATTGTAATAATATAAGTATTATTCAATTTTAATACACCTAAAGTACATCCCGATCAGAAAAATATTAATAATTATAATAAAAATCTTTATTTAACCCAATTCGATCAGCATTCCTATATATAGGTTTTATTTAACTATTTATCTCATTTTCACCTATTAATATTACAAATACACCCCGACTTGTAATTTAAGCTATTTTACTTAATAAATTTGTAATAAATAGTTCGGATTACCCAATAATTCCCCGAAAATTTCTATGGACTTCTAAAAATATAGGGAATTCAATTATCACTTGGTTTCAAGTTTTCGACCTATTGTCTATATTTTCGTATTGACGATTTTGCCCCTAAATTTGATAAATTAACCATTTATAATTCTTTTAGCATCCAATTAATTTCAATCTAACTCAATACCATTATTATTTATTATAGATCAGTACATGTCTATTTCATCAATTAATTTTATAATTTCCTATTAAATTCATAATTTCAGCCTATTTTCGAACCAATTTCAAGCCTAAAAATTCAATAAATATTAAAATTATTCAAATAAAAATTTGGGCTACATAGCAATTACCCATATATCATACACATCCTACAAAAAAATTTTCAGCTAGAAACAACATCATATAGTACATTTATTTCACTAATATATATTCAGATGAATTACAGATTTCTTAATAAAGTATATTAAATATTACGAATTTTTCAAAAATAAAAATATCACATGAAAGCATGTCTAAAATAACCTAAGTGTAATTTTTTTCATAATTTTCTGGGTAGACTTACTATTTTTTAAAAATTATTGAAAAATAGGGTAGAAATTTGACCTTGGTGTTCTTAGGTGCTCCGGTGGCCGGCGACGGCTGGGCGATTGTCGGACGGCTGGCGCGGTGGGTGGACCGTGTGGGGTTGGCTGAGTTTCATAGTAGATCTACTCTAGGTTAGGATTCCACACTTTCACTAATTTTTCTGTTTTTTTTTTTCTAAATTTGTTTTTTTTTTCTACGATTTTTTTTAATTTTTCTTTCTAATTTTCTCTGATTCGAAATTGCTAAAACTATCATGTCTGATGATCTTGGCTTTTTATAGTGCCTCAAAGTTGGTTTAAGGATTTCTCTTTAATTAATTCATATTTTTCTTTTCCAATTTCTTTTTTTTTTATGCATGAGGTGTCCAAATATTATAACTGCACCTTTTGAATCAGCAATTGCAATTCCATCCTCCTGCCACGCCTCCTTCCATTGTTATTTAATTAATTTTTCTTTTTCTTTTATTAAACAATTACTTAAATATAGATATTATATGTTAGAATTAATTATTTTAATTAATATACAAGGTTATACCCTATGTAATAACATGTGAAATATATAACTTTACTCATATAATTAAGTTTCTAGCATATCTTTTATTTTTAAGATACATTCTAAGGTTAATTTCATGAATTCAACACAATATATATATAATTACTCAATTTAAAGTTAATTTACGAGTATAATTATTATTTGTACTAGGTATACTAAAAATTACGTATATTTTTTTATAGTAAAATATACTACATTATCTCATTTTATAGCTCAATTAACTTATCTTTAAGTTCTCGTTGCAATCTAAGTTCAATTTTAGGTGTTCTGAACATTTTAGGACTTTAGTAAATACTCCAATTTCTAAGGGCAAAATTGGGATTTCGGGTCATTATTACTAAAATCTAACTTCACTGTAATATTTCAACTAACTTTTTCATTCTAGTTGCAAAGTTTGAGCTCAATTGGATAAGTTACCCTAAAAGCCCTAAATCTGAGCTCGGTTGTCCTAAATTTAATTTTGGAAGCTTACAGGTTACTCACCACTTAGCCTTACTCAAAGGTTAGGATAAGAGTGACGCCGAGAGTAAATAAGTAGTGTTTACACAAGAAAGAAAATACTCACGTATATTAAGGATAATCTTATTATGATCTTTACAGTTATAAGTATAGGGATATTTATACTCATAAGTTAGGGTAACTTACTCAAAAGGGAAAAGACAAAAAGGATATTTCCTAAGGAAGTGATGTACAAAATACAAAAAAGTAAAAATGAATATACAGGAAAAGCAATCATTAGTGCAACGGATTCAATACATAATACTTTATATGTGGTGATGCTGTATTATTGATGTCGTTGGAAAATGTAGACAAAAAGTATGGACAACTTGCTTATTTAAGTAAGGGTGGCTTGGTCAATCCAGACACTTTCTCTCGCATCTTAATAAGGGTGCAGCCAAGCAAGTAATTATGAAGATGGGCTATTATCTCGACCTTTCACTTCTCGGCACACAACATGTGAGAAATAGGCAATTACTCAGCTCGACAGGTAGAATGAGTTGGCAAGGAGATACTCAGCCTTTGCATTAGTTGACTGAAGCAAAAGGATTCATCTTGCCAGTCTCTCTAGTTCTCAGACTCGACTGTAGGTCAATGGTTTGGTAGCTTGATTCTCATCAAGATAAGTAAGGGTTGTGGTGTCGTACCTATAATGTATAAAGGCCTTGATATAAGGTTCAAATTCCCAAAAAACTCTATCAAATAACACATGACTTATAGTATCGCTGTTTCGCCACTTCTACTCTACCATGGTAGTTGGATCAGCCTCTTGAATGGCATATAAAAGACGTGGGAGAACTGCATATGATTCCTCTCACTTGCCATAAACTTGCTCTATCGTTGTACAGTATAGCAATACTGCTTACAAATGGTGGCTTGAAGATGTTTCACCTTAATACTCGATGATTCCTATGCTTCCTTAATAATGAATCTAAGCATAATGGTTGAATCCGATTGAGTGTGGCCCTAACTAACAATAGGATTTAAGTATGTATGTAGGCCCACGAACCTGATCATCATTAGGCATCCAGCATGCTTCTTCTTATATGCTTGTAGTCTCCATTTGTAAACCTTTTTCCATTCAGCACATCTAATGGACCAAATAGTAGAGTCAAACTCTTTCATTATAAAGCCATGATGGTTCAAAATGTGATACATCTTCATTGCTGCTTATAAGTGTTCTTTCTCTAAGAACCGCATTCCTACCTAAAATTCATCTTTGAAACTCTATTCACCATCATTTACACTTTCCTTAGAAGATACAAGTCCATCACTAACTTTTGCTGTATAGAGCGACATAGGTTCTAACTTCCTAACCGCGTTTACATTTGTAGTTAACCCTTGCCTCTAATTGTTTCTCTTACTCGACTCTTAAGCTTCTTTCACTTATTGGAGTTACCCTTCACTTTAACCAATATTAACCATAGAATCGGTATCATCTGAGTCTTCATCAATGTCCTCATAAGTGAGTTTATTCTCTACATCTGTATACTTATTGGATTCACTCATGCTCAATATGTTACTTTGATGGGGAATGCGACTACTACTCGGTATTTTATTATATGGAACTGGTTGAGATTGAAACACTTGTATTTTTACTTGAACCCTGACATTACCGTCATGCTCTTTAAAATCATATTTAGTTGTCAGGGGATGTAAATTTCATAAACTTCAATATATATTTTTACCAAACCGCTTACTCCACTACGTCCTTGTGAGGATGCCAATAACTATTAAACGTCATAATCGTCATTTATAGGAACGGCATAGAACGTGTCCTTACTCCTTTCTACAAGGGGATAACAATGAATTAAATCAACTCGGTGAATCATCATGTCAATCCAGAGTCCACTAAATATTAAGCTAACCAATTGATCATATGTTACTTAAATTGGTACCTCAACTATTATTGTCGGACGCCTATCGTAGTGCACCTTATCTTCCCCTTCTACAATATTTCTTTCAATGTAGCAAACTACCCTTACATTATTTACTCTCAACTATTTTTCACATCAACCCGATGAAATTCACGATACCAAAACAACCAATATGTTATACGTATAGCCACACATTCGTGAATACCCATTAACACGATAAATAAATTTAATATACAAAAGCATGCTCCTTATTATCTTCCCCTTTTACAATATTTCCTCCAATATAACAAACTACCTTTATATTATTCATTCTCACTTATTTGTAACATCAACCTGATAAAATTTGCAATATCGAAACAACCCATCTCTTATATGTACAACCCTACATTCATGAATACCTATTGACACGACAAATAAATTTAATAAACAGAAGCATGCTCCTTACAAGAATTGACTAATTACTGACTATTTTTTCATACAAAAATTAACTAACTCAATTAGTTGCATTAATACTAAATAAATCTCCTCATATCATATGTTACGGGTATATATATAATACACTAATGTAAACAATTTGATATGTAAAAAAACTTGATGTAGGCAATAATGTACCATAATATTTTTAATGACAATGCTATTTCACATAGTTACATGTCCATAAAACAAATCCAAAGATTAAAAAAGTTATATTTTTGTTTGTTATCTTCTAGAGAGAGAAAATGAGGAGATTATGTGTTTTAGATATTGTTTCCAAAATTTTTTCTAAAAATGTATTATACACTATGTTGTTATGCAAAATCTACAATTGATTTGAAAAAAAAAAAGGCTATAAATAGCAATAGGTATAGTGGAACTTGCCTATGAGATTTTAGAGAGAGATAACTTTTACAAAATGAAAAAAAAAGGAAGGAAGTTTCAACTAATAACCAGGTATTATGCAATCTAAAGAGGTAATTTCAATTAAATATGAAATTTCAACTATCATATTCTTAAAAATATTATTTCAGAAATTGTATTTTTGGGATTTTTTTTTGCAATGTTTTTTCTTTTTCCTAAAAGTATTTACCAAACTTGAGTAGAAATAGAAAGGAGTAGAGACATTTTCACCTTAAAACCCTAGAGTGAGATAAGTGAAAATGAGTAAAAATAGATAAAAAATTGTAAAATTAACCCTTATAATAATTATCAAAATAAAATAAAGGAAATTTTATTAAATAATTACTTCATTTATATTGATTCATTTTTTTAACCAAATAAAAGAATATTTTCTCAATTACCTTCTTTTTCTTTCCTTTACTTCCAAACACAAAACTGTTTTCTTTTCCTTCCTCCTCTTCTTTCGCGGTTTCACTGCTAAGAAAAAGAAAAGAAATTACCACATATGGTGTAAAACTACCCACTATCCATAACACGACACCCCACTCCCTTATGAGTTTGTCGAGTTTGTTTTATCGTAACGTGGAAGCATGAATACATACGGTGTTTACATGAACTTTTTTTAATCGCTGTGAATGCTAACATGGTAGAAATCGAACCCACCAAGCCTTAATAGGTTCCGAACTTTTTGCAGCCTTCAATTCCCTTAGGTTTGAAAGTCTGGGTTTAGGGTTTTAGCAATCCCAGATTAACAATGGAAAAATCCAATCAATCAAACCACAAATCGTGCAAGAAGAGTAAAAAGAACCAATCCCCTGCACTAGTATTCCAATTGAACCTCAATTCATGTTCAAAAGACAAAGACTTGCACTCTGCAATAGCTCTATACGATGCCGCTCTTTCTCAAACCCTAAACCTCAATCAAAACCACTTTAATACACTTCTCTACTTATGTTCCAACTCAATAACCGATCCTTCCCTCAAGGAATTCGCTCTCCAGCATGGTTTCCGCATTTACGATGATATGGTGGGGCGCAAAATCCCCCAGAATGAGGCCACAATCACTTCGGTTTCCCGTCTTGCTGCCGCAAAGGGGGATGGGGATTATGCATTTCGATTAGTTAAGGATATGAAGGAGTGTGGTATGACGCCACGGTTGCGTACTTTTGATCCTGCATTGTATTGTTATTGTAGTAATATGGAGGCTGATAAGGCTTACGAGGTGGAGGAGTATATGGAGAGTGTTGGGGTTGTTCCGGAAGAGGATGAGATTAGGGCTTTATTGAAAGTTAGCACCGAGACACGAAAGGGGGATCGGGTTTATCGGTATTTACATAAGTTGAGGAATTGTGTGGGTTGTGTGAGTGAAGAGACTAAGGGAATGATTGAGGGTTGGTTTTGTGGAGATGGGGCTAGTGAGGTGGGTGGGGTTGAGTGCGATGCAGGTCGGGTTAAAGAGGTTATTGCAAAGAATGGTGGGGGATTTCATGGGCTTGGTTGGTTTGGAAAAGGGAAGTGGGTGGTGAGGCGAGGGAATGTGGGGGATAATGGGGTTTGTTGTTGTTGTGGAGAGCGATTGGCATGTGTGGATATTGATGATGATGAGACAGAGAGATTTGCGAATTCCTTGGCTGCATTGGCCATGGAAAGAGAGGTGAAAGCAAATTTTAGGGAATTTCAGGTATAATGGATATCATGATTATTTGTGCTATATGGTTTCACCGTCAGTTGATTGTATTTTTATGTGTTACAATTGAGGAGAAATTATTTACCACTCAAATCTTACACTTTCGATAATTTATTTTTGTTTTTCACTAGCTCTCTGATACCTGCTTTCCACATTTACCTGGTGACTGTTGAAATAAAATTCTGAATTGAATTCATTGATTATTTTGCAAATGAAGGCAGAGAAATTTTGGCAGCTTGTATCACGCTGCCTTAGAATAGATCCTCATGAATACCTTGCTTCTTTCTGGACTACCTTTTGTTTCTTTAATGTTTGTTGTGTACAATGCATGGTTAAGTTCAAGAAATTTACTTATCTGAGATAGTTCCGTGTCCCTAGTCATAAGCTTGGGAGATATCCTGAAGTTTTTTACCCAAAAAATTGTAGCCTCTTAGTGAATCGAGTGGCCTGTATACTCTAAATTAAAGGCTATGCAGTCTGTATATGCTTATTAAGGAATGGTCAATGCGACCATCATTTGGACATCACCTCCATGTGTGGAAAAGCAGTTAAGGGGCTCCTTTTTAATGGGAATATTGGCAGTTGCTATGAGCTTTACATTACCATGTAGACAATACTTATTATGATTTCTTTATTCCGTTATTCCTCACCTCACAGTCTTTATCCTGTCATGTGTTCATTACCTTTTTGTATTGGCAGGATTGGCTTGACAAACACAGTGAATATGAAACCATAGTTGATGGTGCAAACGTTGGACTTTACCAACAAAACTTTGCAGATGGTGGATTCAGTGTTTCTCAGGTTGTGCATAATTAACCTTTGAACAGATTTCTCTGTCTTGCTTAAATATGTCCAGAGTTCTTTCATTACCTCACTGTCCTTGTGTTTCCAAATTGCAATAGTTCAGCTTGATGCTGTGGTGAGCGAGTTTTATAACGAAGATGGCAACAAGTGGCCACTTGTAGTCATGCACAATAAACGATTCTGTGGTCTTTTAGAAAATCAGTCCTATAGGAAGAAGTTGCAAGATTGGATAGACAAGGGTGTGCTTTATGCTACACCAACTGGATCCAATGATGATTGGTTAGTGTTTGAAATACTTGTTGCAGAATTTATCACTCCTATTTCTCACTAATGAAAAACCTGATTTCAGGACATCTGATCTTGATTTTACAACTAATGATCAGTGAAATCGGAGCTAAATGGCTAGCTGTATGATTGATAGTACTACATTTTTGTAGCTGCTATTTCAGAATTTGTATTGACCTGCTTGCTTTTTTTCCTCTTTAAATCAGGCCCCAAGGGTTAAGGCGCTATGTGCTGTTTTACTACTTCAGGCTGCATGTAGTTCCTTTCACATAATATATTCTGACATATTGATTTGCTATACCTTTTTGAATTAGGTATTGGCTCTATGCTGCAGTGAAATTGAAATGTCTCCTTGTGACGAATGATGAAATGCGAGATCACATTTTTGAACTATTAGGAAGCAACTTCTTTCTTAAGTGGAAAGAGAGACATCAGGTATGTGCTAACAGCAGTTTCATTTATTGTTTTTCTTGAAAGGACCTTTCTTTTTATTTCATGTCATTCATCAATTTTGGAGTATGGCTGAGACTTGAGACTCATATAGTTATAGTGTTGTGAATGGAATTGAAAAGGAAAAGACACTGTAGACCACATTGATCTAAAAACCACAATCGTGTTCAATTGTTTCCCTGGGATTTAGCCTAAACAAGAATACTAAGATGTATTTTGAACAAAAAAGGGCCTGTTGGGTACTTAGTTTTGTGATTTTCTACGTCCTCTCTAAAATTTTAAACCCAGTGTAATTAAACTATGAAGCCACTTTCTTGCTTTTGCAAAGCAACCATACGTGTCTTATTTTCTTTTCCTTGCTACATCTAAGTTCCTAATACAAAGAATGCACATCAGTGGTTCTGATAAAATTATCTCAAGGCTGGTTATTTGTTCTTTTTTAGTTTTAGTTATATGTGAATTCAGTGTGTAGGATCATGGCATAAAATCAATATTATCTCAAGATTATGAAGGGCGGTGGTTCTGATAATATTAGTTATATATGAATTTAATTATATATATATATATATATATATATATATATATATATATAACGTTGGTTCTGATAATATTATCTCAAGCCCCTTTGATTCATGGTAATTATTTATTTTTCTTTGGAAAAAGATGTGATTAACATTGGTGCAATAAACATAGGATCTACAAATCTGTGACTTGTCTTAATGCATCATTGAGTTTCTTTTCTTCACATAGAAAGTACTTTTTGTGTTTTCCTTGAGCATGTGCTGTATTTTATCTTAATTCAGCATTGAAGACTGCGAATAGAAAGTGTGGATGATATTTAATACTACGTGTAGTTAAGAAAGTAAAGTTTTTTCTGCTGGAAACATTCATTTTGGTTGCTTTGTTCTTTTTCCTTGCCAATAAAAGACAGTTACTAATTCTCTTTTCTCTTAGCATTATTCATACTTAAAATAACTTAGCAAGACGTTTGTTTTCTACTGCCATTAGTTGTTTCTTAATTCATCTCTACTGCTGCTTTCTTGCAGGTTCGATATACTTTTTTGAAGGGTAGGCTTAAGATCCTAAGGCCACCGGCTTTTTCTTCTGTCATCCAGGTATTTTAAATATTTGCCTTGTATTTGTTATTGAGAAATACATAAATCATTAGTACATGGAATTGTGAGAGTATTTCTCCATTGCAGGAGTCTGAGAAAGGATCTTGGCATGTGCCTGTCAGGAACAACGAGGAATGTATGAGCACTTGGCTTTGCATTACCAGACCAGGACTCAGTGGGAGTTCTAATGGAGCTCTTAAAAGTAAGGAATCTTCTCAAACTGGACATGATGTTCTTGTTGATGATGCAACCATAACATCTAGTAAACGGGAAACTGTGACAAGTGATGGTTGTCCACAAGATTGCTTGGATTCACTTTGTCAGTTTAATGTTGACCAAGATAGTGCCTTGGGTAAAAGAAAAGAGAGACCCATCTCTTCTTCAGAGGAACATTGCCCTTCTAAGTAATTTATGGAGTATAATTAAGAATAGATAGATAACTCACATGTTAAAGAAATTGGTTTTAGATTTATTATGGGATCTAGGGAATGGGTGAACTCTAAACAGTATTCTCCAGAGGCTCTGCTGTTGTGCATCTCCCCTCCCACCTTGCGCTCCTGCATGATGCCAGTTTGTGACATTATTTTGTACCATGTAGTGAAAGTATGAATCATTACTAGAGACGTACCCAATACGTGGGCAGTGATTTATTCATGAGTTCTTTTGCATGTCTTGCTGTTAGAGATTGTTCTTTTATTTCCAATGGGATTGTTAGTTTGATATGAAGCATTTGAATTTTGTACGAGTATTCAGTCAACTATTTATTAAAACCTTTCATTAATTGTTCAAATTAAAGATAAACCTCTCTGGTATGTCCGAGCTGTTATTTTTACTGTTGGTTCCTTAGGTTGTTTATTACATTGTTATGAATAGGATTATAAAACATCAAAGTATAATCAAGACCTGTACATATTCAACTTCAAGAGGTAAAAAGTTTGTGAAGTTCAGTCGACTTCCATTTCACCCACCACCTATATATCACTGCTGCAATAGTAGTAAGCAAGATGATTGAATTTTTGCCCAAAGAGATTACGAGGTGCACCAGATGCATGTGTTTGACATATGATGTAGATTGTAAAATTTATGAGTGAATGCTTGATTCTGCTTTCTAGGCCATAGAGCATTAGATGGTGATACTGTGAATATTTCTACTTAGAACATACAACATCATCTTTCCGACACAGTCCCCTGCATCCTTATTAGGAACACCAGTTTGAGCACTTCATGTGCAGTACAGCAAATATGATACCTACAGCAGCACTTGGCATGGCGCCTCAGTAGATTCTACTATTCAAGGAATATGAAAGAAAATGAAGAGTGAAGTTGATACATTATAGATTTAGAAGGAAAACATTTTGAGCTATTATTGAATTGAGAATCTACAATTCGCCTTGGATTATCTACTTTTTTTTATTTTTTCCTCAATGCTAATTAAGTATAGTCAATGACATCTGTTATTTACATGTTCTACACAAACAATTCAAATTGTGAGTATTAATCATGTCATGCTTTAGTATATACGTAAATTATAAAAAATATACTCGTTTTTACCATTTTCTCAGTTTGCATAACTGTGTTTTAGGTTTTTTGGCTTTGTATGCCTACATTCTTTTTAAAGAATTAGTTAGATGTTTAAAATAGGCACTTTTGGAGGAAAAAAAACCCCAAAAGTATTGCGATTTGAAAAACAACCCCAAATTTATGGCACCTAAATTCGGCCTTTTCAAAGTTGATTATATGCAATATGTATGCATATAATCAATTTTCCAAAAGTCGATTTTACATGTAATGTTAAAGTCAGCTTTTTGAAAGTCGAATTTAGTTGATAGCCAACTTACTTTGCTACTTTTGTTTCATTATTGATCTTGAATACAACTATAGTGTATAATGTTTCTACTTTAAAAATCAGTTGGAAAACTCATATACGCATCCAATGCACAATATATCCTACCCATCAGTTGAAGCTTTCTTACCCATTGCATGATATTTACAGGACTTTTAAACTTTGCTAGAATTCAGGCAACAAACACCAAACACAAAACAAAAGAGAAATCAGGCAACTATTTAAATAACAATCCATAGTTTTACTTCATGAATATAGTACCTATGTATTTACATATAACGTGTCTCAAATTAATAAACAAGTACATATATGCATGTATCTCTAAGGGTGCTTCTGTTGGCAATGCTTGTGATCCTCTTAGTTGTCCGTTTGAGGACTAGGTTAGGGATGCACCAATTAATTGTGATTTCACTGAATAATCTATAAGCCATCCAAATTTGATGAGCTTGGCGAGGGCGTCTACATAGGTATCGGAGATGGGTTGATTTGTGTAAGCTCTTCGCCCATGTTTGGAGCTGGATTCGCTAGTTGTCTCTTAAAGGGCGTTAGAGGTATTTGAGAAGGATCATTGGAATTCTCCTTTATGGCAAGTGTCTGATACTGGAATAAGGACCGCAGAGGAAGTTTGTAGGGTGAAGGGTACTAAGGTGACAAGTGCTCGGGTGATTAATCATCTTTGATCTGTAGTTGTGCTCAGCCTTATTGTGCTTTATCATGTGCACAGCCTTGACTATGACAGTGTCCCTGTTGTCATCCTCCTTAGGGCACATCCTTTGGTGGGGAGTCATCCCCCTTTGGCATCAGATCCTAGTATCAATGCATTATCTAGCTCATGTAAGGTGGTACCTTGAAAATTTTGAGTGATCTTACTAATTTTTGACTACTCAGTAAGGATATTCTCTTATCTCATTTGTAGTGGTTGATCAATGAAATCCATCTGAAAAAAAAAATGAAGATTAAATGATTAACTAATCATGCAAGATGTAATCAAAGAAGCTCAAGACAAGTGACAACATGTTAGGTACCTCACCATGGTCGTGATCCAGTTAATGTACTGTCTTGTCCTTGATTGATATTAAGCAGCATAATTTAGATCCACTCTTGCATGTGCTCCCTCTAGGTATAGTATTTGCATAATCCTATTCCGTCATTTTGTCCACTTCTTTGGCTAACATACATTCTCTATGGCCTAGTTCATTTCGGTTCGATCACACAGATGAATATTGTAGCATTGTATAAGGGTGTTTGTATACTTTGATACCTTCTGAACATCGTCAAATTG
The DNA here is from genome assembly GCA_024138015.1 of Lumnitzera littorea. Lineage (NCBI taxonomy): Eukaryota > Viridiplantae > Streptophyta > Magnoliopsida > Myrtales > Combretaceae > Lumnitzera > Lumnitzera littorea. The sequence continues at coordinate 21,799,440 of JAMXBB010000012.1, forward strand.
TTTGAGTACACAGTCTGGAAAATATAGCTCCATAATGTGGAAATAAATCAGTAGGATATGTATTGTCCATATCTCCTATTTGGCTAAGTAATTGACGAGTTGTCCGACGATGTCATCGTGTGCATAAGGTACCTAAACGACCTAAAGAAAATTTTTGTAATGAGACGCTATAACATATAAATTCAAATGTAAATTTGGTTATGTTAATAGCAATATGTACATGCTTTGGAATTTGTCGATCAAATGCATCGCAATACTGATAGACTACATGTGTCAATAGCTGGGTCACGTCAAATGTAATCCTTCATTGACTCATAAGAGGTTGACTCTCAATTGAGGTGATCATACATTTGCATATAGAGGCAATATGTGCGAAATGCTCCCACGTTCAAACTTTTAGCACAATTAATGCCCTGTTAATCTCCCTAACATCTCCATGGGATGTAAGGCGAAGCTGTCGATACAGCTAAGCCAAGCATGTTGCTCCCCATGCATACTCTCTGATTGTCTTGAGGTTGGCTAGAAGTGGAAGAAACATTAGGTGGACTCAATTGGACAACTTGTAAGAAAACAACATCCTACCAATGAGTTGTAGTATGTAAGCTCGAGTGTACTGTTGGATAGTAACATCATTTGCGTTCGTCGGAAGGTCTGTAAAATGGGTCTTCAACCATGTCATGCTTATATGACCCTCCTTAATGTAGTTTGGAGAGGGGCGTTGACTTAAAAGCCAGTGGACCATGTTAGCCCAATCCTTATGCATCCTATCAGTCACAGGATAAACATCAATCAGGAGATTGATGAGAACTGAGATGTCTTGAAGCATATAGTTAACTCTCAAAAGTAGAATGTATGCATCCCCTATTTCTAGCACTCCATTAGTGTGGTGATTAGATGCTAATCAAAGGAAATGAACAACACTTGCCTTGCCCTTAGAAGTCCGGACTTCTAAAAGCATGGTATCATATGCTCATACATGGGAATCTCTTATTCGTTATAATGCTGGAAGATTACCTCCTGTCGACGACATTTGAGCCAAGTACTTTCCTACGTAACTCCATTAAGATATAGTGTTAGTGTTCAACTTAACGGAAATAATTAAATGGAAACAAATATTGAACTTACCTGACCACCTTATATTAGCTCGGATTTATGGAATGGCTGCTCGGTAAGAAGTAAGTTATTCGGTCGTCTTAGATCCATGTGTACCTATGCCAAAAGAAGGAATTAAAAGGTAAGTTACTATAATTAGAACTAATCAACAAAGCATACAAGAGGAGTATAACAAACAAGAGTAGGTGGAAAGTGCATGTAGTCATAATAAAGTGAACATTAGCCTACTATTATAGTGTAGACTAGTGGATTCACAAGATGATTGTTGTGGATTGCATTGGGGATATTTCCGTCTATTATGCCCTTCACTACTACATAAGCTATACGAATAACCAAGAGTTACTATCCTACTTAACCCCATTAAGATGTGGTGTCAATGTTCAACCTAATGGAAATAATTAAATGGAAACAAGTATTATACTTGACTACCTTACAGTAGCTTAGATATGTGGAATTGTCGCTTGGTAAGAAGTGAACTATTTGATGGTCCTAGATTCATGCGTACCTATGCTAAAAGAAGGAAATAAAAGGTAAGTTATTATAATTAGAATCCATCAACAAAGCATACAAGAGGAGTATAACAAACAAGGATAAGGGAAAAGTGCACACAGTCATAATAAAGCGAACACTAGCCAATTATTAAAGTGTATAATAGTGGACCTACAGGACAATTATTGTAGATTGTGTTGGGAACATTTTGGTTTGTTATGGCCTTCACTACTACATAAGCCACATGAATAACTAAGAGGCTTCTCCGGATATCCATGTCATTTTGAAATCGCTTTTCCAGTGGCCTCTTAGGCTTTCTAACCTTATTAGAAATTACAATTGGGTGCTACATAGGAATGTTAAACAGGGGCTACTGAAATTTATTGGTACAAGGCATGAAAGAATATGTGTAAACTCGTAATTGATGTTGCCATGTAACTAGTGTCCTTCGTGTGCACCACAATCCATTTGCATCTTTCCCATTATCGCTATCACGTGAGAACGAGGGATCTTATGGTTTTACTAGTTGTAAATACATTGATGTGTTCTTAACACAATTGTATGGTTGTTTTTACCCTTTTGGCTATGCACAGTGAGGTAAGGAGTGATTGTGACCTTTACTATCTATTTGTTGTAGTTGGAGATAACAATATGGTAGCCATGAGCTACTTTATGCTACTTATTAAACTTTCTTTGTACAAATTTAGTTAACACGTTACCTTAACTAATTTTCTCGAAATATCTATCCTTTTTTTGTTGAAGTAATCATTACAATTATAAAATGTCTTTTTGACTAGTGTAGCAACATGTAAGTTCCTAACATCTCTTAATGCAGTGTTGTAACTCTTTACAATATTAGTGGTACTAATATCAAAACGAGCTCTATCATCGTATGCCAATGTCCACATTTTTGGATGTAAGCCTTTGAAGTACGGTCTAGTGTGTGGACTCATTGTGCGGGCTTCATTATAGTATCCACGAAACTTATGGCATTGCATCTGAAACATAGCCTTTTTTATCAAGTCCTTGCACTCTTTGTTTTTTGTTTGAGTATTTAAGTTGCTTGCTACATGATGAACGTATTAACGCCACGGACAATCATTTGGTTAAACCATTTGCTTGCCCTTTACAGTGGATTTTATGCCAGTATGATAGTCAAATATCAAGCATATATTTATACGATCCTTTATTATATACGTTAACATGAACTTTCAAAATCACCCCCAATTGTCCTAGCACTTCTTATCTACCAATGCAAACCTTAATGGTATGATATGGTTGGCACCTTTACTATGGTTGCGATGAGAAGCTTGTGTTTAAACTTCCCGTATGGAAATGTTCTATCAATCGTAATCATAGTCTTGAAAGAAATGAAATCGGCTATCAGTTAAGGATCCTATTCATGAAAGTATTACTTATAATTTATAAATCGAGTAGAGCACATTGTTATGCTTGCAATGGAGGAATGTTTCAACACATGGTCCAAAAGCTCATAACACTCTATTGAAAAACATATGGGCTAGAGTGTCGCTTTCTATCTACTTTTACTCAACCATTGTACTTAGATGCGCCTCTTACATGGTGTATAGCAGTTTAGGGAGCACTTCATAGGATTCTTTCCACTTTCATAAACCTTTTCAGTTGCCTTACGTTTGGCCTCTCGGACTCTCTTAACGTGTATAATGTATCCAAATTGCTTACAGATTGTTGCTTGTAGATGTTTTATTTTAACACTCAGAGATTCTTATACCTTTATAATGATACATCGAGACAAGGTAGTCGAGTCTAATGGTGGATAATCTTGGCTAAGAATAGGGTTAACAAACGTGTGTAGACCATTAAACTAAGTGATCACAAAACAATCAGCTTAATTTTTATGGCATGCCCGAAGCCTCCGTTTACAACCTTTATTGCTATCAGCACATTTAATATACTACAGTTTTAGCTTTAACTCCATTGCAACATAATCATGGTGGTTTATCACATGGTGCATTTTGATTGCATATTGTAAATGCTCCTTTTTTGGAAATTGCATATAGACTTTGAATTGATTGTTGAAACTCCAATTGTTCATGCTATCCTTAGATGAATCTTAGCCACCATCTACACTAGTAGCAAAGAATGGCATGGGTTTTAAACTTTTCACTATATCTAAATGTGTTGGGAGCCCACTTTGCCAATCATTCTTCATCCCCAACCCACATGGCTCATCTAAGGTTTGAAGCTAATCCCTATTTGTCTCATTACTAGTGGCAAATTCCATATCATCTAAACTTTTGACACTTCTTCACATGCTATGTTGTTTTCAATATCCGTCTTCTCATTTGCTTCATTCGTAAGATTAATATCAAGTTCGAGGATTCATGCACTTGAGTTTCCATTTGGCCTTCAACATTATTCTCTTACAATACATTAAACTAAATAGCAGTAGCCAAATTAATTTCATGACTTTCAATATAGACTTTAGTAGGATTGCTAACCTACTATGTCCCTGGAATGATGTCAACATTTGTTGAACGTCATAATCATCATTCATCGGTATAGTAAAAAAATAATTCTTACTAATTTCAGTAATAAGACACTAATAGATCAACTCAACTTGATGGGTCATTAAATTAGCCCAAAGACGACTGCAAATAATACCGACCAACTGGTCATAACTTGCCCCATGAGGAATCCCAACTACTTTCATCAATCGCCTATCATAACAAACCTAATTCTCCCTTTCCACAATGTTGCCATTTGTATAGCAAATCACATGTACTTAACTCATTTTCTAATTTGTCTATATTTGGCAAATACTTTTTACGTAAATCCACATTAGTGACACACCATCACTAAAGATAGCTTTTGAACAACAATATGGTCAGTGTTCGATTATACATAGGTAAATTCTAATTATACTATATTATAAATTCTAAGTATACCATAAATATAAACACATGTATTATGTTTTACCTTCTAACCACATACATATATGCCACATTATATCTAATTATGGACACCTATACTACATTACAAATTCTAATTTTCCATTAATTATACACATATACTTTAATATGCACTCTAATTACAAACACATACATGATCTTACACATGTAATATACACTCTAATTACACATACACTATATCACACATGCAATATACACATACACTCTAATTACACACACAATATATATTCTAGTTATACTATAATTACATGCAATTTTTTTGCTCTTTTCCTTGATTATATACACTCCATATACATGTATACATATATATATATATCTATATACCATTTTTTTTTCCTTTTTCCTAATTACACATATACATGTCGAAAAGTATGAAACAATTTATACAATAATAGAACTTGTCATTTAATCATCAATAACATCTACTATATTACAAAAAAGGGTTGGATTAGAAAAAAAAAAAAATTACCTTTGTACAAAAATTATTTGAGAGAGACAAAGAGATCGGAACCCATAAAATTCTTCAAAAAAAAGCCAAATCTAACCACAATATGTGTTTGGAGATGGTAGGAATGTGATTTCCACACTTAGATCGAAGGAAAAATCACTACAAGTTACCAAATTGTAGAGAGATATGTGTTAGGGTTTTATTTTAGTGAGAGAATGAACAATGCAAAATAGGGAAGAAGGATTCTAGGGGTGTTATTATGGACCTTGATAGAATTAGCTATCGGTAGAATCAGTTGTCAACAAGATAAGCTTTTCAAGAGTTGATTATGTTGAAAATCTCATAAATTCGATTTTTGAAAAACGAAATTTAGTGTTATCTAAATTTGGCTTTTCAAAAATCGAATTTATCTATTGTACTCTTAGAATTTTTTTATGGTGATCGTATTTTTAGGACTTTTTAAATTTTTTGCAATTTTAATTTTCTTTTCCTATATATTTGGGTTAAAAAACTATTTCCAATTTCATTTTCTCAATCCAAATATTTCTTTATCTTTTTTTTTTTCATTCACTTAGTTTTACAAGCGTATGTTCAACATCTAGTTAAATATGTATGAAAAGTGTGAAAAGTCAATATATAGATATGCAAAGTGAAAGATTGTGTTCTTTAATTGCAATATTCCATGTGAATAAAAACTGAATGTTGTCCGACATAAATTGTGATGAATATTAAGTGGTGGTATATAAAAGGCTAAATATTAAATAACATGTCAACATTATCTAAAAACTTTTAGAGGATTATTAGTATTCTTGACTTGATTATTAATTATTTTTGGCTTGAAGTGTCAGAAATAGAATTAGAGTTTACCCGTATTAGTAGTAGGAATAACCAAAAAGGGAAAGATTTAGCCATGAATTTTTAAGTTAAGTGGTTAAAATCTAACTATTAGTGTTTATTGATTTAGTTATGAACTATTTTGAGATAATATATATTAATTATGAAATGAATATCTAAACTAGATATTCATTCTATAGTAATGATAGACGTGGAATTAATTTTTATTTTATACAAGTGTAATATCTTGATTCAATTGTTTGATGGTCCCCGCAATGGAATCAACGTTCACTGAAAAATTAATGTATTGTAAATTGTGATGCGATCCATTCAGAGCTCCAAATCAATAGATTCTAATATTCAAGATACCTGGGGGTAATTGTAGTAACACATTAAGCTATACAGCCAAATACACCGTAGATACGATAAAAAATTAAACACATGCAGATAAAATGTATTATAGATCGAGTACCTAAATTAATCAAATACACCTATAAAGTCCACCAACACGCATCCTACCAAAAGATTATACTACACACAGGACACTGCAGGCATCACAAAACAACACATTTCAGTGCGCTAACAATCCACGCCGCGGATCCGTTCATGTTGACATATAAGCATTTGAAGTTATATTACAGACATGTAATACCAGTTATTGGGTTTAGTGTTATATTCAGTATCTGATTTTTATTTATTTTTACAATTTATTACTTGAATTTTAAAATATCAATTTGGTATTTTAATTCTTTTGTTTTTACAATTAACTACTATAATTTTTATCCTTTTTATAATTAACTAGTTGAATTTTACCATTTTTGCTACTAACTACCTAGTCTAGCAGTTTAGGCACTATAATTAACCTCAAAAGAGGTTTATAGATGGTCAAATCAACATATTTGAACTTTAGGCAATGGATTATTGAACAAATGGAGCATTCACTTATAGATATAATAAAACATGTCACCTTAAATAGATGTATTGGCAATAACTTTGCCGTGTGAATTAATTTAAGATAAAAGCTAATTTCATAGTTATTATTACAAATCGAACCAAACTCAATCGCTTTTAAGCATCAAATTTTGTGTTTACCTATGGTAAACTTATGGGGTAATATTTAAAAATAATTATTAAAAGTGAATTTGTAATTAAATTTTTTCAAAAGAAATGAGCTTTTTTAGTGATATTGGGCAAAATATTTCAAAATTGAAAAATATTTACAAAATTATATTTTGCATGGAAAAATAACAAGTTCAAGAAGAGGATTATAAAAGTCTACAGGTTTACGATACTTAATAAACATTTCAGTAGTGGAAAACTAGGGGGTTACTTAAGGAGACCTTAGTGGTTTACCTAAGGTAGTGTTTAGCCAAGTAATTTTCGTAGTACTGGACTTAACAAAAATTTTGTCTCATATTTGGTTTGTAAATTTTCTTGATGATTAGACAAAATTTCTAAATTTTATTCTATCTATACCATAATATAAAAACGAGATTCATTGGATAAAAAAAAAAAATATTTTGCATTCCAAAAAATATTCCTTCATGTTATAATATTAAGTCAATGAATATTATTTTTATTAAATATAACAAAAAACTATTTATTTTATAATAAAATAATTAATTTTTTAATATAATTTTATGTTCTGTACTGTATAAATTAAACATAGTATAATAAGTTTGTATTGTCTAGTCTTCTTTATTTTTATCTAATCCAGTCTTTTTCTTACAATTAAACGCTATTTAAAAATTATTAAAATTGACTTGAAAATTAAGCTTGCATATTGTGAGTTGTTAAAATCGTATTTAAGGCAACTGTACACGGATTTAGTGATTTCGAGAAAAATTTATTTGATTAAGCTCAAATTTTACAATTAAGATAAAAAAGTTAGTTAAAGTGACTTAGTGAAGTTGGATTGTAAAAATTATAATTGAAAATCCTAATTTTAACCTTATAAGTGTAATTGTATAATATAACATAAAACTCATCGGAATCTTTAAAACCGAACTTGAAATGTGATGAGGACTTGAAATAAGTTAATTAAGCTATAAAAGAAAATAATACATTACAATATACTATATGAATATGCAGTTATTTTTATAAATATACTCGCTATATATAATAATTATAATCGTAAATTAACCCGAAAATTTAAAATTATATTAAATAAGCAATAAATTTGCAAAATTAAATAGAAAATATGTATTAAAAATATGAGACATGGTATAAACATAACTATATGAGTATTTACACATTAGTGTACCACATACATAGGATATATATACTCATATATTAATAAAATTACTAAAATATCATATAGTATAAATAAAAATAATCATATTTTATCTAAAACTCTATCAAAACATATCCAAATGCATGGGAGATTTTAGGAAATAAGCGTAACAAATCTAGAATCATAACCTTGATGAATCAAAAGTGTCTTTTTACCTAAATAGGAGACCTTTACCTTAGGAATTTGGGAGGAAAAAATAAAAAATAATAAAAAAGAAATACTTAACCATTCGAAAAAAATTCTAGATGACCTAAACATGTATAAATAGTCTTTAGAACTTCATTTCAAAATTTAGGAAACAAAATCACTCAAAGGAAAAATTTAGACAAATTATAGGAAAATAGGAAAAAAAAAAAAGAGGAAAAAACAAAGCAATACACACCCCAGCCTGGTTCCCAACCCCTTAGTGTTTCGCTGTTGAACCTTGTTGTCACTAAGTAGTCCACCCATCGCCTAGGCTGTGTAACACACCCTTACTGGTTGACGGTGGTTGGAGCTCTGATAAGTAGCAATATCAAAATTCTATTCTGTTTTTTTTTTTCTAATTTCTAAAAATATTAAAATAATTTAGAAAATTATGAAAAAATTTTTCTAGGTTATTTTAGATATACTTTCATACTATAATTTTATTTTTTTAAATTATGAATATTTTATATATTTGCTTACTAAAGTTACTATTCATTCAAAACTTCAAATTTAATTTGTGTTTAGTATTTATTGTATTTTTTACCCTAAAAATGGTTAAAATAGAGTAATTTCTAAAATAAAATTGATTATATAAAAATAATTGATGAAATTGAGATTCACTTAACTTTGGATGCTTATAATGATGTCATGATATAAGGGAATCGATTTTGTATAAAAATAATATTATTTGTCTAATTAATTATAAAAATGTAATTATGTGTATATAGGAAATAAACCCCATAGTATAAAACCACTTGCTGATTGACTTCACTATATTTTTATTAGTTCATAGAAATTTTCATAGAATTATTTGGTAATCCAAGTTATTTATTGTGAATTTTAATAATGAACTAGTTTAATTTACCAACCGGGGTATGGTATTTAGCAATATTAGGCTAAATTATGATAAAAATTTGAATGGATCCTATACATATCTATATTAGTCAGATCTAGTTAAGATGAATTTTCATCATATTTTGTGATAATTACATGATTCATGCTACGATATACGCGTGTTATGGTTAGATATTACATATATTATTAAGCTATGCTAGTAAATTATATAAAATATAGTCTATTTATAAGATATGAACATAATATGATAAATCTTGTTATAGGAGAATATAAGTATATTAGAAACTAAAAATACCCTTTAGAAGTCATCTCTTGAGATGTAACTTACAGTATGTATCATCGAGTTTATACGAATCTGATGACATTACTTTTACTAAAATTAGGTAATCTTAGGTAATGTAGCCCATATTTCTATAATATTATGAAAATTTACGTACTACGATAACCTTATTAAAAATCGAAACATAATGTGACTAAGTAAAAATATATTTCAATACGATTAAAATGATATATTATAAGTAATAATATAACTATGCATATTATTAATGCTCATTAACTTAATATAATTTATATAATAGAACTATAATAAATATACATTTAAATCAAATTATATTCCATCATATAATAATAATAATATACTTAATATATATTTATGTATATAATTTCATGATTACATAAAGAGTAGATAAAACCCTAATATTTTCATAACTCTTACGAAATCTAAATTTGGGTTTTGGTATACATATAGGGTCTCCCAGTGAGTAGAACGTCGATGGTATGAGCTTATTGTAGTGAGCTTCAGTGCAGGTAAGTTGGGATCATAGTTTTACAGCTTGTTTAGATACTATATTAAAGTATCTAAAGGCTTAAGAGTACTTCTCCTTGTGGATGTAAATTAGCTGTCTATATGCATGTTATATGTATAATTGGTATTTAGTTTGTGACAGCGATTAAATTCCTTGACGTACTGTTCTGTATGATATCATAGATTTGTATTGTGTAAACTTGTCTAGCCCCACCTAAATAGAACTAACAGTGATCCAACTGTTAACGTAACTAGACATGCATAACAACTATTAGAGGTGTTGAATCTAAGGTTTATTATTTGATTTTGATGAGAACAAAACAAAAAGTATATAACTAAACATGTTGTTTTTGAAAAGAACAAAAAAAATAGATGATTAAACTAAGTATTATTTGATTATATTGAGGTAATTGAATAAGATTAATTAATTTGCTTAATGATTAAATATATCAATTATTTCACAAGAAATTTAATCTTTTGAGTAGTGATTGAATGACCTTGAAGTTTAAGATTGCAAAGAGTATTTGTTTATTGTATGTTAAAAGAATTCTCAGGTGATATTTAGTCTATCGGGTTAATGGCTCAAGGAAGAATTAGGCTATGGTATAAAGCCCTGAAAAACACAATGAAAAGCTCACTGGCTTAAACGAGTTGGGTTGCCGGTTATCATGTCAATAAAGTATTTTGTTACTGTCTTGCCGGTAGTGTAAGGTACTGACATGCTAATAAGTCTAATACAACTAGTCGTTGGAGTATTTAATACACTGTAATAGGAAGAATTGAATGGGATGATATAAATGCTCAACAACCTGACCAAAGATAAGAGAGAACTAATTTTTTACTGCAATATTTCAACAATCTCTTGTATTTTGTTGTCTATAATTCTCATTTCTCTTATACCATAAATTACTAATATTTAGAGAGATTTGAAGTGTAATACTTGTGAGCTATTAGTTGCAAAGTATTGAGAGTTGAAAGCACTACACCAATAATTCTTGAGATTGGGTTTTGTGTTATGAGTAGAAATTGTGACTTATGTTAAGAATTGTGAGTGAGAAACTTGTGTAATCAAGTTTGTGTGTGTGTAGCTCTTAGAGCTTGGATTAAGAAATCAATAAAGTGGTGTGAAGTCTTTGATTAAAGGTATTGTGTGTCCGTGGAGACTAAGGAGCGGTTCAAACTCCACGTTATATTTAGGCTTGATCTTCTTTATCTTTATCTATTTTAATTTTTATACTTATTATTGTTTTATTATTACTTTGATTACTCTTTTTATTGCATTTAGTTGTTTACATCGAAAAAGAATTGCAATTTATTCTTAAAACTCAATTTACCCTCCCCCTCCTCTTGAGTTTAGCTTAGTGTTTTTCAAGAGGAACAACTAAGAGTATCAAATCAAATACCGACTCCCTTCGATAAGGATAACTAAAATGACCATTTTCCTCATTTTTAATCGAACTAAATGACAAGTGAGGAGGTTGTGGCAAAGGTGGAGGCTATGGTTTAAATGTAGTCGCAGAAGGAGGTTATTCTTTATTACATAAGTTTGGGTTTAGTCTATTTTGAGTAAATTTCTCAATCTAATTAGAGTGGATAGTTTGTTTTGAGTAAATTTCTCAATCTAATTGGAGTGGATGTAATTTCTTTGACTTCACAATCTATCGAATAACATTGTGCAACATTTCAAGTGATTGATTGCATTACATTTCACTATAATTGATAACCTTCTTTATGATTATATAGTACTTCTTTGACTTCATCTCACTTACTGAGCTAATTATGCTCATATGCTAAGTTAGTGTGCAGTTGGTTGGGAAAGTGAGGAAAGAAGAATTAACTAAATCTGGGCTTTTGACTTTTCTTTTAGTTTTGAGGAAACTAAATGGGTATCCCTAGGACATCTACTAGTTTTTTTATCTTATTGTAAATAGACTTTAAGACTTGTGGCTTTTGTAAACTTTTAATGTAATTTATAATTCCAAGTGTGGAAATACTTATATAAGTACCGTTATATTATCAAATAATAGGTCATCTTGAATAAGTATTTTGAAAAGTTATATCACAAGTTTTATTATTGATAGGTGTCAGATTGGATGCTTCAAGTTGGTTAAGTTGTGTACGCTTCGTGTAGACTATATTTACGATAACAGTTATGAAGTCAACTTCTATCTTAAGTCAGTATGCGTGGTAGGATTATTACGACTTCTCTTGTTCAGAACGTGATACATATTACAACATTTTAACTTAAACTTGTAAACACTCCATTGAAAACTTTAGATCACTCATTTTTAGTTGCTGTATGTTAATGAAAGCAAATTTTAGTACTGTTGTATTATTACACATGTCGTCTTGAACAGGTATTTTAAAAAGTTATATCAATGATTTGATTATTGACATGTGTCAGATTGGATGCTTAAAGCTAGTTAAGTCATGTATGATTTATGAGGACTACATTTACGATAATAGTTGTGAGGTCAACTTTTATCTTAAATTAGTTTACACAATGAGATTATTACGATTTCTCCTATTTGGAGCGTAACACATATTACCACATTTTAACTTAAACTTGTAAACACTCTATTAAGAACTTCAGATCACTCATTTTTAGTTGCTATATGTTGATGAAAGCAAATTTAAAACATGTTTTTTTGAAAATTCAGCAAAGCTCTTTTGAAAAACTTACTTTTAGTGCATTGTTTCATGGAAAACCAAAGTTCCTCAAATTCAACAACTCAATTTTGAAATCTATCCACATAGCACCAAAGCAAAACATTTTAAGAGTATATTTATAAAAATTCAAGTTGAAACTACAATAATTAATTTTTTTGAAAATGGGATAAAAAATCGATTATTTAGATGTTTTTCTTAAGGATCTTATATTATTGATAAAAAATTTGAAAATCTAGTTTGAGATTTGAATTCCTTATGTTAAGATACTTAGAAAAACTAAGTTTCAAAATTTTTAGAGTTTATTTACTATTTTTACAAAATTTTAGTTACAAATGAGGAGAATTGATCACTTATCGAATCTTAGCGCTCCGAACACCAAAGAAAAAGGGGAACATATCAGCTAGGTTAGGCTAAGGTTGCAAATAAGTCAAGTCGAGTTTTCAAAGATTCAAACTTGACTTGTTTAAAAATTATTGAGTTCAAGCTCGAGTCGACCTTTTTATCGAGCTTAAAATCGATGGTTAAGTTTGGCTCGTTCATATAAATAAGTTTTATCTTGAGTTCAAATTCAACTTGTTTACTAATTAAGCTCGAGCCAAACTGAATCTAAAGTGAGTTGGTCTTGAGTTTATTAATGAGTCTAAATATACAAAATTAATAAATATATAAATAAAGAGATTAACAAATAGTGAATAAGGATTAGATTATATATTATATGTTATTCTATAATTTGTTATATATTTATACATATTATATAGATATTAACCTTTAAATTTTAATAATATATAATATTTATAATATATGTAAAATTTGTAAACCTACTCATGGGTATAAAATAATCGACTAACAAGCCTAAGTGAGAAAGCTCGTAAGCTTAAACTGAAGCTCAAGCTCAAGCTCGGCTTATTTACTAATCAAACTTGAGTCAAGCCGAGTTTCGAATGAGCCAAGCTAGAATGAGTCAAGCTTAAGTAGCTTGTAAGTAGCTTGGCTTATTTGTAACCTTAGGCCAGGTGATGGCTATTCCTTTAGGTAGTGGTCTCCTTCCACTTTCGGGTGATGGCTATCCTCAGGAACCCCATAACCATTTAATTTTCCCAATTTTCTTCCTATAATTTTCTAGCCCACTTGCACTCTCTTAAACTCTCTCTTAATATTTTTCCAAACTTCTAAAGAATCAAAATTCCCAAAAGGAAGGCAAGTAACATTTTTATAGAGTGGTTTGGGGTAGGTTTGGATTTTTCCCTATATTAAACAAGTGTAATTCTATATTTCTACTTGATTAGGTGTCCCTAAGTTGTTTTTTCTAAAATCCCACTTTCACTCCAACCAGCTTCCTAATTTACCACGCTGTATGGATTGTTTTCCTGATTGCTTTGCTAATTTTTTATAATTTTTCATATTTCTAGGTATTTCATGTAATTATAGCTATATTTAAAATTACAAAATAATCATATTCTATATATGTAGATGTTTTTTACATATTATTTTATATTATTTAATAATTTTATTACTTATATAATTTATCTCTAAAAGTTCATTAATTATATATGACTAATTCACATGTTTTCGATATGTATATAATAATATGGTAAAATTTACTATGTTAGCTCTACTTTTATTATTTTATCCTATTTTTGAGATCTAAACCTATTGGATTTTCTTCACTAATGTTCCTATTCCACATCCACTCATAGGTTTCTAATTTAATCAAGTTATCTTCACATATATTCTAAATCAATCACTTGGAGCTTAATTACAAAACTAAAAAACTTTACATTTTTTAAATTAAGGATTGGATCTTAATTGCCAAAGTGGAAGGGTCTCACAATATATAACATCCAAAGAAAACATAAAAACCTTGCCCGATATGACATGGTACACACGAATCAAAATAAAGCTATGAATACAAAAAGAAAATCACCGGCGTGCATCTTGTCCACTGGAGCATTAGATAATGTCCAAGAAATACTCGAAGCATCTTTACGTAGCCGTGACGCCCACCTTCAAGTGTCCGGCAAGTATACCCTTCTCATATGTCGTTTTCTTTAAGGACACCCCAGGCAGCCTGTTGTACACATACACGTAGTATCAACTCAAACCAATTTTGAAAAACTACGAACCCTACACTACATCCACCCTTTCACAAAAGACATCCTAAATGTTGGGTGCAGGGTCCTTAAGCAAAGGTTACCATGCCTATAATATAAAAGAACGACACATGTATATCTTCATCTTTCCCAAAACCTATGTCTCATTTTTTAAGTGCACTTGCATATTTCTGTATTTTTGTTTCTTTAAATTTGTCAATGATGTACAAGGTCATTCATTTTCTTTTTCATCTTCTTGGTATTTTATTTTTTCTTTGTCAATAACACTCTACTAAAAGTAATGAATTAATAAGTTAGTAACTATTGATGATCTTTTCTCGACCACTTAAATCAAAAGTTTTAAATTAATGTTAATAAGATATTCATCACCTTGGTTGTATAAACCAATACTATTTCTCTAGTCCCTACCATAATCTATGAGGGACTTTAATTAACTTAGGATACTATAATCTCTCTCTAAACATATAATATCTTCGTCTTGAGGTTCTAAAATTAAACCCAATTCTTTCCTCCCTTTTTAGTATATAATTCGGTTTATTTCTACTACTCTCAATCTAAAAGTTATTCTTAAAGATTATTAAGAACTACATTTTGGTGGCATTCCTTATCCTTTTCGAACATCTTCTGTAAATTAGGTCAAAACATTTCTTAAATCATTCACCTATTGGTAGGAGATCAACTTTAATACCATTTAAGTTGTAGTACAATACCTAAGATGCTACATCATTACGGAATAATGACATGCAAAGTCTTATTACTTCTCTATAAATAGCAAATCAAATGTAAGGACCGGCAAATTGACAATATCATGATTCATCAAGAAATAACATATCCCACTCTACATCCATAAATAAAACTTACCACAACGATACCTATAAACAACAATAGTACTCTACGCTAAGTACACAACTGACATAACCTAAAGAAAATACAAGAATCACATCTCTAAAGACTGAGCAATCCAACTTCACGATTTTGCCCATACATGACACCTAACTCGTCATATACTATAAGATTGTTTATCTTATCTTGTAATGTCTTAGGCTAAAGAAGTAAATAACCAAATTAACAAATACTAATAAGCCTTTTTCGATCACTTAACTCAAAAGCCTCTAATTGGTGTTGATAAAATATTTACAATTATGGTTTTATAAATTAATACTAATTATTTTTCACAATTCATACGAGACTTCACTTAATATTGGGGATTACAACAAATAAAATACAGGGGAAAAAAAGCATACCCAACATTTATAGAAATTGGGAATTGAATCATCACTGAATAAGTTGTATCAAGCCAACATAAAGATATTATATATTGAGCTGTGTATATCAAATTTGGCCTTAGGTAGTGACCTTTGGCTAAAATACCCTTCTAAATGCTTTTCTTCATTTAAGTTAATTCCCCTTAGTCTTGAGACATTATTGCAAAGAAATTTGAAACTTGGTTATTATCCAACCGACCATCTTTCTAACTAGAATTCCACAAAAGAATCCATTCTCAACCACCTTCTCCAAAACATGATATCTGTCAAATTGATTATTCATAGCGGAGCTCCATGCGGCGGCATTCTACGATTTCACATTATATATAATGTAGCCGATAATGTTGTGGGGCAAATCCACCCCGTGGTTGTTGTTGACCGCCAAGAAAAGATGGAAAGAAAGATTGAAAAATAGATATGGAAGTATTTTTTTTTTATTTTTTATTTTTATGGTCAAACCAGTTTGTGGTATCAAGATTAGGCATATATGCTTGTAACTAAAGATGAATTTTTTTTTCCCTTTAATTTAGGCGAATAAGATCCTACTTTATCCCTTAATTCCACCCGTGAAAGAACAGAGATGTGAATCAACTAATCCTTCTTTTGGCATATTTGAATAAACTGGGGATTTGCTTTTAGGAAAGTCGGGTTCCAGAAGCATGGCGGAGAAAAATTGGAAAATAGTAAATTGTATATATATCCTCTAAATGTATACACATGCCCTAAAACCATCATTATTTATAATCCTATTATGTTGATATTAGCTTTTAATAAAAGTTCAAGTTTTTAAAAGTTATGAAGAGATAAAATTATATTTTGAGAGTTTACAAGATTAATCCATTCGTGACTTGTAGTTTAAGGGATGAATTTTCAATTATTCCATTAAAATATGCTGTGAACCGAAAGCATAGGTATATTCAGCTAATTTGGACAATCCATATAATGTAACTGATTTTTTGGGTGCATTCTAGAGGTGTAGATTCCGCTTTTTTGACATGCTAAATCACAAGGAAAATTTCTCGAGAACTGGATGCTACTTTAATTATTTATTTATCTTTTTCCCTTTTTTTTTTTTTTAATCAATAGACAAGAGTTTGTGGGGGCATTAGTTTGACTATATAATGGAGACAACGGGAATCAGGTTATATCATTACCATCATTTTCGGTTTGTATATTAGCACAAAGTATAGTGGAAGTGTGCTTATTAATATAAAGATGACAGACATTGATTGATTCCATGCAAAGAAGGAAATAATCCTAAAAGAAGATTGCAATTTGACATATATTTTTGGCACTCAGTGTCTTCCCCCTTATTCCAATTTCCAAGTCATAAAATAGATCATTTGTAACAAAAGAATTTTGTCTTACATCAAGATTCCAAACTTATCATAGAAAAATAAGGAAAATATGATTTGGTTTTGCCCTTTTCTTTTTTAAGTGTTATGCATATACCGTCAATATTTAATTTGTCTATTATTTTTGTCTATCTGAAATGTGACCTTCGGTAGATTACTACTTGCTATTTTATTAGAATTATAATGATCGTAGGGATTAAGGAATGAAATATATAAAAAAAAACCAACGATTCCATCATTTATTAAAAAAAATCTATTTTAATAGTCTCAGAATTGAAAAGGAGTTGATTTATCAACAAAAAGGTTTTTTATGTAAAATCTAAAAACAACTAAGGGTTGATGAATATATTAAAATATGCACCTTTAAAATAACTTATTTTGATGTGAAAAGACCTAAACACGGTGCCAGTCTAAATTGAAGACTTTCACTAGAACCACCGTTGACAAGTTTGGAACTTGATCTGAGCTTGCCGTCATGGGTTTGACTTGTACAAGGACTTGTTAGCCTAACGGGTCCTTTGTGGCTCAAAGGATAGGACTCCTTAAACTTGGTAACTCTCAACCGGTACGGGTGAACGAATAACCTTATTATATAAAGTATTTATTTGGACTCTACTCTATTAAGTAGATTTTAGATGGATAAAGAGGTTATAGGATATGTTTCAAGTAACAATTTTTCGAAACCTGCTCCAAGATCCTAAAATGTAGGGAACATGTATGACTATAGGATACCCTTTATCCACAATAAGACTTATCTTTTTCAAAAGTATATAAGGTACCCCGTACTCACCTTGTAATATTAATTGAATAATACTGATAAATAGAACATTAATACTATTGCATTCCTTTAACATTAAAGAAAATAAACCTAAGACTATACGCTTTTTTCTCTATTGTCTTATTCATCTTTCTTTTTTATTGGGCGAGGGGGAAGGGTTTTGTGTGGTTTGTGCACGGAGGGGAGAGTAAAATCTTCTCTCTTTTCTTACTATATCATATTTACGTTGTTTAATTTTCCTCTTTTATTAACCTTAATCTAAAAAGGTATTAAAAATATCTTAAGTCTTAACTTATCGTTCAATATATTTTAATGTAGTTATTCAGCATATGATTTTTGTATTTTGCGTATAATAATTTTATAATTTAATAAAAATTTTATTTTAGTTATTTGAAAAAAAAAAAGATAAAAAAATAATTTAACATGACCTAACAAAAAATTGAACGTTTCCAATTGTAGGAATATTCTCTATTATACCCAACTAATTTTCGTACTATTACAATTAGATATATTGTAAATGTAAAAGCCTTTCAAATTGTTACTATTTGGTCCATTGAATTAGTTACATGTTTAACATTAATTATGTATTTACATAATATTTCAAAAGAAGATAAAATAAAAGAAAAAGAAAAAGAAATATAGGTTTCTTGGATAACCTATGCATTGTAAAATTCACAAGGTATATGATACAGGATATGTGGTGATTTTAAGGTATTACAAGATAAATTCTAGGTGCAAAAATTTTGAAGCTTATATCTATGGGGTAGCGCATAAGTAAGATGTTATATTCTATCCATCTTATATCCATTCACCTATACTAACCTGCTAGCATTTGAAAGAAAAAAGAAAAATAACAAAAATTAAAATATAGAAAAGAAAATAATGAAAAAAATGAGAAACAAAATTGAAAAATTAAATAATATTGAAAATTTTAAAATAATTCCATGTGAATAAGAAGAAATAATTTCCCATTCATCTTATTTAATATGTTGATATTGGCAATATGAGAATAAATATTTTATAAGCATGTCTGATTTAGTATATATAAACTTTTACTAAAAGAAAAATCTCACTCTTAATAATGTGATAATAGATTTTGTTTTCTTAATATTTTAATAGCCTCTAGATTTTTTTATCTCATATTACTAATATTACAAGTGAAGTTGGGTGTGGTTATATATAAATAAGTACTTTGCAATTTATTTTTAGTTTGAATTTTAACTAAAATAATTTGGGGAATCACGGTTCATGGATTTAAGAATTAGACCTATTAGTTGGCAAGTCCAAGACTTCGCTTGGAACTAGGACTGGCCAGATTGGGTTGGATTCGTCCTTGGTGTGATTTTACTTTTTATTTTTTGGTATTTTAATTTTGTAAATAAAAAAAAAAAAAGATACCAAATGGACAAAAGGCCAACGAAACAAACGGGCATGAAGTGGTAGGATATAATTTAGATATTTTTGGAGCGGCAGGATTGTCGTGTTATTAAACAAGCGCTAAATGCATAGCATATGCTACTTAATTTTTTCTAAACAATTTGGTCAAACAAGAAAAAGATCTGATCCAAATGATAGTATAGAAGTAAGTAGGCAACATGGCAAAATATTAACGGACCATCTTATAAAAAGTTAATCTTCAGTGCTGTTTTGATTCGTAAAGAGAGAGATCAAATTGAAATGATTATTTTCCAAGAGACACGGAAGTAAAAGCTAACTTGAAGAAAAATTATTACCATACCCTTTTACCCTTTTCCCTTTCTCCCAGCCCGAAGCTGCCATCTTGATCCAGCGAAAGGTTCATATCACCTCTCCCTATTAAAAGATTTGAATATTATTAGTTACGACATAACATGTTTTGAAATATAATAATCCTTTGATAACCTCCTAATTTGATATCAATTTTAAGCTTTGAAAAATATGATAAGAGAAGTGCAGCAATGGCATAATGCTTTGTAAGACTATAAGCAGTTTCATAGATGCATAGGATTTGAATCCTTTTAATTTTTGTGAAGATTGACACAATATTACTTTCAGTTTTCTTACTTAAATAATTAAGGACACATCATTTATATAAGATTTTTTTTTCCCCCCCAAGAAGATGAATTTCATCATTGAATTAGATATAAGTACTTAATGTATGGGAATGGTAAAGTAAAGAAGAGAAAAAAGAAAAAAAAAAAAGAATCCAAATATCCAATTGAAAAACAAACACATCTTGAATAAGGGATGATCTATTTAAGATCTTTAATGCTTGAATCACCACTAAATAATCGCAATTTCCTTCCACAAGATTGTTCAAAATATAAAACGGAGAGGCACTAATACTATAAAATCAAATAGACAAAAGAAATCCAACTTCGGATTTAATTTCCCCTCGCCCCCCACATGTTGAAAGGGGAAAAAAATTTCTGTATAATTTAACGCTATACTTTATTATTATTTATACCATGTCTTGACGTATAATATGCATAATTATTTATATATATATATATATTCTAATGCCTCATTCATATTATTTAAGCAAAAAACCTTTTTTAATTATCATTAACTTTTTATTTAGTGTCTTTAGTCTTTTAACTTATTTAATTATCTCAATATCTTATATGCTCCTCTAGTCACATCCATACCCACTGGCAATTAACTGCATGCACCCATTACACTATACACTTTCCTCGATACTCCCCTAAAACTTAAATAATCCCTCAAGCCTCAACCATATGTTCCCTGTATCATATTCACATCGTGAGCGAGTCTATTGTAACAACTGGGTTCTATGTGCATTATTCTGAAGTCATAGAATGTTAGACGCGAGACTAATTCATTATATTGGGCCTATGAGGGAATTACGATGCTTTGAAGTTCAAAGATATGTTTTAAAGACAAGTACCAAATCCAGATGTAAGCATTTGTGTGTTTCTTTTATTGAATTAATTATAAATTCAACGGATCAGGTTTAAAAAATGTAAATCAAGGATAGAATATATTAATGAGTAATTTTAGACCATGGGCTCCGTAAGCCTATTCCTAACTTTGAGGATTATAGGCCAACTTATCCCAACCCATAATTACCCTGTCTAGTCCATGTCCTAACCTTAGAGGGTAATCTATCTTATGATTGAGCTTACTTGCTCAATTGAACTATCATAGGTCAAGTTGGACCTTAGTCTTCTTCCTATGGACTTAGCCTGTGGCATTTAGGTTATAGGGTCTTAGATATTGATAGTTTATCCAGGAAGCTTAGAGATCAAATATTGAGAAACATTATGGAATCTTTGCTTCATAAGAATAATCGAGGTGTTAAGTCACCTCTAAAAATCTTGAATTGTATCTAATTGAATAAATATATTTACTTAATTGGGCAAGATACAAATTCATTTATATTTTTTCTGCATAACTTATAAGTAAAGTCTAAACCCTACAGGTGAGACACTTTAGATATGCACACACTCAAGCTCTTCTCACTTTCTCTCTCTAATCTCATAGTTATTAATTTAAGTATCGAAATAGATATATCGAATGATCTCTCGATACCTACTAACTATGTTCTTTGGTTGTAGACATAGACTCTGTTTCAAGACCTTAGGTAAACAATCTTTATTGTGGAATTCAGATGATAATAGAATGAAGGATTAAACTGGTCCCTTATTAACTAAGAATGGGAACGCAGGAGGAAAATCTCTGCAGGGGAGCTTCTATAATGTGTATAGCTAACACTATCAATAACCACCACATGTACAAAATTGTTAAATAACTTTGTTTCCATTATGTTATATATGTAATTTAAGTAAATAATCAATTACTTTTCAAATTTAGTCATTCATGATGCGAATGCGTTTTCCACTAGCATCTCTTATGCTGTAAGTTGGCCAACATTTATAAGCATAATTTGTGGGCATCCCCTAGTCAGTGGCGAGTCTAATGAGTGAGTAGTTTTAGAACCTAAATTTCTTTTTAACCCACAGTAGAGGAAACGGACTATCATAAATATTTTTGCTCTCAATTTTTTATGTTTCACTATTTAAATTTTTAATTTTTTATTATTTAATTTTTGTACGTTATTAATTTTTTTAATATATTATGTGCAATATTCAAATGACTTAATGAAAATGACACAGTTCTAGATGTGTGATGTTAGAATCTTATAATTTCAAGGTTCAAAGTTTTTGAGTGTCATACCATTTTACATAAATAAATGTGAAAAGACTATTAATAATTATATAAAATTACACTAAATAATATATATTTTCATATGGGTAAATAATATCATTTGAACAATGCATGAAGCAGTTCACGAATATACATTATTATTTTAGTTATTGTAATCTTTTACCTGGATCTATATTGTTCTTTAATGTAAATATATACTTTAAATCAAAACACACGAATAGCTAATCATTTAACCGTCATAAATTACTAGGTTCCAAAGTAGTCCATTCTAATGGTCTCAACTGATGATATGCTAGGACGTATTGATATTTCCGTGAAGATGCATTGATGTTCACAAGTTAATTCATATCTAACAAGAGCCAAAATTAAATGGGAAAATGAGAACCAAAATATTAGTATACATGTTCGTCCAGCCTGTTTACAATGTTTAGTCATCAATCTATATATATATATATACTGACATACTGGAAGCGTGGAAGAAGACTAGCAAAAGTTGATAAAAATACAAAGTGCGTGTCCTCAAACAAATCCGATCACATGACATATTGGACCTAACTGCCATTGAGTCACCGTCATGATGTAGTCTCCCACGTTCCCGGCAAGAGACTCAAAATTTTCATTTTCCTTCCCCACATGCGAGCACCAACCAGGTGAAATTTCATTGACGAGACCGTTTATTCGATTATCTCACCATTAAAATTATAACTGTATTAACTCATATCCATTTCAACGGTTAAACGTTAAACTGGGTACTTCCACTGTTGAGACTTTAAAAATTCTCCTACTTAAAATTAGTATATTATATTTATTTTTCAATATATAATAAGATATTAAAAAGCGTATATAGAAAATTAAGATAATATGTCGATCCTATTTATCTATACGCTAGAAAGTTAACACAAACCATATCAGCTAATTATATATATAAACCATCTCATTTATTATTATTATTTTCTTTTTAAGTTGCCGATGACTCATTACGTTACAATCAAGTGGCATTTTTGCTTTCCATTTAAAAGAAATTTTATTCATTAAAATTCAAAAGATACAAAAGCGCATGTACTATAAAATCATCATTAAAATTGATTAGATATTCCATTTGAATATACATCCCTATCCAAAACGGAGCATCAATAATCGCATAATAATAATAATAATAATAATAATAATAATAACAATAATGACGTGGGAGTATGGAATTCGATGAACACGTTGCTGAATGGTACTACCTATCCATCGTGCTAAATGGCAAAATTAGGTATCCGACTTCTCTTTATACATGACCTCACGCCAAAATGAACTAATAAATCAACATGAGAGTTGCAGAGAGAGAGAGAGAAGAGCTCGAAGAACACGTTGTGGATGGTAATTTTTATCTATAATATTAATGCTAAAACTAGGTATTCCATATTATATTAACGTATCATGCACTTGTGGCGTATGTACTTAAATAAGTATAATAAAATCTTTTGAACAAAAACATGAACTTATTATTTAGATTAGTATGATAAATAATTATCAGAGCGTTTGCATGTCAATTCAATAGACAAAAAATAAGGAGAGTGTGAGGATCTTGTGCAATCTATTTTGGGATGAGGGAAAGGGAAGACAAAGAATCGAAAAGGAAAATTCTGATTCCACTATTTAGTCAGGAGGAAAGAAATATTTCTTTAGATCTCACTTATTCTTATCCTCCCCAAAATTGTAGAGTAAGGGAATGGAAAATTAGAAAACAATTGTATTTCTCAATCTACCGCTCTTTCACTTTTCTTTTATTCTTCTTTTCTTTACTGTTGTAGGTGTTACTATTTTCCATGGTATTCTAGTAGTTATGATTTATACCCTACTTTACCTCTATTGATGATTAAAATTCCTTTTATTTTTCTTTCCTTCATTATCTAAATATATTGGAAGTACTTAAGTACTCTTATAATTTTTTCCAGTCATGTTCTTTCCCTCTTAATGCCTTCTCTTATAGCAAGCAAAGTGATAGGAATAGTGGGTATATTATATTAATATTCATGTTGAATTATGTAAATTCAAGCTAAGGAGTAGATTTGTTGACTTTGTGCTTGTAATATATATAAAGAAAAATGTTATGGAAGAGCATTTAGGCAAATACACGAGTAGGGCAAGATTGGGATCCTTATGTCCATGGCAATTTCCTATTTATATTTTCTTGGCTATATGTTCCTATTATTACATGGTGACTTCTAATAATTTGTACATATACATGCGCATATATATATTTATATATGTATATACATATATATGTTGGTAGAGTCAATGAGAGAATCTTTATAAACTTAATATAAGGAATTGAATTCAGTCTTATCCATGATTTTTTATCTCTATTGAACATAAATGTTACAATAGTTGGTTAAGAGAAAGAAATGCGAGATTGTGGAGTATGATGATAAGCATATTATGTGACTGTCTAGATGATTTAATAAAAAGTATTGGTACAATATTACTTTTGATACCTCAATTTTAGGTTAATTTGCAATTAATTAATTGATTTTATAGGGTTCCACATTTTCTTTCCAATTGAAGTTTCAATTGCTAGGGATACTACCTCTTATAGCTCCATTAAAAGAGAGGTAGTAATGAAATTTTACTAGGTATAATCTTGATATATGATAAGTTTAGGTATAGTTAATTGCAAAATTGGCCAAAAATTGAGTCTTTTTATGCAACTTCATTTTGAATTTGAAAATAGTAATATTAGAAAATGATTAACTAAATTTTATGAATTGAATCAATCATTTATGCTTTTCCTATCATATTCCCTTGTGTATTTGAAAAAAAGAAAAAGAAAAAGAAAAGAGATGAAAAAAAGAAAATCCAAGCATACCAAAATAATTTGGAATTTGGATAAGATATAAAGTGATTAAAATATAGTTCGAATGTTTTCTAAATTTGAATTGATCTAATATAACCAAAATCTTAAGGATACACATGAGCTTGAACAACAATTACATTAGCCGTTAAAGCAATTCGTTAGTGGTTATGAAAGAGCATGAGAGCTAAATTCACAATTGTAACGTCATAAGCTAAAACTAGTGAATAAATCAAGCCAATAGGCTTATTAACTACTTGACTTGAAGGTTGCAATCTTATATTGATAAGTATTAGAATATTTTAGAATCTGAAAATATCTGTCGATTATGTAAAGAGTATATTTATGATATTTGTTTTCTATGTTTAAAAAGTATTAGAATATTTTTAGATCTGTAAATATCTGTCAATTGTGTAAAGAGTATATTTATGATATTTGTTTTCTATGTTTAAAAGCTTGGTTAGTGCGTCTATGTTGTATATATATTGGCCCTCTTTAGCCTGTGATATGAAAAACATCACACCGAAATTTTCTTTTCAAAATTTATATAGTATCAGAGCCTGGTTAAAAAAAAAAAACGCTATGACTAGCGAGGGAAAGAAACCAATCTCCCCTTACCTGTTGATTTTGAGTGATAATCTTGGTAATATAATTACTTAAGTGCAATTAAAAGGAGACAATTATGATGAATGGGCTCAAGCGATGCAAACGTCATTGAGGGTCAAGAAGAAATTCGGATTTATTGATGGAATAATTAATCAACCTGCTGATGATTCCACTGAATTAGAGGATTGGTAGACTGTGAATTCAATATTGGTTTCATAGATGCTCAACACAATCGAGCCAACAATGCGATCTACCATAACATATATGGAGATTACAAAGGATTTATGGGAAGATATCAAAGAGCAATTCTCTATCGCTAATGGACCTCATGTTTAGCAGATCAAGGCAGAACTCGCCAACTACAAATAGAGAGGTTTGTCGATTGTGACTTATTATGGGAAATTGAAACAACTTTAGGAAGAGCTTACGAATTATGAGCAAATTCCCATCTGCCGTTGTGGAAGATGCAATTGTAATATTGCAACTGAACTTGACAAGAAACGAGAAGAAGAGAGGCTTCATCAGTTTTTGATAGGGTTGGAAGATGCATTATATGGAGCAGTTCGTTCCAATATTTTAAGCACAGAACCATTGCCAAACTTGAATAAGGCATACTCGTTGGTGTGCCAAGAAGAACGTGTTAGAAACATCTTATGAGGAAAGGAGGAACATGGAGAAGTTGTGAGTTTTGTAGTGCAGATCAATAGAGGAGGGCGAAAGTATAAAACAGAAGTGAAAGACAAATCTGCCATTTACTCACACTGTAAACGAGAGGGACATGATTCCGAAATGGTGGGTATCCGGAATGGTGGGGTGACCAACCCAAAGGGGCTGGACGTGGACGAGGGGGATAAAGGGCAGGGTGTGGACAAAATAATATACCAAAGGTGAATACAGCCCATGTAATTGAGCAGCCATCATCATCAATGGTAGCAACGGAAGAAAATACAGCTTCTGGGACCTTGACAACAGAACAATGGTCATTCTTTCTCAATTTGTTGAACACGTGTAAACTGGGTACTAGTGAGAAGATGAATGGTAAGGATAATCTGAATTAGATTATTGATTCTAGTGCTTCATAACATATGATAAGTACTTTAGAATGTTTAACAAATTTAAAAGAAATTGTGGTATGTTCAATCGGATTACCTAGTAGAGAGTAGGTGATGGCATTGAAGGAGGGATCAGTTTGCTTGGGAAAACATATCAAACTAGACAATGTTCTCTATGTTCTAAATTTGAATTGTAATTTGATATCTGTGTCACAATTGCTTAATGGCTCTAATTGTAATGTCTAATTACCGATAAAATTTGTGTTATACAGGACCGCACCTCGAGGATGGTGATTGGAGCAGGTGAACAGTGTAAGGGACTTTATTATTTGAAGTCAACAATATCAATCCAAGCATGCAAGACAAGCCATGTAGATTCTTTTGAATTATGGCATAGGAGGATGGGACATCCGTCTGCAAAAATTGTGGATTCTCTTCCTTAAGTTGAATTTAGTAATAGTTCAGTAAAGAATAAACCATGTAACATTTGTTTGAGAGTTAAACAAACAAGAGAAGTTTTTGT
This sequence comes from Lumnitzera littorea, assembly GCA_024138015.1. Classification (NCBI taxonomy): domain Eukaryota; kingdom Viridiplantae; phylum Streptophyta; class Magnoliopsida; order Myrtales; family Combretaceae; genus Lumnitzera; species Lumnitzera littorea. Next base: position 21,826,780 of record JAMXBB010000012.1, read on the forward strand.
TTCTAGTGACACTAAAGCAAATGAAATTTTTGAATTAATTCATTGTGATTTGTGGGGACCTTATCGTGTTAATGCTTCTTGTGGGGCCTCGTATTTCTTTACTATTGTTGATGATTTTTCTAGGGGTATATGAATATATTTGTTAATTGAAAAAACAGAAGTGGAACTTGTCATGCGTAATTTCTTTGCCATGACTAAAAGACAATTTCAAAAAGATGTGAAGATAGTTAGAAGTGATAATGGGACTGAATTTGCTTGCTTGCATAACTATTTTTCTGAAAATGGAATTTTACATCAAACCTCATGTGTAGGAACACCTCAACAAAATGGACGTGTTGAGAGGAAACATCATCATATTTTAAATATAATTAGAGCTTTAAGATTTCAGGCCAATCTTCCTATCAAATTTTAGGGAGAATGTGTTCTGACGGTTGTATATTTGATCAATTGGACTCCTTCTAAGTTATTAGGAGGAAAGACTCCTTATGAGATATTGTTTGGTAAGCCTTCTAGTTATAATCATATTCGAACTTTTATGTGCCTGTGTTATGCTCGGAACTTCAATAAGGAAAAAGATAAGTTTGCTAGCAGGAGTCAATGTTGTTTATTTGTAGGATATCCTTTCGGAAAAAAAAGGGTGGAAAGTTTATGTTCTTGCTACAGGAAAATATTTTGTATCCAGAGATGTTGTGTTCTCTGAATCTGAATTTCCATATGCTGATAAGGAAGGTGTGCAACCAGATCTTATACAAGGTGCTTCTTTCGATATCACCAATCATTTTAATGGTGAATTAAATGAGGAAGACAAAAGTGAGGTACCTGATAATTAGACCGTGACTCAAAGTGATAATAACGATAGGGGAGGGGTGGTGTCATTGAAATTTTGGGTGAATCTGTTCCAAAACAACTTAGACTGGGTTATAGAATAAAAGAAGCTTCTACTCGGTTGCAAGATCTTGTGACATATATTGCACAATAAATAAGTCCCTCTGCATGTTCCTCCAATCTAATTCCGTTCATAGGTACCTCCTATCCTATAGTACATTATGTAAATTGTGACAAATTTTCTCCACAACATCGTTCTTTTTTAGCAACTATGACAGTAAAAAAGGAGCCTGTTTCTTATATTCAGGCCATCAAAGACATTCGATGGAAAGAAGCTATGATGAAAAAAATTGAGGCACTTGAGGCTAATGGGACATGGATTGTGGAAGATTTGCCATAAGGAAAGCAAGCTACAGGTAGTAAATGGGTTTACAAGATCAAATATAACTCAGATGGTTCAATTGAACGTTATAAAGCTCAATTGGTGATTCTTGGCAATAATCAGATTGAAAGAATTGACTACAATGAGACCTTCACTCTTGTTGCAAAAATAGTTACTGTACGTACTTTTCTTTCGGTAGCAGCAACAAAGGGATGGGAACTCCATCAAATGGATGTTCATAATGCATTCTTGCATGCAGATTTAGAAGAAGAGGTGTACATGAAGATGCCACCTGGGTTCTCTACTCAATAGCCTGGTAAAGTTTGTCGAAATTGACAACTGCATTAAAGCGGTATGGATTTCTTCAATCTCAATCTGATTATCCATTATTTACTTTAAATCGAGACAAGATACATTTGAGTATACTGGTGTATGTCGATGATCTTGTTATTGCGGGGAATAATGGAGTTGTCATTCAAAAGTTTAAAGATTATTTATGCCACTGCTTCTACATGAAAGATTTGGGAATATTGAAGTATTTTTTAGGCGTAGAGGTAGCTCGGAATCAAGAAGGAATTTTTCTTTGCCAACGCAAATATGCTTTAGATATTATTAGTGAAACTGGATTATTGGGTGCTAAACCATCTGGTTTTCTCATTGAACAAAATCATCATTTAGCCTTAGCAGAAAATGCATTATTGGCAGATTCAGAGAAGTATCGGAGATTAGTAGGAAGACTGATTTATTTGACTCTTACTCGACCTGAGTTGTCCTATAGTGTTCATATTTTGGCACAATTTATGCATCAACCAAGGGAAGCTCATTAGGAAGCAGCTTTACACGTGGTTCGTTATTTGGAGGGCAGTCTTGGATAGGGAATACTTTTACGAGCTGATAGTGATCTTCGGTTGTATGCTTATTATGATTCTGATTAGGGGAGTTGTCCTTTAACTCGACGATCTCTTATTGAATATTTTGTTATGTTAGGGACTTCTCCCATTTCTTGGAAGACTAAAAAGAAACATACAGTGTCGAGGTCCTTTGTTGAAGCAGAATATCGCTCCATGGCTACTACTGTGTGTGAATTGAAATGGTTAAAGGGTCTTTTGTTGTCTCTTGGTGTTGTACACTCTTATCCTATGCCGTTGTATTGTGATAGTCAAGCAGCTTTACACATTAGTGCAAATCCCGTGTTTCATGAGCGAATAAAGCACTTTGAAATTGATTGTCATTTTATTCGTGATGAAATTCAACATGGATAAGTTCAGACTACTTATGTACGTAGCTCTGAGCAACTCGCTGATATTTTTACTAAGGCATTGGGGACACAGCAGTTTGGGTATCTTTTACGCAAGTTAAGGGTTTGCAATCTTCACGCACCAACTTGAGGGGAGGTATTAGAATATTTTAGGATCTGTAAATATCTATCAATTATGTAAAGAGTATATTCAGGATATTTGTTTTCTATGTTTAGAAGGTATTAAAATATTTTAGGATCTGTAAATATCTGTCAATTATGTAAAGAGTATATTTAGGATATTTGTTTCTTATGTTTAGAAGCTTGATTAGTGCGTCTATGTTATATATATATTGGTCCTCTTTGGCCTGCGATATAAAAAACATCATACATAAATTTTCTTCTCAAAATTTATAATAAGGTATTCATTATCATGACTTTATAAACTAGTATTATAACCTCTTAGAATTTATGTAGGACACTTAATCAAGTATTCATGCAAGACACTTAATCATGGGGTATCACAATCTCTTTCCCCTTCCCTTTCCTAAAAATACATGATGTTTTCATCATGAGACCTTATAATTGGTCTTAGATCTTCCTTCTTTTTTTTTTTTTTTATGTACAATTTGAGCTATCATCTACTTATAAGTTATCTTAAAAGCATGTTAAGAATTAGCCCTTGATGACACTCCTTACTATCTTCGGATCTCATACAATTCATGTGAGATACTTAATCATGGGATACTGTATGTACTTTATAAAATATGCGAGAATGATGATGAGGATAGAAAATATTAACATAGTTTGTACGTTGGAAATGAATAGTAGTAAATTAATGGTTAGTTACCATGTTCTAAACATATGTGTCAACTACTAATTAATTCATGTAAAACTAAATTTGATGAAGTTGATGAATGCCATGTGAAATTATTTTAGCCAACAAACACAAATAAGTCTATTAACCACTTAGTCCAAAAGTGACAACCTTATGTTGACAAAGTATTTACCACCATGATCTTATAAATTAATCCCATGACTTCCCACAATTCATGTATAATACTTAATCATTGGGTATCATAATCCCCCATCACTCAGGGGTGTAAATATGCGATATCATCATTGCAAAACCTTATAATTGGACTTGAATCTTCTCCCTTGTTTTGGTGTATGATTTGGATTACCCTTTTCCTATAAGTCATCCTAGAAACATGTTAGGAGTTATACCTTGGTGATATTCCCTACCCTCCTTGAAACTCTCACGATTTATATAGGATACTTAATTATGAGATATCATATATACCTTACAAATACATGATAATGATGATGAGGATAGAAAATATTAACGTAGGATAGAAAATATTAATGTAGTTTCTACGTTGGAAATGAATAATAGTAAATTAATGGTTAGTTATTATGTATCTAAACAAATGTGTCAACTACTAAACAATTCATGTAAAACTAATTTAATGAAGTTGATGAATAAGAACATGGTTCATTTAATTCTAATGCTTCAATATCCATATTCATAGCATTAACCTAATCCTTGTTCTTAGAAGCTTGTGAATAAGAATATGGTTCATTGGTTGTTAACACGTGCTAAGGATGCAACATAATCGGGTGGATAAGATGCAAATGTTGCTGGTTTGAACAAAGGATATTTAGAATGAGATGAGAAACAAACTTTAGTAGCACTAAATGAACAATCATGGACTGTATGATGCTAATCAGCAAGCTAAGATGGAATCTTATGTTCTCTAGTAGACTTTCTCAACGAACAATGATCAAATGATGTTGGTGTTTGAGAAGAAGATTGTGTTGTAGAAATGGAACTAGACTGATTAGAAGAAAGTGGATTAGAGGATAAAGATGTAGGAGTAGAAATAAAAGAAGGAGAATCAAAAGAAGGTGTAGGATGAGATGTGGGACAAGCATCATAAAATGAAGTAGTGTTAGAAGAAATGTGTTTCAAGGGAAATGCATATTCATAAAGGATCACATCTCGACTTAACACAATCTTATGAAAATATATGTCAAAGACTTTATAACCTTTTGTACCGTAAACATAACCTAGGAATACCTTTGGTGCCCCTTAAGTCAAATTTGTCTTTGTGTGGTGAATTTGATGTAATAAAAAATAAACAACCCATTGTTCTTAAATGCTCATATGTTGGATTTTCTCTAAACAAAAGCTCATGTGGAGTTTTCTATTGCAACTTGGACATAGGCATGAGTTTTATAAGAAAAGTGGCAGTAACTAAGCATTCCCCTTAAAAGTTTTTAGGTAAATAAGCATGAAGCCTTAAAGCCCTAGCTGTATTAAGAAGATGTCTCTATTTACGCTCCACTTACCCATTTTGTTGTAGTGTATAGATAATAGAGGTTTGATGAATTATTCATAGATCATAAAACATGGTTCGACATGCATGAGATAGAAGCTCAAATCCATTATCCGTTCTAATCACCATAAGTTGACTTCTAAACTGATTTTTTATCATCTTAAAGAATGTATCAAACATTAACACAACTTGAAACTTATTGTTAAGCAAATAAGTCCAAGTACTACAACTATAGTCATTAAGAATTGTAACAAACTACCAAGCACTAGATATTGAAGGAACAAAAAAATGGACCCTAAACATCAATGTGAAGCAAATGAAACAACACCAATGAACAACTTACACTTCTATTAAAAGGAAGTCTATGTAATTTCACTTCTATAAGTCCTAAAGCCAAGCCAAGTAACCATAGGATTGAACTTAGAACCTAAGGTTTAGGGCGATCGGTTAAAGGATCCGATTAAACCCAAATTACCAACTATTGAGAGGAATATTAGTAAAAATGATCCTGTAAACTTAAATTTAAGAAAATAAGTAGTAAAATAAGAGATTATAAAATTTTTAAATTTTAAGCATAATAAGTACTAATTATCGAAAAGGCAAAAAGTGTAATCGAATAACTAATAAATTACTAAAGATAGATTATATGTACATTGAAAATTTTAGAATGACCAAAATAATAATTAGGAATGTTCACGTATACTTCACTTGTATTTACATGTAGATAAAAATACACGAAATTACCTAAATTTGCCAAAAACTAAGTAAAGAAAATTATAAATTAATTATAGAAAATTATAAAATCAGAAAAAAATCAGAAGAGGATAAGATGATCCAAATCAAGTCGTGGCATGTCAGGATGTGCAAAAGAAAAATCAACCAATAAAAATTAGACAACATAAAAGCCAAAAATTAAGGAAAATAGGCAAGGTTTTGTCAAATTAATGCATATTAATTACAAAAAACGTTTATAAATAGGGGAAAATTTTCTAGAAGTCATTTGGACAGTTTAGTATTTGGAAAAAATAAGAATACTGAAAAAATAGAGAGAAAATCTAGAAAAAAAAAAAAAAGAAAACTGTGCAGATTGGGCAAGTGAACCAAACCCACCTCTCACCACTACTTGGGACCGAATCACCACCACCACCCTACACTAGACCCACCATCTGGGCCAGCCGACAACTTTGGACCAGATTTGGACGGCCAGAAAGCTTCGAACCGGTTAGTCTCTTATTTACCCCGATTTTTGAATAATTTTGTAAAATTAGTTATTCTGCCTAAAAAATTATGAAACTTGTTATTCTGAGGTTTTAATGCATGTAGATTTAGGGAAAAATAATTATTTAGTTTAATTATGTTTGAAAATATAAGGTCCTTAACAAATTGTTCAAAACCGAGCATAATCAGAACGAAAAATAAATAAGCTTAGGAGTGTCGTTTGGAGCTCAATTTTTTTCTGTAAGATGCTCATATGATGTAGAACAGTGCTATGAAGCCATTTTTTTGAAATTAATTTTTGAAATTTTTAAGTTAATTTTTCGCCCTAAAATGATGGAAAAATTGGGTGATTTGGGGTTAATTAGGTGATTAAGATGTTAATTACTGATTTAGATATTAATTAGATGTTTAGGGATGTTAATCTCTGAAGTGGAACCCTAATCCTAGCCTTTGGTGTATTAAGTATGGTTAATTTAGGAAATTAGGTAATTAATATAAGAAATTAGTAATATGTGAATTGTAAATTAATAAATCTAAAAAAATAAGGTTATTTAGATAATATTATAATAGAAATAAGAAAAATAATAAATCTAAAATAACATTTAATTTTAAGTAAATGTTTCAAAATGTAAGATTTTCATACATCGGGAATAAATCCGATACCTCAATTAGGGTTAGCGTGTACCGAATAGTTTAGAATACCAAATTACGACCCAATAGGATATTTGAAAACTCGAGCTTAATGTGATTAGTTTTACATTAAGATTCGAGCATATTTAAGGCTTAGGAATCAAAATTTAAAATCTCATTTAGGATTCGAACACCGAAATAGAGTACAACGAATCAGTAGGACGTAATGGATATACACGAAAAAAATAAGTTAAAATATAACTTAGAATATGAAACCATAAATTATAAGTATTAAAAAGACCTATTTGTAATATAGGATACCCAAAGACACATCAGCTTGCAACTAAGGGATCGAGCGATCGAGCAATTCCAAGTAAGTTGGATTATTGCTTATTGTAATAGAGTACTAGTTTTGTAGTACTCGGAGACTTAGGCTTGTATATGATTATAAATGTAAGTAGTTTACGCATGTGTTTGATGTATCTGAATTCGTGTTGAAATTTATATTGCAAGTAATTTTGTGACTGATTGAATTGGTATGAAATTGTTTGAACACCCTAAACAGAATTTAATCTTAGTCGACCCTGATAACAAAAAAAGTCATATATTGCAACCTATTAGGGGATCATAGTATTCTTCAACCAAATACCGACCCCTTTGAAAGGGATAGTGCAGGATTGCAAAATGGTCCCTTCTTCATCCTCAATCGAACTAAGTGACAGGAGAGGAAGTCGCGGCGGGGGTGAAGTCAATGGTTCAAAGGTAGTCGCGGGAGGAGCAAGGTCTCCATTGTACAAGCCTGGGTTTGGTTGTGAGCTGCTGCATAACATGGAACTCCTCAACCTGGATTGGAGCGGGTGAAATTTCTCCGATTTCACAACGGACCGAACTACGTTGTGCGATGACACTTGATTGTTGCATTGCATGAAAATAATTGTTTGATAATCCTGTTTGTGCTTCTATGCATTCATGAGTCTCCAATTCAACTTACTGAGCTGTAGTTGCTCATACCCTTATAGATCCTTTTGCAAGTTCTGATTTCTGAACACTTTAAGTACTATGCCGCCCTACAATTACCTAGAGGTTAGTTCGTTTGAAGCTAGGGGTGTAGGGATCAAGTTACTTAGTATAATGTGTAACTAGACTGACCTTATAGTTAAGGATAAAAGACTGATAGTTATTATGTAATCTAGTGAACTGTTGTGTATATGTAAAATTTTCTGGGAAGCTCTGTGGACTTACTTATAATTATTTATATTTATTAGAAATTTGTAATATTTATCATAATTGTAGTATAACTGTTATTCGGACTGTTTACTTCAAAGCGAGGAGTCGTCGACGCCTTGTATAGATTATGTCTATGGTAGGCACTGTGAGGTTAGTTACTATCATAGAATGGTTTACACGGCGAGACTGTTGCGACTCTGCGACTTCGAGGCGTAACAGCTTCAAAACAAATATTACAAATGAATTCACTTGAATCAATAGGATTATAATCATCAACATGCTATAACTTTGATAAAGTAATATGATCCAATTTGTCATGGATCAAGTAAAGTGTATCCGTTCTATTATAAGTGACAAATGAAGAAATGGGTGAGTTAAGAGATTGTTGAGAAATACTACTAGAAGAAGTAACATTGAACATGGCTTGAGTTTTGAAAACATATAATCCATGCACTACCTTTGCCGAAGCTAATGTGGGATAAGTTTTTGGGTCTTGAAATCAAAGGAGGATGGATCAATTTTGGCTTTAATATTGTTATCAAACAAAGCACATTGGACATACAACAAATTGTGTTTGAAGTTAGGAACAAATAGGACATTATATAAAATTAGTGAACGATTTATGATAATAGTTCCTATTAGATGAATTGTTTTAACACTACCATTAAGTAGTCTAATGTGTATAGGTCATGTTAATGAGTGGATGTGTGGAAAACGGGTTTGAATGGTATCATGTGATCTGTAAAACCAGTATCTACGATCCAATTAACAATATCATTATTCAAAACATTAAGAAATGTAAAAAGATTAGATTTACCAGAAAATTGAATGGTTGCATAAGCTGCTATTATAGCTTCTAACCTTGTTTATCCTTTATAAGTTTGTATACCTCTTGATAAAGTGTCTGAACCAATTGTAGCTTCAAAAATTTAGATTTTTCGGCTGAAAATGAAGCATTCTCTTTTGCATCATTTGCAACGATATCAAACAATACACTATAGCCATTCAAAGAACCTTCTTAATCATACATTGTGGAGCCACTCAATTATAAGCTATTCCACTTCATTTACCCTTAAACCAATTAGGGTCTCTAGTAAGTTTGAAGTAATTGTCAATTGTATATCCCTCCATCTTGCAATGCTTGCAAATAGGTCGATTAAAACTCTTGTCTCTTCTCCTATCAACACTCCCTTTCGTGGAATTTGACTTATTAGTGGTAAAAGCAGAGGCTTCAATTTTAGAAATGCCATGAGAAGTGAGTTGTTTTTGTTTTTCTACCTACTGAACTATGTAATATGCTTTGTTGACTATAGGAAATGGATCCATTAATAGGACTTGATTCTTCACCAACTCATAGCCCTCATTTAACTCAATGAGAAATTGCATCAGTTGAGTATTAGATTCAAAATTAGCAATCTGTTCTTTCAAATTATAAGTATAATACTCCATTCTCGCACATTCACACATAGGAAACTATGTACTGCCTGCAATTCATCCCCAAACCTCTTCAATTTGTTATAATAGGTTGTTACAAATTGATTCATTTTCCTTACATTACTCAGCTCATAATGAAGTTAAAAAATAAGTGGAGCATTGCCGTGTCCATATTGTTTTGCTATCTCTTGCCACAATTCTAGAGCAAATTGTGTATAAACATAATTTTTAGCTAATTGACTCTTCATTGAATTTATAATCCAGCATCTAACCATCTAATTGGAGCTTGTCTAGTGAATCAAATCAGGTGAATTCGAATTAGGTTTTCTAATAGTTCCATCGATGAAACCAATTTTAAGTTTTGCACCTAATGCGATCTTGATTGATCTACTCCATGCTAGGTAATTCATTCCATTGAAAATAATATTTCCAATAACCCATATACGAACCATTAGACAAAGAAACATACAATGGATCATTATTAATTTACTCAATCTGTTGAATCCGTAATTGTTGGTCTTGACCACTCATGATTGAATTACAAGTAATGAAGAATGAAGAAAACTTGGAGATCTTATTGTACGAGCTCTAATACTACGTGGAAGATCACAACTTGTACCTTGGATCAACAATGAATTCCATTGGAAAGAAGAAAACAAAGCAGGATGATGAAGAGCTAAATTTCTATTATTTGTAATGTTGCAAAAAATGTAAAGTGTAATAACCAAAACTAACTAACTTAGTTTGTCTACAAGTATTTATATCAAACATACTACAACAATAGAAAAGCTACATGTCCTAAGCTAATTGGTGCAAATGGACCAATAAATGAATAACAAGTGTATGAATAAATAAGTACTCCAAGTCTTCGTAGAATGCCATGTAAAATTATTTTAATCAGTGATTTTAAGGATTTATTGACTTATCATAAATTTTAGAATTCGAGTTAGGCTTTAAAGCTAAGAAGAAAAATGAAATGGATTCTCAAAATACAACAATTAATTATTTTTCCTTTTCTATAAGTTCTTTTTATTTATTTTTTCTTTTTAACTTAACAATGATGAATCCTTGCACATGTATACTTTAATCTGAGTCCTGAATTTTGGTGAAATTCCTTTTGAGATGCACCTACGTGCATGCTTGCATATTTTTGATGGATGCCATGTGCAAGTGTCATAGCATGCCAAGAGCTAATATGTCTGCAATTGCGTGCTGTTCCTTTTATGAACTTTTTTGCATGTGTGTTTATAAAGGGAAATTTTTTTTTTTTAAAAGCCCCTTTAAAAAGTATATGCTGTGGATGGCCATGAGAGGAGTGAGAGAATGTTATAAAAACATTAGTGGGCACGGCTTTTTCTCACGATCGCCCGTTAGTCCGTTATGAGGATCCACCGCTCCTTTTCTTCTTTAATTTGAATTGAAAAGATCTCCCCTAGACTTCTAAACTATCACGGCAGGACAAGTGAGATTACACTATGCTGGATGGAAGGTTCGACCTGGGCCAATATATCCTTGTTCAAGAACAAATTGACACCTATGATGTCTCGATACTTTTTATTATATAACATTTGATTATGGTTATGAGAAATTCTTAACTCAATTAGAACAAGACAATAAAACACAAGAAATTTGTTTGTCATCTCATCTACACGTGGTCTAGTGTTTCCTTTTTATTATTCTTATTGTTTTCTTTGCTTTTTTAATTTATTTTTTCTATTAACGATGAACACACATATGAGTTGAATCCCTAAACCCAACAATAATACATAAGAACCCTAAAGATAGAAGAATCGATTTTATGGGTTTTGTAGAAGAATTTTTGTTTGTCTATTGACCATATTTTAACACCATCTATTAGATGGTACAAAATCTTTAGGTTCTGTCCTGTCCGTTAAGGGGCTTTCTAGTATAGTTGTTAGAATTATCCTAACCATATACTAACTTAGTCTTTCAATTTTTAGAGGAATTAACATAATTTACAACGTGCCAAGAATTTAGTTTTTACCTTTCACATATGTTACATCTTTTGTGTAGAAACAGCTCCTGAATCTTGGAGAGACGACTGTATGATATGAGAAACTGCAGAAGATGCAGTATTTGACCTGACGGATCACTTGGGGTAGAAATCGTAGATATTTCTCTTGATAATCTTTGTGATGGTTGCGGTTCCAATCTCGGAAACCAATCCGCTGATTTAGGGCATCCTATCCAAAGTTTTTGGCATAAGAATGATATCAAGAACTTCCTTTTTGTGATTCTCAATAGATTGGGAAAGATCTTTGGTTAAGTTGAGCTTCTTGATTAAGGATTTCAAAAGTAAACTTTATTGTTATTTTTTTTATTTTGGATATTATATTAATTAATATTTACGTATTATAGGTTCAATAAATAATATAAATAAATGTTAAGGACTTTTATAAAGAAATATATGAATAAAGGTCTAGAAATTTCAAATATGATCTTTATGAATGGGATATTCTTATAAATTCCAATCAGATTTATAGTAATGAATCCATATTACTTGTTGATTTGGTAGGTCTTAAATAGTGGAATAGTTGTAAATAAAATTATTATAAAAAGAAATTAAAAAATATACAATTTAAACTACTTTGATGTGGATCAAGAAAAGTTATTTTAAATTCATAGTATTTAATGTGTTATTATTGCCAAGGTCGTTGTGACCTCGTTGTATTGCTATTGGTCTCCCATAAAAATAAATTAGGGTTTGAATCATTTCTCCCTTGTAGTCGATAAAAAGAAAAAAATGTGTTACTATTAATAATATAAAGGGTAAATATACTTATAAAGCATGTTTGTTTAATATACGTAAACTTTTACCAAAAGGAAAATCTCATTCCTTAGTACTATGGGACTAGCGTTTGTCTTTCAATATTCTTTCTAACCTCTAAATTTTTACCCTATGTTGCTAATGCCACAATTTAAGTTGGATGTAATTGTATATAAATGTAATTTGTATTTATTTATAATAATAAAATTATCTACCTTTTGATATTTAATAGTTAGAGTTTTTCAACAATTTACCTTTTTTTTTTTCCTTAGATTTAGTTTTTTCTTCAACCCTTAGTAAATTGGTGCATTCTTTGATTAAAGAATAAGAGACTGATTAGATTTTATAAAAACTAAATTGGATCCATTGAATCAATCTACATCTTACAACACTAGTTTGATAGTACGCAAATTGTGTTACCATATAGACTAAATGCATATGGGTGGGTGGAAATAGTTTTTTAGTGGATTGATTACATGTGGGTTCTCTTAAAATTGAGAAATTTGAGTGTTTATTATTTAAATTAATAAATGTTTTATAATTATAAATTCAATAAAAAAATTAATAAAATATCATTATTATATCACATTTTGAAGATGGAACATTAGTATTTCTAATTATATCGTATCTTTGAAAATATGATTTAGAAATGATACCAAGTTTAGTTAAATTGTATCCTTTAAATGTGATATTTATGCAATTATTATTGTGTATCTTCTAAATTCCATATTTGTGCAATTATTATTGTCACATCTCCAAGATGTGATTTAACCTTAATAATTATGTAATTAATTTCCTCTAATTCATATTTTGATAATTTTTTAAAAATCGGTAAATATGTATTACACCTCTTAAAATTCAACAAAGATGTGAAAATGATTAAAAGAGAAATACTTATTTTAGATATTAAGTATCTAACCTTCAATTAAAAATACGAGATTTTTCATCCTTTTCACTAGGTGCTGGGTGTCTATATTACAAACAATTTTGAATGGGAGTGTGCAATGTATATTGAGCATGCAAATTTTCTTTTCTTTTCTTTTTTTCCTGGATTAATCATTCTGCATACAAGATTTGTGTACATATCTCGCTTTTGTAATTTTTCTTGTTCTTTTTTATTTTCTTGAATCAATTGGAAGATAAAGAAAAAATCTAGATTTTTTTTTTCCTCTAGGTTTTTGAAATTTTCGTTTTTAAAAATATAAAATAAAAATAGTTGAAATATAGTAGTATATCTAGGTAGGTAAAGAAATCATTTTTTAAAATTCGGAATGAGGAGGAAGCGAGGAAGGAAGGGATTTGAATTTGATGTTTAGCATGTTCTCAAGTTTGACTTTATCTACTGTTTTCCTAAAACAATTCTTAATCTTGCGCAATAAGGGCATAAACGAGATCGCATATAATCTAGTTAGAAGATAATCTTTTGTGTTTGTCAACATCCTCTTTTTGTATTTTCCACAGTTATATGATATATATATATATATATATAAAACACTGAACATGATAATATAAATATAAAAGATTTAAATGACAGATTCAAGACATAAAATACTTAAATTAAGCCATAAAATAAACACAAAAAATATAAATAACTTTTCTAAAAAAATAAAAATTAGAATTCGATATTTTTATTTTACGTGCCTATTTGATAATGATCCACGAGTCTATGATGGATCGTGCGTCCATGCAATATCAAAACTCGAACACAAGTATTTTTCATTCATTAGTGTTTGTTCTTTTTTTCCCTGTGTTGTAATTGTCACGTAAAGTAAAAAGAACTGAAATTTTCATCCTTAACTTTTCTCTCTCTCTCTCTCTCTATAACACATAAGAATCTAATCGTACCATTCCACTATCTTGCCATCTCTCTCTCTCTCCCTCTATAACACATAAGAGTCTAATCGTACCATTCCACTATCCTGCCATCAGATCTTCCGAGTGACCCCCCCTCCTCAGCGAAACCAATTTCCTTTGTTTTTTTTTTTTTTTTTTCTCCCTCCTTTTCCTCTCTGTTTTTCACTCTAATTTTTCCCTTCCTATACACAACCCAACACAAAAACAAAACAATCTGAAAACTGATAATCACAACATGTTAACAAAACCTTATGATCTCCCAGATTGCTTCCTTAAAACCCCACCAATACTAATACCCCCAAGTGGTCCCACACCAAGACACACACTTTACCTCTCCAATCTTGATGATCAAAGGTTCCTTAGGTTTTCCATCAAGTATATTTACTTGTTTAAGAGATCAGTGTGCTCAGATAAGTTGAAGAGTTCACTGGGACAGGTTCTAGTTGATTACTACCCATTAGCTGGGAGATTAAAGCCCAGTGGAGATTGTAATAATGATGACAAGCTTGAGGTGAATTGCAATGGTGAAGGAGCAGTTTTTGTTGAAGCTTTCATGGACATTACAGGTGATGAGTTCATGGAGGTTTCTAAATGGCCTAACAAGTCTTGGAGGAAGCTATTATATAAGGTTGATGCTCATAGCTTTATGGATATTCCTCCTCTCGTTGTTCAGGTTTGTGTCCGTTTTCATCATTTATGGTTTTCTGATCATGATCGAAATTGGACCACCCGACCTTCATGCCTAAAATTATATATAAAAAATGATCATGTAATTTGTTTTGATTTTTAGAAAAATAATAAATATGATCTCAGTGATTATATTTATGAGAGAAAAGCTTCAATAATCTGATCACACCGAGTATATTAATTAGTGGTTAATAAGTTTTAAGTTTTGACATGTGTAAGTGCTTGCAAAAACACAAACCGTGTTTGTTTTTTTTTTTTTTTTCAAGATAATCCAATATCACTATTGAGTTTATTACTTTTATACATATATTATTAGAAAGTTAATATAATAATATCAAAAATTTATTAAATTACCATTAAACAGATTATGTCAATATTTATTCATTCGCGTATTTAAATATCAATTTTTCCTACCCTGAGTTGAGGATTAAAATAAGAACTGCATTTTTCTTTCTTTTGTGCCATTTAATAATGAAGTGAAGATTACATAAACAAGATTTAAGAAAAATTGTGCTTTTTCTCTTTTTTCAACTTCAAGGATCCACATCATTACTTTGCACTATTAATATACCATATTATAATTTAATACAACTTAAAAGGACCGGAGATATGATCACTAAGCCATCATCCATTTTGATCTGATGCATGACCTAAGCCACGATTGCAATAGAAGACAAGACACAAATATTTATGTAAGCATGTTTAATTGTGCACACGTGCAATAGTAGCTAAAGTCAAGGGTTGGCAATAGCAAAGCACCTTGGCAAGCTTGCATATTTCATAAATCATGTATATGTATCCAAAGAGCAACATTAGTGGTTAAGGGGTCATTTAAACGCACTATATAGTTTCTATATTTGTGAGGTGAAATCTTGTATTGGATTGTAGCTATATAAATTGCACTTCAGTCGGAGATTAGAATATATATTATATATATATATATATATATAATTGGCATTATTTGATAATGAAAGTAAAAAGCAATTCCAATATTTCACCCGATACCCGATTGACTAGACATATTACAAATTATTCAGATTTTATTATTTGATCTATACATTATTCTTAAGTTGAATAATGAAATTAAGATATATATATATATATATATATATCACAATTTAATTGAAACACAACCCATTTTTAATGTGGGATCCATTGAATGCAAAGAAAAATAAAGAAGGCTTTTTCATTAGATGTTTCTAAGAGAAGGATATCTTATCGATTTTTTATTATATTTTTTGAAGTTGATAATATATGGATGGTGAAAAACAATTTTACAATATTAATCTCATATGAATTAATTCATAATATATAAATATTAATAAAAATAAATAAAATACTATTCGATTCCGTAAATAAATAGATAATGATTATTTCTGGATGGTAGGTTATGGACAAGAATAAGTATAAAAAAATAAAAGAGAATATTATGCTTTTTTGCAGTGACTTTATTTTTATTTTTGTTTTTATCCTTTGTTTTTCTCGGGGGACAAAGACCTTAGAGTAGGGTAAGTGGGCCTGGTAGATGGCTTTTTCTGTGTCTAACATGTGGTGGTACGTCACTGTTGTGTATGCTTTCACCTGGTTGGGTTGGTGAGTCTTTTAGGCTTGTCAGCTTACTTGGCTGATGGAGAGCTATATCCGTCCAGTGATCGCGACAGTATCGGACTTGCCCCCAACAAGACCCAACCGCCTAATCTAACCTATAAATTCATTTATTGTTAATAGTAATGCCAACCTTTTATAATTTTGTACATAAATATTGTATTCATTTTTTTTTAGATCAAATTTACTAGGGTCATCATAATTGTATTGTTCGATTAATGAATATTTTTCATGAAATTTTGTTACAAGTGATGAGAGTAAATATTTTGATAAATAAATTTCGATTGATATAAAAATTAGTGATTTCACTATTTGGGTATAAGATTTGATAAATAAAAATTCAACGAAATATCATATTTAGCAACTTCTAAGTTTATATGTAAAATTGAAAGAATTCTTAAAATTAAGATAGTAATTTTTACCAATATTATCAAACTTAGTTCACGTGGTTCATTAGAACATATGAAAGGATAAAAAATTAACAGTATGGACTTGGGTTCAATTATGATTCGATTGGAATTAAACCAAATCGATTTTATAACTAAATTAAGTTAAATTGGATTGAACTGTAATGATTAATTTGAGTTTGGTAATATTAATTTTTACATGATTCTCTATTCATTATAATTGTCTTGTTTGGATATAAGTCAAAATTTAGTTATCATTTAATATTTTTATCACATTTGGGTGTGATCCACCTTAAGATGGTAGTTCTTGTCAGCTTGACTTTGTAAAATTATGGATGAAATGGATTAATGAGCTATATTTAATAATAAGTTGAAAACATATAATGGATGAAGCAATATTAGGTACCATTTAGTTGTAAAGATTGATTGAATAAGGAAGATTAGATAGGACAAATATAAGAAAAACTAAATAAGATAAGTACAAGTTTATTATATCATATTTGATTTGTATATAAAATTTTATGTTATTTTTTATTTAATATATACAAGTATTGAATTTATTATATTTTGATATTTATATTTTTAACATTATCTAATATATATTTTAATTATATTTTTATATTATTTGAATGGATTATTGAATTTATATAGTTAAATGAATTATATATAATATTAAATAAAAACCGTAAATTTTTCGAGCTATTAAAAATTAATTATTTATGTTGTAAGATAAATAATTTTTTATAATATTTAATAAAAATAATATTAATTAACTTGTTATTATAATATGGAGGGGTGTTTTTAAAAATGTAAGATATTTTTGTTTTTGTCTAATAAATTTCCTTTTTGTATCATGATGTAAATAGAATAAAATTTGAGTTTTTTATTTAATCCATCAGCCAAATTTTTTATTTAGTCATTAAGTATAGTTATAAACTAAATATTATAAGTTTTTTTGTTCAATCTAATACTACAAAAATTACGTCACTAAATGCTATTTTAAAGCTGTTTGTTTAAACAAGACAAGAATATTAACAGTGACAAGTAGATTAAGTAATCAATAAAAGGGGGACAATTTTCACTTATTTATATTGTAAAATTTCCCCAAACTATTTAGTCTCTTGTGATTAAGGACATTACATTTATGTCTTAAATTTTCAAACTAACCTAGTTTCTTTTACCCTTCAGGTGACAAATCTTCGTTGTGGAGGGATGATCCTCTGCACCGCAATCAACCATTGTCTATGCGACGGTGTTGGGACATCCCAATTTCTCCATGCGTGGGCTCACCTCACTTGCAAACCCAACAATAGCGAAATCCCCATCCTACCCTTCCACTCTCGCCACATGTTAAAACCTCGTAACCCTCCACAAATCACCTCAAACCTTCCCCAATTTATTAGTCCAACACTTACAACTAAAAACACCCTCATTCCCCATTCCACCCCCAACATCCTCCTATATTTGCAATCTCAACCCCTGGTCCCTATCTCTATAACCTTCTCTTCCTCCCACATCCTCCAGCTTAAACGACACTGCGTTCCATCGATAAAATGCACGACCTTTGAAGCCCTAGCAGCTCACACGTGGCGTTCGTGGGTTAAATCACTAGATTTTGTGCCATCAATAACTGTTAAGCTGTTATTTTCAGTTAACGTGAGAAAGAAGTTAGTCAATCCTCAGCTGCCAAACGGTTACTATGGTAACTGTTTTATTCTATGTTGTGCACAGAGTACAGCAACGGAATTAGTTATGAGGAATATAACGAACGGGGTGAGGTTAGTGCAGGAGGCGAAATTGAGTATAACGGAGGAATACGTGAGGTCGATGGTGGATATGATGGAGGAGGATCGGACTATGAGGGTTGATCTAGGAGCGAGTCTGGTAATATCACAATGGGCGAGGTTAGGGTTGGAAGATGTGGATTTCGGTGAAGGGAAGGCGATGCACATGGGGCCAGTGTCGAGCGATGTGTATTGTTTGTTCTTGCCCGTGGTTGGAGATAAGGATGCAGTGAGGGTTTTGGTGTCATTGCCGGAGTGTGTGGCGGAGAGATTTGAGGAGTGTATGAGAATGGGAAGGGGTTTTTTTGAGAAAGAAGAAAATAAGGAGGATGGTGGTAGAGTGGAGAGAGAGATTGTTAATGGTTTGATTTAATTGCTCTTTGATTGATAATGTATTAATTGTCCTAAGATTGGGATCATGTTTAAGTAATGAAGCAAGTTCATTTCAAGAGCTTATATCTCTAGTCGCTCATGAGGAAGGAAGGATAGATGTTTGTAAAGTACAAAAGATCCTCAAAGTGATGATTATTTTATGATCTAAAACGTTATGTTATTTCTAGTCAACCATGAAATCCACTACATGGAAACAACACATTTGAGTCCCCTCCAAAGAGGATCAAAGTCTATTATTCTTATAGTTGTAAATTGATTTATTGAAGGAATTAACTTAGCTTTATCTATGTTGATTTTCTATTTATAATAATAGTTGAATTTTTTTACATCTCCATTGTGATTCTATCTTTTGTACTACAGCTAAACCTATGTGTTGCTAGTTAGATCATAACTAATGCATACATATTTGTTATTAGATGTCTATTTACAATCTAATGTTAATTTTCAATGTATGATTAATTAAGAGGAATAGGAACAAAATGAAGTGAAAGTCCATTAAATAGAAGTCTTGAGAGTGAATTGACACCTATGTGAAAGCTACCATGTTATGTTATCCTTTTCAATAGGGAAAAGTACAAAAAGATTCTTGATGTTTGTATATTTTTTTATTTAAGTCCTCAATCTTTTGAATTTTGGTCAACATAACCAATTTTATTAGGTTTTTTGTCTTTCTTTATTTTTTTTAACATAGAATTTTTCAAAACTAATTATGTGACATGTGGAGCCAAGTCAGCATCCACATCATCACAAAAGAAAAAAAATTATTTGATCCATTAGAAATTGACTCGATCCTAACATCCTCAAAACATATTGTGACCACATCATCACAAAACGTTCTATCTAGAGAAAACCTTAACTCAGTGTTCTCTCCACGTACAATAGAGAAGGAAATGCAAGCCTAAACATTTGTCTTCAATCTTAATCCCTTGCAAACCCTAACCTTAATTAGTTGTTGGAATTAACATTGAGAAGGCTTACTTGCAAACCTAAACTCTAATTGCAAGTGTAATGTCCCTTGTAAACTTTAACCTAAATTGGTTGTTTGAATCTCCACAGAGAAGACCCATTTGATTTGCTCTTGGAGTCTTCTAGTATATTGGAAGTCAAACAATTTTTTTTTCCTTATACATAGACCTTAAAGATTCCTATCAATATGTTGTTGGTTCTCTTTACTTTGTGTTTATGCTTTTATAAAAGTAACATCTTTTCCCTTTTTGCAGTTAGTGGGTCTACTTTTTCAGTGACTTATGTATTTTTCTTTTATATATTTTGTCTCTTTGGAGTGATGTGTAGAAATGGACCAAAATGCGTATGTAAAGGAGTTAAAGGTATTCTTATGATGGTAAGCTACTCAAAGTTCCAACTTAGTAATAAGAAGAGGTAATTTATATATTATTTCTATAGACGTGGTAAGTATTGGCATCCTAGTTATATACTTAGGACTTAAGACTACTAACTTTTCTTTCTATTAAAGACAAAGTGATGCTAAAAACAGCATTTTTTTTGGGTTGACATTTGATTGGGTTTTTAAGGATTGTGTATACAAAATTCTTAACCATAGGAAAGTAAAGTTGTATATTGACTTGCAACAAGCCGTTGAAGCTGACTTCTTTAAGGATGTTAACGTTGGCGATATTGTGTTTGGGGATTATGAACAGCAAGGTTTGGGTTCTTTCAATGATGTGGATTTAATGGATGGCTATGATTTCCTTAGTATTAAGCTTGATTTTCGGTTTTTTATTTAAAATTGATTTTCTATTTTTTGATTAATACTAAACACTAACATATTTAATATTAATTCTCGACTAGAGAAATTAGGAAATTCTAGTTTTTTTATTGAAAATAATTTTTTGGAGTTACCACTCGACCGAAGTCAAGAAAAAGAAAAGAAAATCGTAATCAATTGGATAGATTAATTAAGATTTGGTTATTAGTCTTTAATTTCAATTTGAATAAAGAACTTAAGAGTTCCAAATTGCATAGGCTAACCTATTAAACCTTAACGGGTACTACTATCTATTTACTAAAATTAGGTTTATTCTTCAAATTATAATATTTTTAAGGAAAAAATAAAAACCAAAAGAAAAAGAACCTAAGTCTCTACAAGTTTTATCGTCGCTCCGAAGGTGTCTATGTACCTATTAGTCAGAATCAGATGATCATAGTTCTTTTAAAAAAAAAATTTAGTGTGTTGGTTAATTTTAATTTTTGAAAACCAGTCAAGTTTACGTATTCAATCGGTTTAGTTTATTTAAAAAAAAAATCTAAGAGGTCCTAACTCGTTGTCGCTTTATAAAAAAAAGCTTTAACGATCCTATTTCTAAAAAAGGGTCTTTATTAATTTTTATTTAAAGAGAAAAGAAAAAGATGACTTTCTACGTGATAAATTCTTAAACAAGACTAAAACCTTAAAGAAAAACCAATCCTAATAGTCCCTAAACTAATATAGATATATATCTATATTACTACTCTTAAATAGACATCTACTCAAATCAATACTTAATTTATAAAAGAACTAATGCTAAAAGGAAAACCTAAGTTAATATATATATATATATATCTATACCTCTACTTATTAAACAACCTCTTATCTAAATAAAATCATATCATATAATACACTTGATATTTATAAGAAAACCCATACTAATTTTTTTTTTAATATATATATATATATCTTACATTATAGGACCAAGGATAATATAAGATGATTATAATAACAACTATATAAAAAATGTAACATTAAAAATTCCCTATGCTAAATATATTTATATATACTTATATATACATCATTATAGGTAAATATAATATAATATACTTATCTAAAAAAATCAAAACACTAATCGAAATTGTGCGAAAGGAACTAAACCCAATGTGCTGTGTACGGCGAGTACATGGACGAAGTGGCTATTAGCTCCTGCAGTGATGAAGTGTGCTACAACAGTAGACGGTGATGTAGCAAGGATGGGCGGCCGTAGCATGTATTGTCATGTTTGTGGAAAGTACGGTGAGAGTGTGCTGGTTGCCTATGTGCCGTGCATGAGCTTGATTTGTTCACATGGACAGTGGCGATTAATAGTGGTGCGTGGTTCGTGAATCAGGGGGCAGGGGTTGTCTTGGAGTCTTGCTGTTGGTGTTGTGCGTGCTGTGTATGGGCTATTCGTCGGCAGTTGTGTAGTGGTTTCGTGTGAGTGGTGTGGTGCGGTGCGGTGCAGGGGATCATATTCTTCGAAGGATCGGAGATGGTGGCCTTGTACGTGGTGAAGCGTGGATAGGGGCTTGTCATGCGGTCTGGTTAGTTTGTATGGTCGCGAAGTAGAGTGGATTGTAGTTGATGTTGGTTTTGGTCGGTGAAGATACTGTACGGTGTCAGGTTAGTATTGATCGAAAGCAGCTATGGAAGAGATATTGATTAAAGTACAACTCGTCTAGATTGCCACCGATGTCGAAGAAGAAGACCAGAATGGATTGTCGGCCTACGGAATGCTAGATAACTTATATAAACAGAAATAATAGAGCTTTTCGCCTTCGCTCGATACATAGATTTAAACTCCGAAATAGGGAATGTTCGCCGAAGAAGAAGGAGAAGAATAGCAGCTCGCCAATAGCAACGGAACTCGGATTTTTAGAGAAACATTCATGCGTCGCTGTCGGAGTCGTTGTTGCAAGTGGAATTAGGGAGCAAGAGAAGGGGATCAGATTGTGTTGGATTGTGAGGATGGATATTATGTGTTAAAAAAAAAATTTTTGTTCCCCTATGTCCGGAATGATCCATATTTATAAATTTCAAAAGGAATCTTTTGTATTGAATCGTATTTATTTTATCTATTTTGATAAAAATTAAATTAGATCCAAATCTTTTATATCAATTTAGATCAAATTTAATAAAAATCAAATTAGATTCAAATGATTTTAATTAGATATTGTAAAAAATAAAAAGATAGAAATAAAAGACACATAAGTGTGTAATGAGATTTGAACCTATGACCTCAAGTTACTTTAATATCAATACTCCAATACTCATCTATTAGGCTATTAGTTTATACCTTAATTATTATTACAGTTAAATTGTACTTAAGCCATGCGACTCTCTAAAATAATTATTTGAACTAAGCTGAAGTTGAAGCTAAAACTATTTGTCCTTAAAATAATTTACTTCCTAAAAAATTTTTATAATTTTTTTTCTTTTTTATTTTTTTGTTATATTTTCATCATTTTTCAAATTTTTAGTATTTTTTTATTTTTATTATTTTTTGATTTAGAACCCCATTTTAAAAAAACAAAAATTATAATGACTAGGGGTAAACATCGAATGTCTATAGCTATGAAGTTTGAGTAAAACTTTACCACAAAGATAAAAGAAACACCGTTTTTTGCATTGGGATGACTCTATCTTAAGGGATGCTTAGACGCTTAACGATAATAAGTTTGAAATAAAGAATAACAAGGGTAATGCTCTTGTAGGCTGGCAAGAAACCCTAAAAAGAATAATGAGAACTTGGTCGTACCCTTTATAGGCTAACTAACCAAGGCGGTCAAAGCGCTCTTTGAGCTGACTAAGATCTAAAGATGAGAAAACTTGGTCGTATCCTAATGAGCTGACTAACCATTGTAAGTGAAGCGCTCCTTAAGTTTGTTAAGACCTAAACTGGATGAGATGGGTAAATGCTCCTAGAGTTAGCTAAAACCTAAAGAATGAGAAAAACTTGGTCGTATCCCTGATGAGCTGAATAACCAAGGCGGTCAAAGCACTCTTTAAGCTGGCTAAGACCTAAAGATAAGGAAATTTAGTCGTACCCTAATGAGCCGACTAACCAAGACAATCAAAGCGTTCCTTGAGCTAGTTAAGACTTAAAGATAAGGAAACTTGGTCATACCTTAATGAGCTGACTAACCAAGGCGACCAAAACGCCCTTTGAGCTTGCTAAAACCTAAAGATGAAGAAACTTAGTCGTGCCATAATGAGCTGACTAACTAAGGTAATTAAAGTGTCCTTTGAGCTGGCTAAGACCTAAAAATAAGGAAACTTAAATCAGGATAGCGCTCCATGAGCTAGCTAAACCCCTAAAAGAGAACATAAATCCGGGTAACACTTTATGAGCCGGTTAGAAGTCTAAGAAACTATGAATCGGGACTATACTCTAAGAGCTAGCTAAATCCTTAAATGAAGATATGAATTGGGATAGTGCTCCACGAGTTGGTTGAAGCGCTAATGAAGATTTAGATAGGGATAGTGCTTTATGAGCTAGCTGAAGCGCTAAGAAACTTTAGATCAAGACCGCGCTTTACGAGCTGGCTAGATCTCTAAGAGACTATGAATTAGGATTATGCTTTAGGAGCTAGCTTAATCCTTACGAAGATGGATAAAGGGTAAGCACCCTACTAATTCACTAAAACCCTTTATGATAGTTGAAAAAGAAGACCAATGGGTATGACCAATTCAAAAAAGCTGTTGATTTTGAGAAATCAACAATGGACGACATTGATGGAAACCGTTTATGACATGAATTGAAAATTTGGCCGGTAAGGTCGACATGGATGGAAAAAACTTATAACAAGCCTTTACTTTCTCTCCCTCTTTTCCTTTCCTTTATCTCTCATCATTTTCTTGAAAGTCTGCTAACGGATACAAATCCTATTAAAAAGCAAACGCTATAACTATTGTAGGGTATCTCATATCCACCCTACTTTGTAACTCTGACAGTAAGCTTCTTGGATAGGCCTTAAATATTCGTTTCGTAAGGAAAAGGTAACTCATGATTATTTTAGTCAAAGAGAACTTCCTTACATACTCTTAGTCTAGATTTGACTCTTGACTACTATTTCAAAAATTATAGTCCAGTTTATAAGTGATATGCTCTGATCAATCTACTAGGTCTTTTTGGGTTTAGTATTGTGAATCGGGATTTTAGTCTAATGGTTTCAAAAGGGATTCATAAGAGGGCCTATTTTGAAAAAAGTACTTTCATCTAACCTGGGTGTACAAGTCAAAAACCCTTGGAAAACTAGATGTGTGCTTGCCCAGGTTTAAAAAATAATTTTTATTTTAGATAAATTATTCTTCAAGATTAGAAGAGCTTTTTAGTAAGGAGGTATTATAGGTGGGGAGGTCTTGTGTTTGAGATTTAGGTGGATAGACAGGTTTTGCATTTGTGATTTAGAATGTGATTTTGAACCGAATATAGAGTTTTTCGTTTGTGGTTGAGAACGTGATTCTGAAATGAATACGATGTTTTGTGTTTTTGGTTGAGAATACGATTCAAGGCCTTATGTTTTTAGAGTAACTTAGGCCTTCTTTGGTTAGGGATTTTCTCAAGTCCAATATTTAGGTATTTCTTCATTTTCTTTTTTCTTAGTTTTTTTCTTTTCTTTCTTTTTTTTTTCTAATTTTCTTTTATTTCTTTTTTCATTTTATTTCATTTCTTTCTTTTCCCTTCCTAAAAATAATTATCTCTTTTGTCTCCAGATGAATTAAGGCCCTAAATCCATAGGTTCAAAGTATATTGGCTTAGGTAAGGTATGTGTGGCTTTTAGGGTATTTGGAAAAATATTACCTCTTCTTCAAAGGGAACAATTTATCAAAAACAAAAATTATTCTTGAATTGTTATTACTGGGGTAAACATAAATCGGTTTTATCCTTCTCTCCTAATCAATGACCCTACCCTTCAAATTACCCCATTGTGGGGTGGTTCTTGATGGGGTTTACATTTGAAAGGACTCCAAATTGGTTCAAAGGGGTTAACAAAGGATAATTGTATTTGGGATTTAAAAATGGATGCTTAACTTCATTTCGGTCGGCGTATCAAATTCAAAATGTACCTCATTTAAGGAACGAGTCCAAAATATCCTCACCATAATGTCTCTTAACTCTTAAAGTGTTTAGGTGTTAGTGTATAGGATATAGCTTGCCTCTTTTCATTCTAAGCCTTTTAAAAGTGAGTTACCGATTTCCTATGTAGGGATTGATTAACCTTAAGGTGATGACTGACTTTACTCCCTAATTCCTTAGAACATGCCCTAGTTGTGAAATTTCAAAGGTTAAATGCCCTATGCCTTTCGTGCTCTTACTTAAATCACCCCAAACTCATAAGTCTTAATGCCCCTTGGCTTTCATGTGAGGTTTTGGGTCTAGTTCCTTAGAGTTCAAATGAGTTGACATTGACAACTTTTGAAGTGGAAAGGACTAATGAATTGCCCTTTTCATTTGTATTGAGGATCAAGCTCATGATAGTATTTCATGGTTTTGTGTTCTGACTTGGTTCATGTTTGGACTAGATGGATCAGGGGTTTTGGTTTGGCCTCCCAAGGGGTTCGTGTTTGGTCGGTTGCTTTCTTGAGCCAAATAGATGTATTTAGGTTAGCTGCCTTAATGGGCCAAGTGATTATGTTTGTCCTGAGTCCTATGAGGATTTATAACCATTTACAAATTTTTGTGTTTTTTTTTTCTTTTCTTAAAAAGAGGGAGAGAAAAAGTTAAGGCTTTTATGTTATTGAAATTGAGTGATGGAATTGTAAATGAAGGATTGTTTTCCTAAAATTTTATATATAAGCCTAGAACAACATTACTGAAAGTCTATTTACAATTAAGGAATTCTAAAGGAAAAAGACTAAAAAAGAAAATATCTAAACCCTATTTATTCTAAATGATAAAGGCTAAAGAGTTAATCTATCTAAAAGAATGAATATTTCTAGCTGGTAGAATATTAGGCAAAATGGTAACTACCTAAAATTATTTTACAGGTTTGATTATTTTTGTTTTGTTTCTCTTTATTTTTATTTTTATTATTTTTATTTATTTACTCTGTGAGGGTTGGGCTCAACTAATATGGGCCCAAACAAAAAATGACAGATTCGAGCTCCCATAGATGTACTAAGGCTTACATTAGAGAAATATTGACGAGGCTCTTATGTAGGGACAAAATGGGATCAATCTTGTTCCTAGTAAATTCTCGCTTATCTGGGTTAAAATGTTGGAACCATATTTGGAGTAATTTATTTATTTATTTATTTTTTAGGCTAATGAGGTAGGTAAACCTGAATCTGTTCAAAAGCCCCTTAACCTAATTTATCTACTCCTATCAAAAAATTAAAATTACAATAAAAACCTATGCTAAACTTTATATGGAATTATTAAAGGTTATTTATAGGGAAGTATTAGAACAGATCACTGCCCTTATCCATCTAAGATTACTACATTATGAGTCTTTGTAATTTTTGAAAAAGGTATTCTTGTAATATAAAGGGTAGGTTCTAAAAGTCCTCAATTTCTGCAATTATCGCATTTTTTCAAAGCAACGGTTCTGTAGTCATATTTGAACTTGAGTAGGGTAGCCTGATCAGTCTCAAAAGGTGGTTGCCCCACAACATCAAAAGCTTACACAATAGTCCTCTTCCTAAGGTCTTAAGATGGCTTGGTTCTGACAATATCTATTATATATTTATGATGTAGAAAATAAAATAAAATAAAATACACCCTTAAAACTACCCCCCTAAATTAACTGTACAAAAAAAAATGTTAGTAAAATAATAGACCTAAGTGCTCTTTTTTATTTTTTTGAAAAATAATTCTATTTTCGGTAAATTTTAGTAGCTAGCCCTCTAAGCGTCCCTAGTGGAGTCGCTAAACTGTTGAGTCTGATTTTCGGTTTTCTATTTAAAATTGATTTCCTATTTTCTAATTAATACTAAACTCTAACTCATTTAATATTAATTCCCGACTAGAAAAATTGAAAAATTCCAATTTTTTTATTAAAAATAATTTTTTGGAGTCATTACCCGGCTGAAGTCGAGAAAAAAAAAAGAAAATCGTAATTAATTGGATGGATTGATTAAGATTTGGCTACCGGTCTTTGATTTCAATTTAAATGAAAAACTGGAGGGTTTCGAGTTCGGGAGCTAACCTATTAAATCTTAATAAGTACTACTATCTATTTACTAAATTAGATTTATTTTTCAAATTATAATATTTTTAAAGAAAAAATAAAAACCAAAAGAAAAAGAACTTAAGTCTCTACAAATTTTATCGTCGCCCTACAGGTGGATATGTACTTGCTGATCAGGATCAAACGACCGTAGTTCTTTCTAAAAAAAAAATCTTAGTATATTGGTTAATTTTAATTTTTGAAAACCGGTTGAGTTTACATATTTAATCAATTTAGTTTATTTAAAAAAAAAATCTAAGAGGTCCTAACTCTTGAGTGTTGTTGCTTTATAAAAAAACGCTTTAACAATCCTATTTTTAAAAAAAGGTTCTTTATTAATTTTTATTTAAAGAGAAAAAAAAAACGACTCTCTATGTGATGAATTCTTAAACAAGACTAAATCTTAAAGAAAAACCAATCCTAATAGTCCCTAAATTAATATAGGTATGTATTTATATTACTACTCTTAACTAGACATTTACTCAAATCAATAGTTAATCTATAAGAGAACTAATGCTAAAAGGAAAACCTAAGTATATATATATATATACAAGGTCGCGATCTCAGGGAATATCAATTTTAATGATTAAAGGAATATCAATTTTAATGATTAAAATATACGTCTGCTAAGTAAAATCTTTCTCCCAATAGAGAATAAGCCCAAATTATATAGAATAAGAATTCTACTGCGTCTTCTAAATACTGATTATATTCAATTAGATCTTCTCCGTTATTATCTTTTGTATTTACAGACATAAAGGAGAAAATAAAATTTGATTAATGATAATTTTCAGATTATAGGTACGTAGCGTTGTATGCACCTAGCACAAGGACATCTTAACGATCTAAAGATCTTTCAAGAGAGCCTTCTTTGGAAACCAGTAGCCCGCAGCCAAGGTGTGTTCCAGCTTATATACCTTATATCTGATATTTGTTGAGAATTGATGATTATTTCAAATTCTAATTTTATTGATGATGAGGATAATTACTCTTGATCAATGATCAAGAATATTGATTACAGAGAAAACAAGCCAAAGATAATTCTTATGAAAGTGCTCTAGCCAAACTACAGCACTGAACAAATATTATAAAACTTCAGCTTCTTCTTCCCAATTTTCTGGATTATATTGTTTTGACATCTACAGAATGAGACAAATGGTTTTATTTAATACCAATCACAATATATTACAACAGAATAATACCATTCAAGGAAATCTATAGCATTATCAACATAATCATAATCATAAATATAATCATGGGGTTCAATAAACAGTGACATAGATATGTATAAACTAATAAATTTATAACCTCCACAGGCGGCTGAGCCAAGACTAGTGGGGTTCTGCTGAGAATAAGATGATATGAACTATAAAACGGATATATATAAC
The DNA here is from genome assembly GCA_024138015.1 of Lumnitzera littorea. NCBI lineage: Eukaryota > Viridiplantae > Streptophyta > Magnoliopsida > Myrtales > Combretaceae > Lumnitzera > Lumnitzera littorea. The sequence continues at coordinate 21,855,897 of JAMXBB010000012.1, forward strand.
CTCTACAGGCGGCTGAGCCAAGACTAGTGGGGTTCTAATGAGAATAAGATGATATGAACTGTAAAACAGATATATATAACCTCCAAAAGGCGGTAACACCAGCCGATTATGGGATTTATTTAAAAAATGCTAGATAATAAAGACTAGACAGATATAATCTCGTGGAATTACACCCAATTTTAATTGGAGATTCCCCACACGAGATAGAATGTAAGAAGAGAATCAAACTGATTTTATTGATAAAACTGATTTTTACAAAACATGTAAATACAATAGCATAAATGGATGATCAAGAGGTATGATCAAGAGAAATGATCTTCCTACCTCTGATGAGAAGCAAACAATTATGCTTCAAGAAAGTGATTGGATGATTGCTAATAGGTGAAGAAAGAAGAAGAAGAAGAGAGAGGTTGGAGATGAGATAAAGAAAAGGTAAAGGAGACGAAGGTTTTTTCTGGTGAGGAGAATTAAAGTAAGAATTGGATTTCAGTGAGGAAAATTGGATGCCTCCTCCTGATCAAATTGGAAGTGTTTATATAGCAAAATTGGACTGACAGGGTACTGTTTAAAATAGTGGTTTTGTGGCCGACAGAGTACTGTTGCTACAATAACAAGGTCCTGTTTGCTATAGTGGTAAAGCAGATTCTGATAATGATTGATTGATTGTGCACTGTGGTACATGTGTATTATACCGTATTTCTACTTTTTACAGTGCAAAATAATACAGGGATTTTGAATGATACAATTTTCTCATGGTTCTCCCAAATCTATGCCATAGCAGTCATCCTCATTTGTATTTCCGCTGTGGTGAGAAGTTGAGTCTGATTCTGAATTTGATTCTTGAACTGATTCTGATTCTTTGATATGATTCAGTGCTTTTTCCAAAATTTGTTTCAATTGATCTGGAGAATTTGCACTTGCAAGTGATGATATTAAAAATCCCCTGTTGTGATACTGTTTTGCTGCTGATGGAGATGGTGGTGATTTTGCAGAATTAGTCTTAATCCAATTTAAAATTGAATTCTTTTCACATGTATTCCACATTTTGAAGCTGTCCTACCATTTGATTTTGTACATTCTGACCAAATTGATTGAGTTTGATGATCGATCTGACTTGTATTCAAACCACCAAGCCATGACCCATGATACTCCGAGATGTATAAAATACAGCATCTCTTTTGGAAAATTCTTTTCATGAGGTGTGGGATTGTAATGACTCAAGAAAGTATCAAATCCTTCCTTGGCATTTTGATGAATGATTTCTGTTGTTGCACCAAATTGTTCCCACTAGTGATTAAACCAAGTAGGAAGATTGTATGATAAACAATTGTCAAAGAATATTAACCAAGTATGTGTTCTTTTTGAATTCATTTGATAAAACACATTCCACCAGGCTTGCTTATAATCGAAATAATTATAAGTGGGTCGGTGGTTTGGTTGTGCTGAAAATGGTTCTATGTTAAGTTTTGTAGCAATGATTGGATGAACTCGCCATTCTTTTAAGCTGATTACTTTTAATATTCGAGCTGTAGAATAACTGATCATCCCTTCTTTTTCAAAATGTTTGAACCTAATTGATCCAGTATCAGTCAAAATTTTCTCATAATACTGGATTGTTTTGTATTGATCATATGGCACATAATAAAAATCTTTTGTAAATATTTTATTTGCAAAATCAAAAAGGTCCTTTTCTGATAGGCTCTCTTCTACTGAGAAAACATATCTAGAAACAGGTTTTATAAAAAATTTTGATCTCTGATTGAAAGGGATTGTTCCAACTGGAGTTGGAGTTGATATCTCCGTGATCTGAAAATTCTGATTTCTTCTTTGAGTTTCTTTTATCTAAGAATCTGATTGGGGAATATTTGGCAATGCTGGGATTTTTTGTTTTGATTGTAAAACCATTGAAATTGCATTAAGCAATCCAGGGTCATAATCCATATCAATTAATTTGGCAATGGCTTCCTGTGTTTGTGAATCTGATTAAGTGTTTGAGGATTTTGTTTTTGATGATGAAGATTCTTCTTTGATTGTTAATGGAGTGTTAGATGATTTACAAACATCTAATCAAGTTTTGATATTGGTTAATCCTTTTCCTGATGAAGAAGGGATTTTTTCCTTACCTTTGTCCTTTTTGGGAGGCATCTCCCTGCAAGAATTCACGAGTAAGGAAGTCAGGAAGGGAATTGGAAGATCCATTGATATGCTCTATTTCGAAATCAAATATAGAAAGAATAGACTGCCATCTGGCAAAAATTTGTTTTGATGCAATGTTTTGAACATCTTTTAACAAAACATTTTTTGCTGCTTTGCAATCGATTCTTAAAAGAAATTTTTGATTTAACAAATCACCTTGAAATTTTGAAATTGTTAAAACAATGGCTAAGATTTCCTTTTTGATTGTTGAATAATTTGATTGGCAATTATTCCAATTTTTTGATACAAATTGGACAACATATTCTTTGTTACCTTGTTTCTGTTTTAGAATTCCTCCGAATCCTAAATCAGAAGCATCTGTTTCCACAATTTTTGGTAATGATGGGTCTGCAATATGTAAACAAGGAATTTCTTTGATTCTTTGTTTGAGTAATTTGATGATTTCTGTATGTTCATTAGACCATGGAGGTGGATTCTTTTTTAATCTCTGATATAATGGTTTGCAAATCATGTTAAGATTTGGGAAAAATTCTGTAACATAATTTAAACTGCCTAAGAATCTCTGAAGCTGATTTTTATCCTTGATTTCATTGGGAAATTTTTCAGTTAACTCAATTGATCTTTGAATAGGTATTATGGTTCCATTGTGAATATTAAATCCTAAAAATCTGATTTTGGTTTGGAAAAGATTAATTTTAGTAGGTGAAACTACTAAACCATTCCTTCTGATTACATTAATGAAGATTCTTATATGTTTAAAATGTTGATCAATATTAGATGAATATATTAGAACATCATCTATATAAGTAATTATGAAATTAATATAATCATTGAAAATTTCATTCATGATTTTTTGAAATTCTGAAGGAGCATTTTTTAATCCAAATGGCATTACATTCCATTCGAATTGACCAAAAGGGACGGTGAAGGCAGTTTTGTACCTATCACTTTCTTTAATCTGAACTTGCCAAAATCCAGATTTCATATCGAACTTTGAGAATATTCTGCCTTGATTTAATCTATTGAGTAAATCTTTTTTATTGGGAATTGGATATCTTATCCATTTGAGAGAAGAATTAAGAGGTTTGTAATTAATTACCAATCTTGGCACACCTCTTTCAATTTCAGCATTTTTATTAACATAGAAAGCAGAACAACTCCAGGGTGATCTACTTTTCCTGATTAATTTTTTACTAAGTAAATCATTTATTTCCTTTTTACAATGATTAAGAACTTCTTGATTCATTTGTGAAGGTCTAGCCTTTGTTGGGATATTTTTTTTCATTAAAGTCAATTTCATATGGAAGATCCACAATATGTGATTTCCTGTCCCAAAATGCATTTGGGAGTGTGGAACAAATTGAGTTTTTTATTTCTGATTCTATTTGAGAAATTCTTGATTTCAAATTTTGATTATCCAGTTGATTTTCAATTTTTTTGAATGTAAGATCATTTTTTAAGTACATTAAATGATTTTCTTTATATCGTATTAAACAATTTAATTCTTCATTTTTTAACTGATTGATATATTTTGTTTGTGGTTTTGTTACGAAATTAAACACAATGTCCTTTTTCAGATACTGCGTTCTAATTCCATTTTCATTTACTATAAATGGTTGAATTTGATTTATGAATGGTGTTCCTAAAATGACATTCTTACTCAAATTTTTTACCAATATAAATGAGGTTTTATAAGAAACATGATCTTTTAATATTTCAGCATTTGATAACTTATATTTGATACTTAATTTGCTTCCTGATGCAGAACTTAGAGATTGACTAGTTTTCTCAAAATATTTTGTTGGAATTAAGCCTTCTCTAATGCAATTCAAGTCAGCACCAATATCAAATAAAGCGAGTGTTTGCAAAACAAATTCATTATTAATTCTGATTGAGACATCAATTATCCATTTTCTTGTAGTGATTTGAACAAGATGCATTAAATAATCATTGATTTTATTTGTGGAATTTTCCTCTTCTTGATTTGAAGTTTCTGATTCACTTTCTTGAATTTTTTGATTTAATTCAAATAATTCCTTTTGAAATTTTATTTGCATTGATTTTAATTCTTTTATTTCTTGTTTTTGAATATTGATTTCCTTTTGTAAATCACTGATTGTTATTATTTGTTTATTTTTCCTTTTATTTCTTTCAAGAATTTCATTAAGGTTATAAGGTAATTTTGGAGTAGGATTTGTATTGATCCTAAATTTGTTTATATATTCAAATTTTTCACTGTCATTTGTCATTTGATCAATTTTTTTAAGAATTGCTTCTTCATTATCAGTTAGCATATTAATTTCTTCTTTTTCTGATTCTGATGATGTGGAGTCCATGTCATTGACTTGGATTCCATCATCGCTGTTATTTTCTGATGATGACTCATTTTCACAAAAAAATTGTAATATGTTTTCCATTGTCTGTTCATCTAAATTTAATTCATTAAGTTTATTATTTATTTTACAAAAGTTTGCTGTGTGACCAATTTTTTTACATTTATAACATCTTAATTGTTTGTACGACTTCTTTTTATATTTTCTATCTTCAGTTTTTCCATAGTTTTGTTTGTTTGAAAATTTTTTAAATGGTTTTCTCTTGAAATTTCTTCGAGGTTTTTTTTTTGTACATTTAGGACAGTTTTGTGATTTATGAGATGATTTTTTATAATTTTTTAATTTCTTACTGATAAAAGAGGGGTCATATTGAGCACAAAAATCACCAAGACTTTGATGTTTTAAGCGCTGTTCATTTTTCAATTGCTTTTGCAGCCTGATTGTGTTACACAAATTGGTTCCAATTTTATTAACATATGATGCTAATTCTCCATACGACAAATTGTCATAAGGAATTTCACCATTGTTTTCTTCCCTGAGTAATTTTCTAACTTGGTCACCTATTAACTTTGGTAAACCAGCTAGGAATTTTTCTTTCCAGAAAGGTTGATTACAGTCATTTCTAAGGAATATCCTTTGAAAGAATATATCCTTGTATTGTCTGAATTCTCCTAATGATTTACATTTCATATTGGATAATAAATCTAGGGTTTTATCCCTAATATGAGAAGGGTCTCCTATGAAATGTTGACTGATTGAGAATATTAAAGTATTGACCATATCTTGAATTGGTTCATTATTCTCATCTAGAATTCTTCTATTATTTTCATCTATTTTACATGATGTAAGAATATTTATCCTCTGTTCTTCAGTGAGATAATTATCCCACCAACCTTTTAATTGTCCTGTGAAACCAGAAATTAAAAGGAGCGCTACTTGATAGTCAGTAACGTTTGGAACAGTTTTATTAGTGTTTGAGAACATGATCATCTGATTAAGAATATTAAGGATTCTTTGTTCCGAGTATCCATCTATATTCCATTCATAGGTGGATCCTATAGAATATTTATTCTGATAATTATCATCCTTTTCTTCGATTAATATATCAGGAGGTGTTGCTCTCTGATAGTATAGTTTTTAAGGTTCTTTCCAATTGATTTTATTAATTTCATCATTGCTTTTATTGATATTTAAAGAAACATTAGACATTGATTCATTTATTGATTCACTATCTGATTTTTCTACTGACTCATTATTGATTGAATCATTATCTAAAGCGTGAATTTTCTCTGAGGGTGTATCTTCTATTACTACACCTTTTCTGATTAAAGTTGGGGTATCTATATTTAAGAAATTTATTGGTTTTGTTGATGAGGAAGTTTCTTCTTTTATTGATTTGTTTTTTAGCATTCTTTTTCTTTTATCTAATGCTTTTAGGAATTATTGACTAGGATTTTTAGGCATTTCAAATGGTTTGAACAAAGGAGTATTTTTATTGATTAAAACTTTCTCTCTTGTTTTATTAATTTCAATATTTATTGTATCTTCTATTCTATTTAATTGTTCTCCTATAGTATGTAAATGTTGATTGGTGTAATTATTTTGATTTATTATTTTTTTTGTTCCTGATCCTTCTTCTTCTGATGCATTTTTAAATGGAGTTAAACTGATTTCTGTATTTTTATGAATCATTTTTATATTACTTAATGGTGGATGATTTGATTCTATGATTTGCCCATCACTAAGTTTCCACTTATAACAATTATTAATAACATTGATCTCTTTAGATTTCAGATAATAATTCTCGAACCATTCAAAGAAATATATCTGAGCACCAACTTCTTCCAGGAAATTATAATATTCCTCTTTTATTTTTATTTTCATATGACCAAACGTTTCAAAATACCAATTTCTAATCTTTTCATTCTTCTGAGAATTGAATTCCTGATTCAAGAGTATTCTATTTGGTACAAAGGATTCTTCTAAAATATTTAATTCTGAATCTCCTAATTCTGAGAATGAAGGTTCTCCATGTTCTGGTTCATTAGGTTGGTAAACTGGTTGAGTTATGCCAGACCTATTATGAACAATTCTTGAAAGGGATGGATTTTCTTGAGTATTTGGTTGTCTGTCCTGTTGATTGTTAGTTTGATAAGGAGTATAAATGATAGGAGGAGGATTAGGAAGGTCTACTGATCTTCTTGATGAAGATGTCATAGATCTTATTTCTAGTGGTCTTCTTGGCTGATCAAATGATTTTCTATTAAACTGAATGGTTACCTTACCATCAGGATGTTGTACTACATTTGATGGTTCGGTATTGTATATTGGTTTTTTAGGAAATGGGTTTTCTACTTCCCAATGTTTTGGTAAATTGACTTCCGACCATTGGATCATTTTTGGGACTGATACATTGGCTTTGGTTAGATCTGTTTGAATAAGTAGAGTCTGACCTCTCTTATCCATTTTATATGCCTTAGAACCAAAAGCAGTTTTCATTAATTTGAAATATATTCTGTATATTACTACCATTGGTATTGATCCTTCTACCATTTTATAATTATGTGTTTTGATTTGAAGAATTAATGAACTCGTGATTGTTTTATCCCTAAGGGCTAGGGTGATATTTGGATGACACTCAAATTGGATTGGTCCACTACTGAGACTGGTTTCAATAGAAGCATGAATGGACCTTTCATATATTAATTCTCTAGCATCTCTGAGAACCATACAAATTGAAGTATCTAAGCCTAATTTGGTAAGAGGTTTTGCTCCTACTTGAACTAAGCCTAAATGCATATAATTCCAATCTTTTGCATATCTCTTTATTGATTCTAGATTTAGGAGTGTGATTGTTGTTAGACCATCAGAAACAGGAATATCCTTTTCTTTTGTAGTTATAATATAATCGTTTTTTCCAAAAATTTTCCATTTGCCTATTTGATATATCTGATCGTATGATGTTTTTGGTATTTTCCATTCATCAATTGCTTTGTCAAAGTTTTTTATATGTATTTCATCTTGATTATTCAACATTGATTCCTCGGATTGCTCTGTGGGAGCAAAACTAGAAGAGGACATAGATCTTTTAAGTAAATTCATATTTTCAAACGAGACTAATTTTTCTAAACCTTATAGATCTAGATCACGAGACTAAATTGAGTTTAATATTGTGATTTCCAATCTACTTATTAAACAACCCCCTATCTAAATAAAATCATATCATATAATATACTTGATATCTATGAGAAAACCCATACTAAATTTTTTTTTAATATATATATATATATATATATCTTACATATATTACGTTAGAGGACCAAGTATAATATAAAATGATTATAATAACAACTATATAAAAAATGTAACTTCAAAAATTCCCTAAGCTAAATATATTTATATATACTTATATCTACATCATTATAAGTAAATATAATATAATATACTTATCCAAAAAAATCAAAACACTAATCGAAATTGGGCGAAAGGAACTAGACTCGATGTACCGTGTACAGCGAGTGTACGGACAAAGTGGTTATTAGCTCCTGCAGTGATGAAGTGTGCTACAACAATGGACGGTGATGTAGCAAGAATGGGCGGCCGTAGCATGTACTGTAGTGTTTGTGGAAAGTATGATGAGAGTGTGTTGGTTGCTTGTATGCCGTGCATGAGCTTGATCTGTTCGCATAGACAGTGGCGATTAACAGTGGTGCATGGTTCGTGAATCAGGGGGCAGGGGCTATCTTGGAGTCTTGCCGTTGGTGGTATGCATACTGTGTATGGGTTATTCGTTGGTGGTGGTACAATGGTTCCATGTGAGTGGTGTAGTGGTTTCATGTGAGTGGTGCGATGTGGGGGATCATGTTCTTCGGAAGATCGGAGATGGTGGCCTTGTACGTAGCGAAGCGCAGATAGAGGCTTGTCGTGCGGTCTGGTTAGTTTGTATGGCCGCGAAGGAGAGTGGATTGCAGTTGGCGTTGGTTTTGGTCGGCGAAGATACTACACGGTGTCAGATTAGTGTTGATCGAAAGCAGTTACAGAAGAGATATTGATTAAAGTACAACTTGTCTAAACTTGTCTAAATTGCCACCGATGCCGGAGAAGAAAACCAAAATGGATTGTCGGCCTACGGAATGCTAGATAACTTAATATAAACAGAAATAACAGAGCTTTTCGCCTTCGCTGGATACATAGATTTAAACTCCGAAATAGGGAATGTTCATTGAAGAAGAAGGAAAGGAATAGCAGCTCACCAACAGCGATGGAACTCGGAGTTTTAGAGAAACATTCATGCGTCGCTGTCAGAGTCGTTGTTGCAAGAGGAATTAGGGAGTAAGAGAGGGGGATCAGATTGTGTTGGATTGTGAGGATAGATCGTGTGTGTTAAAAAAAAAATTTTTTTGTTCCCCTTTGTCTCGAATGATCCGTATTTATAAATTCCGAAAGGAATTTTTTGTATCAAATCATATTTATTTTATCTATTTTGATAAAAATTAAATTAGATCTAAATCTTTTATATCAATTTAGATCCAATTTAATAAAAATTAAACTAGATTCGAATGATTTTGATTAGATATTTCAACTCACTTTTTGTAAAAAATAAAAAGATAGAAATAAAAAACACATAAGTGTTTATTGAGATTCGAACCCATAACCTTAAGTCATCTCAATATCAATACTCCAACACTTATTCATTAGACTATTAGTCTATGTCTTGATTTTTATTATAGTTAAATTGTACTTAGGCCAAGCGACTCTTTAAAATAATTATTTGAACTAAGCCAAAGCCAAAGCCAAAGCCAAAGCCAAAACTATTTGTCCTTAAAATAATTTACTTCTTAAAAAATCTTTATAATTTTTTTCTTTTCTCCTTTTTTTTTTTATCTTCATCATTTTTCAAATTTTTATTATTTTTTGAGTTGAGACCCCATTTTAAAAAACTAAAACTATAATGACTAGGGGCAAAAATCGAGTGTCTACACTTAGTAATAACAACGATGAAGAAGTTATTAAAGTTAAGAGGAACTCTAATGGGCTACCAAGTAAAGATGTAGTGTTTAAAGTATATTTAGAGAGTCATAATGATGATATTCCTCAATGTGATGGTTATTGCAAAGTGGAGGATCATGAGTTAAATGAACCCAACTACTCAGATTTCAAAGAGGAATGTAGTTATGAATGGTCAGGTAGGGAAAATAGTGATGACCTTAAGAAAATGAGTAAATATCCTTTCTACAAAAAGGGAACTAGTATGCCTTTTTTTTTTTTGTGCTGGGATGATTTTTAGATCACTTAAGTAGTTCAAAAATGCCATATCGTAGTACGAGGTGAATGAGAAAAGGAATATTGATATTATGAAATCTAGCACATCGATAGTAAAAGCTCGATGTGGTAAATTAGGTGGTTGTCCTTAGTTTATTTCTTGCGTTAAGAAGAAATAAATAGGATACTTCTACATTCACACTTTGCATGACCAATATACATGTGGAATCACCTTTCAGAGTAAGAAGGTAAGTAGCAAGTAGTTGGCAAAATGATTTGGTGCCACAATTAGGTCATGCCTACTGCTAAGCTTGCATAATTGAAGGAAATGGTGAAGAACAAAATTAGGGTGGATGTACACATTACAAAAGTGAAAAAAGCTAAGTAAAAGGTGTTGGATGAGTTTGTTGGTAAGTATATGGAGGAATACGAAAGACTATGGGATTACACTTATGAGTTGCATAAGACAAATCTTGGGACAATAGTCAAATTGATTCCAACCTAAATGCCCCTTACTAGTTTAGTAGATTTTATGTATGTATGGATATATGTAAGAAAGGTTTTCTAATGGGTTGTCGAAAAGTGATGGGCTTGGATGGTTACTTTCTAAAGACCATTTACAAAGGAGGGTTATTGCATGTTGTTGGTAAGGATGCTAACAACCAAATGTTCGTGATTACATAGGTTATAGTGGCAGTTGAGAATGAAGATACTTGGATATGGTTCCTTAGATTATTGGCTAGTGACTTTGGCATGGGGCCAGTTGAAATCTGCCTTAATTGTATTTTTTAGTAACTTATCTATATAATTGTTGAGTTAACTGTGCAATGTAAGTTTGACTTCTAATGCTGTAGCTTATACTGAAAAGTGTTGTTAGTGTTATTGTTTATTGTGTTGGCTTAAATAGTTGAACTGTGCTCTTTTTATAGTATTTTTGGTGTAGTATCCTATGCTCTTTCTTTTGTCGCCATATAATGGAAGGCGATGTGAGTCTATCTCAATAGTGTATTATATCTAATACACTATGTGATTTATGAAAAGTTATGTGGACTTTATACAGCCTTTCTTATACTTGTTCATTATGTCATAAGTTATGTAGACTTTCTCTCTTTTTGTAATGAATGAAATTAGCATTTCAACCTCACAACTCACTCATTTCTTTATAATAATATAAGCTGCAAGTCTTCCAAATAAACCTTGACTACTAAAGCTCATCATAACGAATAAATAAAACTTGTACGAATAATGAATGAATTCATAAAATTGTATAATCCATGTTGACACTTGAATATTCCTTCAAGAATTCTACTCTTTGATTTCAATATTTTCATTATATCATGGAGACATTGCAATGTTTTAAACTAAATTTCATATTCATAATTGCATTGATTTTTCAATAAAACACAAAATAACATTAAGTTGTCTTCAACACAAAATGACATCTTACCTTGTTTAAAAAAAGGCCACATATTTCAATTTTTCCAAACTAATTACTTTGATCAGTACACTATTTTCCTCATTTCATTTGCTGCAATAAAATATCCAAATAGCACCATAATAGTTATCATGAACCATGTAACCAGCAATGCCTTTTTAAAGAGCATCTTTGATCTTTTCTCAACCCAGAGTTTTTCATTCAAAACCATAAACTCATGCTTTAGTTCTTTTAACTCTACAACATCATATCCCCATTAAGCAACTAAGAATGACTTCCACTACACATTTATAGAATTTGCAATTAACCCATTTGTGAAAGTTACATCCTCCCTCCTTCTACAAAGGGTAAGTCATGAACCTTCTCCCTTTGACCATTTCGTATCCATGAAATCAACATATGAGCTTGTATTCTACAATAACTTTTCACAATGCTCATGGGACTTGACATTAGGGGGTTATCTACAGTATTCAAACTTCCTTCTTCATCTTTTCTTCTCTATGAGTTTTGATGGTTCCTTCACATCGATTTTAACATTTTTTCAAATTTTTCTATCATATGATTATAAAGTAGGTTGATTTAGGGTTAAGGTTTCCTTCAAATATGGATTTTCATTGCACTTGGATGGAGAATATTAGGGCTTCACAACATAAACTTAAGAAGTGGGATTAGGGTTAAGGTTTTCACATGAGAGGATTCACCATTGATTTCTATCTTTCATTTCTAGGTTTTTGTTTTGATGTGTTAGGTTGTTTAATTATGTTGTGGTACCAATCGCTAAGAAAGGGGTGACATATGGCTACTAATATCATGCGAGCTAGGAGTGGGTTTAAATCATAAGATGGTCCAAAAGATAAACAGAAATTGAGGTTTAAGCAAGGATCCTTGTGTACCGACGGTGGATATCACTCATCAATACCTCACATAAGCTAATGTTACACTTGATATGAGGCACAAGTGTGATTTGAGGGTACTCGCCATTAATTCACACTCATAATGGACTAGATAAGAGTAAACGAGAGCAAGCAAATGATACTCAACTTACGAAGGAAAGTATGTCTGAAAGTTCAATATTATTATTCTAATTGATTTATTGTTGCAGCTATTATATTTTATAAGTATTTATATGACCTAATTAGAGTAAATCCTAGGTATATGTAATTTATAAAAAAGGATTCCTACTAAAAAGAAAAAAATACATAGTTTGTAAGGGTAAAGTTGTAAATAGGAAAAAAAGATATTTGATTACAAAAAGGATAGTATAGATGTCAAAAAATGAGGCATGTATCAACTATCCATTCTATGATCCCCAAGATGGTGTTTGCCAAGCAGAATAAGTTTTGAGTAGATCAAGTCGGGATTAGATGATTGGTAAGTCAGTAGTTCCGAACTGAGGAAGGATTAGTCTAGGGGGTGGCCTATTGTCTAGTCAACCTCAACTAGTCCGCTCGAAATTGGGTCAACTTGGCCTTAGTGTTATGTTAGATTGACAACAGGTAGGTTTAGTGCTTGACCTTGGATTGATATGTTAGGAAGAGGTCCATTCGGCAATAGGTCAAACACCTCTAAAGTCTCTTGAATGTGATGAAGAGTAGAGTAATTCGGCAGGTCATATTGAAGAATGCATCGTTCTTCAAGGCTCAACTCTCCTTGGACAGCTTGGTGAACCATATGGGCGAGTCCTCGGGCTTGAGAGTAAATGATTGGTCCATGATCCCTATCATCCTCTTTAAGCTGTTTGAGATTTGGGATCAAATCTGGCTTAGCTAATTGTTGCTCATCCTCGGGGATATATGGATGGAGGTTAGCAACATTAAAGAAATCTGAGACCCCATAGTCTTTAGGAAATTCAATTTTGTAGGCATTAAGATTGATCCTTTCAATCACTTTAAATAGTTAATCGGCCCTAGGAGATAACTTGCTCTTTCTCAAACTTAGAAATTGATCTTTACTGAGTGCATTGAAACTAAATCACTAAGCTAAAATTCTTTGTTCTTTCGTCCTTTGCCTCGTCTCTTAAGCTTGGTGGCAACTCGACCCAGTTGTTTTATGACATTTTGGTACATGGCTTTAATGGCCTTAGATCTCTCTACAGTTGGTTGATCTTCATTTTGGCCTGAAAAGGGCGCCTAATCTAGTGGAAGCTTAAGGTTGAATCCATAGGCAATCTCAACTGACAACATGCTTTTGGTATTGTAGGTGGTCCTATTGTAGGTGAACTCAATTATGGGTAAGCATTGATCTCAATCAGTTATGTTCCAACCAACAACAACTCGGAGTAGAGTTCCCACTATCCTCTTGATAGCTTCAGTCTATCCATTTGTTTGTGGATGGCAGGGCATGCTGAATAATAGTTTGGTTTCCATTCGCCTCCATAATAATCTCCAGAAGTAGCTCATGAACTTTAGATCCTAATTTGAAACAATGGTCCTAGGCACTTTATGGAGCTTGGCGACCTCTTATAAGAAAAGAAAAGAGATAGCGGAAGTATCATTAGTTTTGCAATAGAGCACAAAGTGTACCATCTTGCCACATCGATCCATGACCACCATGATAGAGTCCTTCCCTCGAGACATCTTCGGCAATCCTAACATAAATTCCATACTCAACTTAGACTATGGTTTAGTTGAGATTGGCAAAGGTAAATATTGACCTTGCTTAGCTTGGCTTAGCTTGACTCGACTCGACTCTTTACCCTTCGACAAGTGGCACATCATTTCAATATGGCTTAGACATCTCTCATCATCCTTAGCGAAAAGAATCTACTCATGGCTTTGGTGCTTGCCAAAATGTTTAGATAATCCTCCACCATGCATCTCGTTCATCAATAGTTCTCACTTAGAATAGGTTGAGATACATAATCTCATCGTTCTAAATAAGTATCCATCTTCCCTATAATAGTCATTAAGTGTTTGGCCTTCTTCACATCAGGCATAGATTGGATTAAAATGTGGATCCTCAACATACAAATCCTTAATCATAGAGAAACTAAGTAACTTAGTTTGCAACTTGGTTAAGAGGGAATATCATTTCGTTAGGGCACCAGTCATTGCATTCTTCTTACCGTTCTTGTACTTCACAACATAAGAAAATCCCTTCATGAATTTTACCTACTTAGCTTGTCTCCGGGACAACTTAGGCTGGCTCTATTGACATCTCAAAGATTCATGATTGGTGTAGATAACAAATTCTTTAGGTAACAGGTAATGATGTTAGATAGTTATAGCTCAAATTAAGGAGTAGAACTCCTTGTCATACGCAGAGTTGTTGAGTGTAGCTCCTCTAAGCTTTTCATTGAAGTAGGCAATAGGTCGGCCCTCCTGCATCAGCACAGCACCTATGCCTAGTTCGGATGCGCTATACTCTACCTCAAATGCTTTGTTAAAGCTTGGTAGAGCTAAGACAAGGGTGATAGTTAGCTTCTTCTTTTCCTCCTTAAAACTCTTTTGTTCCTTCTCTTTTCACTTGAACTCAACATTCTTCTTTAATAGCTTGGTAAGTAAAGCTACAATAGTGTTGATGTTCTTTATTGTTGAGCTTGGTTTTTCACCCTCTCGGTTTTTTTTTTTTTTATAAAATTAGGTCCTCTCTAAACCGATCAATATTAAACCCTACCCATTGAATACCAATCCTCAACTAGGGTTTAAAGAAAACTATTCCTTTTTTTAAAACGATTTTGGAGTCGCCACCTAATTGAAGTTGGAAAAAAATCGTTAAGTTATAACCAATTTGGTGGATTGGTTATAACTTAGCCACTAATCTAATGATTAAAACTGATTTTACAAAATGGTTTTTGGAAACTAGAGATTCAGGTTCGAGGGTTAGGAATTTTACACCTTTGCAAGTATCATTGACTTTCCAAAATTAGAAATAAAATTAAAAATCACCCTTTAATTTTGACAAGACTTAATTTAATTGGATAAACAAAACAATCTAAATTAAATGAAAAGGGAAATTAGGTTTTTTCGTTTTTTACTGTCGCCTCGTAAGTGCCTACGTACCCGCTATTTGAGATCAGACGTACATAGTTTTTTTTATGAAAACTTTAGCGGGTAGTTTTGTTTTAATTTTAAAAAAAAACGATCGAGTTTACGTTTTACTCAATTTTGGTTTATTTAAGATAATTTCTAAAAAAGAGTCCTAAATTGAATTTTATTTTTTCAAAATTCTATGTGATCTTAATTTGGAAAATGGTTGATTTATTTTTTATTATTTTTGGAAAATCAACTTTCTAAGTGACAAAAGAAATAATAATCTTTATTCTTTCTATTTACTTATTTATTTTTATTTTTATTATTTTTTATTTTATATATTATTTTACGTATTCTATCTATTTTTACTTTTTAATAAGCTAAAAATAAAAGGTATTCTTTTTCTTCTTTCTCTTTTTTTTTTACTCTTTTTTTTCTACTTTTTTCAGTTTTTCTCTTCTTCTTTTTTTCTTTTTCTTCTCTATTATTATTATTTTCTATTACGTTTAAATAAAACAAATAAATAAACAAAATAAAACAACAAAAAATATATATAAAAACTTCAGATGAATTCAGACGCATGGGTCGGGCTTAAGCGGGTTGGATGGGTCGAGCTAGATTGGGTCGAGTCAAATCGGATTCTCCTTCTTCAAGCTTAGTGATAGTTGGAAGGTATAATCCCAATCAATTTGAACAGATTTTCTTGGGGATGAAGGCAGATTTATGAGTTTTAGATTGGACCTAGGTGGGTAGGCCAAGTGTTGTGGTGTTTGGTGGTAATTTAGGTGGCTGTTGGAAGTGGTAGTCGGTAGCAGTGGTGGTTCGGCTATATGGGGGTTGCTGGGTGTGAGAGTAAGGTGTGGTGTGAGGTTTTAAGGTGTGGGGAGCTCAGTTGTGTGACTAGTTTAGGCTTCTAGAATAGTTGGAATGGTGGCTCGACGAGAGAGAGAGAAGCGGCGGTGAGGGTTTAAATTGTGGTGGTTCAGCACGGCTACTGTGAGGTACGGTAGAGGTTAAAAGAGGTCAGGTTGGAGAGCCCAAACTAAGGGGAGCTTAGTCGTGGTGGTGGTTGGACTGGGTTTTGAGTAGAGAGAGAGGATCGAAGAGAGAGAGAGAGTAGGTTAGAGACAGAAAGTGATCATAGGGAGAGAGAGAGGTTGTCTTAAGTGATTTTGTTTGTTGTCTATGATCATGTCGCCTCCATGATCATCAATTTATACACAAATTCATCCCAGAAACAAAGGAAAGTTAAAATTGAATTTAATGAAAAATGCCTGAAAAACTTTTTTTTTTTTTCCGATTTTTGAAAGCTGATATGAATGTGCTTTTGACTGAATCCGGACTTGTTCTTAACACCAATTCGAAGCCTACCATATCTAGTACAAGATTGATGCAAGAAACTATGTGCTTGTGTGTAGAATTTGTGCAAAAATTGAAGCTAAAGTAGAGGGAGTGGGTTGTTCTTGAGAAGGAAAGAGGAGGAAAATTGGAAGAAAATGGGGGAAAACTAATGGAAAGCACTAACGTAGCGCCACGTTAGTCAATTTATGAACCTTGACCTATCACGTGTCATTACATGACACGTGGCAGATGACGTGGCATGCCATGTGGCGCCACGTCAGCAAGATCGTCTAATCCAATGACGCCATGTGTTGGGATACGTAGCGCAACCAAATTTTAACACGTAGCAGTGTACTAGCTAAAAAAATAAGAAAAAGGCCTCCTTACCTTTGTCAAGATTCGAACTCAAAATCTCATGCTCAATGCTGATGTTATGTCCATATACTTAACCGTTAGACCGTTAGCTTGTGCCTTATCCATATGTGTAAATTGCACATATGCCTACGTTAGCCTAGGCTAGATTTAAATCTAAACTCAAGTATAACTATCCTTTATTCAAATTTATTTAAATTAAAATCTTATCCTATTCAAATGATTTAAAAAATGTATTATATTCTAAATTCTTTACTTTTTAAATTTTCTGTAACTTTTCAAATTTCTTATATATTTTCCTAAATTTTTTATTTTCTTGTATTTTTTCTAAATTTCTTATTTTTTATGTTTTTTCCTATTTTCCTTTTTTTTTTGTATTTTTCTAGAATTCCTATTTTTTCTAAATTTCTTCATTTTTGGGGTTTTCTTTAATTTCCTTTTTTTTTTTGAAATTTTCTAATTTAGGGCCTACTGAGAAAAGAAAGAAAAATAATAAAAATGAAATAAATAAAAACAAACAAAGGGGGGCAAAAATTAGGTGTCTATACTTATAAATCAGTGACAAAATGATGCCAGGGCATAGAAACTTCACATGTTAGTTGAATAGGTTAGCATAAGCCATTCATTAATTGCTCTTACTTTCTCATCATCAACTCGAATATCACCACCACTCATAATAAATGCCAGAATGATTACTTCAGGTTGGCAGAAGTTACATTTGTTTAGATTGGCATAAAGCTTCTCAACTCGGAGTTTTGAAAAGACTACTTAGAGGTGCTCATAGTGAGTCTCCAAGTCAGGGCTGTAAACTAGAGTGTCATTAAAATATACCACCACAAATTTCCCTATCGGTTCCTAAAGTAAATAGTTCATCAGTCTCATGAATGTGCTCGATGCATTCAATTGTCCGAAAGGCATTACAAGCCATTCTATAATCCATTGCTTGTCTTGAATGTGGTTTTCTACTTATCTCCTTCTTGCATTCGAAGATATGATATCCAGATTTGAGATCAATTTTAGAGAATACTCTTGCTCCATTCAATTCGTTAAGTATATCATCAAGCCTTAGTATAGGATACCTATACTTAATGGTAATGCGCTTGATTGTTCGGCTATCCATACATGTTCTCTATGTCCCATCCTTCTTTGGCACCAACAGAGTTGGTATGATACACTCGCATGTACCCTCTCTAAATCAGCTCATCTACCTTCCTCTATAGCTTAGTAGCTTGTCCAGGATTTAGTTTATAGGCAGGTTTGTTTGGTAGAGTGGCTTCTAATTGCAAGTCTATCACATGTTCAATGTTTGAGATGGGAGGCAGTCCTTCTAGCAGTTTACTTGGGAATAAGTTAGCAAACTCATCCAGTAATGACTTTACCTTGGCAGGTAACAAGTCCTCCTTTGATCATCTTATCTCAAGCAACTTTTCGACCAGTAGATAGGTTGGCTCTTTAAGCTTCATCTCTATTTTTAGCTTAGCTCGAGTCATTACCAAGGCTTCTTTTTTCAAAACTCAACTCAGTTGAGTCTGCATATTTTTAACTTGTTTGGTAGTCATTGGGCTTTACTTTACCATCCTGCTCTCGTACTCTAAGGAACATGTGTCCTTCTATCCATCATATACCACATTCAGGTCAAACATCCATTGTTGTCTAAGAAGAATATGAGATGCACTCATGGATAACATTACAAAGCACTTCATCTCGATAGTTTCTAATACTGATCAGTGTAGTTACTTGTTTATTTATTTATAAGGCTCCTTATCACTAAGTCAATGTAGTTTATAAGGCTTGGGGTAAGGCTTGGTCAACAACTTTAACTACTAGACCATAAATGCGGATGCTACATTAGTATAGCTGCCGCTATCAACAATTAATGCAAACTACGACCCATTCACCTTGTAGCTGATGTGAAATAAACTCTCTCGCTGCTCATCCTCTAGCACAAGACTCATACTCATAGCTCTCCTCAATGCCATGGTCATGAGCATAAAATTGCCTTCCTTACTATAAATGATCTCCTCCTCCTTAAATAACTCAACTTGTTCGGTCTAGTTTAGCTCTCTCACCTTGATAAGGATAAAATTACTCTACACTTTTAAGACATATTTAGGCATAAATTTATCATAATTATGTTCATTTCTTAAGTTCTTGGTACTTGATTGTGTAATGTATTGATTTAAGATAAATTGAGAGTAAAGAAATGAAGTTTACATAAGAATAATGAATTTTAAGGTAATCATGGCCATGAGAAGAAGAAAACCTTAAAGTAAAACTAAGATGCACTCTATTATGGGCATAGTAATGAAATATTGGAATGGTTAGCACCGATCACGCTCTCCATCACTAGCGTAATTGAGGAAGTTCTATTGATCCTCTTATTTGTTACGCCCGTGATTGTACATCAGGAGGGTTATCACTCCCTCGATCACGAGCATAATGAGATGTAATGAAGCGACGAGGAGTTTATGTCTGTAATCACGATTATGATTAGTGTAAATTTTTGTTTTTCAAGACTATCACACCCCAAGTCACAGGCGTAATGGGAACAAATATAACTGTTCTTCTTTAACTTTTTCACATGAACCAGTATGTGAAACATGCCTTAATATTATGTGGTGTCTTGAAGTAGTATATTTCAAGCCCTTTGATGAAAAGAATATAAATGTACCACAATTTTTAGACAAAAAGGAATATATTATATTAGAACCAACATCATCATAATCAACACCATTAAAATTTCTTCTTCTTATTCTTATTGTGGTTATATTGTAACGTGAGTTTGTGTATTGTTCTTCACTAAATTCAAGAGAATTGCGAAGAATCTAGCATTTGTGTATTGTTGTATCAAGATTCTTCAAGTTAACTAAAAGGGGTTTCCTTCTTCTTTCATCTTTTATATTATGTTTTATTTCATTTTTTCTATTTCTTTGTGCTCGTTCTTTATCTATCATGTGTGAGTAATAATTTAGGATTTACAAAGTCATTTTAACATGAATGTAATTTGATTTGTTCTTATTCTTAATAATTACGAATTTCTAGTGATTAAAACTTTATACAAGTTGAGATAATGTAGTACATAGCATAATCTTGCAATAGATCTTAATGGAATATGTTGAGAAATGATTCCACTGAGTAGATCTTATTCACTAGAATGAACTACTCCTGCTAATAGAGATATTATTAGGAAGCTTGCTGTAATCTTAACTTGTCCATTCCTTTAAAAGAGATTCTAAAGAACACAATCGAGATTAGAATTGAGTAATTATAAGAAGAATACTTATGGATAGAGAATTCCTGTAGATGAGTAATTGTTAGGATAGATAGTTTATAATTCATGATAAGATGATGGAGTAAATCTACTTTGTAGTTTGTTGTTTTCGTGTTATAATCTTGTTGTTGTGTTTTCTTAGTGTAATAGTAGAATTAGCATTGTTTAGTTGTAGAAATTAGTTTAATTAAATTGTTTGATTGTTTGATTCTCTAGTTAATAGGAAGAATAATCAGTATTAGTGTTTGAATCTTTTCCCAATAGAGACGACCCTATACTTATCTATACTAATAAACGATAAGTATACTTGCCTATTTAACAAAGTAAAGGATAAAATATAGGATTTTAAATTGTAAGACTTAATAGCTTTATTTAGAGGCGATTATGTCATGGGCGGATTATGTCACTCGATCCCGTACGACACTTAGCGTTCCTGACCACATTAAGAAAGGCTAAGTCAGCCTGTAATACACTCACAAAGTTTAGAGAGAGAAAGTAGAGAGAGAAACTTTGAAGGTATGTGTATTCACTCAAATGACTTCTATCTTACATTTGAGGGAAACACCCATATATATACAGAAAGCCTTTACAATTTAATTGTTAAGATCAATTCGATCTAACAATTACAGCTGACTCCCAACTACCACATTCACCTACCCCATCTACTACTATACAAGATTTTGGACTTCTTTGGAACCTTCTGGAGCTTTTAATATTCTATAAGCTTTAGGGGGCTTGGGCTTTAGTCTTGGGCTTTAGGAACCTCCTGGGAATGGCTCATTTTGGGAGGTTCGTAATATTCTCCCTCACTCAATCCATCTCTCCTTCATCATGGAACTTTTGAATCTTGTCTTTGAATTGCCATAGTGCTTTGGCTGGTTCTCAACTAGCCTCACTCTCTAGTCTTCCCTTCCACATTACCATATACTCATGTTTGGGAGTCTGTCCACGTCTCTTCACATGTCTATCAGCTATGATTCCTTCAACTTCCTTATCAAATGAATCCCGTACTCCTATTAGGGCCCTTTGTGATATAGCTCTTATGGGGTCTTCCTCATCCTTATGGAATGGTTTTAGCATGCTCATATGAAAAACCGGGTGGAATTTCAGTTAGTCCCAGAGTTGCCTTATGTTCAACTTTGTTTTATTGGTACATGAGACAAGTTTGGACATAGCTCTCAACATCTTCCCTTCTGTATGGCCAAAGATACTTTTCCCCCACTAAGGCTTGGGTACGATGTATTCCTGGATGACCTGCCCATTTAGAATCATGACATTCTCTAAGTATCTCCCTTCTTAGGTTTGAGGATTGGGGTACGTAAATTTGATGTCCCTTTGTATATATTAGTCCATTCTCTTGCCAAAACCTCCTTGTTTTCTCTTCTTAACATTGGATCAATAAAGCTTTAGCTTGTTTATCACTCTCCATCCCTTCTTAAATTCTATCAATGAAGTTGCTTTTAGGTTTGCTGATGGCTGCTAACTCAACCCTTTAGCTCAAAGCATCCACCACGACATTAGTCTTACCTAACTTATGTTCAAGGTCGACATCAAATTCTGCTATGAAAACTTGCCATCAGGCTTGCTTAGGAGATAGCTTCTTTTGAGTCCGAAAATAGCTAGTGGCCATATTGTCAGTTTTGACCACAAACCTCTTCCATAACAAGTAGTGCCTTCATACCCGAAGACAGTGTACTATTGCCGTCATCTCCTTTTCATGCACTGGATATCGCTTCTCTGTGTCATTCAGCTTCTGGCTCTCAAATGCCACAGGATGTCCTTCCTGCATTAAAACCCCTCTAATAGCAAAATCACTAGCATCTGTACATACCTCAAAAGGTTTGCTAAAGTTAGGAAGGAGAAGGACTGACTCCTTAGTGATTGCCATCTTCAAGGTCTCGAGTGCTTGTCGTCTATTTGTACTCCAAACCCAAGGGGTATTCTTTTTTAGTAAGTCTGTCAATGGGCTCGCTATCCTCGAATAGCCCTTAATGAATCTTCTATAGTAATTCACTAAGCCAATGAAGGATCTCAACTCAGTAGGCTTGGTGAGCTCCTTCCAATCCCAGATGGCCCGTACCTTTCCTTTGTCCATTCTAATCTTTCTTCTCCCCACTATGTGACCAAGGAACGTTACCTCTTCTTATGTAAAAGCACATTTCTCTAGTTTCAGATATAGATCATTTCTTCTCAAAGCTAAGAAAACTGAGCGAAGGTGCTCTATGTGTTCCTCCAATGTCTTACTATAAATCATAATATCATCCAAGTATACTACTACACATTGATCAAGAAAGGGGGCCAAAATACGATTCATAAGTGTACAGAAAGTAACTAGGGCATTGGTAAGGCCGAACGACATAACCAGGAATTCAAAAGCACCATACCTTATAACACAAGTGGTCTTGGGTTCGTCTCCTTTTGCAATCCTCACTTGGTGACATCCCGACCGTAAATCCAATTTGGAGAAGTATCTAGCTTCTCCCAACCTGTCGAATAGGTCTGATACCAGTAGAATGGGATACTTATTCTTTATAGTAACCTTATTTAGGGCTCAATAATCAATACACATTCGGAGTGATCCATCTTGTTTCTTCTGAAAGAGTACAGGAGCTCCAAAAGGTGCCTTTGAAGGCCTAATGAAACCTTCTTTTAGTAATTCCTTCAATTGTTGCCTTAACTCTTATAATTTTAGAGGTGACATCGTGTATGGGATGGTGGTGGGCGGCGCGCGGCTTGGCTCCAGGTTCCAATTCTATCACATGGTCCATCTCTTTTCTTGGTGGTAACTTCTTGGGCAACATTGGTGGCATTATATCCCTAAATTCTTCTAATATCTCCCCCACTTGAGGTGGAACCCTTTCTTAACTAATAGTCTCTTCCCTGACTTTTAAGGTAGCTAAGTAAGTGATTTCATTCTTCTTGAGTCCCTTTTCCAATTGCATAGCCGATAAGAATTTGGTGGCTTAACCTACCTTTGTTATGACGGGGACTACATATTGTGAGTTGTGATCAAGTACACAAATGTAGTTAGCCTACGGTACGATAAGTGCATCAATGCGATCTAGGAAATCCATTCCAATCACAAACTCAAAATCATCCATTGGCACTACTTCAACCGTCCCCTTTCCCTGCTAACCCCCAATATGGAGCTCCATCTCCCTAGTTACTCTAATAGTAGGAACTTCTTTTGAGTTAATTGTTTTGAGCCATGTTTTGGTCACCTCCACTTTTAGCCCCAACTTCTTTGCTGCCATATTAGAAATGAAAAGATGAGATGCTCCTGTATCTACGAGGGCATTAAGTTTCTTACCTACTACCAATACTTTGGTATACATCAATCCTTTTCTTTCGTTAACTTGAGACTTCATAGCATTAAGTAGACGAATTGACCTTAACTAAGCCTCATCCCCTTCATCTGAGCTTTCACCTGCTATTGGTGTCGCCAATCTCTCTTTCTTCGGACACTCCCTGGCATAATGGGGACCATTACAGAAATAACATTTCAATTCATGTGGTTTCCATCTTTCCCCGTCTCCCCCTTTATGAGTTCTACCTCGATCGTTATCTCTTTCCTCTACTTTGGTTTTCTCTTTGGAAGAACTCTCACTCTTTTCCCTTTCAGCTCCCCCTTTCCATCTTCCCCCTGTGATCTTAAGATCTATCTTCAGAAATTCCATTAGGCCTTTAGCAACTGCTATAGCCTTGGAAATGTCTTCCACTCCCCTTCGCTCCAGTGCTAATTTAGCCCAAGGCGTTAAGCCATTCACAAACATTACCAAAGCATCTTCTTGGTTGAGGTCTGGGATCTCTAACATCAACTTTGAAAATTCCTTTACGTATTGCTTTATGTCACCCTTAGGTGACACAATTTCACCCTTATGGGTTAGGTGACACAATTTCACCTTTACTTCCTTAGCAACATTTTGAGGGGAGAATTGGCCCTTCAACTCTTGTACAAAGTTATCCCATGTGTTGATATTAGCTACCTTCCTACGCTACCATACCATAGCAGAGTCTTTCAGATACATGGTAGTAGTACGTACCTTTCCAGCATTATCTAAGATTCCTACAATGTTAAAGTATTGTTCCACTCCTTATAAGAAGTTATCTACTTCTCGAGCGGACCGCGTTTTGTTAAAATGCTTTAGCTTTGGAACATCGACCTTATGGCCCATCTAGACAATTACTCCATTTACAATAGCAATTTGACAAGTCGTCAATTACATCTTAAGATCTTCAATCTCCTGATGCATGGCTACTACCACTATATCAATCTTAGCTTCATAAGCCTCTTCCTTAGTTTCTAAAGCCGTGACTCGGGCTTAGAGAGCATCACCCTTCTCTTCAATAACGTTTCCATGTTGCCTAAGCTCTTCTACTGCCCGATTCAGTGCTCCTTGCAATTCGCCTTAGAGTTCTTCTTCCATTTCTTCAAGACTGCCTTGAGACACATCAAATTGTTCCTTGACCTCAGCAATGCTCAACTCTACCTTATTCAAGGAGTTTAGCAAGTCTTGGGACCTAGCCCTTTGCTTAGTAACACGGCAATCATCATGGTCGGCCAACTCATCGACCATTGAAGTGTTGTTGTCCCATCTAGATGACATTTTCTCCACAAGTAATCCCTTTTCCAAGCTTTGATACCACTTGTCACGGGCATATTCCGTCACTCGATCCCGTACAGCACTTAGCATTCCTGACTAGACTAAGGAAAGCTAAGTCAGCCTGTAACACACTCACAAAGTTTAGAGAGAGAAAGTTGAGAGATAAACTCTGAAGGTATGTTATATTTACTCAAATGACTTCTATCTTACATCTGAGGGAAACACCCATATATATACAGAAAGCCTTTACAATTTAATGGTTAATATTAATTCGATCTAACGGTTATAGTTGACTCCCAACTACCACATTTACCTACCCCATCTACTACTATACAAGATTCTAAACTTCTCTAGAATCTTCTAGAGCTTTTAATCTTCTAGACACTTTTAGGATGCTTGGGCTTTAGTCTTGAGCTTTAGGAACCTCCTAAGAATGACCCATTTTAGGAGGTTCATAACAATTACACCTCCTCATCAGTACCATCTACCTCAATAGTTGGTATTTCTCCTTGGATCCTTATGGTTCTTTTGTTCGAACATCGATCGGCCATATGTTCAAACCGTTGACATTTGAACCACTTATTTTCATTCATCTTTTTTATTTTAGCTCTAGCCTTTCCAAACTTCCTTAGGATCTCTTTCTCCTCTGCTTAGCTAATTTGAACAGGTCGGACCTTAGCAACTTTGCTAAGTTTTGATCGCATAGGTCTACTCAGAACAGGTCAACTAATGGTAATTCAATTGACAGGAGCTCAAAATCTTCCTACTCAGCATCTCTCAATTCTCTAGATGGATAGCTTCATCAAGCGAACCAATATCCATAATCTCTAAAACATCTCCAATCTTGTACTTTAACTTACTAATGAATCGGGATATAGTTCGGTCTTCAGGCTCAATAACTTTACAATGGATCGTTAACATTTGGAACTCCTTTACATAAGCATCAACACTTGATCTTCCTTGCCTTAACTCTTATAACCTTTTAAATGCATCTTGCAAATAATAGCTCGGAACAAATCTTCGTCTTATGACTCTTTTCATTTCATCCTAATGCCTAACTTTATGTTATCCCTATCTTCTACAAGTGGTTTGTAGGTTTTTCCATAATAGAGCAGTATCGTTAGTAAACTCTAACACAACAAGTCTGACCTTGGCAACATTAGGTACTTCATGATACTTAAACTGCTTTTCAATCTTATCTACCCAATCTAGGTAGTCTTCAGCATCACCACTCTTAGAAAAACTAGGGATATGCATCCTCAACCCTTCTACTTTAAGTGCTTGGACATTCTACTCCTCCGGTTTATAATACTCTTTCACTTAGTCACCTATTTTCTCATCCTCTTCTTTGATCTTATCTAATGTTAGTCTACGTCCAGTAATTCTATCTACTCCTCTAGCTCGGTATGGTTAAATTGAGACATTAGCTTGGCCATAGCAACCATTAGCTCTCTCGAGTTGCTCTTTGGTTTGTTTATGGTAGTCACCAAACTAGCCATTAGGTCAATAAGTCTATCTAGTCAGTCATCCATAGATTAAGGTATAAAACATCCTTGTTGACCTTGGTCATTTTAAGTGTCATTCTCATGGTTACCTAGAGTTCCTTAAACACAAGAATCGACCATTGTTGTTTATTACAAGAGATTAACAGTTGAAACACAACTCAAAGTTTTTGCCCTTAAACTATAGCAAAACAAAGCCTAAGGCACCAACAGCTATTACAACCAAAATATGAAAAAAACTACTTGAATATAGCACTATCACAGTATCTCTATTACTTTTCATCCATCTTTAATCAATAGTATATATCATAGTATCTCTATTATACTAATGGCTCAAATTAATATCTGTGATCATCTATGTATCTCATCAACTACAATACAACCCACTATTAGACTTTTCAATAATCCCATCCATGATACTAACATATCCCAACTAACCATTTCTAACAATATTCTTCACATCTCAGCTCTGTATTGGATCAAATACTCCTTACCATTTTACTTGGAACACTTCAACTAAATATCAATTCTCTAACTACATGCTAAATGGTATTTGGATCAACTTATCACTAATTTATCAAAATAAACCCAAAATCAGTCTTTTATGTATTATTTTAAGGCCTAAAAATTATCTAAAACTTTCAAAAATTAATTTTTTTGAAAAATCTCTCCATAGTACTGTTATAAACACTCTAAATAATTTACACAAAAAATTTGAGCTCAAAACTTCGTTATTAAGATTATTTATTTCTAAATCGAAAATAAGCTTGGGTTTAAGGGTTTCTTAAGCACTATATATCATAGGACCTAATTTTATCAAAATAATATTTCTCCTAAAAACCACATACGAAAATATCTTACAATACTAAATTTCATAATTTTTCATAATTAATAAATAAAGCAAAATCGACCATTTTTGTTTGCTCTAGTCATCACCGATCACAGTAGCCTTATCGGCCCATATGGGCATTGCTCCCCATCATTTATTAGTGATGGCCACCTACCCCCAAGTGGTCATTGGTTATAAGTTCCTCTTATAATCTCTAATTGCACACTAATTTTGTAATTTTTAAAAAAATTGATTTCTCTCTTCTTCTCAACTTTTCTCTAATTTTTTTTTAGCTCCATAATGGACTAAAATGAGGATTGGAGGTGAGTTTCTAAATTTACAAGGTTGATTCAGGGTTTTCTTTTAATTTCTACTTGCTACATGACCCTTATCTCTTTCTTTTTTTACTTTCTAATTATCTTAATATCATTGGTTGATTTCCTTCTTTAATTTTTAGCTGGCTAAGACCAATTTCTAGATTATTCCACATGTTTATATAATTTTTTTATTTTTCCTTAATTTTTATGAATTTCTTTTAATTAATTAGCATTATTTTAGCTTATTTCGGGTATTTCAAATAATTTCGAATATTTTTACCGACATGTAAATGCATATATGATACCAATAAATACTCTTAAATATTATTTAAGTTATTTTATGATTTTTAATATATATATAATTTATCTCTATCAATTTATAAATTATCAGAATTCGTTTTATGAGTTTATAATCAATAATGAGTAACATGCATATAATTTAATTTAATATAATAATTAATTATTTATTTTCCTAAATCTAAGTTCATGGAATTACTTTTATTAATATTCCTAATTTCGTAGTAAAATTTAAGCTCAGTCGAATAACTTACCTAATTGACTTAAATTTTACAGACTGAACCTCGAATACCTAATTATGAGACTTATATTTTACAAGTATTTATATGACCCAATTAAGACAAGTCTTAGGTATATTTACAAAAAAAAAAAAAAAAGGAATCTTATTGGAAAAAGAAAGATACGTAGTTTACAAGGGCAAAGTTGTGAATAAGCAAAAAGGATATTTAGTTGCAAAAAGAAGATAGTATGGATGTAACAAAATGAAGTGCATGTCAACTGTCCATTTTGTATTCCCTAAGATGCTATTTTTCGAGTAGAATAGGTTTTAAGTAGATTAGGTCAGGGTTGGATGTTCTGAATTAAGGAAAGAATGGTCTAGAGGGTAACCCATTGTCTAGTCGGCTTGGGATTAGGTCAGGTTTGCCTCGACGCTATGTCTAGTTAGTAATAAGCGAGTTCAATGCTTGATCTTAGATAGATGTATTGAGAAGGGTTGGCTTGACAATAGATTGGGCACTTCTGGAGTTTCTTTAATGAGATGGAGAGTAGAGTAATCCGGTAGGTTGGACTAGAGAATGGAACATTTTTTTAGGCTCAACTCTTCTTAGACAGCTCGGCAGACTATATGGGTGAGTCCTTAGGCTTGAGAACGAGTGATTAGTCCATGATCTTTATCGTGTTGGGTCATAAAATCGGACGAGATCTTGCATGGTGAAGTGGCTGCTTGGCTCCACATGGTGAGAATTTAAATTAAAGAAAGACACATCACATTTTCTAGACAAAAAAACTAACAAAAGGACTGTTTTGACATGACATGTAAAAAGAATGGGGCTAAAGGCAAAACAAAATTATTGAGCCAAAAGTTAGAACTATACCCTCTTTAAGTCTACTCTTTATGATTCTTTCACATCCATGAAGGCTAAGCATGAGTGAAATTCGAATCCTTAGTTTAGAGCACAGAATGAACACATGTCAAAGCTTCAATTTTGAACCATTAACACTAATGCTGTGTTAGGGATTGAAGCTGCCCATTTACTATAGAATTTCAATTGACCAAAACCATGAAAGTTGTGTAATATGGTAGACAACCCCTTTAAACACCATTTCGCCACCATAACCGACGACCTTTCTTAAGAGGCCCTAGAAACACTTCCTTAGATAAAATCTAATTTGCTTGAATAAAAATCTGACTTATGCGAATAGAAGTCTGAAATACCTAGATAAAAATCTAAAGTGCATGGATAAAAATCTAAATTATCCAGTTAAAAATTCAAAGTACATAGATAAAAATCTAAAATGCATGAACAAAAATACGAATTGCTCGAATAAAACCGAGGTACAAGGACAAAAATTAGAGTCACTCGTATAAAGCTTTGATTTACACGAATAAAAATCTTTGGATTATTTTAAGATACCTAGGCATTGAGGAAATTAAAGCCTAGGATGATCCTCAGAGCCTAAGTCACAAAGCCCAGCTACTAGCAACTTATAAAGAGCGCATTCAAATCTTAGATATTGAGGAAATTTTGAGGTAATAAAGCCTAGTACAATCCTTAGGAAGGTAAGTCCCTAAGTTAGCTTAGGAATGCCTAAACATAATGAAAATCCATGGACTTAAACTACTAGATAACTTTCATATACCTAAGGTAACCAATGCCTAGATCCTAGGCAAGGAAATTGCGATGCGCCAAAAACTCCAAAAAATCCCAATAAAGGCATTGAAACCCTACACTAGTTAATGCCTAGCAGGCCCATCTCACGGATAATCTTGTAGTACTTATGTCTTAGTAAAATGCGAACCTCATGATTAATCCTATGGCACTTATGCTTAGGAAAAATCTGCTAATCTTCCTTGGATCACCCTTACTATTATATAAGCCTAAGGAAAATCGAGATCTCCTCTTAAAGCCATCTAATTACCCTTATTAGCATGAAAGCCACAAGAAAATTCAATAACTCGGCTTGTCACATTACTCCACTTAAGTCATGACTTAAACTCACTGGATCACGAATAAAATAAAAAAAATACCTATAAGAAGCTCTTCATGATGCAACCACTTGGCTTGGAACCTTGAGAGCCCATACAAGCACTTAGTCTCCCTATTAAACACATCGCCAAAGAGATTAGGGGGGCAAATGTTAGTGTATATTTTAAAACCTAGGCCATAGGCCCAAATCAATCAACTTAAGGCAATTAATAAGTTTACTTCAAGTAAAACCTAACTTCATCTCCTATTTCTTAGGTAAAGGATACTTTTTTCGCTCATTCTCTCTTAATTAAACTTTTACTCTCTTGAATACTGCACTGATTTAAACATTAGGGTGGTCACACCAGAGTAAACTTTGATGCCCACTAATGGTGTTTTATTTTGCAAGAAGCCTACATCCAAGTAATCTTGATCGACAAATCTATAAAGTGAAAACGATACGTCAACAACAAAGATTCATTTTATTTTCCTTCTCTTCATTGTTTAAATGCACTGGAAGGATCTAATTGTTCTTTCCTTCCTAATTCTTTCCCTCATACTAAACAAAGTGTAAGTGTTGTACTATTAACTAAAGTCTAACATTCTTTATAAAAGTGTAATCATAATGAATAATGTTATGTTAAATGTTAACCAGGCCTATAAGTGGTCTTTAAGCCTCGTACATATACTTTAATGGTATTAATATACAACGTAAGTAGTTAAATGATGAGTATAAACAAAAAAGAATTTGACATGTAGAAATATAAATTATAGGTTTCTAAAAACTACCTACAATAATTAGTATGTATTTATGTATTATTGGTATTCATCCAAGATTGATCTAAATACATAACGTAATAATGAATTTTTTTTTTTTCTTTCACTTGTATGGGCTTATTCCATTGAGGCCCAAAAATTCTTTTAATATGAGCTACTCTGTACTAAGAAAGGAATCTACCTCTGTTTAAAGGTTGTTGCTATTAGATAAACGAAAAATTTTAAAAAGAGAGAGAAAAGGGGATTTGAATAAATATGATGGTTATTTAATTATAATTTAGTTTGTGCTTTCACATCTCGTATGTGAAAAAATTGCCTTAACATCATGAGGGGAGGTTGCATTGGATATTATGAGTTGATCGAACCATACACGTATCTTCTTTTCATAACGGCATCAAGTTCCACACTTTTCCTTTGTGAGAATATAAAATATATGACAAAACTAAAATCGTATGCCTGGCAGATGGAGGGTTGCCGTTTGGTGAATGTTTCTCTTTTGTTTTATTCCCCCTTTTGGGTCCTCGATGATTCGTCAGTTTGCTTGTCCCTTTTATCATTATGTTGTCCATTGAGTTTTTGGTAAAGTAACCCAACTCTGAAGCAGGAAGAACAAGTAAAATATAAGTAACAGAACCAATCTAGCAAATAAATAAATAAATAAAAATAAAAAAGGAAAGAAAAAAGAATACATGAAAATCATCAAATCAAGAAAAGAAGATTGCGATATGAGCAGAAGTTTTTCTCCATACTAATCAAATACATGGAAAATTTTCAACCTATTAATGTCTCTCTAGTCTTTACTAACCTATGGATGTGTCGGGAAAAAAAAAAAGAACTCTATTGGTGGGGCTTTTTCTCCGGACAGTGCTTCCGGCGATCTCATTGTATTTAGTGTAATTATATCTTCAATATTATTGTTATCAAATATTATCATTATAACAGTAAGAGATTTTGCTTATTGTTGGCTTTTTAATGGTAGATGTTGGTGGAAAACAGTAGTAGCCGGAGTCCCTACTGACAATGGTTAACATCTACGAAAATATCAGTAGCAAACGAGAAAAGCAAACTCTTTTTCAGCTTTCATTACATAAATCATTTTGACAATTTTTTAGGACACATTTCACAATGTTTAACCATCACAACATGTTGTTGGCCCCTCTCTTCGCTTCCTACTGGGGTCCATGTTAAGAGCACTATTTACCAAAGACTGTTGAGAATATAATAATGTCAGAATTTATAATTTGAAAGTATTGATTATAATAAAACTAGCGTATGTATATCGGTGATGATTGTAGCAAAATAGTGAACTCTAAAGTGATTTGACTTGGAGAAGAACGGACAAAGCGACATAGAGAAAGTAAGCATAGTCAATAACAGACATTGTCATTAGTTTAACTTAAACGTCTAGTGGGTTTTTGTGGGGGACTGGGGTTCGGACCACCATATAGATTAAAGTTTAAACTTCCGATTTTTGTGTATAATATTAAGAGGCAACATATTAAGTACGAAAATATTAGCTTATTTTTTATATTTTGACTTTTTTTATATATTATTTGAATAAAATATAAATGTATTATCTATTATATATATTAAAGGAAAAATCTTTTTAATTGTTTATAATTAACAACTTGGTATTTAATGGTTTTAATCATTAGATATATTAACATGTTAGTTACAAAAAAAATTTAAATCCATTATACAAACTTTTTCACTGCTATTCATTATTTACAAGTCTTTTCAATTATACAGTTACTATTTTATGTTATATTTATTTTTACAATTGCTATTGTTTTATTTATTCATTATTTTAATTATCCAATATTGCTATTATTTGAAAAATTATTATACTTTTTATTTGACAAACATTTTTTCATGCAGTAAAGATTTTTTTCTTTAAAAAATTTATTATAGTTTTGATTTTACTAACATATATTATTAGTATTATTCTATATCATGGAGTTCAAACTTTTTTTATATTTTTTGCACACGTAATATAGATGCGTTGTAAACACTGCGTAATTGGTAGTATGAATCCTAATTTAAGTCTGAGTGTCTTAGACAATATCTTAAATCAATAAGGTTAAGTAAAATAAAATTTTTACTAAATTAAGTAACTAAATATAGTAATGATAATAAAAACTTTAGAAAATCAATTGAAATCTAAATCGCATACCAAAACACTAAATTTGATGTATATACAAATACTCGAAATCGAATCCAAACTTGACTAAAACTTTAAAACTATAATTTTAAGTTTATAAAATGAATAAATAGCACTTAATAGTAATATAACCCTAATCGATTGCAATTATCGACTAAATTACAATCGAATATAAATCCTAATGAAAATATTGAAATAACTCGTAAAAATTGTAAACGTAATGAGTACCAATTAAATCAATAAATTTTCATAAAATCTCAAAATTAATTTATAAATATTAATTTTATGAATTTCATGTTTGGAAAAATTATATATGTTTATTTTTATTTTTCTCTTTCTTCTTTCCTTTTTCTTTCTTTTTCTTCTTCTTATTTTTTCCTTCTCCACATGAATTCCTTGCTGGAGTGCAGCTGCCCATGTACTTAATTAATTTATCCAAGTGTCATATAATTAAAGGATAAAGGACAAATTTGATAAAGTAAATGTCTTATCTTCATTAATGCTTGATTTGCTTGGATTTGTTTTTTTATTTTTCATTTTTATTTGCTTTACATCCCCACAATTGTACACGTCTGGAAGTGGGAAATTCTAGAAGTATAAAACTGAAAGACAAAAAGAAGAAAACAAAACCAAAAAAGAAGGCTCACATGAAAAAATAAACCAAAAGGGGAAAAGAGGAAAAACCAAAGCAATTAACATACACAATTTAACAAACATTTAGAAGAAGAACAAGAAGACTAAGGGGATTTAATCATTCAAGTTATTAAAGTAACTAGGTAGATTATTATTAATTTTTGTACATGTATATATACTCTATAACATGTATATGTATATTTAGTATTTTTTTTTATTTACATGTATGTATGCATAAATACATATATGTATATAGTATAAAGTATGTACATGTATGTGTATATAATATATATATATATATATATTTCCTTATGTACATATATGTACACGTGACCATATATATATGTGTGCATATATATGTACATAGTAGTTTCTTGAAAATATATGTATGTATAAATGGTCATATATGCATATATACTAAGTATTTTTTTAGTATATGATATGTATATACATGTATTAAGTATTTTCATATATATGTACCAGTATCATGTATTTTCGTATTTATGTATATATGTATATATTTCATATTTTTTGTATATATATATATATATATATATATGTAGGCGTGAGGTTGCATATGTATATATATCCATAGTATTTCATATTATATGATATATATATATATATATATGTACATGTATAATAGTAGGCATATGTATGTATATTTATACTTAGTATTTTCAATTTATAAAAATTTTTGTATATTTTGTATATATATATATATATACAGCTGGACGTGAATGTGTATATATATTATTATTAATAAAATTTTTTATTTTAGTATATATACTTATATATAATACAACCGTATATGTACTTATGTAAATAAAGTATAAATACGTGTATATTGTACTTGTACATAATGTATAATTAAGATTAAAATAATTTAATACATAAAGTATAGTATACATATAAATATACATATGAATAGTATCATATACGTAAAAATACAAGTATACTTAAATAGTATATATACAATATACTATAATATTAATTTAATAAATAAATATATATAAGAATATCATAAATAAGGAAAAAGAATAATAATTAAATAAATTATAAAATTTAATGAAATATAATGATAAGTATTTATATATATATATATATATATATACCTATACCGTAAAATACAAAGAAATAGGAAAATAATAGAAAATTATGAAAATTGTGCAAGTGTGATACGTGGCACTTCTACGTGCTGCCACATCATCACTTATATATAAATTAAGAAATTTTCGTAATTAATAATAATAGTAAAATAATTAATTAATTAGAAAAATAATAAAGTAGAAAATTTTGAATTAATAATTCTAAAATCTAAAAAATAAGTAAAAATAGGTAATTATAGTAAAATAGGCTTAAAATAAGGAAATTATCAATTATATGATCTAAATAATTATTAAATTGTAACTATAATAAGAAAAGTCTAATTTGATATTTTATAACTTTTTAAATCAAAATAATGAAGTTTGTGATATTTTTATATCATAGTCAAAATTGTGAGCTACAACGTCCAAAATGGACCCATTATAAGAAAGTATGCTCGAAAACAATTGAAATGGACTATAAATTCATAAAGATCCGAGTTAAATCTAGAAAGTTATATGCAATTCGATAAAAAGCTTAAATCGATAATTTCACGCAAATCAATAGCTAAGTCAAGTAAACAGTATGACTTAGCATATTAGTTTAGTTATTTCATTCCTAAACTTACTACTTTCTGTATTCCTTATTGTTAAACCTTGATTTGCCATTAGACTACTACGATCCTTAACTTGAGTATGATCAAGTGAGGTTTTCCTAATGATTCCATACTTACTTGTGTATATAGTTAGTGAATATAAATTGTGATTAATAATTGAATGTTATGTGAGGTTGGGTTATACTTATGCATAATACTGTTTGTTGATAGTAAATTTACTTTAAAGTATAATAACGTATTGGTTGTTGCATAGTAAATTTGATAGGAACTGATTGTCTGTGATCTTGTTGATCATTGAATAATAAGACCTAACATTATTTGACTTGAAATAACTAAATTGAAACATGCATAATTATATATTGCATAACTAATTCCGACTGTCATATCACACAGAGGTAGCGAGAAACCATACGTGGGTTGATTATTTGATGTTATAGTATTTCATACGGTGCATACGTGCAATATGACCTTACCTTGGCCCGCGAGATCACTAGACATCGGAGTCGCTAACCGTCTAGCGAAGGGTCGAGTCCAGAGGCCTCCATTTAGGGATAAGTGAGGGCTACATGAATTTACTTACAATCATACGTAAAACTTGATTTTAACAAAAATTGAAAATGGATATACTATTATATTTTGAATACGAAACGCTAAGTTTTGTTATGATATAAGTTCTATTATGATACCTGAATCTGAATGTTACTGATGTATCTCCAATCCTGATTTCGGAGGGCGTTAAATTTAAATTACATGCAGTACCTAGTCATCTGCATGTATTTGTATGGCATACTGATTGTTCATACTTTCATTTGATTGAATTAAATTGTTGTATAACTTGTTTGTTGTGTAGTTAGGGGAATTATCTCACTAAGCTAGTTAGCTTATACCTCTGCAGTCTACTTTCATAGACCGAGCTATTTGTGAAGTTAGGCTATCGTATACCCGAGGTTAGTAGTACTCCAGTGAGTAGATGTAAGAGTTTGATCAATGTTATGAGCGGACTCAGGAGTTTGTATTTAGACTTAAAACCTTATTATGTAATATTATATGATAATAATCTGTAATATGAATTATTATCATCTTATTATCATGCTATAATATTGCTTATACCTATCCAACTCTAGGTTGTTAATTGTAATAGTAGTCTTGTATATCACATGAAGGGTTGTCGATTAAGAGGGAAATAAATCTATAGTTTTTTATACAATATACGGCGACTGCCACCACTAGCCCCATCGAGTTGTAACATGCGTTATCTACTGATATATATTATTTAAGTACGAATTATTTTTAACTTCCATTTAACTTATTATTTGGTATATTTAATCTTTTATAATTTTCATTTATATTTGTCAATTATTTATATTTGGTTGTTTCCATCCCACTTTAGTAGTTTCTAAAAAACTCCTCTTTTTCTCTTATATTTGCAATTATTGTTTTCAATAGGTGTATATATTGAGTAATGATTTTTAAATAAAAAACTTATATTCAAATAACAAGAGATATAATATATAATTATTTTATTTTTTACTAGGACAATTTCTTCTAAAGTTTCCATGAAAGTGTTGCTCATGCATATTTTTTCTTATACCCTTTACTATAATAATTGTAACTTTTTTGGTTAAATGCTAATTGATATTCTCTATTTGAATAAAAAGATGTAGTAAAATTATAGAAGAAGATAAAAAAAGGATGAGATATTTCTTTTGCATGTTTGCACTATATTAGTGGTCGTGTGAATCTTACCAAGCCTAATATATTGCACTTATGAATAGATTATTTATTTATTTATTTATTTAAAAGAATATTTTTCTTTTCAACTTTCCATGATATTGGTATCGAGTACTATGAACCATTTATTAATACATATACCCTATTTTATAAGCATTTTTATATGTGATTGATTTATTTAATTCATTACAACAAATTATTTTATTTGATCATTTACGGTTTTTTAACACATATAGCATGGGTACAACCATTGCTAGTGCTAGTATTTAGTTTAATGAAAACGTTTTCAATTACCTATTAGAAACTCTTGAGGGAAAATGTAACTGTAGACACCTTATTTTTGCCCCTTCTCTTATAGTTTTAGATTTTTTTTTTTTTAGAATAGGGAAAAAGGGTCCTAATTTAGAAATACAAAAATAAATAAATAAATAATATATAAAAAATACAAAAAAATTGAAAAATTAGAAAAAAACACTAAAAAATAGAAAAATAGAAAAGGGGATTTAGGATTTATTTTATTTTATTATTTATCTTGACTCATTTTAGGGGTATTTATAAGTTTTTAAGTATAGTCCAAGGGTTTTATAGTTTAAATACATTTTAGTTGCATAACCTTTTAAGGCATGAGCCAACAGCCTATCCGATTTAACACTTAGTCTTAGTAGTTGCAATGAGTCTAAAGTCTTAGGTTCAATCCTCATTAGGCACTTTATGCCTTATCCTTTTCTCGTTGCCTTCTAAGATACATAGTAAGGAGGTATTAGACCATATGTCAACATAAGATACATAGCCAACAGATGGTGGACCATATAGCACATGTGGCACTAATGTGGCTCTACGTTAGCATTTGTTTTCTTTCCCTTTCCTCCTCTTTCCCATGCTTTCTGTAACGTATCCTACTTACACCCCTCACTTTGCTTTGGTTTTTCATGTGTTTTCGACGTGCAAGTATGCAAATTATTAGTGCAATCTTACTCTCTACACGACTTTCTTCAAATTAAATGAGAAAATGAGACTAGATTCATTCATTTCACTACTCAAATCGGCCATGAAAAGCAAGATAAAAACTTAAAATTAGGGATTTGCATTCATAGCCAATTTGGCCATTTAATGAGTTTGCTAAACAAAAATAAACTCAGAATAGTATAAATAAGATCTTTATTGATCATTCCAGACATCAATTCTCATCCAAATCACTCAAGAACACATACATACAACCACGTCTCTCTCTAACGTTTTCGCATCTCTCTCTCTTTCTCTCTAGGATGTTGTCAAGCTTAAAGCAACTCGAATACGACTAACACCATGGCTAAATTCCTTGAGACTAAGGTTATTAAACATTGCCAATGCCATCTATAACCACGCCTCCTAACATCGTCGGCTGCCACTTAAGGTTCGACCACTGTCGACCCTAGCTTAAAACATTACCCTAGCCACCATTTCAATCTAAATTACCACTACGGATTAACTCGTCGTGGTAAAAAATCCCTAACCTTACTCCCATTTTGCAGTGCAGCAAGCACCACCACAGCCACATGCAACTACCCTAATCAACTAGGCTAAGGCACTTTCCATACACCTACATTTGCTAATGAATTATCCATGAAAACAAAGTTTCTTGCTTGAAATTTGGCCAAAAAGACCTCGTTCGACCTCTTTCATTACCATTGCTTCCATCCCCTTTGCTGTACACGTGCATAACACATGATCGAGTCAACTAAATTGTATCCGACCCAAGACCCACGCTTGAACTTGGTTTGCCTCTATTGATGTAATGCCTCGTCTTTTAGGAGTTTACTTAAAAAATTTTCTCAAACTCTTGGTACCTAAAGATAGTTTGTTACTATCATCCTTAAGTTAAGGATAAGGCAGAACTTGTATTCAACTTGCTCCTTTATTTCATAAACAACTACTCTCAAATCATTTCTCATACAATATGATGAATAACAATGAAAACTTCCACAATAGCGAGCTGTACTTAAGGTATCACAGTTACACACTTCTATACAACATAATATCTCTTTTACAAATACATGTTTGTAAACTACCATGACTATACTAAACTTTTTAGTGAAAGTGTAACACCCACTACTTTTATGGAAAGCGATCTTCGTATACTCAAGTTGCATCTTGTAATCAACAACTTCTCTCAAGAACCCATCTTCGGCTAGAGTTTTGAAGTTTCCTTATCACTCTTATACCTTCTTTATCTCCTCGGTTATTGTGAATTGAGTGAGAGTAGATAGGTATATAACAATAATCAAAATAAAACAGGTACATCATTTAAGTAATTAGCCCAATTATGTTAACTTATAGTTTCACAACCAAGTAATGCAAATGTGATAAGCATGTGCCATACTCATACATGCGACATGTATTGGTACCGATATCCTAACTCAACCTAACAACTCATCAAGTTCGATCAACTCATATCGGGCATCTAGATAACATATCCAGGAACCTAGTAAGCATTTCAGCTTAGCAGTAACCATGTAGAGTGGTTGGAAAATCCATCATATAACTAACTTAGCAAATACAATGCAATCTTTGTATGCTCAAAAACCTAACTTTTACATATAAAGTGGTTTACTTGATAAACCTAGCTTTTCATATGGAAACCGACCTAGCAATATCTCAATTTTTAGAAAACTTAACTCGAAGATCTTTTTTGTAGCATGCCATGCCATGAATGCATTAGATTGCACATCAAGTAAAACTTAGCAAATCCAAACAAACTTATTCATCATTTGTTATCTAGCCTTTACTTTGTAATTTTGTTAGTTCTAAGATCATGGTGTCGAGTTTACTTAGGTGTATTAATCCCTATTTCAGTTTTTCTTAATTTAATTTATATTAAACCCAATCCTTTTAATACAAATTACTTGACATAAAATTAAAAAAACATTTTTTAAAAAATTGAAGTTACCAACCAGTTAAACTGATAAAAAATGAAATTAGGATTTTCGGGTGGGAAAACCCTAATTTAGTTACTAGTCTAGAAATATTCTAAAAATAATTTTAGAAAATTAAACTAGAAAATCTAAATTCAAGGGCTAACCTATTAAGATTAAGTCATGTAAGGATATGCAAAAATGTAACTAAGATGGATTTTTTATAATTTTTTATTACGAATTTTCTAAAAAGGAAAACAAAATATTTTTATATAGTTGCTCTAGAGATGCTAACGTATCTGCTAGTTGAGATCAAATCAATGTAGTTCTGTTTTTTTTTTTCTGTTTTCAGAAAAGATTTAGTAGGTAGATTTTTTTTAAAAAGAACTTAAGTTAGATTTACGTTAGTTATCAAATTATTATTTTTTAGAAAAAATACCAAAAAAGATCTAACTTCGCGAATCTTTTTTTTTTCTTTAGAAAAACCTTAACTAACTAAATGTTTTGAAAACTTCAATTAAGATTTTTATTTTAAAAAAACCACTACATACCAAAAATGAATTTTTTCTAAATTCTAAATGCAATATCTACTAAGATATGATCTAGATACATTTTTTCTCCGAAGATATGAATTTTGGAGCAAAGATATGCAACTTTTTTCTAAAAAACTCAATTTAACTGAAAATATGAAATTTATCTAAAAAAAAAAACAATTTATCTAAAAATTGCAAAACTCATTGACCTAGTCTATTAAAATTTATTAAAAAAACTTGCACTAAAAAAAATTAGTAAAATAAAATGATTTAAAAAATAAAATAAATAACTAACTAAAATAATATACCTAATTGCCTAAACAGGTCGGATTGTGCATGTGATTGGCCTGGACTTAAATTGCAGTGGATTACCATGTAGTATGTATATTGGATATGTGGGACAGTAGGTTGTATTGGATGCATGGTGATATAAGGCAAGTATACCTATCAGTTTTAATATAGCAGATGCGAGTCTGAGTCAATTCCTTAGAGATTTCGAGTTTTAATACTAACTTTTGCTCTATTATCTAACCGGAAAATTGTGATGGGTTGAATGAATTAAAAATACTAAAATTAACAAACTAATCTAATTATAAGACTTGACTAAGCAATTTAGGAAGTGATAAAATTAAGAATGAGTTCAAGAAGGCAAATATCATATTTAGGAATTGTTTCCCCTACTGTTTAACATATGACTGCTAAAAATGTATCCTATTCAATCTCTATTATTTTTTATCGGAGGGATTCACAACTGAAGTTAATACCTTTCTCAAGTATATTAACCTTAATCCTAAATTATTTACTGAAATCTCTTCACTTAGTAATATTCACTTAGTAAATAATTTAGAATCACATTAATGTACAATGAATTCCCATACAAAAATAATAATTTTCTGGAAGAATCATATATCTTATTTTTAAGTACATATGTAATTCTCTTCAATTGTGTTAAGATCTCATAACTCATGTGATTTCTCAATTATCATGCATAATATCATAGATTAATATCTTAAAAATATCAATTAATAATGAAAACACATAATTGAATCAAGAAAGATAGAAACTTTATTGAAAATTATCAATAAATCCAATAGTCACATGAAACCTTAGGTTCCACAATCCTAAATACAAGAATCTTAAGTTATCATGATGAAATTAAAAGAAAATTGCAACAAAATCAAGAAGTAAAACATATAATACCCCTTTTGTCAATGATAAATCTCTTCAATCTTAAGTTATCATGTTGCTTATACCTTTTTTCTCCTCCTCCTCTTTAAGTTTCTTCTCTTTTCCTTGTCCAAAAGTCTCGTGCAAAACCTTCATAAGTCCTTATATAATGTATTATGAAGTTTCTTTTTTCATCATTAAATATAGCTTGAGACACAGTTGTGTCCCCAGGTTGTATAACTTACTAACCTTAACACAAAAATTATCCTTCATGGACACAGCCTAAGTATACAGTTATATTCTAATTGTGTAACTTTCTAACCAAAAATTGTTATTTTCACTTATTGTTTATGTAACTTCAAAACTTTATGACTCATTTATTTGAACTCTAAATTGAGTAAAACCTGATCCTTTTTTTTTCGTTTTCAATTTGAGAACACATTTAAACCTTAAAATTAAAATTTTATTTAATTAAGTATCAATTTCTTTAAAAAAAACCAAAAATATAAGGAAAATGTTATAAAATCACCATATGAAATATATTTAAAATAAAAGTTATCACATGGAGTCATGCATGCTCATGAATTGCAATGTAGTGTGTGTGTGCTCTGTACATGTAAGTGAACAATAAGCGTATGTCGTATGTGTTATTGTGAGTATTGTGTCTATATGTGAGTGAGTGGCGTGTGTGATGTGAGAGAGTGTAGATTTTATGCTCATGTATGTATATGTGTGTTTGACTTTGTGAGCTGTAAGGACGTGTGTATGTTTGAGTGTTGACCATAAGTTGTTTGAGTATGTGTATGGCGAGTGTCAAGCATATGTGTTTGAGTGTGTGCTGATCATGAGTTGTAAGTAGGAGATGTGTAGTTGTGAGTGGTGTCAGTATGTGAGTTGTGTGTAAGATTGTGAATGGTTGTAGTTGTGAGTGGTGTCGGGATGTGAGTTGTGTGTAAGATTGTGAATGGTTGTGTGTGTAATTGTAAATGGCTATGTATGTGAGGCCAGTGGATAGTAGACAATGGATCGGTGAAGTGTAACTATGGACGAGGAGCATTGCAGTGTAGAGTTTAGGAATTTTTGTATGATTTTGAAATGCCTGTTTTTATAAGCCATTATCCACTATTTATGGGCCATAAATTTGAATTTTCAAATCTTTTTGGATGAAGATTCAACATTAACAAATCCAATATTGATAAGATACGATAATACCCAATTTAGATTTATTAAATTCATTGAAGATTTAATCTAATTTATAGAAACCTTACACTTATTTAGGCTTTCTATCTTAAGTCAAATTTAGTCCATCTTAATTTAGCCTAAGATACATACTAACCTATTTAATAAATCTTAAATTTATTTAACCCAATATAAATTAGATAAAAATCCGCTTTATATTAGATTGAATTTAAAAATATTTTAATGAAGCCCAACTATTTAAAATTCATAATTTATTAAATTAAATGTTCATCTTCAACCATTGTCCGAATTACCCCTAAACGACTGACTCGACTTGACACTTTTATTATTTTTTATTTTTCTTTCAATTTTCATTTTTTTTTATTTATTATTATTTTTTTATTCTAACCAAATAAGAAAGAATCCTAATAGTGCCAAAATGAGGTATTTACAAGGTAAACACCTTAGGAGATAGAGTTAATTCTTAAATTCTTTTTCAAGATAACATAGACTTTAGCAAATGTCCTATGCATTCATCAACACCAACATAACAACTAAGT
This sequence comes from Lumnitzera littorea, assembly GCA_024138015.1. Classification (NCBI taxonomy): domain Eukaryota; kingdom Viridiplantae; phylum Streptophyta; class Magnoliopsida; order Myrtales; family Combretaceae; genus Lumnitzera; species Lumnitzera littorea. The sequence continues at coordinate 21,899,111 of JAMXBB010000012.1, forward strand.
TTAATGTCATTTCGCTATTCAATCAACAACAATTATAATAAATAACTTCATATGGTTCATCAAATAGCAAATCAACTTATAATTAATGTTTAGCCAAGCCAAAATATCACAGAGGATATAAAGTTAGGGTAGATATAAGTCTACTCAAGCACACATAAATATCCACTTACCTAGAACTTAATTACTCGCTAACTAAGCTTACTAACTTGTCCTCGTTGGTGATCCCTTGATATTTATCACAATGTAGTGCTTTACTCTGCATATAAATAATAAAATATTGCTAATTTACTGATCTATATTACGATTAAGTTAGTTAGTCACTAGGTTATTACCTCTATTACCTTTTGAGTTATTCCCTGAGTTGATATACTATTGTAGTATTTAGTTGGAGAAGCTTTTGAGCTACTCTATGAACATATAGGTTTTTAAATTCACCGTAAATTCAACCTGTGAGTTAATCTCTAAGGTTGGTACATCCCCAAAATTCTTCATTTCGTATCCTCTAAGTTAAGTTCTAAGTGATTCTATAGTAATTTCCTTTACTTGAAAATCGTTCGAGTAACTATTCGAGCTTTATAAGGGTCATTAATAATATCAGTTTTATCCTTTGACACAGCATCTAAGTTTCCTCAAGTTAAGCCCCTTAACTAAATTATCATCTGAGCTACCCTCTGACCTTGCTATCTCTAAGGTTTTTAGGAAAACAATCTCTAACTAAGTTTTTGAATCTCTTATTTTTACATTCATTCATAAATTTTGCCTCTATCTTATTCTTTGAGCATCATTATAGAACAAGATTCATTTTTAGAATATCTGAGTTACCTTCTGCTTTCAACTAATATCTTAAACTTTAGTTGATTTACTTACTTTTAAAGACTAAACTACAATTTTCTACACCTCCTCATTTTATTACTTAATCCAACCATCCTAGAACAGTACATATACTTCAAGAATTGATCTAACTCAAGATCCAAGTAAGGTTATTAAGAAAATAGGTTATTTTACCACTAAAACCACTGTTTAATACCTAATTTAGGGCTAAAAAATCACATAAAAATTTAGAAAATAGTTTTGTAAGAACTCTCTTCACAGAAATTCAATATTAATATAGGTAGTTTATAGAAAAATTTCAAAGGTAAAACTACATTGTTAAACCTATTTATTTCAATATTGAAAATTATTCGATTCCTCCAAATTCTTAAGGTTGTATATGATAACTACCAAATTTATACAAAATAATATTTTTCCTAGATTCTATAAATGAAAATATGTAGGAATAATTTTTTCTTCATAATTTTCTAAGCACTTTTTATATTTTTACAAAATCCAACTAGAAATGGATGTCACCGAAAAAATGGAGCTCTGGCCACTAATGGTGGCTCTTAACTTGTCGAGATAGCTGGATGTAGGGCACTCCTTATGGTGATGGGGTCAATTCATGCCCAGTAACTTCTAGCACCCGTAAACCACCAAACTACCCAATTCGGACACTAATTTTGCTATTTTTTTTCCTAATTTCCTTTTTTTGATCCTTTTTAACCTATTGTAATTTTTCCAAACAACTGTCCTTCTCCATTCCACATGCCCATCTAAGAAATAATCTAGCTGCCTAAGTGTTTTTGAGAAATTTTTTTATTAATTTTCATGAATTTAATTAACTTATTTTGGCCTAAAATGCTATTTTTGAATATTTTAATTAATTTCGAGTACAAATATATATATAAATTACACAAACACATATGTATATATTCCATTTGTTATTTTTATGTCCCATAGTAATTTTATTACATATATAATTTATCTTCAACGTTTGGTAATAAGTCAGAACTCTAATTTTCAAGTTTTCAATGATTACTAATAGTACCCAGTAAAAGTATGTCTTATTGAGATTAAATATTATAAATAATTTATTTTGAGAAATTGATATTACTAAAGCTATTGGTCTAACTTTTATAAACATATATTAAAATTTAGTTTGATTCAAACAAAATTGTTCGAAAGCCTTCAATAATTCAAAATGCCCTAATTTGCATCGATATCAAATAATTTGGGAATGGCCATTTGAATTAACATATTTCATAAACTTCTCTTAATGACTTTTCTTTATTACTTGCCTTTACTATACTTCTTATGTCAAATGGTCTGTTGCTCTAAGTCTTAGGTAGTTGGTTGAAGATTAGGTCTTATAGTTTACCTATACCCTAATCTTGATCTAGCTAGTCCAGCCCTATTGTGTTCTAACGTTGTTGTTGCTATTGTTTTATATTTATTTATTTCATGAAAAAGATGTAATTCGGTAAGAAAAATTAGAAAAAGGAAATGTCGAGCCTAAATTTTTCCCAATTTTTATAAGTTTTCCCAAAATCAATCAATACTAAACCTTATCTATTTAATATTAATCTTCAACTAAGGTTTATGCCTTTTAAAAGAGTTTTATAAACTTTTGGAGTCGCCACTCGATCAAAGTCGAGAAATGGTTTAAGTCAACCAAATTGGTAGATTTGGTTTTGACCTAGACATTAGTTTACATAGGAAAACTGATTTTTTAATAAAGGGTTTTGAAAAACCAAAGATCAAGTTCAGGGGTTAGGTTCTTTAAACCCATATGGGTACTACAAACTTTTCTAATTTAAATTTAATCTCCTGTAATAACCTTTTAGGATAAAAATTGATATTAAAATAAATTGAGATTTTATTTTTACTAAACTAAGTAATTTTAAGCTAATAAAAAAAGGAAAAACTAATATTTTTCATTTTTTACATCACCCCGGAGATGTCTATGTACGTATTATTCAGGATCGGACGTATATAATTTTTTTCTGAAAGCATTAGCGGGTTGATTTATTTTAATTGTGAAAAGTGAGTCGAGTTTACGTTTTAAATCTAGTTCAAGTTATTTAAGGAAAATTACTAAAGGGTCATAAATTTGGTTTGATTTTTGAAACTTCTCAAAAAGGTCCTAATTGAAAAAATCAATTTTATTTTTATCTTTGTTGAAAAATGATTTCTTAAGTGGTAAAACTATTTTTATTTTATTTTTCCTACTTATTCCATTTTTTAATTCAATTTTATTGTTTTGACTTTTATCTGGGAAAGTAAAATAAAAAAATAGAAAAAAAAACTAATCTATCCTTTTTTCTTTCTTTTTTTTTATTCTCTTCTTTTTTTCCTTTTTTGGTTTTTCCTTTATCTTTTTTTTTATGAGTACAATAAAATTAATAGAAAATAAATAAATAAAACAAAAATAAAAAAATATAGAAAAACAAAAACTAAATCGAAGAGATGGCTAGACCAAGGAGCTTGGTTGCATAGGGCAGGCTTAGAGTTAAGTCTAGACGCGGACTTCGGGTCGAGTTCGATCTTGGTCCTCAACCAACTCAAACCACACAAGATCAAACTTGACCTATGCCTAGCTTACAATGTGGACAGGATTTCAAACGAAAACAAAATTAGCCCATACTTAGCCTGTAATTTCGCCGTTAATTTAGTAAAATTGCGACATAAAGGGGCTTGAAATTGGTGTAGAAGTCGACTGACCAAGAAGGGGATGTGTAGGATTCTAGAGAAAATGAAGGAAAGGGAAAGAAAGAGTGCCAACGTAGCGCTGACATGGTACCGACGTTAGCTGCACAATCCAATAACATCATGCCTTGTGTCTTAATGAGACACATGGCCGATAATGTAGGCACTAGCGTGTCATGCACACTTGGTTGACACTTGTCCGTGGGTGTGGCGTAGTCTAATCACAAAATGCCATGTGTCACGACTAGATAAGTGGCCTAGTGATTTTTCAATACGTAACGAGTGTATTTTGCGAAGAAAAATAAAAGGCACTTTGTGCTTATGGTAAGATTTGAACCCAAGACCCTCAATTCCAATACCATATTAAGTCAAAGTGTAGAACCATTAAGTTATTAGCCTATGCCTTACATATATAGATAAGGTCAGCTTGGACTATATTTAAATCTAAGTTCAGGCTTAAAATCCTCTTTGTTATTTTTATCATCTAAGACCTAAAAAGTACATAATGCTATTAAAATTTTCTATTCTATTTCAAATCATTTAAATCTTTTTATTTATTTTAATTTTCTAGTTTTTTATTTTATTTTATTTTTTTGTATTTTTCTAAATTAGGATCCATTACACTATTCTAAAAAAATTAAAAATAAACATAAAAAGGGGCAAAAATAGGATGTTTATAAGAAAAAAATGATAGAAAAAAAAAATATAAAACGAGAAAAAGAAAAAAAGAAGAAGAAGAAAAAAGTAAGCTTTGTTTGATTTTGGTCATTATTTTTTGTCAAAAGCAAAAATAAAAAAAAATAAAAAATGAAAAATGTGTGTTTCATCACTTAGAAAAAATAATTTTCAAATAAAAGTCCAAATAACAAGCCATTTTTCAAAAATAGGATTCCCTTTGAAATTTTTCAAATAAAAGTTAGGACCCTTTTAAAATTTTTCACAAACGAAAATAAATTGATGAAAATGTAAACCGAATTGTTTTCAAGGTTAAAGAAACCTACAAAATTAAAGTTTTATGAAATGAATTATGGAAAGTCTAATCCTTACTAAAGAATATATAGGCACCTACAGGGTGACTTAAAATAGGGAAATTATTTTTATTTTCCCTTTTTGTGAATAAACTTTTTTTGTTTTATTAATTTTCTTTGATTGTGAACGTAGAATTAGCTAAACGGGTAATTGAAAAATAAAATTAATCTCGAAAGGTTAAGGTTATACCTATTAGAGTTTAATTGGGTAACTCTCGAATACAAGATCTTTAGTTCCAAAAATATTTTTTTCAAAAATTGGTTTTATCAAAGATCGGTACCTAAGTTATAACTAATCTACTCATGGTAATAATATAACTTTTTTTCCCAACTCGATTGAGTGATGACTCTAAAAGTATTTTTCAAAATTAAAAAGAAAACCAAGTTTTTCTTAATCCTTAGTCAATGACCTATATTGAATGGGTGTAGAGTTCAATATAAGTCGGGTTAAGAAAAATTTTGAAAACTAGGAAAAATTCAAGCTCAATAGCTTGGCGACTCCACTGGGGACATCAAGAGACCTAAACATTTAAAAACCTTTCAAAATTAAATTTGCCTTTTGAAATACCTATATTATTTCATTATTTATTTAGTATTATGACTTGTTTCATGTAAATATACTTTGTTTTAATTGCTATATTCATTTTTGTAATCATCATACTTAGGATATGGGGGGGATTATTACATCAAGGATCTAGTGTAGATACAGTTAGACCTAGGCCATTTTAAAACCCTTAGAGGGGAGTCATTGTGTAGGTTTTGGGTGTTATGAGGTAACCACTGCTTAGGGTTGATTAAGTTACTCCACTCAAGTTTCATTGTGACCAAGGAACCGTTTCTTTAGAAATGTGTGATGTCGCAAAACTTGAGGATCATTATAACCCACCCTAATTACATATACTTCCCTTAAACTATGAGTTAGTACACTACTCCTAAAAGTTGCAACCTTACTAATATTGGAGTGTTTTAGAAACATAATCATTTTTTTTTTCAACAGTAGGGTTGCAATTTAAGGAATAATGTGTTAACCCAACGTAATTATTATATGCATGTTTCCACATACATTCTTTTGTGTCATTGATAAATGATTCTTATCCATGAAATGTTTAAGCCTAAAAATAATGGCGGGCGACTAAGTGAACAATCAGAGAATTGATAGGCTACAAGACCACCTTAGGATTCTTGAGCAGCTACTAAAAGCTAAAATTGCTTATTTGAGAGAGAAGCTCAAATATTATAAAGCTCACAGCTGGGCCATAAAAGCCCTTCTTGAACAAGTTCGTAGAGAAACCTTTGTATTGCTAAAATACCTTAAAACTCGCCTACGAAAGCTATATTAGGGTTTTTTAGATTATAGTTAAGGGGCTTCGCACAAAGGTCAAGTTTCATATAAAATAAATGTTAGGCTCTTTATCTTCGCTTTTCTGTAGTCCAATTTTTCAAACTAATAAAACTTCCCTTTAACTTATCGTTTTTTGTTCTTTAGTATTCCCTTTTTATAAATAGTTCTTCAATAGAATTTATCTAACCATTGTTCTCTCTCCCTTTAGGAAATGTAAATAAGCTTATAAATAAAACTTAAAATCCTCATCCTTATTTAGATCACTTGGTTTTTAAAAAATAAAAGCCTTAGTTTTCTCTCTCAGAAAAAAAATAAAAAGAAGAAAAAAAAATTGCTAACGGTTACAAATTCTTATAAGCTTAACCTAAATATGAATCATCGGCCTATTAAGGCAGCCAACCCAAACACTAACCCTTGGCCCTTTTAAGTAGCTAACTAAACACAAACCTTTAGCTCGTTGAGGCAGCCAATCCAAACACGAACCTTTAGCCCATTAAGGTAACCAACCTGAACACAAACCTTCAGTCCATTAAGGTGGCTGAACCAACTCAAAACCTTCAGTCCATTGAAAAAACCAAATTCTACCATAAATCAAGTCAAAACACGAAGTCAAATATAACCTTAATCTCTTTAAAATGCAATGAGACCCCATTTCAAGCTTAACCCCTAGTCTAAGGGCAATTCATAATCCCTTCTACGTCAAAAGATACTGACCTGTTTGACTCTAAAGAATCGGGCATGAAATCACATGAAAGCAAAAGGGCATTAGGATCTATAAGTTTGGGGCAATAGGAACACAAAAGATTTAAGGCATTTGGTCTTTGAAATATAATTTTGAACTTAAATCGAATGAAAGGCATTGTTTCACAACAGGGGCATATTTTGAGAAACTATAGGGCAAAGTCAATCTCCACCTTGGAGTAAATAAATATAGATTCCTACTTAAGAAATTGGTATCTCACTTTTAAAGATTTAGGATGAAAAGAGATAAACTATATTCCATACACTAACCTTTGAACACTTTAAGAGTTGAGTGACAACATGGTGATGATACTTTGGACTCATTACTTAAAGGAAGTTAATTTTGAATTTGATACACGGATTAAAATGAAGTTATGAAGTCATTTTCATATCTCAAACACAATTATCCTTTGTTAACCTCGTTAAACCAATTTGGAGTATCTTCAAATGTAAACCCTATTAAGAACCACCCTTTACTAAGGCAATTTAGAGTTTAGAGTCATTGATTAGGAGAGAAAGATAAAATTGGCTTGTACTTACCTTAGTAACAATAGTTCAAGGGTAACTTTTGTTTCCTTTGAGATAAAGAAGAGCCAAAACTATTCCAAACACCTCAAGCAACACATACCTCACCTAATCCATATGTTGGGAATTTATGGATTTAAGGCCTTTAATCTCTTAAAGATAAAAACTTAACAATATAAGCCAAAGAAAAGAAAAAAAAAGCAATAAATAATGGGGCAAAATAATAAGAAAAAAAGAGAATTAAAAAAAGAAGAGAGAGAGAAAATAAAAATGAAGACATAAAGAAAAAAGAGAAGAAAGGCTTGAAAATTTGGCTATATGTAAGAGAAAAGCCCCCACCAAAATGCTTAAAAAATATAAGGTCTTGAATCACATTCTCAACCTGAAAACACAAAGTTTACATATCCATCCCAAATCATAAACACAAAACCAACTTACCCATCCTAAATCACAAACTTAAGGCCATCCTAGCCACAATACCACCTACGCTTAATAAAAGTTCTTTTGATCATAAGGGGTAATTTATCTTAAATAAAAATTATTTTTGGAATTGAGGTAAGCATGCTTCTAGTTTTCCTTAAAGGTTCTTAATTGGTACACTCAGGTTGGATAAAAGTATTTTTTTCAAATAGACCTTCTCGTCAATCTCTCTTGAAACCATTTAACCAAAAATCTAAATTCACAACATTGAATCGAAAAAGACCTAATAGATTTATCAAAACATATCACTTAAAATCGAACTATAATTTTTGGAATAATAGTTAAGAGTGAAATTTAGACCGAAAGTATGCAAGGGAGTTCTCTTTGACTAAATTAATCATGAGTTACCTTTTTCTTTAAGGAATGAATGTTTAAAAGCACAAAGGCTTACCAGGGAGCTCAGCATCAAAGTTAGGAGACATTTTCAAAGATTAAGAAGAATATGAGATGCCACACATGGTTACTAAGGAAGGGGAGGGTTATGGCACTTGCTACTTAAATATATATTTATACGCATTAGCAAACTTTCAACAGAAAAAAAAAGGAAAAAAAAAAGACAAAAGGAGAAAGAAAAGAGAGAGAGAGAGAAATGAAAGGCTTGTCATAGGTTTTTCCATTCATTTTCAAATCCATATTGGCCTAAGTATCCAATCTTTCAATTCATGTCACCTACTTCATTTTAAATGCAATCACACCTTTTAAGTTAACTATAATAGTCTAAGTCATTCTCCTTGATGTAGTTTTTTATGTGCATTAACTCTTTTTCAAATCAAGGGACTCTATCCCTGTTGCCTTTTTTGTTAAGGATGGTTTTCACCAAATTCCTTCTTTATATATTTCTCAAGTCAAGAGGTTTTTCAAATTGATTATATCCCCAATTTTGCTTCTTCAATTGTCATATAGGGACTTAGTGAGCCTTGTGGCACTTCCTTTTCACATGTTTACTCTTAGGGTTTTAGTGAACCCTTAAGGTGCTTACCTTTTGTCATTCTCTTTTAAGGTTCTAGCCAACTCAAGGAGCACCGTCCCATCTTACATTTTATTTAGGGTCTTAATTAGCTCAAAGAACGCTTTACCCCTTTGCCTAGGTTAGTTAGCTCAGAGGAGCACGACTAAGTTTCAATTAAGGTGTTGGCTAGCTCAAGGAGTGTTTTACCCATTCGCTTAGATTAGTTAGCTCAAAATAGCATGACTAAGTTTTTAAATCAATTTTCTGCTAGGGTTGCTAGTCTTATAGAGATACTTCTATCTAGGTTAGCTAGCTTAAAGGTACACTACCAGCTTTCAAGTCAATTTCCCTTGCCAACTCATAGAGGCACTACCTTCTTTTTAATATCTTTTAGGGTTCTTACCAGCCCACAGGGGTGCTACCCCCACCCAGTATCGTTTTAAGGTTCTTGCTAGCCTAAAGGGCGTCATCCTCTTTCCAGTTTCATTTAGGGTTCTTGTCAACCCATAAAGGCGCTACTCTCATTTTAGTATTGTTTAAGGTTCTTACCATCCTATAAGGGTGATACCCTTCTTACAATATCGTTTAGGGTTTTTGCCAACCCATAAGAGCACTACCTCCATTTCATTATCATTTAGGGTTCTTGTTTGCCCCTAAAGGTGTTATCCTCCATTTAGTATTTTTTATGATTTTTGCTATCTCTTAGGGTGCTACTCTTTAGTTCATGTCACTTTTCACAGTCTTGCCAACTTTGAAAGTGCTTCCATTTCTTCAAAACTTTCTAAGGTTATAGTTAGCTTATAGGTTACTATTCTATTCTAAAAACCCATTCTTGTGTCTCAATTAGCTCTTAGAGCACCTTCTCTTTTCTTCATCTTTCACTAAATCCTTAATAGATTAGACTTAGGACAGCTAGCTAGTTGTAACACTTCTTAGGGCAAATTCATCCCCGAGGCAAATATAGTGTCTTTTTTACCTTTATGGTGAAGTTTGAGTAAAACTTTACCACAAAGAGAGATAGTTATAGATATTTTATCCATAGTTTTAGAATTTTTTTAGAATAAGGAAAAAGAGTTCTAATTCAAAAATACAAAAAAAAAAAAACAAAAAATATATATATACAAAGAAAATTGAAAATTTACAAAAAGCATAGAAAAATAAAAAAATTTAGAAAAATAGAAAAGGGGATATAGGATTTATTTTATTTTATTATTTATCTTGAGTCATTTTAGGAGTATTTATAATTTTTTAAGTGTAGTTAAAGGGGTTTATAGTTTAAATACATTTTAGTTGCATAACTTTTTAAGGCACGAGCCAATAGCCTATCTAGTTTAACACTAAGTCTTGGCATTTGCAAGGAGTCTAAAGTCTTGGGTTCAATCCTCACTAGGCACTTTATGCCTTTTCTTTTTCTTGTCACCTTCTAAGATACATGGCAAGGAGGTATTGAACCACGTGTTGACATAAGACACATAGCCAATAGATGATAGACTACATAGCTAACGTGGTGCTACATCAACATCTATTTTCTTTCCCTTTCTCATGCTTTCTCTAGCACATTTTGCTTACCCCCCTCACTTCTCCTTGGTTTTTCATGTATAAGTACACAAATTATTGGTGCAATCTTACTCTCTACATGGCTTTCTTCAAATTGAATGTGAAAATGAGACCAAATTCATTCATTCCACTGCTTAAATCGACCATGGAAATCAAGAAAAAAACTTAAAATTAGAGATTTACATTTATGGTCAATTTGGCCATTTAATGAGTTTGCTAAAAAAAAAACTATGCTTAGAATGGTATAAATAAGATCTTCACTGATCATTCCAAACATTAATTCTCATCTAAATCACTCAAGAACATATACACATAAACACTTCTCTTTCCAGCCTTTTTGTAGCGCTCTCTTTCTCTCTTTAGGATGTTGTCGAGCTCAAAGCAACTCGGACACTATTATGACCTTAAGGGGGGGCTAGTAAAATTATCTAAAATTTTCATATCATGTATGTACCCATGATGCAAAAATCGCTTTATAAGTTAAAGATTACAAGACTCTAAATAATTAAATACTAATATTTTTTATTTTAATTAAATAGTTTGATATAAAATATTAGTGAATATGGATATCTGATGAGCTACGGTCCATCAGAACGGTAGAGAATAGGTATCCCTTACCAAATGGTAAGACAAGGTAAAACAACTTACTAATTTACAAAAAATACTACACAATCTTATCATATGAATATACTCTACATAAATTATTTATGTACCGCTATACACTTTTCAATCAACCTTAACATTACCAAACCTATCTTCAGTTTGTACTCTGCTCTCAAGCTTATCCCAATCCCTGTTTACAAGAAACCTGCAAAAAAAACTATAGAGGAATGAGCAAACTATGACTTAGTGAGTTTATTCTTTACTACTACTGTTCAAGCGAGTTATCAAACAAACATTATTAGCACACATGCAAGCTATCTACATATGAAATGACTACAAGCATGATGAATGCAAGCAATACATCCATAAGAGTCCAGAACTATAGAAAGTGTAGAGTTATGTCGTCTATACGTCGATTTTTCTTTCGTACTTACTCACATAGAGCACCTTACCTTAACCGCATAAGGCTGCCTAAGGGTACGATCTCACTAGACGTTACTCGACTATTACCTTAGTCCAAGAATCAAACACCAACATAGGTGGACCTTAACTAGGGCTGCTTATCAAACATATCAAAACCACCTCAGGCACGAATAGCAAGTCATCTCACAAACAATTGAAGATACAATACTAACTTTGCCTTAACAATGGAAACATCATTTACAGGCTTTACAAGCATCATTTAAAAGTATATTTAAGATAAGAAAAACATTTACCAAAACACTTTTCTTAAAAATTTGCAAAGCTAACACTCTCCATCAACGTACCAATTGGACCATAGATATGTGACAAATATAGCTGGTTCCTTTAGTCAAATAGTTGCATTTACCAATTTAAGAAAGTAATCATACGGATGTTAGTACATAAAACAATCAGTTATTCAACAAATAATCAATATTAATCAATAAACAGCAAATAGATAGCAAATCATAAAAACTCCTTCACCTGGGTTTTGTTCACTTCCTCGACCATTGAGAATTTTTGAACTTGATAATCGAATGCCTAAAAGATAAGAAAGCCTATAAGTATTCTAAAAAGCTAATTCCCCAATTAATTAATTATCTATCATTATTTGCCTAATTTCTCATTATAATTCAAGTATGGTATAAATATAGTTTAACTTAAACTTCTCACTCAGATTATCTTAAATTTTTAATCGCGTATAATTTTTTCAATTTAGTTCAAATTCTTAAAAACTTATAGCCTATTTTGATCGTTTTCGAGTATACTTTCTTAGAGTGGAGTTCGTTTTGAGTATTGTAATTTACAGTTTTGATTGTGATATAAAAATATCATGAAGTTCATCATTTTGATTTAAAAAGTTGTAAAATATCAAATTAGGCTTTTTTTAGTACAATTATGATTTAATAATTGTTTGCATCTTATAATTTGTAATTTTTCTTAATTTAAGCCTGTTTTACTATAACCGCTTATTTTTATTGGTTTAATATTTATTAATACAATTTTTTATACCCAGAGTGCCTAATCTTCAACTAAGGTTTATGCCTTTTAAAAGAGTTTTATAAACTTTTGGAGTCGCCACTCGATCAAAGTCGAGAAATGGTTTAAGTCAACCAAATTGGTAGATTTGGTTTTGACCTAGACATTAGTTTACATAGGAAAACTGATTTTTTAATAAAGGGTTTTGAAAAACCAAAGATCAAGTTCAGGGGTTAGGTTCTTTAAACCCATATGGGTACTACAAACTTTTCTAATTTAAATTTAATCTCCTGTAATAACCTTTTAGGATAAAAATTGATATTAAAATAAATTGAGATTTTATTTTTACTAAACTAAGTAATTTTAAGCTAATAAAAAAAGGAAAAACTAATATTTTTCATTTTTTACATCACCCCGGAGATGTCTATGTACGTATTATTCAGGATCGGACGTATATAATTTTTTTCTGAAAGCATTAGCGGGTNACATAAAAATGTAATAATTAGGAATAACCATATTTTTACACATACGATACTATTCATATACGTATATTTATTTGTATACTATACTTTATATAATAAATTATTTTAACCCTAATTATATATTATGTACTAGTATAATATACATGTATGTATACTTTATATACATATGTACATATGCGGTTGTATTATTATATGTATATATACAAAAATACAAAATACTATTAATAATATACATACACATACATACCTAAACATCACGTCCAGCCCTTCTATATATATATAGAAAATTTTTATAAAATGAAAATACTAAGTATAAACATACATTCATATACCTAGTATTATACACGTAGACATATATATATCATATAATTTAAAATACTATGTATATATATATATATATACATATATACAAAATCACGCCTACACACACACACATATAAATATATATATATATACATAAAGAAAATACTAATAACATACATATGTACATAAATACGAAAATACATAATAGATGTATATATATCATATATGTATACTTTCATTTACACAACACATACTAAAATAAATACTATGTACATACACATATATATACCCATTTATGCATATTTAGTATAGCATAAAGAAAATACTATGTACATATACACATAGATATACATAATCACATGTACATATATATACACATAAGGAAATACATAGTATATATATACTATATACACATACAAGTACATACTTTATACTATGTATAATATACATATATGTTCATGCATACATACGTAATAAATAAATAAAAAAAAACCCAATATACATATACATGTTATAGAGTATATACGTACAAAAATAAATAAATAACTTACCTAATTATTTTAATAACTTGAATAATAAAAATCCCTTTAGTTTCTTTTTTTCTCCTTCTTCTTCTTAGTGTGTGCTTAGTTAAATTGTGTGTGTGTATTTTGCTTTGGTTTTTCTATCTCTCTCTTTTTTTTTTATTTTTTTTATTTTTTTGGTTTTCTACTTCCATAATGTGTAGGCATGAAGCAAATAGCAACTTGCAGGTTAAAATAAAGGAAAAAGAAGAAAGGAAAATCTAGCCTAATCCATTCATTAATTTAGATAAGATATCTAATAATTTCCTTTTGGTTTTATGTGCATAGATCAACAGCTGGAGGATGAAAAGAAAAGGAAAAAAACGTGGGCTGCTTGTATCCACGTAGAGCATAGAGAAAAATTAGGAAGAAAAAGGAAAATAAAAATAAATATATATAATTTTTTTAAACATAAAAGTCATAAAATTAATATTTATAAATTAATTTTGAGATTTTATGAAAATTTATTAATTTAATTGATACTCATTATGTTGATAACATTTACGACTTATTTTAATGTTTTCGTCAGGATTAATATGCAATTTCGTGATTTAGTTAATAATTGTGATTGACTAAGGTTTTATTATCATTAAATTATATTTATTCCTTTTATAAGTTTAATATTATAATTTTAGGGTTTTCGTTGAGTTCGATTTCGAGTATTTTTGCGTACATCAAATTTAGGATTTTTGTATGCAATTTAGGTTTTGATTAAAATTATAGAGTTTTTATTACTTATAATATATTCAAATTAATAACTTAATAAAATTTTTATCTTACTTGGCCTTATCGATTCCTAAATTTATTTATAGTATTCAAGCTTAATCCTACACTCAAATGGCTAAATTTGTGGAACCTATAAACACAACTAACACCGCAGCCAGATTCCCTGAGACTAGGGTTATCAAACATTGCCAACATCACCTATAACTACGCCTCCTAACATCGTCAGCTACCACATGAGGTTTTAACCATTGTTGGCCCGAGCTCAAAACGTGACCTTAGCCACCATTTCAATTCAAATCACTATAGATGAACTTGTGGTGGTCAAAAACCCTTAACCCAACTCCCATTTCGCATTGCAGCAAGTGCTACCACAGCTACGCGCAACCACCCTAACTGGTTACCTTACACCACCGCAAAAAACACCACTTTAGGCGAAGGCGCTTTCCCACCCACATTTGCCAATAAATTATCCATGAAAACAAAGTTTCTCACTTGAAATATGGCCAAAAACACCTCAATCGACCTCCTCTATTGCCATTGCTTCCATCTCCTTTATTGCGTATGTATGCAGCACGTGACCAGGTCAACTAAGCTAGATCTGACCTAAGACTCGTTGTTGAACCCAGATCGCTGCTACTAATTCACATACCTTAATCCTAATCTAGCTAGTCCGGTCATATTGTCTTCATGAACAAGATGTAATTCAATTAAAAAAAAAGAGAAAAAAAGAAAAATATTTTAGGTCAAAAGCAAAAATAACAATAAAAATAAAAAATATGTATTTTATCACTTAGAAAAAATATTTTTCAAATAAAAGTCCAATTAATAAGCCATTTTTCTATAATAAGATTCCTTTAGAATTTTTCAAATAAAAGTTAAGACCCTTTTAGAATTTTTCACAAATGAAAATAAATTAATAAAAATATAGACTCGATTATTTTCAAGGTTAAAGAAACCTATACAATTGAAGTTTTATGAAATGAACTATGAAAAGTTTGATTCTTACTAGAGGATACGTAGATACTTACAGGGTAACTTAAAATAAGAAAATTATTTTTATTTTTCATTTTTATAAATAATTTTTTAATTAATTTTCTTTAATTGCGAATGCATAATTAACTAAACAAGTAATTGAAAAATAAAATTAATCTTGGAAAGTTAAAGTGGTACCTGTTAGGATTTAATAGGGTAATCTCTGGATCCAAAATTTTTTGTTTCAAAATCATTTTTATTCAAAAATTGGTTTTATCGAAAATCAGTAGTTAAGTTATAATTAATTTACTCAATTTGTTATGACTTAACTCTTTTTCCTGATTCCAGTCGAAAGGCGACTTCAAAAGTATTTTTCAAAATTAAAAAACCAAATTTTTCTTAATCCTTAATGAATGATCTATATTGAATTGGTATAGGGTTTAATATAGGTCAAGTTAAAAAAAATTTTGAAAATTGAAAAAAATTCAAGCTCAATGGTAATAAATCGTTCTTTAGTTAATTATTATCACTGCATTCATGCAATTTATTTTCCTACATCCACATAATTTAGAAAATTGTGGATTTAGCTTTTCGTAACTTTTCAAAATAAGCTATTTCATCGGTTTTGGAAAACAAATCACTGTTGAGAGAGCTTTAAACGGCCTGATCCCTGTTTTTCTTCCTCTGACGAAGGTAAGTTACACAACTTAGCTCATTAGGGAGTGAGGGGGGACAAAAAGTATGAATGGGGCTTTACTGGCCATTTATAACCCAAAGGAAGATTCTTTTTTCAATCCAAAGAAGATCCTTCTCATTTGAGCGAGTAATAAGCTAGATCTTGTTATACATGTGAAAGCTTGAGTTGAAAATACAATACAATAACGTTTAAGTATTAATAAACTTTAAAAACAATCAATTCAAAGATTACATAACCACATGAAATGCATCAATGGTCCCTCTTGTTCTATAAACGAGCACAAGTAATGTTAATTTGAGACTTTCACTCATCCAATATGTAGAACATCATGCTACCAGGCATGACCTGAAGTGTAAAGAGGGTGATGTGATTCATCGCTACTCTAGTTTGCCGAGTAAGCATTTCCGCCAAATTGGTTGGCATTGAAATGAGTCGTAAATTCATGACCTTGGTAGAATGTTTTGACATCTAAATATTGAACCTAGCAGTTTTAGTAAACTAACCATAAAGGGTTAAAAAATGTCTGGTGCTGACATTGCGTGCACTAGTGTACTGAAGATGCCAAGAAATGAAGTGATCAGATTATTCACCAATTATTATATCATAAGTAATTCTTGATTTATAAACAATTATCATGTAAGTAATCAATAATTGTTATTAAATGGTTACCTTGATCTATTAATCTATATTTGGGTCGATAGATATTATCTTCAAAGTAGGAAGACTTGGGACAACTTTTTATCAATCCGGAACTCTAGAATCATATCAGAATTTATTTTAAAATTAAAATAATATGATTCCAATTCATTTAGAATAATTTAAAGCTGGGACTTCTTTTGATAATCTATTTTAGTAAGTCTTCCATTTTGCTAAAATAATTCTAAAGTTGATTTTTGTATGCTTACAGTAAGAAGAAGGAAATTGATCTTCTAAAGTAGCTTAGAGGATTATATAACCTAGCATAAGGATTTTTGGGCTTGGATTTTATTAATTTTCAAAAGTTCTTCATATGAAAAAGGATGAAAGTACTTACACATATAATATAAACAACAATTGGATATCTTCCTCTTCTTTCTTTGAGGATTCAAGCTTTTTCCTTCCTTTTTTTGGGAATCTCAAAGCGTGTTCTTCTGCATTTCAAGTAGAACAGAATCATTACAAAAGCGTTCCAAGTAAAACAGAATCATTACAAAAGCATTCCAAGTTGGTATTGCTATTTGATTTAGTATGGAACCCACCCAAAAGCTAAAGAACACTGATGCCGTGCCCTTTATTCCAGGACATTGCATGACGCCCAATAGCATCATGAAATCAAGAAAATGGGCGGTGTCAAATATGTCATGCAAAACCAAATAAAGGGCGGTGCTGGTTTAAGTGCACCTTCTCCTAAGCCTAGGAAATTCAAAACCCTCCAAAAACCCACTTGCTGTCCTACT
Source organism: Lumnitzera littorea (assembly GCA_024138015.1). Classification (NCBI taxonomy): domain Eukaryota; kingdom Viridiplantae; phylum Streptophyta; class Magnoliopsida; order Myrtales; family Combretaceae; genus Lumnitzera; species Lumnitzera littorea. The sequence continues at coordinate 21,916,477 of JAMXBB010000012.1, forward strand.
CAAATTAAACTATAGTGTCAAAATCCTTTCGTCATTTGCCCAACATGGGAACGTCCTCAGTGCTGTTCTTGCCGTTCCTTTTCTTGAACAAAGATCGATAGCTAGATAATATTTGCTCTAGATTGATGCGACGCATGAGAAGACGATTTGAAGCCGACGTCTGGGGTTCGATCATTTGAATACTTGGACACTATTTTTTCTCCGCACTTGATTTTTAGCTCTAACATTATCTGAAGAGTAATAAATAAATCATTAATCTATATATCTTAATAATACCTTTCATTAAAAAAATATGATACATAAAAGCAGCGAAATATGTGAACTCATTACTTTTATATATCACATCTCAATAGATGATGCTATAAATAGATAAATCAGTTATTTATCTATATTTTTGTTGGATCAAATTAAACTATTGCTGAATTTGTAGAAAATTTTCAAAAAGGGCGTGTCCTTCTAGATGCTTACGTTGGAATACCAGCCGCAACCTATGCCTTCTACATTTCTTTGCTTCTATATAATGTTTAATTGTTCTACGATTTTAATTATAACAGATATTGAAATGTTTTCCGTGAAACATACACACCTTAGTTTCGTTTGATTGTTAGCAAATGGAGCTTTTACAGGAATTACCCTATCAAACCAAGCTCAAATTCTACATTTGTATCACTAAGTCGCAAGCCTAGTCAAACCCCCATTAAACTTAAATGCAAATTAAGTTTGAACGAGTTCGGACATCAGATGTCTATACAACTTCAATAGAAAGGTATATAAACTTCTTTCAAAATAAACCCAATCTTAATAAGCTTAGTTGGGCACTTGGAGATTGTTGTGTTCTATTATAGGTCGAAGTTCCCAACAAATATCTAAGTAAATATTGCTTTATTACGACTTGAATCTATTAAGTTGTATAGAATATCCATTTAGACCTTACTTTATCAGATAAGTTTCGGATGGATAAAAAGAATCAAAATGTAAACTTTTGGTAGCAATTTTTCGAAATTTACTTCTATAGGATAGAATACAAGTATGGCATTAGGATATTTTATATCTACATTCAAACTTGTACTCTATAATATATAGAGTGCAGATTTTAGATTACTATATACCAGCTTATGACAAAATCCTAAAATTACACGCTCTTATGTTTACTGTGTTGTCCTCCTCTCTTATTCTTTTTCTTCTTTTTTTTTGAGGTAAAACTTTATTTTCGTGTTTTCCGTATAACAATTTTATAATTTAATAAAAATTTATCTTAATAATTTGGAAGAAAAGGATTAAAAAAATAATTTAGCATGACTCAACCAATGGTTAAATATTTCTAATTACAAAGATTATTCTATATTCCACCTATTAAAGTTTCATATTGTTATGGTTAGATGTTTTGTAAATATAAGAACCTTTTTAATATTACTATTTGGTCTATTAGTATAGTTACAAGTTTAATATTAATTATATGCTTGTACAATATTTTGAAAGAAGATAAATAAAAAAAAATATAAATTCCATAGGTTACTTTGTATTTTATAGAATTTATAGGGTACAGAATGGTTTCCAAGTACTATAGGGTAAGTTTTAAATATAAAAATTTTGAAATCTTTACTTATAAGATAGGATATGGATATGAATATGAATAAAGTATCATATCCTATCCATCATGTACTTACTTATACTTCTATCAAGCAATAACATAATACTCTATTTATTATTTCTAATTCATAAGATATTTAGCACCTGAAGTATTTACATCAATAGTCGGGCAATAGCATAATACTCAACTTGGAGATCAAAAATCCTGATTCTTACTTAGTTTTTACAATTCCTTCTCTTTTTTCATTTTTCTTTTTCTTTTTTTTTTTTCCCACACCCAATGCTTTATATTAGAGTTCATTCTTCATCCATGTCAAAGTTCCCATGACACTCTGTTTTCCATAAGAGAAAACGATAGAAATTTGCAGAGGAACTCATCCGCTTTCTATCAATTCCAGAGAGTACCCCATCACGAATATTGCGTCTACTTCACTGAAATGGACTGGGGGGGGTGTGATAGCTATTTATTTATTTGTTCGTAGAAAATTATACCTAATACTACCTACTCAACCCGTTCCCTATTCATCCCCTTCATTAAATTAATTGCTATTCCTCATGTAATATCACTGATCATAAAATAAAACAGCATTGGAGGAATTATTATTCTTGATGTGAAACCACTACCATTCTATCGTACCGCGAATACAAAAAGAGAAGGATACTCGTGTGAACCGAATCTTTGTAAATTTGGTTGTAAGCTACATTATATCTGTCCAATCATAAATACATAGAAAAAGTGTAAAACATTGGTCCACAATTATTTACACATTTACCATTTATCAAATAACATATAGAGTAGTTAAAAAATAAGAAAAATTTATAATAAACAAATAAAATAATTAAATATATAAAATACAAATTAATTAAAGTAATTAAAATTCTTTTAAAAAGAAAAAAGAAAAAAATAAATAAAAGAAAAAACTTGAAAATCATTATAAAAAAAACCTTCTAGCAACCCAAGATCATGAGATAATCAAGAGCTACCTAAAAGGGAGTTACACGACTCCTTAGGTGGTTATAGATCAATTATTAGCCTTGAGATGATTGGATTAGTCTAAATTTATTAGGTGGGTTGTAACCTACACCTTCAAATGAGTTGTTGAACCCACCATTGGTGGTGATTAATAGGAAAATTATATAATCCCTTTAGTTAAAGGGCCCATTTTAACATGTTTATCTTGATGCACCTAATTAAATTTGGCAATTCCAACCACCTATGGCTTGAGTGGTTAAAAGCCTTTTTTTTTTTTTAATTTTACAATTTTTATTTTTTCAAAGAAATTATGTACTTTTAGAATATTTTAGTTATTTTCATTTACTTGTATAGTTTATATATATTTAACTATTATATATATTTAAATTAATAATTCAGACCAATTGGAAAGCTTCACGTGACAAAAATACTAATGGAAAAACTAAAGATGTGAAGAAAAGTCCAATGCTATAAATTTTTGCAAACATTGAGGACCAAAATTGGAAAAAAAAAACATCTTTGAATCAGAAAATCTTTAAAACATTGGGGATTAAAAATATACCTTTCTTTAAAAAAATACATATATATATATATATATATACATAGTATTTCCACCTTTTGTGCCTATGATTAAGACTGGTGGAGCACCATTTGAGCAATTAAATCAAAATACTAAAAAAAATTTATACATAATAACAGTAGGTAGAAAATTAGAAAGAAGTGGAAATAGCCAGTAACTACCCAGTCTTACGATAAGGTTTAGAAATATTAGGCAGTCGATTATTCAGTTAGAAACTTTCCAGTAGGGGCTAGATTTCCGTCTCAATGATGTTGAACTTTCTAATCCTTAGCAATGTGCTTACATAATAGCTCATTCACTAAATTAATGCCGCTGCGATTAGGAACTTGGCCAAAAAATATATAAATAAGCCTAGGAGCTCAGAGTCAGATAGACATGTAGGTAGAGATCCCTACTTTGTAGATATATAGCCCACAAATTTGACGGCAGTTTATGAAACCTATGATTTTTCTGAACTTTTTTAGTAATAGTATTATTAGGTGTCCATGTCCAAAATCACCATAGTTAATAACACTTACGTATATAAATTATAACAACTATGAATATGATGGATTTCAACAAAGTAAAAATAAACATAACCAACCAACTTAAAATGAAGATTCTAGATAAATTTGATTACCATTTCACTGAGTGACCTTTCAATGATGGACTATAAGTTGGGTAAACATTTTCCTTACATTTATCAAATTAGATTATATATGTTAGCTATATTATGTAGGTTAAGCCCATGGTATCCCCTCCACACACATACACACACACATATATATATATATATAAATTATGAGATATCTTTAGATCACTTAATATCCATTATATATAAAATATAGGTTTTGAGTAAGTTCTATGTATAAATGCGAGTTGTATTTGTTACCTTACTCCATAGTATTTGGAAGCCAGAATTTAACCCATTATATCTAATACCCACGTTGAAAAATATGCAACCATGTTCTGACCTTCAAGGGCTAAGAGGAATGGCGACAACATGTATTATGGTTTTGAAGGTAGGTTGCACAAAAGCTATATATAGCAATTTTTGGCTTGTTTTTATAAAAATACTCATTTTCCTTTTATTATAATTGTGTATTGGTTTTCATTGAATGTATCCTATAAGCACTCTTTACTAGAACATTGTATATATTAAATTTGCAACATAAGGATAATCTCCAAGTGGATCATGTATCACGTGTCTTCACTCATTAATTAAAAATAAAAAAAAAATGTTAAAGAAACATGCACGATTGAAAAGGAGAAATATTGCGCCAACTCTTCTTGCATTAGGTCAATGATGAAAAGAAGTACGAATCATCCTACTGGGCTTGGAGAAAAAAGTCAAAAGTTGGGCGCGTTACTTATTAAATTAGTATTGATTTTATTAAGATGACGTGCTAAGCTACTAAAATATTTTATGGCTTTTATAATAACACGACAGAGTAAGACAGTATGATAGTTTGTCACATTAATGCTATAATACTAATTAACGATTTTCGCCTCCTTAGACTAATGCAAATCTAATGCACATAACCACTAGACAGGTAAATTGTAGCAAACCAAAAATGAGTTAAGTATGATAAATTTAATCTTTGGGATCTATCTAAATGAAACGTGAAATCCCTACTTGATGAACCAATATCTCAATCCATAACATATCAGATAGCATATAAAACTAATAAAACTTTTATATAAATAGTAGAACCAATAAAACTTTCAAATAAATAGTAATAAAACGAATAATCATATAAGTTTTTTAAGTTATATATGTAAAATTTTTTTTAGTATTTACATATTATATATATATAACACATGATATATAAAATACAATGAATCTTTTTTCAAAATATTAAGTTTGAAAGAATAAATGCAATTTTTAAGTTATAGACCTTCCTATATTTTTCCTTTGAATCTTACTTTCCAAAAATATCGTTTACTTCTTAATCTTTTTAAAATGTGACTTCAAGTATTTATAAATGGAATGGGAAAATCATCTTCAACTCTTTTAACTCTCTCTCCCTCAACCTATTAAAATGATTCTACACAATCCTAGCCTTTGAGGCACTCCATACTTCTGTGCTCTTCTATCACTATAAATAACAAATCCATCATTCTTAATTTTATACCAACAAATGTCCCAATTCCACGGAAAAAAAAAATTTATTAATCTCACTTGTTAAGTATTTCCACCATTACAGATCCGCAATTATCAGAGATCCGCACACCACAGATCAATCTCTCTAGATGTTTACCAAGTTGTAGATAAAGGTGGTCAGCCTGATATTGGATTGGTTAATACCATGATAATCATGTACATCTTTTATGCTAACTAATTGCTATGTTTCTTGCCATCAATTAGTGAAAACAATCCCATTGATGAACACTTTAACATATTGACATTCAAACTAGGGTAACATCCTGGTAAGTCATGCTACATAGTCAAGTAATGAGAAATACCCCCTTAACTAATAAGAAAGAATTACTAATCCTAGGTAATCAATGCCATTATTGCTGAGTATGCACGATTGAACACTTCTTAAAAAGGATCTTTAATATATTATCATTAACAAGCAAAGGGATCTTTTATATATTATCAACAACAAGCAAAGGGATCTTTTATATATTATCAATAACAAGCAAAATTCTTGCTTCACTATGTGAGATAACATGTGAAATCTCTTAGATCATTGAGTCTAAGCAGTTTCACAATTATATCTATTGTACAAGAGACCCCTTAGATCAAAGAGTCTAAGTAGTCTCGAAGTTATGTTAATCTAGAATTTGAAACTCATGATTGCTTAACACTAATGTGACTAGGTTGAGCCTTTGCTCCTTATCACGTGGTGTCATTTTTAAGAAGAAAGAAGAAATAACAAGAGAATCTTATTAGTTTATGCTAGACAATAGCGTTAAGGCATTGCTCCTAAGTGCATGAAGTTTCTAAGATATGCTTCTTATTATCTGTCAAGACAATGCAAATAATTAAGGAAATCGAAGCTGCCCCACTACATTATTGTCTAACATGCTACTACTGAGTGAAAAGCTATCGCTTCCAAGTGCATAACAATAAGATACCTTCATAAAAGCTAACGAAAGTGCTAAAGAGATAAAGAAGCATGAAAGTCAATCAATGAACTTCATTGTTATTGATTGTACATATTCAATTGCAACTCGTACTTACAAGGAAATATAAAAGCTATAATTGAGTCAACAAGAAAATTACATGGAACAAGGCTAAATCAGTGTAAGGTATTGTGACTTTTAAAGACTAGTGTACTACAATACGACACTAGGTCCTTGATGGTGTTATAAGGGAATGAAAGGTATCAAGACTAGATGATTATCCCTTCTCTACATGTTAATAATTGGGAAAGGAAAATTATAAATGAATGCGGTATATGAAGAGGTTATTCTTACATAGTGATTATCATTACTCATTATGTTTGCTTTATGCAACACTCCTTATGTATGATGTTTGATGTGCGTGTGTTTGCAAGGCTTTATGCATATGTGCACAAGATGCTTGAAGTGGACATACATACAAGGCTCAATGTACACGTAGCACTCGACACATGAGTGCTCTAGATATTCGATATGTTATGCTGGTTTATAACATCTCCTTTGCCCGGTATAAAAAATGATGTTATTATAATTGTTCATTACACGAGACTACTCACCTATAATGTCATGTTGCCTTCTTTTATTGATTCTTAAAAGTGGCAGCAATGCCTACATGCAATTGCTACCACTCAATTGCTGCCACTTAGGGGAGGAGGAAAGGGTGATTACATGTGAAAATAAAAGAAAGTGAGTGAGTTCATAAAGTGAAATACAAATGGGATAGAAATCATACAACTATACAAGTGGGAAGTTGAAAAAAAAAATAATTAGGGCAATATAAGGAATGAAGCCTTATTAAGGACTCATGTTCAACTCACATGTTGAACTCATTTACGGTAATATATTTGTCTAATGTGCACTCATGTTCAAACCTCATATCATGAACAAAGGTTACGTCTAGATTAAGCCTCACATCATGTTCACTCATGTGTTTAAGCACATGTATTGTTAGAAGACTAATGTTCAATGCGTCATGTTCGACTTGTTTAATGGGACCTCACATTATGTTTAATGCTCACATTGTGTTCAAGCTTCATGTTGTGTTCAAGAGTAATGAGGTGTTCAGGACTCATGCTATGGTCAAGCCTCATATCAAGTTTAGGCCTCACGTCGAATCATGCTCAAGACTCGTGACATGTTCAAAACTTATTTTATATTACATGTTACGTTTAGGGATTATGTCATGTTAAAGGCTCACACCGTAGTTTAGCTTATGTTCAATTCTCATGGTTAAATCATGTTCAAGGCTTATGATTACAGCTTCTACCTACTCATATTCAACCCCAATGTTCAAGACTCATATTCACTCTTGTATTCAATGTTCATATGCAACCCTTTTGTTCACTCATGATCAAAGTTCATGTATCCAGGCTTATATTCAACGTGCATGACAGGACCCATGTTCAGCTTAAATTCTAAAAGTGTTATATTCAATTTACATACTCAACTCACGTATGCTCAAATAGAGAGTTCAAAATTGCTCATATTAAAAGCTTATGGATACTCATATTGAAGACACTATGCTGAATTGAAGTGTACGATACTCATGTGTTCATGTGTAAGATTTATGTCTCATTCTTGTATGCTGAGCTCGTAGGCTCATGCTCAACTTTCATACACTCATATTCAAGGTTCATGTTCAAGTTCGCATTTTATGGTTATATGGAAGCCTCATAGTTATTTTGCATGATTAGCCCATAAGTGTTTGTATCAAGGGGCAATCAAGCTCATTTTACGTGTTACCTCACTAGTGCTTATGTTAAAGGGAGGTTATGTTCAACTTAAGTATGTTACTCTCATATGCTCATGTCTAAAATTTGTATTCAAATTGCATGTGCTTAGCTCACGTTCAACTCTCATGTGCTCGTATGTACATGCCCTTACATCTTAAGACTCATGTTTAATTCATCTTTTAAATTGCAATTGGTTTTATAGAGATTACAAAAGAAGGCTACACAAAACCCAAGAATTATACCTCTTCACTATCACCTATTAATGATGATCAGTCTTTGTTGGCCTTCGATTTGCGAATAGTCACAGTCCGAGCGGTAAAGAGTCTACTCTCTTTAAACCGTATCGATTTGCTAATTGGTACAAAGATAAGATCCGGTCATCAAGTTATGATTATAAACTTTTAACCTTCAATTGGTGAATAGCCACAATCCGAGCAGTAAAGAGTCTACCCTCTTTAAACCGTGCCGATTTGCTAACTGTTACTAGTTTGAGATATGGTTCTCAAGTTACGATTGTAAACTTTTAACCCTTAATTGCAAGTAGCTATGGTACAGACAATCAATAGATCCTCTTTAAACTGAGCCGATTTACTGACTACGACAAGTGTGAGATGGTTGCCACTCATATGTGATCGCAAATTCCTAAGTATTAATTGTACTGCCTATAAATGATGGATAATGAGAAGATATCAGTTTCACATTGAAAAGTAAGGGAAAAAGACACGAGAATTAATGGTATAGAGATGCACATGGAGGCTGATATGAATGCAAAAGATAGACATAAAAGCATGGATGCAAAAGTTACAATTTGTAATAGCAAGAGTGTTAAGTAAGAGAAATTATTTCATCACTTATTATATGAAAAGAGAAAAAGAGAAAAGAGGCATATTCTACTACACCGACGAGTTCAATAAGACACTTTAGTCACATACATTCCTTCATGAACCAATATGTCTTGGATCATGATGGAAGATATCCATTAGCTTGGGACATGTCACTACAAAGTTAATATGCTTATAAGAGAATATTATGATCACATACATAAGTTAAATGAATAGACAAAGAGGGTGATAACCTATTGACATAAGGTTCACTTTATAAACAAAAATGGGGGACCAAATTTGAGAAGTATATTGCAATGGCAATTTATATATATGCATCCAGTTGCTAACTGACAAAATTGTTCCCATACCAAGTCCAACACATGCAAAGAATTCCTTTAATCTTATGAAAAGGATATACATAAGTCTATGAAGGGATACTCCATGCAAGGTTCTATCAATCAGGTCATTAAATAAGCATATCACAAATATTTGCAACTATTTATTTTAGTCCACTTTCAATGATAGTCATTTGGTGAACATCAAGAGAAACACTTATCATTTTTAATTGAACCGAACATAGCAGAAATGTTGAGGATTTATATGAAGAGAACCATACATGTCAGCTACAAAAAAAGAGTAGAGATAAATATTGTTGTTCATCTATTTGCTAATGAAGACAAGAGGCCTTCATATGTTTCTAAAGATATATAATATATATAACATGTGACAAAGATAAGGATTTAAGCTCCTAATTTGAATACCCATGGCAATATCTTCGAACTGCAAGAACTCGAATAGGACACCTATCCATCTAAGTGATTAAGAGAGCATCTATTTAAGAATTCATCAGAGCAATGACTAGATCAGATCCAAGTAGTCCTTTCAATTGTTTGAGCCAAGCCGAAATCGAGGCAACAAACTAGAACCTAACCGAAGCAAATTTGAAGACTAAATGAAAATTCTTCATTCATTGTGTGAGATAGATAGTGTAATGAGACCAGCATGAGTCTAATTGAGATAAAAGAGCCCATTTACTTAATGACAGTAATAAACCTGACTATGACCACAATTCAAGCTCTTTTTAAACCAAACATAAAAGAGATGGCAAGGCCACTAATCAGAGTCGCTCGAACAGCTCACCACAGAGCAGGGCCATGCAATGTTAACAAAAAGCTACAATTGTGTTCCTCATTACAAACTTGAAGGGAGTCTGAACACCAAATGACCTTCATCCCCATTTGAGACAAACATAAAGGCATCCTTCTACCATCATTTTGTGGATACACAAAAGGAAGTTTCAAGCAAGGCTCTATAAAGAACTTCATTCAACCTTAAAAATAAAAGAAATAGGTTTTAAAAAAAAAAGAGAAATCGAGTGAAGATCCAACACATATTGCTCAACTCATAGACCTAAACAGTATAGCATAAAACTAAGTCACACCCTACTCAAGCTTCGAGCTACAAAGCACATCATAACAATGTTTGAGTACACTATAGCCTCCCATTCTTTGGTGTTGGCATATCTTGCACTTGAAATGAAAATAAATAGAGAAGAAACATTTAAAGCTGCAAAAGAAGAAAATAAAAACCAAAACGAAGCAATGGGGAAGAGGGTTGTGAAATTGTAGAGCAAAAAAGGGAAAAACTAAAATGCATAGGTGTCGGATTTTCAATGGATCAGGACAACAAAACTATCCTTAAATTTGTATTGTACCTTGGCAAAGGTATACTAATGAAAAGGGAGAGAAGGCAAAGGATTAAGGAAGATATATGGCTACTAAGAAGTAACAAACCTGTGCTATTGAACTCGTTCCAAATCTTAGAATTTGCCTCCCTGGATTGTAGCGTAGATAAAGTCCTCACATTTGACAAACCAACTGGATAAAACATCATCCAAAATGCCGATAGTATCAAATGCCTCTTAGAGATCACTAACAAAATTAATATGGTCAAGCTACGAGAGCAACTCCTTAGAGAAACTAATAATCTCTCTAATGTTCATCAATCTCTCTTTCATTGCAATTTCCCAACTCTCGACATTGTCATCTCTTGATCTTGAGGATCTTCCTTCAACTTTGACACTACTCATCATTGTTGCTCATCTAAACCTAAAGGATCTCTATAACTGCTCCGTCAAACCAGTATAAACAAGCATTTGCCATATCATGAATAATATGTCATTTGTTTCTTCAATAGGTTCTCTAAATTTTGTTATGCCCCTATTAGCAGTATAGTTTTTGTATTTAGGTCGACTGATATTGTCCTAAAGACGAGGGGTTATGGGGTTGTGCAAGGCGATAAAAGAAAGAAATAAAGCAAAGTAACACCTGCCAAATTATTAAGGGAGCTGGGTAATAGGAAACATCCTAAATTTTCTCTCCGTTTTACTTTACCAAAGAAGTTGGGCGAACTCATAAAGGTATGCTTGTCAATGTCTAGGAAAAGGAATGTAACCATCTTAAGTCCACTTTGATTCATGATCACTTAGTCTGACCCAAAAATAAATAAACAAAAAAAAAATTGAAGTAAGTCCACCACAAACCTCCATAAAAAAATGCACTTTCAAAATTGAGTTCTTGAAAAATTTCACCCAATTACAATTTAGGTCGTATGACTACGATTTAAGGCATTCAACAATTGTATGCATATGAAAAGCTCTACAAGAGGAATTTTCCTCTATTTGAAGGGGATCAAGGTAACATTAATACATGGAAGTCAACCTTATTGAGATTACAAATGTGAAGTTAATGCATAAGATACGGCACAATGTAATCAATAACTCATATAGATCGCATCAAAGAGACAAATTAGCTCAAGAAGAGGTAGCTTAAAGAATACTTATTCCAGAGCGTTGTCTTAAGGGCAATATACAACCTAATCCAACTGAGACATGACATACAATTAAGAAGTGCTGCAAACTCATGTACTAAGACAATTCTTAAATTAATCTAGTAATGATGCAACTGTTCAATAGTGTGCACGTGCTTGAGTCATCTAAAAAGCTCATCCGGTGCCCAAACCCCTTCGACTTCATCTAAAGGAGTTTAGTCAAGGGATAAAATATAAAGGGCTAAATTTAATATTAGGCTTGAAGCCTATTAACTAAATGGATTTGACTCATCAAGTTAAGATAATAGAGTTCAAAGAGCCAAGCCTATAAATTATCGAAACAATCAAGGAAGATTTGGCATAAGGGGCTTAGAGTAGAGCCCATTAGATCAGTCCATCCAATCTAACCTTTTTGAGTTTGACTCACACTAAAATAATAGATAAAGTCTTTATCTAAGCCCAAACCCATGAAAATAGGCCACTTAAGATCCATCAATAAAGAGCTTCAATCTTAACCATTGATCACATCATGATTTGATAGATGTGATCAACTATAATTTCCTATAAATACTTAATTTACATCCTCATTTGGATAAGAGAAAACCTCCATTAAGTCTTGCTTTAAAGATCAAACACTTAAGTACCTCAAGAATTATATTCTATTATTCATCAATTATGGAGTTTGATACCATTACGCTTCTCCACCTATCACCATACATGTTAGAGCCTTACTAAGAGAGCCTACTTCTCCTCACTACACTTTTCTCTTGATCATCCTACATGAGTCACTTAAATCATTTGCCTAGTCATATGTAGTGCAGCTTTACATACAATATGCATGTGACACATGAATCCATACCAACACCCCCACAATTTTTAAAGTGCTCCCCTTAGCCTCGCTCTTGTTCATGTCCCTAATCAGCATGTAAGTTCTATATTTGATAAACTTGACATGATAAATAAAATACAATACCGCTAACATAAGTTGTCAAATTGTAAAAATATAGATAAAAACAATATTTCCTTATTTTTATGTTTGTAGATGCGAAGGTCTACTTAGAATAGTTACGTACATACTGCATAAGTGATGTGCTACACGACTTTAAAAAAGTGAAGCAAGAATGATAAGAGAGATTAGATAGGGAGAAGAAATAGGCGATTTCAATGTTTCAAATACATAAGTAATAAATAAGTGAGTGAGATCAATTATTTACCTAAACTACTTGTTTGATCTTAGATAGTAAAGGTTTTGTAAAGCAATATTGTTTCTCAGTTCTTTCTCTCTTGAAGTTTTAAATAAGGAGCAAAAACTGGGTCTTTAAAGGCTTTTTGACATAATTGTATCCATTAGATCATCTAGGTGATTAATGGATAAGATAAAGCATATCTAATTTATGGTTATTCTAAATGAGCTTATTAATGGGTTCAAGACTAGTAACATTCCTCATGAGTGCATAAATTTGCTTAGAAAAAGTTGAAGGTGAACGGATCAATCTAACGATTCCTATTTCGAGTCCATTGAGTCAATTCTCCTTGAGCAATCGCAAAATAGACTAGACATTCAAAACCCTGCCACTTAACATAAAGATTCAGATCCATATATATAATATAATAATTTTAAGCCCTCTATAATGTATTAACATATCAATCTTAATATAATTTGATTAAATAATTACTATTTGATTGGTTGATTGTGTTAAACACTAACATCTTGCCATAGTAAGACAAATATTGAGAAACCCTATAAGCCCTAGTTGGCAATGTAACTTACCATTTCTCATTGAGATGAAGCACATCCCTAATGACTTTAAAAAAAAAAAAAAAAGCAAAGAAGAGAAGAATTATTTCATGGGCCAAAGCCTAAAATTTCCTAGTAATGGGCTATGCTTAAAAGGGCTCTTACAATTTCGTCTTATATAAAAAAGTTATTACGTGGTCAACACATAGGACGGATAAATCCCACTGTCGATGCTTCAATCATCCACTCCAAGAAGCTTACGAGAAAAAATCATCCACTATAAGAAACGAACAACCTTTTGTAGAGTGATGAGAGATGAACGTAGCCAGTGGATATTGGGCTTTTCAAAGTGAATAGGATGTCTTGACACCCTCAGTGCTAAACTATGGGCCTTTTTCTAGGGCTTAGAATTCAGTTAAAACATGCGAACGAGAAAATCTGAAATCAACATGGAGACATTTCAATACTTGACCTTGAATACGAATTTACGATTGTAGTAGTGGATTTTTACACGTGCTTAATGCTTGCAGGGGGAAGCCATCCAACCTCCTACACTTGTGTTTGTGGAATGGGAAGACAGTAGTAGTGGACTATTTGGTAAAGCCAATTCTAAGAATGTTACTAAAAGTCAAAAGAAACACATGTTTTCATGTAAATATTAGGGGAGGATGACTTCCCCAAAGACAAGCTATGGATCCGCGACTTAATGTTGCAACCGGGGGTAGGTTACCTGCCTTGATTTCGCATTGCTTTTTATTTCTAACCCGAGCCACTGCTACATACTTAAAAAGTCGAGCAATCGAGCTTTTCATAAAAATATTCCCTAAACTAATAGGTACATATCTATAAACTCTCTAAACTTTTAAAACGTAAATCTAGCTCAACATAATTTTTAAAAATATACAAATAATCCTCAAACTTTTACTAAAACTCCATAACTTTTAGGGTTTTAACAATAGTTTGAATATTATTTGTACATTTTAGAAGGTTATTAAGATATGAAATTACACTTTGAAAGTATAGGATGAATAGTTTAAGAGCTGTAATATAACTTTATAAATAATATAAACTTTGAAAACCATCGATGGGGTACGATAGAATTTAGTCGTCTAAGTTTTGCATCTCTTGTGGAGAAATATGCCCTATTTCATCATTTTCTTTCACAATGAATGGAACTGAGAGAAAAATCAGCGGCCGGGGAGTAGAAATTCGTCTTTATATCCCCTTTCCACTATCCTTTCGTAATCCCAGTTCCCACTGCTATGCTTTTTGAATTAATCTTTTAAAGTATTAAGGCACTTGTTGAAATAACAAGAAAAAACAAAAGAATGTAAATTGGAAAAGCACAAGCAAACCTCTCAGTTTCCACAAAACATTCTAAAGCTTATTTAATTGATGAACCAGCCTCATAAAAAAAGAGAAGAATTAGCTATTTAGATAGAGCTCTCTAACTCTACCTATGTCTATGGGTGCAAGATTCCTTGAAACTCCTTTACTTAGTATTTAATCTTATATCTATCTACTTATGCAAAATTTCGCATTTAGTATGGAATAAAATGGATTTGGATTTGAAATGATGATTTGAATTCTATGTTAGTATCATAAAATCACAATTCTATTTCAATACTTCCATACTCCCATCAGTTCCAGCAAAAATGCATACTTCATAGTATATCACTGAGGAGTGAGATAGAAAAAAGAATATAGGACAAGAATATGTGAGTATCAATAAACCATGGCTATATTATATACTTATAGAATATCAACATTTTGTCAATGTCTATATTATGTAGCGTTCAGTGTGATGTTTCATAGAAAAATGAAAACTATAAGGTAAACTATGTCAAGTCGAGATCTTCGTTATAAGCAAAAATAAACGGCGAAGCAAATATTATGCCTTGAGGTGTGCTTACGCTTTGGTTCATTCCTCCAAAATAAACCAAATTATAAAGTAAAGTTCATTTATATCATTTTTAATGTTCTATAAAAAAAATAACAAACTCTTTTCTTTCAATTTTTTTCCCCTTAAATAAAAAAAAAAAAAAGCAATTCTAGTTTTATAGGGTTAAATATACATTTAATTAATAAAAAACCAGTTTGATTCGATTTACGATTTGTGCCATAAATAATTATAAAAAAAATTATCTTTGAAGATATAGAATAATTGTAGAAAAAACATGCTAATTGTGAAATTATTGGTAAGATCCCAAATTTAAAGTTACAAGGAAGAGAGGGAAAAAAAGCATCCATTATGAATACTATCATTCTTGTGTATATATGAGGTAAAAGCACAACTTTAAGTCAGGAGAATACTCCTCAAAATCTACGCTTCATATTTCAGAAGATACTATCCAAAATTATCGATTTAATTTAGAATTACAAGATAAAAATAAAAGAGAATGTAAATAAATAGATAAATTTTTGTTAACTACATCTTTAGAGCAAGATATGCGAATTATGTTTAGCTGTCCTTTTTTTATATATAATATGAGGGCTATCCCTTTTGTATTTTAATATTTTATTCCATTAGTTTCTTATTTTTGGAACAAAAAAATTTGAATGGCTTGGTTCAATGTTTTAAATTTGGTTGAATCGTCCCTCCAAATCAAGTAAGTTTTTGGATTGGTTTAGTGCGGAGATTTTTTCAAACCAAACCATAAAAAAAGGGGAAAAATGTAAATAACTCTTAAACTTTAGATTATGTTTTAAGATCTCTTAAATTTTTGATAAATTGATAATAAATCTTATAGGTTAAAAATAACCCTAATAAACTTTAATTTTGGTATAGAAACATCTTCTAAACTTATCAAAATATATTTTATAATATTACTTCCTTTAACTTAAAAAAAATGAAATATCTTTTATATAATAAATTTATCAAAGCTTAGAGAGTTTAAAAGTATACTTCGAAAGTTTAAAAAATCAATTTATACCTAAGTTGAAGTTTATGATAATTTAAAAAAAAAAAAACCATAATTATGACTCAATTTGATTTGGTTTCATACCATGTACCGACACGATATTGCATTTCTCCTCCAAGATTACGTACCGAGTATCGTAGTCCGGCGTCCATTACTAGGAAAGCAATATAGCTACATGGAAATTTCGTAGGTCTTTTGAATACTGCTCGATATGGCAACTTCTACCGTGTCAAATTGTTAAAATGCCATCTAATCATATGGTGTCAATTCTTAAAATGTGTGCTGATTCCTCAACTTTTGCTGTAACCTATAATTTACAATTATAATTGATGCTTAAATTGCTCATTATACAAACAATTCAATGGTAAGTTACTATTCCATTCCTAAACTATCCGGTTTAGTATGCACCTTAAATTCCAACAATTTACTTTTACCTTCCTAAACTTTCGATTTAAGCACAAAATTTCCAACTGCTAAATTTGAAAGCTTTTAACCACATTAAAAGTTTCACTCCATAATTTTAGTGGTAAAATTACAATAATCTCATAAATCACTAGTACAAGAATAACTGTTAGAAGGACATTCCAATCTAATGCAATGGTTTATGATGGGCTAATGTGTAATGCCCCAAGAACTAAGATCGCTACAACTAGTCACGTGTTCCTAAAATCTAATAACATAAAAACACCATCACTATCTTCAAATCTCTTGTAAAAATTGTCAACAGCAAAATATCAATTCTCTAAGTAAAATAATCCCAATAACTCATAGGTGAATCATTCCAAACACCATCATATCCAAAACGATAACTCGACATTCTATAACAATTGAACATATCATTTGTCAATAGATTTAATGCATGTTCTTCTATTCAACTCTACTAACCTTCCACAATTCACCAAACAGAGTTACTAATATCTCTCACCCCTAATGTGAAAGCAATAACCTTAAAATGTCTTAAGCAGCAAACTCATCCAATCAAGTTAGAACTGTAAAAATAAAAGAATGAGCCACAACTTAGTACGTAATGCACAAGCATACACGGATGCCACACAAATCATTCATATTCATTTAATGTAAGAAATAACAGATAATAGGTTAGTTATCTTGAATTTAAGTCTACATAAAACAAAGGGATAGTTATGACCCCACTACACAATGATCTTTTACATATATAGCTAGATATATAAGTATATAAGTTTTCCTTTAGAATCCCTTACAACCAGAGTTCAAAGTCCTTAAACCTAGTTCTAGCTACATTGTTCTACATGCAAGCCCACCAAAGAATCCCCACATGTGATCAACAAAAGCCCTCTTGTAGAACTACCACTACAGAGCCCTAAGACGAGCTAGTCAAGCATAACTAACAAGCATCAGGTTAGGTCGAATATAATTTAGTCCGACTACTTCATAACTACCCTAACAAGCACATCCAAATAACCAAGCACCACATACTTAAATAGATGAATACCAACTATAAGGTCTGAATCATAACCACTAGTTACCCAGATCAAAGAATCTAACAATTTGAATCATAAAACTCTCTTAATCCTCTATTCAAGTTGATCCAATTCAAGCTTTAAGTAGGTTACCACTTGCCAAGCTTAACACTTACTAAGACATCCTAGGATTCAAATCCATCTAAGCTTCTATAGGTTGCTACATTAGAAAAAGATTGAGTTTTAGTAAAATTACAATAGTAAAACACTTAGGTGAGGAAGATTTAGAAAGAATTCAACTTGAAAAACACTAAATATTGTATTAGGTTTTTCACATTGGAGTAATAGTTTATTAAAATTGGTTAAAATATCGTTTGGGAGTAAGTGTTCAAAACTAGTAAAAAAATGTTAATTTAATTTAATCATAGGTAAAATGGTAATTCAAGTTGTTAGAAAGCTTTTGGGACTGATTAGGAGGGTTGACACAAATGTATGATTGGAAAAAAAGATTTAAGGCCTATATAAAATGTTCAAACACCTTTTAAAGAAACAAGACAAGATTTAGCTTCACTAAGGGATGGTTCAAACCTTTTGAAAAACAGTCTAAACCATTTGAAAAAGGCTTGGACCTTTCTTCCCAAACTACAAAATCTTCAATTTACACACAGAAAACTCTAAAAGCACTCACCGAACACAAACACCACTTCCCCAAGCATAAAAAACAACCTTCAATATGATTATATCCATAAATAATACTACTCTAATCCTCAGGAAATTCAATCTTAAATCTCAAATGCAACTCAACAATATATACCCATAAGTCGTTTATCTAAAACTCAAAGAAAACACAAATAAATAAGAGGGAAGAAAAAGAAACTTACTTGAGTGAGTTGAGAAACTCCTAGAATCTAAGGTTGTAAGCTAAACCTAAGAAAAGAACTACAAAAATAAGATTTTTAATTTGGATTCTTGAAGATAACTAAGAAAACTCCATGAAACTGGAGGTTTTTCACCTAAATAATTAGAGAAAGATGTTTAGAAGCTTAAACTTACCTTAATACTTGCTTAGTTGTGAATTTTCCTTGGATTTGAGATCTCTTAAGAGCTTGGTTAGACTGAGTATAGAGAGGGTTATGAGAAGAGGAGAAGGAGGGTAGGTTAGAGAGGCTTTTAGGTCTTTGCTAGGATTTTAGACAATAGTGTAGTTGAAAGAGTAGGGTTAAAGGAGGAATTACAACTATGGATTGAGGAAAGGCAAAGGAATATGAAGAAGAAGAAGAGTGAGGTTAGTGAGTTTTAAGGGGTTGAGTAGGGTCTAAGCCTACTTGAGGGAAATTACAAAAATGCACTTACTTTTGAAATGATTTTCTTTGGAATTTTCTTAGGCATTTCATTATTTCCCCCTTCAAAAATCTTTCATCCACAAAAGTCACCAAATGCTTGCCAAGACTCTACTTACTTCCTCATTATCTCTTTCTTAAACTTCCATGTCATTTTTCTTTAGGTCTATTCAATGGATTGCACCTTATATACATTATAATTCACCTTTTAAGGATCTACTTCCTAATAATCTCATTCTTAGTGGGCCTCTCTATCACTCTTCATCTTTCCAACTCCTATTCACTTTTGTCTTTATCTTATCATAGTTCCTTTAATCCTTACACTTCCACCTTGATCTCTAGTTTCAAAGTATTTCTCTTTCTCATTACTTTGCTTCATATAATTTATTATCCATCATAACACTTTCGACTTTTGTACTGATAATTAGAATATTGACACATTTTATCCTAATTCACCAATTCTAACCATTACTTCATAATAAGGGGTGTAAGTGAAAGACTACAACACCGATAAAATATAACAACTAAAAAAAAAAAAACCTTTAACTCTTAGCAAACCAACTACACCATCTAGTAACAAAAAGGTAACCATTGTTAATCCTTCAAATTCTTGGGTGATCCTGATTCTTCAAGGTAAATAATACATACTTCTTTTATTTAAAGTAATTTCTAGCTAGGTATCTCATACAACATAATGCTAGATGGATTTTCACTAGAGTTTGTCTCATGCTATGCTCATCAACCATATTCAATCATATATAACCTCAAAAGTTCACAAGTCTATACTTTTACCAATGATAGGGTACTTCGCTCCCAAATCATTTGCCACATTTCTTTTTACTTGTTTACAAATCAATATTATTAAGTGGTTTAGGGGATGATTATAATTATTGTGATAACTTAGTTCCTCTTATTTCATTTAATAAAGTCAGCTAATTTCTTAGTTTTAGGTAATCTTGTTGTTCTTAGTACTTGTCTTATTGCTTAGGCTTTTGGTTAGTATTAGAAGGTTTATATTCTTCACAACTCAACATAAGTACATATATAATGGGGCCAATGAATGTCAATACAATACTAACCTATCTAACAACTTGGTTAACTTAAACTAACAAACTAGATACAAACTTTCTTAACTTGACAAAACCAACGTGACATGCCATGACATAAGAAGAAAGACTCATTCATCTGTCCTCTTATACACATGTTAAGCTCCTTAAGTCTTTTAATTCTGTTTTGTTAAATTAGCCTTCTTATTCAACCGTCAATTTCTTATGTGTCACTACTCACCATGTATGGTTTAATAAGTAGTCTTGTGTTTAGATCAATCGTGTATAAGTGTTTATTATGTTATTCTAATAATTGTGCCTATTTATATAGGTTAAGTAAGCATAAAGATACATTTCTGTAATGATTTTTCTTAAGTTTTTCTTTATCTCTAATAATGGTTAGTCCTTTGATTATGTTTTCCTTAGTTACTTTATGCTTATTCTTGATTTTATGAATTTAAAGCCATGTTAAGGGAGACAAGCTCGGCTAACCTAATCTTCATTCTGACTCTACCTCTTCACTAGTCTCCACAAATTACGCCTAAACATACCACAACATAACAGGATAAGGAAAGATCATAAGGAAACACAATAAAGAGAAGTAAACAACTAAAATAAGCAAACAAGCAAGGAATCAAGGTAGCAAGAAAAGCAGTAAGATAAGTAAGAGAGGTAACAAGAGCAAAAGATGGAGGTTAAACCTACCGATACAAGAACAATGGTAATTACTCGCTCTCACTCAAGTTGAACCTAAGTTTTACCTCTTCCTCTCAATTGCTCACTATTCTATTAATCGATTGACTAAACTTTGCTATGATTAATCAACCTAAGCTCATTTATGATCAATTATCCTAAAAGCTTTAGCAATCAAACAACCTAAGTCTTTTTATGATTTTTTACTTAAGTCATTCCATGATTTGTGAACCTAAATGCTTTTGGTACCCACCAACTTAGCTCTTTTAGCATCCTTTAACCTAGGTTCCCTAGAGATCAACCAATCTAAGCTCTAATACCACTTAGGCTATGCTCTGCAGCCTTAAGTGTGAACTAAGAAGAAAGAAAGAGAGAGAGAGAGAGAGAGAGATTTAACTATAAGGAAGAAAGGATATATATGTATTGCTGCAAATACCAAAGCCCCAACACAATGGAAATTTAATTAGTGGATTTTTCTAAAAAGTACAATTTGACTAGAATAATTGGAAAATTAATAAATGGTGAAAAATTATGATAAGAAACTCCATTGAAAATTATGGGTTTACTAAGAATTAGGTCATTTATCCTTATATTGTTTGGATAATAAAATTTATAAAATATGATATCCTACCAACAGAGTTATGGGGAATATTTTAGAAATTACACTATTGTTAGTTTCTGGGATTCAAGAACATGGAAATAAATTTAGACTCACAACTTGCAATACAAGCAATAGAAAGTGAAAATTTGAATCAATTTAGTAAATACTTACACATTATATCTACTTGTAAGGCAAAGCTATCATCTATTGATAGATTGAAACTTTGATCAGTCTATAAGGAAGAGAATAAGGTTACAGATGCATTTACTCGACATGTGCATTTTACTCATGCAATTAAAGATGTGATCACTTTTGTTCCTCTAAAAGATCTGCAACCTTTGCTATATGAAGATGTCTAAGCATTTTTTTTTTTTAGATAACATAGAGCTCTTAGAGTTTGATTATACTTAGTTTGACTATTAATGTCTCTAATGTCCTTTCATGCTTTTGTTTATAAGAAACTTTTGTAACAATTGTTGTAACAGTTTATTTTCCTTAGACATTTCATGCACCAGTGCCACTAACATGTGCTCATTAGTAGTATAACTCACCTACTTTTAATTGAAAAAAATTATAAAATATTTTTGGTTCATTTTAAAATGTTTATACTCTTTTCCAACATTTTTTCCCATCTATTAGTCATACATACATACATACATACATACATACATACATATATATATATATATATATATACACACACACACACATACATATATATGCCATTCATATAAAACTTTTAAAGTTGCTTGATAAACTTGAATAGCTAGAAAATGAACGTACCTAAAAATATAAATAGCTACATCGTGAATATGCTAATATATATATATATATATATGCGACTTATTATATAAATATATTCTAATGATGGCTTCCTATCCCAATAATTTCAACTCAATATCTAAAGGTAACAATGTTGAATAGGGTAACATTAACACTCTTAAAATCTATAAAAGTAGTAACCATGAATTTTAAAAATAAAACTTAATAAAATAATATATTTATACCCCTTAAAAGTTTAGAGTTTATTCCTCAACTTTACTTCAAGTTACAATAACAGTTAGAAGAAAATCTGAGCCACAAAGCAATCATACATGATTTAGAACCATTAAGCTTAGCCATTGATGCTTGATTGCTTTTTATATCAAATAAAATGAGGCAAGTGCACCTATCAAATTCTAATATAGTGGATATAAGTACGAGTTGATCCCTTAGAAATCTCAAGTACCAATACTAACTTTAGCTCTATTATTTAACCGGAAAATTATGATGAGTTAAATGAATTAAAAATACTAAAATTAATAAACAAATCTAATTATAAGACTTGACTAAGTAATTTAGAAAGTGGTAAAATTAAGAACGACTTCAAAAAGGCCAATGATGTATTTTGGAATTGTTTCTCCTAATGTTTAACATACGATCGCTAAAAATCTATCTAATACCATCTCCATTTCTCTTAACTTGAGGGATTCGCAATTAAAGGTAACACCTTTTTTCAAGTATATTAACCCTAACCCTAAATTATCAGCCAAAATCTCTTCACTTAGTAATATGATTTAGAATTACATTAACATACAATGAATTCCCACACAAAAATAACAACTTTCTGAAAGAATCATTCATCTTATCTCTAAGTATATATGTAACTCTCTTTAATTATATCAAGATCTCATTACCCATGTGATTTCTCATTCATTATGCATAATATCATAAATTAATACTTTAGAAATATCAATCAATAATAAAAACACATAATTGAATCAAGAAATATAGAAATTTTATTAAAAATTATCAATAAATCCAATAGTCACATGAAACCTTAGGTTTCATAATCCTAAGTATAAGAATCTTAAGCGATCATGATGAAATTAGAAGAAAGTTGCAGCAAAATCAAGAAACAAAACATGAAAAACCCCTTTTGTTAATGAAAAATCTCCTCAATATTGAAGTTGGATTATGCTTCTGCCTTTTCCCTTCTCTTCTCTACGAGTCTCTTCTATTTTAAATGTTAAAAATTGCGTCCAAAACCCTCACAAGTCCTTATATATTATATTAGAAAATTTTCTTTTTCGTCATCAGACACCACTTGGGATGCAATTGTGTCCCTAGATCGTGTAACTTATTGACTATGGTCATGAAAATCATCCTAAGTAAGATACGACCTAAGGATACGATTGTGTCCACAAGTCATTTAACTGACTAACTAAAATTTCTAACTCTTCCTATTGTATGTAAATGGCCTGGGGATACGGTTGTATCCTCAAGTTATGTAATTTTTTTACCATCAACCTTGTCTTCCTTTGATAATGAACATCCTAGTTGGATACGGTTGTGTTTATTGATTGTATCTCGCTTTAAAACTTTATAATGCCTTCATTTGAACTCAAAATTAAGTGAAACTTGATTCCTTTTTTTCGTTTTTAATCTGAGAACGCGTTCAAACCTTAAAATCAAAATTTTACTCAATTAAGTATCAATTTCTTTTAAAAACAACCAAAAATAAAAGGGAAATATTATAAAAAATCACCATGTAAATTGTATTTAAAATAAGAGTAATCAAAATTTCCCACACTTAAATATTTGTTTGTCTCCAATTAAATAAATCAAAACAAAACGAAAAAAATTGGGACAAGACATGCTAATTAAAATTTATCACCACTTTAGGAACCGGTAAACAATTACACTTGACTTGTAGAAAATCAAGAAATCATCTCTAATTAACTTGCAATAATAAAGTTAATCAATTTCGCTCTTAATAATTTTGTAATTTCACTTAACCATATTTGAATACTCCAATAATACTTGAGACTCGAGTTTACTGGTTAGTCTATGCAAGTCAAAGTTTACTCAAATCATTTAACCAATGATTCTTAAACTCGAAATTGGATTAAACATCTCACCAACTGAGAAAGAGTCATAAAAATTTTAACCACTTGACTAAAGTGTATACGATTCTCTCTTCAATCTCGCCAACCGCCATAATCTAGAGCAAACACATTTTACAACCACTCATCCTCTGATCATCTCCTTAATTCATGCTTTTATTGGGAGGTTTTTTAAATTTACTTTATTTAAGCACAATTAGTTTTAAATGATAGTTATGTTGGTAGTAGGAAAGGATCTCGCTTTTCTGATGGACCAAAACCGATCCATACTAACTTAGCCCTCGCATTTGTAACAAGAAAGAACTTTGCTCTTCTAAGGGTCCAAGGCCAATCCATACCTTTGTTCTTTTTTTTCTTTTTCTTTTTTTTTACTTTTGCATTTGTATTAGCATTAGGATTCAACCACGCTCTTCTGACAGACTAAGGCAAGTCCTTACTAATTTATCTTATTGTCATTGGTAATGGAATTTAACCTCGCTCTTTTAACGGACTAAGGTAAGTCCTTACTGATTTATCTTATTGGCATTAGCAGTGAAATTCAATCTCACTCTTCTGATAGACTAAGGCAAATCCTTACCAATTTAACCTTTTTTTTTAATTTAACTATTCATGCACTTATTATTACTTTCTATCTCTAATTATTGCAATTTTTCAAGAGTTTCTCAAAAAATGAA
Organism: Lumnitzera littorea; assembly: GCA_024138015.1. NCBI lineage: Eukaryota > Viridiplantae > Streptophyta > Magnoliopsida > Myrtales > Combretaceae > Lumnitzera > Lumnitzera littorea. The sequence goes on from JAMXBB010000012.1 coordinate 21,941,451, forward strand.
TTTCGTTCATTTGTTTGCTTGCTAAGGATTATAAAGTTCTAAAAATTTTCAAGAAAAAGATATACATTAAAGTAAATTTAAAAATAATCATGATTAACTCTTAATTAGTAATATTGCTCCAATCTCAAGTCCTAAAGTTTTAAGCTAAAAAACTCGTAATTTTGCCCTCTAAAGATTTCGCTAATCAATTCTACTAAATTATAATAAGATTAATAATAATTGGGATGAAATAGCTAATTTGGCTCAATTAAACACTTCAAATTCTGATACTTATTAATCACCTATTGCAAGTTAACATAAAAATCGATTAGGTTAAATATGAATAATTACTTTTCTAAATAGTAACAAATTCATATATATATCAATTCTCTACACTTAATAACATACATTATCCCCAATGTATGACTAAGAAAGTATAATCGCAAGATATGAAACAATTACAAAACATCATAAGAAAAAAGGGAAACATTAATCGAAAAAGAACTAACACTTCCTTGACAGTTGAAAAGTATATAGAAAAGTTCGTATCTAAGAGTCCATCATCATTACATGTCTAATCTACATACGTCCTTGCCAACTAACTAATGCCTAAGGAAAACGAAAGAAGTGAAAAGAAAAGGAAAATAAAAAGAAAAATGAAAAGAAAATATAGGAAAGTTCTAACTATGCAAGTAAAGCATAATAGAGACTGCAACCAAATATTACAAATACAAAAAAAAAAAACCAAGAAGAGAGATAGTAATCCCCATCTCCATTATCCTCACCAGCTTCTCCTTCTCCTATTGTAAGTGCATAAGAACTCTAAAGCAAGTTGTTTGTTAACCAAAGTTTGCAAAGATAGAAGCTTTTTCTAAACACTTCCTCTTATCAATTCTTTCATTTCGTTAATCATGTTCAATTGTTCCACCACTTTCCAATCCAAGTGCAAAGTCTTGCTAAATGCTTGTGCTTCAATAAGCTATAACGATTCAATTAATATTCTTTCCTGAATTAAAGCAAACGATGCTCTAGTAGAGAGAAGGTGGTTAATGGCTTGACAATAGTGCCTTCATGAGTGGAAGATGATGCAACAGATTTGGACTTCCTCCTAACAATTTATTTTTCACGATTTGCCATGGTCACCTATAAGCCCTACAACTGAAAGTTCGGATTAGATATGTAAAATTTAGGACGATTGGATAAATTATTCAATTGAGCTTAAATTATATGATGAAGTTAAGAATATTAGTAAAAGTGACCTCGTAAGTTTGAATATTGAAAAATAACTAATAAAATAATAGAATATTATAATATCGAATTATGAGCATATTACTCGTTATTTACCGAAAATGTGTAAACTGAGTTTCGATAACTAATGAGTCACTAAAGATAAATTATATGCATGCTAAAAATTATAGAATAACATAAATAATATTTAAGAGTATTTACTTATACTTCATATCTATTTACGTATAGGTAAAAATATGTGAAATTACTTAAAATACTCGAAAAATATTAAATTGATGCTAAATAATTAAAGAAAATTACAAAAAAAAAATAGGGAAAAATAAAAAAGAAGTGTGGAATTATCTTGATACAAGTCGTGGCATGTTGGGATTAAAAAGACAAAAAAATAACCAATCACATTAGGGTAAATAGGAGGCAAATTATAAGTAGATAAGACTAATTGTCAATCTAAAATTGGGAGAAAAAAAAATCAAGGAAGCCTTATAAATACCCTAAACCTCAACTGAAGCTCATTTAGTCTATTTGGAGTCTAAGCAAAATAAAGAGAACTCAAAAAGAGAGGATTCGGGTTGTTTTTCAAAAATTAGAAAAAAAATATATGCAATTAAGGCTTATAAAGCAAACCTATGACACACGGCCATCTAGAACTGAATCGCCACCACCACTACCACTACATAAGGTTGCCGACACCCTTAGGACCACCATTAGTGGCTAGAAGTCCATTAGATAGGTGAGTTCGATTTCAATCTGAATTTGTTTAATTTATTTAAATTATCAAATTTATTTAGAAAATTATGAAATTGGGTGTCTAAGGTTTTTATGTATGTGGATTTAGGGAAAATTTTTATTTTGATGAATTTATGTTTGGAAATATACTACCCTTAAGAAATTCTATAAACCCGAGTTTTATTTTATTTAGAAATAAATGACCTTAAAAGTATAGTTTTAAGCTTAAAATTTTTTTGTAGACTATTTAGAGAATGCTAAACAGTGCTATGAAGAGATTTTTCAAAATTGAATTTTTGAAAGTTTTAGATGATTTTTAGGCCTTAAAATGATTTATGAAATAGATGATTTTGGGCTAATTAGGTAATTAAATAAATAATTACTGATTCAGTATATAATTAAATGTTTAAGGATATTAATATCTGATGTAATATGACACTTGTAATATTTGGATTATTAGATGTAATTATTACGTGTAATATGTAGTAAATATGTGAAAATTAATAATATATGAAATTGAATTTTTAATAAATATAAAATACTAGCTTAAAATTGATAATATAATAATAATAGTAATATATAATAAATATGGTAGGAAACTTAAATTTAGATAATTATATGAAAAATATAAAATTTTTTCATATTAGGAGTAAATTCAATACATAAATAAGAACTAGAGTATACCGTACAGTCAAAAATACTAATTAAAGATTAAAAGTAATATATAGGATACTCGAGCATGATGTAATTAATTTCGCATTATGGTTCAGAACGCATACTTAGGATTTACGTATAATACCTACAGTTGAAATTAAACTAGAACCTAAATCAAAACCAAATTCGAAAACTGATTCCAAAACTAACCTAAAAGGAATCAGTAATAAATAATATATATCTATATGGAAAATTGAGTCAAATCATGACAAAGTTTATATATCATAAGAGTATGTATACTAAAAAAGTATTTATATTATAAGACACGTAAAGACGAGTGACCTATAATAAGTTAAGCAAGCTAATTGAAGACTTTAAGTAAGTTGGGTTCAATACAATATTGTATTTTGGAGTCTTATTTTAAGGTACTCGGAAGCTTAGGATTGTATGTGATTGTGCTTGTAAGTAGTTATACATGCATGTGCTTGCATGTATCTGACTTTATGCTGAAAATTTGTGTTGTGTTTTGGTGATCGTTGTGAATTAAGCGGTGTGAGATTGTTGGATCACCCTAAATTGAACTTAATTATAACCAACCTAAATACCTTAATTAGACATGTATTGCAACTCTTTAAAGGACTGTTAAGATTCTCTAAGCAAACACTGATACCTTCGAAAAAGATAACGTTAGATAATATAATAGTCTTTTATTCATCATTAGCCGAACTAAGTGACAAGAAAGGGGGTTGCGGTAAGATGAGAGCAATGGTTCGAATGACAATCATGGGAGGAGCGGTGTCTCCATTACATAAACCTAGATTTGGTTGTGAGCTATTGCATAAACATGAAAACTCCTCAACTTAGATTAAAGCGAGTGAAATTACTTTCATTTCACAATAAACCGGACCATATTGTGTGATAGCATTTGCTTGTTGTATTGCATATAATTAATTGTTTGAAAACCCTATTTGTATTTATTATGCATTCTTAAGTTTCCATTATAACTTACTGAGCTATAATTGTCCATACCTTTATAAATTTTCTTGCAACCACTGACTGATATTCCATGATATAATTATCTTAAGGTCAGATTCTTTTTGAAGTGTTATGGGGGAGTGAGAATCAATCGGCTGTACAATTGAGTCCTTTAGTGTTTTGTTAGTACTTTTTGGGTTATGAACTAGTATTGTGATATGTTAGTTAACAAACTACTATAGCATATATAATTTCTTGGGATTATAAAATAATATTAATGTAATTATGTATATATGACTTAAGGTTATGGCGTTTTATGTAAATTTTAGCATTAATTTTAATTGAGTTTTTTACTTCAAAGCGAAGAAGCATGAATGCCTTGTGTAAATCTTATCTACAATAGTAATTGAAAGGTCGATTACTATTCTAGGTTAATTTACATAGTGGGACTGTTACGACTTTACCACTTTAAGACATAACATCACTTAAAAGGAAACACAACACCATTTAGATGTAAAGCATCTTCCCTACACTTATTTTGAACTAAGAAGCAAGTACAATTGTAAAAGTGAAAGACAATAGAAAGAACTTCATTGGGATATTTTATCAAACACCTAGGATGCATTTTTATAACTAGTTGATTCAAGAAGCAAAGATAGTGAAATCATCCAACTAGTTACACAATTAACTTTTCAAGACAAAAATATAATGATATTAACCCCTCTATACACTTCTAATGGCTTAAGTGCCTCAAAATCAATATTGGAATTCCAAATCCTAAGTGGCCATATTGAGTAAATCACATATAAATTGTGAGCCAAATTTATGCTCCAAGGATTAGAGAATGTAAACTTTTAACAATTAGTGTCACAAATGTATATAAACCCATCAACAAGAGCATATCTAGAACATACAATCATCGACACCACTTTCAACAAAAGACACGACTATGTCAAGAGAGTTCTAACAAAAACACATGTTCAATATGGTAAAAGAAAGTTCAGATGAGTCTTTACACATAAATTTTACCTAAAACTATATAAGCCCTAAATTTCTCACTTAAGCATAAATAAATAATGATGAAATCAAAGCATGAACAAGGGGTGACATAAAGAAAAGGAAAAAAAAAAAAAGATTGTGAGATGCACTTTCTTGGATGGTGCTAGATTTGATGAAAAAAAAATAGTTGATGAAGTGTAAAATGTGAGAAGAAAAGAGAGTGAAGAGTGCTTACATGCATGTTTGTGTCCATAAGGGAGTTTATGTATGTGTGTTTTAAAGTGTTGGTCATGCGTATGTATGTTATTTAATTTGTAGATGAATACGAGTTGGGACATAACCATGTCCAATGCCCATATAACTCATTGCATTGGGCATGTTGTTAAGCACCTAGGCGAATACAGACTAGGACACAATCGTGTCCTACACTTGTGTAACTTACTATTTTAGGTGCTCAATTTGGCGCTTGGTTTGTGCATAGTAACGTCAAAAGGCCATGTAACTTACTTTTTTTTTTTTGGTAAATAAATAAAAGTGAGTCCCTATTATTAAAACTAAGTGAAGGCGAAAGAGAAATAAAAATAAGACAAAGTTAAGTAAAAGCAAATTAAAATAATCTAGACTAAAAAAATAAAATAAAATACTAGAAAAGTAAATTGAAGCAAAACAAAAATAAAAGAGGAGTTACACATGAGTTACCTTTCACAAAGCATTATAGTTAACGTCAATAATTTGACGAGATACGTTTATAACTCATGATTGTTCATTTGGGTGGAGATAGGACTCATCTCATATCTCACTTTCAAACTCTCCATACGAGTATAAATTTACCCTTAGGCCATCGACCTTGCAAATTTCATTTCATTAGTGCATGACTTCTATCGGTTCTCTCCTTATCACGATACTTATCAAATTCATATAGCCTGAATTTCTTCATTTTGTTTGTTTTTAGCTCAAATTCATATAGCTTGAATTTCTTCATTTTGTCTGTTTTTAGCTTGGATGCAGTTGTCACTGGTAGTTTTGAATGCTTCACCACAAAGATATGTTGTAAATGATCTCTTAACTGTTTTGGTTCCAACACCGATGGCTCCTCTTTAGAGGATTTTAACCTAAAATCCTTTAGCCTGTGGAGTGGTTCAACCCCCTTCTTGTCACAATGGGTTCATAAACTTCTATTTAAGCTACTACTTTCACATGATTGGGGTTGGTCACCATATTTTTATCTCCCATTTCTAAGCAATAACTTAAGAAATTTTCGACAAGCGTTTCCCACACACATTAGATATAAAGATATCAATAGCACCAACATTATGAAATGTATCCTCTAAGTCAAGAAATTTGTTCTTTGCCTCTAGAATTTTAAAAGCTATTTCACCATCTCCAACCCATAATATAAGCTTATGCTCATTAACATAAAAAACAGTCCTAGTAGTAGCTGCAAATGGTTGACCTTAAATGATTAGCACCTCTATATCCTCATCTATATCAAGTTTAACAAAATCTACGGGAAAGATGAATTTGTCTACTTGAACTAAAACACCCTATATGATGCCTCTAGGGTATGTGATAGACCTATTAGCTAATTGAAAACTGATGCACGTTGGTTTAAGTTTTCTTAACCCTAGCTTTTTAAATAATTTATATGGCATCAAATTTATACTAGCTCTTAAGTCTATCAAAGCATTATCTACTAATAAATTGCCAACCACATAAGGAATAGTGAAATTCCCTAGATCTTTTAATTTCTGTGGTAACTTTTTTTAGACAAGTGCAAGTATTCCTCATTCAGTGTAATGGTTATAAGCTCCTTCATATAAAATCCTTTAGAAACTTTCCATACTTTGGCATCTACAAGATAGTGTCAACAAGAGGTTAGTTAATGTTTAATTGCTTAAAAAGATTGAAGAGTTTACCAAATTCCTTATTTTGATCAATGCAATTCTACTTAAGGCATAGTAAGTATGGGATAGAAGGCTTATACTCCTTCACTTTTGGTAGGTTTGTACTTTCTTTTGATTTTAGTGGCACTGCGTCTTCCTTGCCCTTAACTTCCACTTCTTTCTCAACTAATTTCCCACCATCCTTCTTTTTAATTTATAGCTCTCTACTACTTCTCAAGGTCATTGCATTAACATGTTCCCTAAAGTTGATCTCAGTGTTCCCTAGGAGTATCCATTGTTACCTTTTAGTGATCATTTTTGCAAGTTGACCAATTTTGTTCTTAAGATTGCAGTTAGAAGCATCTTGACTTCTCAACGATGATTCAATATTAGATAACCAAACCTTATTACCTTGAATATATTTAGTAAGAAGTTCTTTTAAATTGAACTTCTTCTCTTAAGGAGGGGGATGTGATAATGGTCTTTGAAATCTAAATGGACCAAAGTTAGTCTTCTACTAGCCTTAGTTCTAATTTCACTATGAAAAGTTGGGGTGATTCTTCCACCGAGGATTATAAGTGTTGCTATAGGGGGTTATTTTGTTACTTGGGAAGATTTCCTAGATAATTCACCTGCTCCAATTGTTCTCATGCTCCATAACCTTGCATGCTAAAATAACTTACATCTGGTTGTATTTGTTGAAGGCCAATAAAGAGTACGTTAATCTTTTTGCTCAAGAGATCCACTTTAGCTACTAAAGTAATGGTCAAGTCCACATCATAAATTCCTGCAAACTTTTGCCTGACTCTAGTACTTTCCTACTGATAATTACTTATCGCCATTTCTTTAATCAAGTTTTGTATTTGTTCGGGTGTCTTTGTGTTCAAAGTATCTCTTGTGGATGCATCAATCATCTATCTCATAAATAAATTGAGACCATTATAGAAGGTTTGAATCTACATCCAAAGTAAGAGGCCATGATATAGGTACCTCCTAAGCAAGTCCTTAAATCACTCGTAAGTATCATATAATGGCTCGGCTTCTAACTAGGTAAAACAAGAAATATCGTTTCGAAGCTTAGCAGTCTTTGCTAGTGGAAAGCTTAAGTTATTATTGAATTCTACAATAAGCAATTCAATCACTACTTTGCTCGACCTCTTAAGGAAAAATGGAATAACTATAATCAAATAGCATCATCTGTAGCTCCATTAATTTTAAATGTATCGTAAATCTCTAGAAAACTAAAGATGTGAGCATTAGGATCTTCATCTTTTAGACTATTGAATTGAACATATTGTTACACCATTTGTATGCTATTAGGTTCAATTTGGAAATTTTTAGTAGCGACAGTCTACCTTATGATACTAAGCGAGCTTTAGTAAGTATAAGCCTTGAATAGTCGACAATAATCCAATTTGCTTCATCATCGTTGTTGGCCATGGGTTTAGGATCTTATGGTAGATCAAGTGGTGGATCCTCTTGATTGACGAATTGATTGTTAACCCCTTCACCCTATCCCTTAACCTCAACAATTAACCCATCTTCTATGGTAGCCATAGTTTGTTGAGCATGCGATCTCAAATTCTAAAGGATAGTTCTCTTGATTTTAGGATTAAGTTCTATCAAATCTTTTAGGTTGCTTAGGGTCATGCACTACAAAGACAAGAAATATAGAATTAATTGTAACTCAAAATAATTAAAGAATGGAAAACAATGAAAACAAAGAAGAAAAAAATTATCAAAGTAACAAAGCAACTAATGTTCTTAATATCGAAGTCCCAAGCAACAGTGCCAAAAACTTAATATAAGGCAAGCGCACTTATCAAATTCTAATATAGGAGATATAAGTCCAAGTTGATCCTTTAGAAACCTTGAGTACTAATACTAACCTTAGCTTTATTATCTAATTGGAAAATAGTGATGAGTTGAATGAATTAAAAATACTAAAATTAATAAACTAATCTAATTATAGGACTTGACTAAGTAATTTAAGAAGTGATAAAATTAAGAATGACTTCAGGAAGGCAAATAATATATTTAAGAATTGTTTTCCCCAATATTTAACATGTGACCGCTAAAAATCTATCTAATACCATCTCTATTATTCTTAACTTGAGGGATTCAAAATTAAAGTTAACACTTTTCTTAAGCATATTAACCTTAACCCAAAATTATTTACCGAAATATCTTCATTTAGTAATATAATTTAAAATTGCATTAATGTACAATGAATTCCCATACAAAAATAACAACTTTTCGAAAAAATGATGTATTTTATCTCTAAGTACATATATAACTCTCTTCAATTATGTTAAGATTTCATTACCCATGTGATTTCTTAATCATTATGCATAATATAATAAATTGATACTCTAGAAATATCAATCAATAATAAAAACACATAATTAAATAAAGAACAATAGAAACTTTATTAAAAATTATCAATAAATCCAATAATCATATGAAATCCTAGGTTCCACAATCCTAAGCACAAAAATCCTAAGCTATCATGATAAAATTAGAAGAAAGTTGTAGCAAAATCAAGAAATAAAACATGGAAAACCCCTTTTGTTAATGAAAAATCTCTTTAATGTTGAAGTTAGAGTATGCTTCCACCTTTTCCCTTCTCTTCTCTACAAGTCTTTTCTATTTTGAATGTCAAAAGTTATGTCCAAAACCCTCACAAGTCTTTATATAATATATCAGGAAATTTCCTTTTTCGTTACTATACATAGCCTGGGACACAATTGTGTCCTTAGATTATGTAACTCACTGACTTTGGCTACTAAAATCATCTTGGTTAGAACACGGCCTAAAGACACGGTTGTGTGCCCATGTCATGTAACTCACTAACTAAAAATTTCTAACTTTTCTTTATGTATGGATACGGCCTAGGGACACGGTTGTATTCTCAAGTTGTGTAATTTTCTAACCATCAACCTTGTTTTCCTTTGATAATGAACCTCCTATTGTACACAGTTGTGTCTACTGATTGTGTCCTACTTTAAAACTTCATAACTCCTTCATTTAAAATTCGAATTGCGTGAAACTTGATTCTTTTTTTTTTTTCATTTTTAATCTAAGAATGCATTCAAACCTTAAAATTAAAATTTTACTCAGTTAAGTATCGATTTCTTTTAAAAACAATAAAAAATAAAAGGAAAATATTATAAAATCACCATATAAAGTGTATTTAAAATAAGAGTTATTAATCAAATACAAAGTTTGGTTTTTAATTTTAATACAAAGTGTAATGAACAATTACTCACTATGATCTTACTTTTGCTCTTCTTGATTTTGGCAAATTTTTTGTTATACACTTAAGGAAATCGCAACAAGTCACTAGGTATCAAGAAACACCATTATAATAACATAGACATGAATTCAAGAAATGCATCCATTTGATTACTATGTTCAAAGTGGAATGGTTTAGATCAATTTCCTTCATGCTAAATAAGATCTCAACTCTCTAAAAGTTCTAGATACTATCATATTTAAGTAAGTCATTCCAATGACAGTAAACTCTATTTAGATGCCTAATTTCCATCATCTAATCTACCATGTGCTCTCACCAACAAACCAATGCACAAATACAAGATAGGCCAAAAGAGAACAAAGTAAAATCTAAAGAATGAATCCTTAACTCTTGAAGTAATGGCAAGCATATGCAACATGAGCGTCAATAGGAGCTCCAAATTGAAAACGATAGGTAATAAAGACTCTTCTTAGCTTACTTTTCCTACATAAGAGGAACAATGGATTCATATTAGATGTAGATATGTTCTTCTAGTGAAACTATTAATGCCAATAGATCTTTGCCATAATTCACTTTGAAAATACTAAAACCCAACAATAAAGGGAAAAAATGCATTCATTTTAATCCAGCAAGGAATGGAAATCTACTTTTCAACTGTTGGGTTTTAGTTTTTGTCTAGTATTAAAATGACAAATAAGCTCTGACTAGATCAGAGTTAGCCAAATAACCAGAGAGAGAGACATAAGAATTCAAATGCTACAACCACATGAGTAGGCATTGTGCAATATACATCAGTAACTTACCATTCGAAATCAAATAAACTAGAAGCACAATATTGATACAACAATCCACAAACTACAAAGACAAGATAGAAACTGCATGAGGGGATAAGTTATTACATTGAAATGTAATTACTTCATGAATACAAACATGTATATTCTAGTCACTATTCATCACTATGTAGTAAGCATTTCAACGTCATATGATGAAGGATGGAACATTCAAGAGAATCAAAATTGATGTATGCATGATAAAGTGATTAGATAGTAGAAACAGTAAAAAAAATGGGTAAGCCAATGTCGCCCTGTTTTACATGCATTATGAAATTGAATGAAGAAATGCATTACTAAGACTTATTTTACTTCATTTTCTTTTCTTGTATATGTACTATTTTTGCCTTTTCATTTCGAAAGTTAGGCAACAGGTTTTCAAGACTAAATTGAGAAAAGACATTTGTCTATCTACTTCAAAAAAAGCTGTAAATGTTTGATGACATGCATCCAACACTACTAAGTGATCTTCACACGACATGCTATGTTAATAATTTTGTTGAATTTTAAAAATAGCGACTTTGCATACCAAGTGAATGATATTTACAGTGTTTGGGTGGATTTTTTAAAAAAGATGGGCGATGCCTTTCTTTTAACTCATTTTTAAAAATCTGTTCTAAAATGGTTTAACATGGGCCCTACAACTAAAAAGTATTGAAAACATGCTCTAATTGCAATTATCAATGACAATGATCGATGAACTTTTTGTGTCCTCTATAATAGATTTAGAAATTTTGAATTATTGCATAGAGCATAAGATTATTCACTAATGTAAATATGCCAACATCCATCATCCATAAAAAGTTTTTATCAAATATTAGAGATTTTCACTTGAGCCTCAAATTTGCTTATTCTTTCTTATCACCATTTTCACTTGCACCTTGACATTACCTCTTAGTTTCATCAATTAAGCATTCTAGAAGCTAAAATAAACCATGCAAAAGCAACTAGCTGAACACGAAACATCAAAATTAAGAAACCTGAAATCACAAGATGTATTTATACAAGTACACCAAAATAACATCGTTTCTTAATCAATAATCCGTTAACTTGTTTGAAGATTGTGCATACTTAAAAGGTCCTATTAACAAGTATTTTCACAACAATTTCATCTTTCTAAAGCTTTTAACACATATTACTTGCAAACACATGGACATGTTTAAAAGATAAATCTTTTAACTATTTACAACTGCCTTGGAGGCATGTCAAAATTTTCCTCCCAAAAGTATAATCCCATAATAACTTTTTCTTTCTATTCATATCATTATGAAAACTTAGGAACATAGTTCTAAGGTAAACTTACACTAATTAAGACTGCATATAGCTCTATTAGGCTCCACTTCTATCCATCTTTGAACATAAGGATAGGCATAAAAAAGGGCAATTTGCACACATGCTATAAGAAACAAATGAAAATGTGGAGTAAGCCAAACAGGGATAGGAAAACTACATCTTATTAAAAAAAAGCATGAATAGCAACAGTAATGTAGATTAGTAATGCATGTGATATTAACCTACATAAGAGCACGAAGTCCTCGCACAAGTAGGCTATTGTTATACCTCTCAATAACCCTAAGAACAACTTGTAGAGTTTCATCATCATGCTAGGAAAGAAATGGTGTCAGCTTAAATACACGACATTCACAAATGGGACACTTAACTAGGAAGCCTATGTTATGGTGCTGCCAATGCTGTAAAATACAATGACCTACGTTACATTGCACTTAAGTAATAGGCGCTTGAGGCATTTCTAAGGATTGAGAAAGCAACTTTTCACACTAGTTGGGCACACAAAAGAAACTTGGTGAATTACATTACATGTGTTTTTAAGCCTTTCCACTTTGCATACCACAAATGGCTCCAAAAAACCCAACAAAACGTTGAAAAAAAAATTTTAAAAAGTATAACACAAAGGATTTTCCTCTATGAACCAACAAATAAAGATAAGGAAAACAAATTAATATATCAAAGGTCTGTTAATAGGTGTCAAACATATTTCTAAAACTGGTTATAAATAAATAAAAATGAAAAGCCAATTCATTATTCTCTTGAGCTTGGCTGTTAACATTTTCCTTATATTAGTACTATGTTTATTCAATGTTCCATTCTATTCGAGGGAGTATAACATAAAAAAAAAAAAAAAGAAAGAAAGAAAGATTCAAGATGTGTAGGGACAATATCATGGTTTGTGCCAAAACTTTACCTTTTCTTTTTAATTATACACGTAAACTTTTAAATTATCTTATTATATACTTAATTAAAGTTTTACTTGTTATAATATACACCTTCATTATTCAATTTAACTCCATCAGTGGAGTCACCATGATCATTTAATCATTGCATAACAGGTGCTTTCTTTAATTTGAATTTTCTAATTACATTTTCCTTTTCCCACGTAGTCATCCACATCAGAAATGGAATAAATAAATAAACCCACACGTTTTCCTTTTCCCACTCGGCCATGTACATCAAAAATAGGAGAAATAAAAATACCCAGATCAGAAAAGAAATTAATAAATGAAAATAAAGATTCGTCACATTTGGATTACCCCCTTAATGTTGAAACCCTAACCCATTTTCATCCCCATCCTCATTAGCTTACCAATGCTTCTACCTTACACCAGTCGCACTCAAACTTAAAGCCATAATCTTCTAACCTCTTCTATTTACTACTATAAATCAAGTTCACAGAAAAATAACTCAAATCTCTCTTCCATAATCTTCCAACAACCTCTTTTGTTTGCCAAAGGGCATATTGAACAGATTAGTGAATGCAACAATCATGCAGCCACCGCAATCTCGCTGTTACTAGCATCATCCCTAGACTTGTTCTCTCTTGTCTCCACCCTATAGAGAGAGCAAAATTTCAAAATTTGAAAAAGAGATGACCGCGAGACTGATCATAGCGATCAAGAACCAAGGTTGAACTTGTCAATCAATGGGAATTACAAACCAGAAAAACGCTATAAGGATTGGTATACATAAGGAGTGTGGGATGAGGGCATTGAAGTAGATAGATAGTTAGGTCTACAAAAGAAATGAGTCGTGCAATTAGGGGCAAGTGAGAGGTGGATTTGATGGAGCTTTGAAGCAGTAGGAAGGAGTAGGAGGTTCCGATGAAGGGAAGAGTAGATTAGAGAAGAATCGAAGAGTCTGAAAGAATTACTTGGCTGGCAACCAGTGGTTATGCGTCAACAAGAGCTCGACCTCATTCTTTGATCTCCGTGAGGTTCAATAGATTGGACATCGTTGAATCAATGTGGGATTAAGGTTATATGAATGTGTTGACTCTTTTTTTTCTAATTAGTTTTAGGTTCTTTATTATTATTATTTTGTTGATGTGGGTCTTTGATCCTAAGTGAAAAAAGGAAAATGTGATTAGGAAATTCAAATTAAAGAAAATACATGTCATGTAATAATTGGTTGATCATGCTGATTCTACTAACGAAGTTAAATTAAGATAACAAAGATGTATATTATAACAAAAAAAATTTCAATTAGGTATATTATAAGACAATTTGAAAGTTTAGGTGTATAATTGAAAAAAAAAATAAAGTTTAAGTACAAACTATGACAATCTATGTACCATAGGAGTGATCGTGGGGCGATGATATGCATGGACCAGCCATGAAGGAGTGCAAGCATATAGGGAGAACATCATCGTCGGAGGACCAATTAGTAGAATCATTTGTACCGTTTTCAAGGATTTTCAATAATATAGCTTTCCCTATCTATCCATCCTAATCGGTTTTGGGATTAATATCATTGCTAGAGTTTGCCATCTTCCCACGGTGGTTATGTGACTCTGTTTGTTTTCTTTTTCTTTTCTTTTTTTAACGAGGAGGAAAAGGAACTAGTGATCCTTAAGGTAAAGAAATAAGAATGTGAGTGAAGAGAGAGTATAGTGTATCTTTAAGTGGGTGGAAGGGAAAAAGTGGGCAAACAGAGAACAGATTGTGGTGCGCATCACCGTACCCACCAGCTTTCTGAACAAGCCACAGGGCGCGCGCAAAAATTTGGATGGCATTTTCATTTTGATAATGTACATATAAATTGTTCTAGACATTGTACAAATATTATTATTTAATTATATAAATATCGATGATACATTGTTGTTTTACTTGAAAATTGATAGAATTTCCATAATCATAAGAAATAATCTGTCCTTCGAAAGAGTTAAGTACTCTTTACATTGTGGAAATGCAAGCAACTCTTTTATACTTACTATCAATAATTAAAGCTCAACGCCTACATATTAATGATGTGTATTTATAAATTGTTTTGAGGTATAATTACTACCACTTAATTATAGGAAAAGTAGATATTAATTCCCAACCTTTGCTTATTTTTCTATTTGATCTTAACCTTTATTTTTTCTTATTTAAATTCTCAATGCTACCAACTTTCTGTGAAATTTTTTATACATCCTTGATATGTGTTAACCTCTAATTGATCTATATTTTTTTTAAAATATAGTAATATTAAATACTATATAATTATATAATACAATAAAAACAAAACATCAATTTTTAAATGGAGAAAATAGAGATATCATTGGCAAAATAAACCATGAATTATATAACTAAGAGTGTAAATAAACTAAACTAAACTAGTTTGCAAACTACTCGAGCTTAATTCGAATTCAATTTAGTAATAGTAAAGTCGAGTTCAACTCGAGCTTTAAAATATCAAGCTTACTACGCTCACAAGCTTAATCGATCTTGATATAATTTTTAATTTATTTAAATATAAGTGAATTTAATATTAAGTAGGAAAAATTTTTAAAATGTTCAAACTTAATCAAATCAAGCTCGAACTTGCCATGTACATTTTCAAGTTAAGCTTAAACTTAAAATTTAAAACTCGATCAAGTTCAAGCTTCGAGTTTTCAAGCCAAGCTCGAGCTTGAGCTTAAGCTCAAGCCCAAACTCAATACTATTTAGTTCAACTCGATTCAATTATACCCCTAGTTATAACTGCCTTAATACATAAAAGTGGGCCTACAACCTTAACATGATTTGCTAAAGGAGTTCCCCTAACTCCGTCCATAAATTCCGAACTTTAAAACATGACCAGGTGGTACAAGAGTTAGGAGTTCATCTTCATTGAACACTTAGGCTAGAATTGCTGCAAAGCCGGCGACTTGATTTCCTTCTCAATCAAAATGCTCAATACGATTGTGAAGTGAAGATGTAGCAAGATTATTTCACCCTGGGTACGTTAACAAACTTTCATTTATGTGATTGTGAAGAAGATGTTAAAGTGAATAGCGATTGCTGAATCCAAGTTAATTTCCACTTACTTAAGCCTAAATTTGCACAAAGTTTTAGTCCTTAATATAAACCCCAAGGTTCCACTCTTAAAATAACTACATTCCTTATTTTCTTTACAAAACCTAGTATTTGATTTCCTCTCCCATCTCTCAAAACTCCTCTAATTATTGTTACCATAGAGATTTTAATACGGCCATCAATATTAAATTCAATCCACCCTTCACTAATGAATAATACTATAAATATTGTTTATATAAATATGCTAAAAGCGATCGATAAACTCATATGACTAGAAAAAGAACGTATTTGAAATTCAAATAGTTGTCCCTAAATATAATCATATGCATGTATGTACAACATTGATACGAGACAAGTGTATCTATTAATTTTAATAGTATAATGGATATGAATCCGAATATCAATCCCTCATAGACTTTGATTATTAGTATTTACTATACCTCTATTATCTATCTAGTAATTTTGAATTCATGAAACCTAAAGAATCTAAATTAAATTGCAGCAACTAATAAGTTAACAACTAATTAGGATTTAATCAAGAACTTAAACAAGAAAGCGATCAATTTATAAATTAGTTCAAGATTTGGAAATGTACCTTGATCATTGCATCCCATAGACCTAAATATACGACTGTCTCTAAAGATAATCTAATCCTTTCTTTATTCTTTTTTAATTAGGAGAATTCTCTATTCAAGTTAACAACTTTCTTAAGTCTATTAACTCTAATCTTAAAATCCCTTCTCGATAGCATGAACTAAGATCGCATTATTATATAATGAATTCTCTAGTAATATTAATTAAGATTCTGGAAAGACTTTACAAATTATCTCTAATCTTGCCAGAATTTCTATCAATTATGCCTAAATCTAATCATATAAGAAATCTTTCGATTCTCTTATATAATATTAAATTTTAAATCACTACCCATAGAAATAACAATCTAAATCATTAAGCATACATAGTTGAATCAAGAAAAATTAAAGAATGCTTTAGATCTAATAAAATCAATATCACATGAATATATCTAGGTTCCATAAGACCTAGATACAAAGGATTTACTCTCTATAGATAATAAAGTAACAACCTTGCATAAAATCTAGAAGAAAGGTAGAAAAGTAAATCATAGATCAAAGTAAAAGTTTAATCTTGATGTCTAGAAGTTCCTTTGTCTCTTGAGTGTTTGGGTCATGAAAGTCTCTAAAAAATTCTTGCTAAAGTTATGTTGCAAAACCAGCTTTAAATAGTCGAGACAAATTAAAAAAGTCGTAGTAGGCGACACCATCATGTCCTTTGGTCATGTCGTTTACTGACCACTAAATCAAATCTTGTTCGTATCTTCTTGTGCACTTAGGAACGACATGACCAACAACATGGTCACATCTTCTGGTCATGTCATTTTCTGACCTCCTTATATTATTGCTTCAAAATCATCCTAGAAACGATATAGTCATGCTAATCTTTAAGACTTTATAACTTTCTCGTTTTATTTTTGAATTGAGTGAAACTTATTTTTATTTTCTCGTTTTCTTCCATAGATTGTTCTAACTCCTAGAAAAGAAAATTTTACTCAATTAAGTATCATTTTCTAAAAATAAACTCAAAATTCGAGGGAAATTCACCAAAAATTATATATAAAATATATACAAATAAGAACTTATTAGATATATTAATTAAATATATTCTAGCTATAACTTCTTCATTCCAATTGTTTCTTCTTATTGTGATCATAAAATATCGAATAGGGTATAATAAGCTCTCCTAAAAGCTACAAAAATTACCTTGGATTTAAAAGAGTGTATAATTATCCTCTTTAAAACTTCCAAATTCATTCATCAGCCTCATTCTACAGTATAGACTTAGATTTATAATATATGCCTAAATTGCTTAGTAAATGAACAATTCCATAATAAGTTACAATTCCATCCCTTAACTATTGGGGTGGAAAAAGCATTTTAAACTCCAATAACGTGCTTTTAGCTTTCCCAACAACCAAGTTCACCATTAAAGTTTCTAACATTACTATTTAATATACTCTCTAAAAATTTTTTAAAGGTTTTTATAAATACAATTGTACCCAACCAATAGTTCTTGAGGTAAAATTGCAATCATCTCATAAATCAATATAGTCTTAATTATGTTAAAAGAATAACCGTTAAAAGAATATTGAAACCATAGACAATGGGTTTATGATGGGCTATTGTTATTGAGCAGCAATTTGAACAATTTGTAACCCATTACAGAGCAATTGAGTATAAGATCCCTATCGCTTGTGATGCTATTTAATAGAGTATTATAAGGTATCCAATTCGTTTGACCCCATAAAAACTCTATAAGTTAGGGTTCTTAGACGAGTTTTAGGAAGGAGTGTGAAATCTTATAAGATTCTGAGTCATGTTTTAGGTTTTATAAAAGACCTAATGGAAAAGCCAAGCTTGTTAAAAGAAATAATATATGTTTAATGTCCACATTTTATTGTCCTATATATATTTTCCATTTTGCCACCTTCAATTTCTTTTTCTTTTATTAAAAACAACAACTATCCTACCAATAACCTCATCTGGAAATGGATCGATTCATGATTATTCTTATATTAGAGAGCATATAACTCTTTATTTTTCAATATTTTTGGCAAGGATAAGATTTGTAGATCTCTAAGTGCAATAGTATACATATCTATACTTGTTATCTAGTGAAAAATTCCTTATATATACATGCTAGAATCAAATCTAAATTTGCTATGACATATGATGATCAGTTTCACAAACAAATTTGAATTGTGCTTCTTTATTTTCTATATCAAATATTATTTTCTAAGCAACTTTTTTTTTTAATCTTTTATATAAGGTACACATACCATAACATTTATGAGAGTATTTATTTATAAAGTATATATTATGTTATAATAAATGTATTTACTTTACATGCATTTGTTACTATGTAAAATGTTAATCAAATTTATAAGAAGCACGATATCATTGAGCCCTATTTCATTTTTCTTTAATTTAATCCATATTAAGTCCAATTTACTTAATATAAATTACTCGACATAAAATTAAGAAAACATTTTTCTTAAAAATTTTTTTTAAAAATTGGAATCACCAACTAATTCAACTGGTAAAAAAAATAAAATTAGGGTTTGTAAGTGGGAAACCCTAATTTAGCTACTAATCCACGTATTTTCTAAAAAAAAAAGATAATTTTTTAGAAAAATAACTAGAAAAATTGAGTTTGAGAGCTAACATATAAAGACTAAGTTACCATGTAAAAAAATAATTAATTAATTAATAGGCTTTATTTTTATATTTTTTTCTAAAAATACTAAGATATATACAAATATAAATTTTTTATTACAAATTTTGCAAGAAAAAGGAAAATAAGTTTTTTTTTTATACGATTGTCCTAAAGGTACCTACATATCTACTAGTTAAGATCAAACCAAAGTAGTTATTTTTCATTAAAATATTTAATGGGTAGATTCTTTTAGATTTGCAAATCGAGCTAGATTTACGTTTATTTAATCATTTATTATTTAAAAAAACTAGAGATCTAATTTTACGAATCTATTTAAAAAAAAAAACTTAACTAACTAAATCTCCTTGAAAATCTCTGATTAAGATTTTTTATTAAGAAGATCACTATGTATCAAAATCAATCTCTTTTCTAAATCCTATATACAAGATACGTTAAGATATGTATCTTCTTCGAAAATACGGATCTCAAAGAAAAGATACATGACTTTTTCTAAAAAATGTAATCTTACTAAAAATGCAATTTATCAAATATTCAAATTATCTAACAAAATAACAAACGATATGACAATTATTTAGAAATAAAAAAAAAACCTACACTAAAAAATCAAATTAGTAAAATAACTAATTACTAAAAAAATAAAATAATAATTTCTTTTTACCTAAATGAGTCGAGTTGCATGATCTATGCGTTTGTGTTGATTGTGAAGTGGATCGTATGTGCACATATGAATTGATCGTGTACATGTGAACTGATCTTAAACGTGCATAGGTAATGTAGGCGTACCTGTATTGTGTTCATGTGCATGTGAACCTTGTGTATCGTGCTTCGTATGTCTTTGTGTATGTGATCCTCGGCTATTAGGTGCAATAGTGTTGTTGGTGATTGAGTGGAGTGGCATGGATAGTGCATATCGAGTATAGGCTAGTATTTAGTATGCGAGTGTTTACAAGGTGTCGGTGAGCTTGAGTAAACGTGCAATGGGGTATGTCAAGTGAGATCAATGCTATGTGAATTGTGGTTCGATGAGGGGAGTATGTAGTGTAGATTGTGTGTTAGTGTAGTGAGGTATCAAGGGCTATCGACGTATTAGGTAGTGTCGTCAGGAAGTCGTGTATGTGTCAGGGTGCTGTTCGATTAGGGGAGTCGTATGTGAGTCAAGGTGTTAGGGTATAGAGTGCAATGTACTATAGAATTTGGTATGTGTAGAATGTTATAGGTAATGTTGTGTAACAAGAAGCTATCGGTATTCAGTGACAGAGGGAGTTATGCTCGGTGAAGTGTTTCGTGCTGTGTGTTGTATGGATGTACAGCTGTGTCAAGCAATGGAGTGTTTGGTCAAATGTTATGTGGTTGTGTGGACATACAAGTGTATGTTTGGTTTGTCAAGGAACAAACATTGGTGTGAGTGTCATGTCTACTGTATAGCTATGTAAAATTTGTTTCAATGAGTAAGTAGGTGTATGTAGTGGTGAATGGATGTGTTATGGGATTGTGTATTGGAGATTAGGTATTAGGTGGTGTAAAAAAAAGTGTCAAACATCACCGTTGACTCACTATTTATTATTCACATTACTGAATCTTTTATATCTTTTAGTTATCGATTCAATCCCTAGATATGAAAGATATGATAATGATTCTTTGAAAATTCGACCTAATTTGTAGAAACCCTATCATAATTTAGGCTTTCTATCTTTTGGGCCCAATTCAGTCCAATTTGATTTAACCAAATAATTAACTTAATAAATCCTAAGTTTATTCTAACCCAATATAAATTAAATAAAAAATCCACTTTATATCATATTAAACTAAAATATTTTAATGAAACACGATCTTTTAATGACTTTAGTATTTATTAAATTGAACACTCACAATTATTCGATTCAATCCCAAACGACTCGACTTAATTCTTTATTATTTTTTCATCTTCATTATTTATTTATTTTTTACTTTTTATTATTTTCGTTTATTTTTCTATTTTTTTTATTTTCTAATATTTATGGCCTAATAAAACTACTAAAAAAATGGTAAAAATGAGGTATGTACAAATATAAAAACTTAATTTGTTACTTAGCAGGTTGGGTTGAATCATCAATAGGTTTGAAGAACTTTATAGGACCGAGTTCTGAAAATAAGGTAAGAATCCCATAACATTTTGAAGCAAATTCTAAAATGCCTCACAAGATACTAAATTGTATTCAAGTTTTGTAAAACCTATCTCAAACCTATCCTAATGACACTTCTATTCACAAATATAAAGCCTAAAGATTAATCAAACTATTTTAGTGAAATTTAATTGTTTCGATTCTTAGAAAATCATCCCACGGTGAACAACCATAGTTTCCATTCCCATTACGGGAGGAAATCTAAGACAAAGCCCATCCGCTTGGATAATTCAACCTAACATGGATAAAGCACTTTTGTGTATATTACATATTTATAAACATTAAATTTAATTTTTTCGTTTAGGAAATGATTCATCTAGGAGATTCTTGAAAGGGAAAAGGAAAAATAAAATGCAAAAAACTATTAAAGAAATCTGAATATACCTCTCTTAGAAAAATATTATAAAAAATACAACACATTTTATTTTAAACTAAAATTATTTCTTTAAAAAGCAATTTTACTTGAATAAAATGGAATCACATCTTAAAGAAGCGATTTCAAGTACCGTATTTTTTTTAATATATTTTCAAGAGCGATATTTGTATAATTTTTGTATTTTTTTGCATTTTTTTTCCCTTTTCCCATTCTTTACGTAAGTAATTCATCTAAGAGATTCTTTAAAACACATTCCCTAGACCTTCTACTTGGCAAAAGTTTATAAAAAAAATACATATATTTATACACCTTCAATGAAAAAACTTTACAGTATGTATCCTATTTATCTATATTAAAAAACGTTTTAAAAGTCGAAAACTATGATAAAAGTAAGGGAGAAAAGGAAAAAAATAATAAAAAATAAAAAAAATTACATATACACTACTCTCGAAAAAATATTCTTAAAATACAGTATTTGAAATCGACTTTTGAAGAGATAATTAATTAAGATGCATTTCGATGCTAAATCAGGTGAAATCGCTTCTTAGTGACCTATTTTTAAAAATATTTTTAGATTCTTTTATTTTTTTCACCTTTTCTCCGAAAGTAAGAAGCCGAAATATATTTGTTTGTACTTTATTGGGACACTTTACTGGCACATGTGTCCTCACATAAATTAGATGTTAAAATCAAAGCAAAACCAGTGGCTCCTTTGAGAATTCCGTACTTGTTTCGTAATTGAAGTTTCGTGACGTTAATCATAACACACACTCACCTTCACAATCTTCTCCCTTAAAATTATCTATTTAACATTATTTAATAAAAAAATTAATAATAAAATAAATTATTAAAATAATTAAAAATTGATAAATTTATTTACTTACTCTTCTTTTTCTTTCCTTATCCATATTTTTTTTACCATTTTTATACTCTTTTTTCTGCTTTTTCACTCTCTTACTTTTCATTTTCTACTTTCTACCATTAACTGCATCTTATAACCCTCTCCCTCTCTCTCTCTCTCCACTAACATTCTCACTATTTTATTTCTCTCCCTACAACCCCCCATCTCTCTATCTTTCTCATTTATTAATAACTTATATTATTATCATAATATATTCAATTGTATAATGTAATTTTATTTATTTTATACATACACAACATATATATGTTATCTGCTAGTTTTATTTAAAGCCGATGGACTTGTAACAACTGTCTGAGGAAAATTAATAATACTAATAGTTTTACGTATTATAAACTTGCATATGGATGCATTGCTGATGGATGGACATTAAGGAATGTATTGACCAATAAAGTAGCATTCTGGGGAACAAATCACATATCAATGCCCAAAACACCGTTAAAATAACAGAGATACATGAATTCAGGAAACACATCCATTTGATTACAATGTTCAAAGTGAGACAACTCAGGTCAATTTAATTTAAAATGATTAAAATCTTTAGTCTCTAATATTGATGATACTATCTCAATTTAAGTTGTGTCAGTCCAATGGCAGTAAACTCACTTGAAATGCCTAACTTCCATCCATGTCAAGCTAAGTATGCTTGCACCAGTGAGTGATAAACAAGAAGAGCCAGGAGAAACATAGCAAAGTAGAACCTGACTTCTTGGAATCAAGCCATGCATATGCAACAAGAGTATTTTTTAAGATCGTCAAATTGGAAAGAGGAGCCAAAAAGGGTACTAGACGTTACATATTTTCTATTGATGAAACTATTAGTACCACCACATGTTTGTCATAATCCACCTTTAAAATGCTAGAACGCAGCATCAAAGTGCAAGGAAGCATTCATTTTTCAACTAGCAAGGAATTAAATCCATTTTTCAAAAATTCAAACATAGTACATTTGCAAACATAGTACGGTTGAAGAACCATAAATAGAAACACGAAAATTCAAGGTTCGTTTGCAAGCGGACACGTTTTGTTATATACATTAATAACTTACCCTCTTGAATGAAACAGAGTGGAAGCATAATATTGATTACGCAACCCACAACCTACAAAGACAAGATATAATCTGCATGAGAATACAAGTTATTACGTTGAAAATATGTAACCGTGCAAGCGTGTAGATTGCAGTCATGGTTCATCTCTATGGAGTAAGCATTCCATAGAGTATGCTACAAGGAAACAGTCAAAAATGGGTCAAAACAACAGCATCCTGTTTGACATCCATTATGAAATTGAATGGAGAACATGCTACAGGGACTCATCTTTTTGCTATATTTTCTAATCTAGGTATATGTACTGTTTTCTTTCCGATTCTGGACTTAGGTTTTTCAGACTGAGGTAAGAAAACAGGACCTAGGGGTGGTAATTGCGTGCCTACGTCCCCCCATGTGTCAAAATTTGCACACTTTGCATGCTCGTGATTTTTTTGTATATGGGGCTCATCACGCTACTCGGATTTCGCATGCTTGTGTTTTGTATATTACTCATTTATTCATGTCCCTACATGCCTATAATCGGGCTCGACTATAATGTTGAAAATGCATTTTTAATATTTTTTTGTTCTTTGTGATGATTTACGGTATTATATATTTTAAATTATTCCGAGTCCGAACATGGGTTGTGTGTATTACATTATTAGTATGTATTTATACAATAATTTATGGAGATTATCAAGTAATTTAATAAGTATATATAATGCAAAAAATAATAATTACATGTATGATTTTTTTACTTGAAATGTTCTTATGTACATATAATTATATACATTGATTATGTGTAAATGTGTACGTTAAAATATTAAGTAAGAAATATATACATTGAATATATAATTTTATATATGTATGGATATGTATGTGGATAGATGTGTATATTAATACATAAATTTGTAGACATAGTTACGTATGTATAATATGTACATATAGTTGCAAAAATATGTGTGTACATATATACCTCCATGAAAATACATATGTATATATGTGAAAATATGTACAAACAAATTTGTACAAATACTCATACAAATATATATGTATGAAATGTATACTTCAAAAAAATATATACGCGTATATTTGTGTACTTATAAACATGTACATATGGTCATCGAATTATATACATACAAATTTGTATAAATATACAGGGCAAGAAAAATACGTGAGTACAAAATATGTGCACATAGGTATGTACATATTTTAGATATATATATGCATAAATGTGCAAATAAGATACAGTATATTGAATTTACTGATTTTATATTATATATGTATAATTTCATATATAAAAGAACGACAAATGAAAACAATTAACTATTAACAAACCTAGAATAAATTTTCATTAATAAAAAAAATAACTTCATTTATTACATAAAAAACAAAAAAAAAATTAAAGAAAGAAAAATAAATAAAATAAGGCATACATAAAGAAACAAAAAATTCCTAAATTTCATCAAACAGTAGGAATGGAAAATCTAATACTTGACCACCACTAGAACCAGGCGAAGGGCGTAAGGGTGGGTACTTAAAGCCTTGCCAATTGAAATATGTTTGTTGTTAAGCCTATATCTCATCTATCTAATTATGTTGCCTGCTTTGTCCAGATTGAATATTTGCAACATTCTTCTTTATAGTTGATACTTTATTTTCAATGTGCCATACACCTCCTCGGATCTCCGTGAAGGTTTCCATCATCTCTTGTTGGTTGGTCATCATCGTTCCAAATTGATGGAATAATTCTTCCATAGTAAAGTGTCCAAGGTCCTATTGTTGTTCCTATCATCCATTTAGACCCCATGGGACAAGGTTGTAATTATCGATATCTAGTTATCCCCCTTGGCCTTTACCCCTACCTGCATGTTCTTGCTATTGCCCCTGCTTTATCTACAAACCAGTTTCCTCATCACGATAGAAGTGTAGTCCGTTTTTTAACTTCACTAGGTTAAAGATAGATTTTATCGTATGCAGCACATAATCGCCCAAGCTAAACCCATTAGAGAAAAGAATATACTTGATGAGTTGGTCATAACTTAAATGTTTATCCCTTCATGAAAACAAATGAAGGAAGTAGCGATTAACAAAATGGCCAATATTAACCTGTCTCCTCTCCACCTGCAGAAGAGTAAGAATAGATCTTCTTTGTTAAAGAAATTAATGTTCAATCGCAAGGCAATGGAATTAATGATTATGTGTTATATGATTCGGGTATACAATGGAAGATTGCTAGTGGTGAGATGCTTTAAATGCTAAGTCTACGTCTTATTTAGATATGTCGCTCACTTAAAAACACGTAAGAATATCATTAATATGTCCCAGTTTGCGGGCATATGTGTAGCGTCTACACCAGGCCAATTGATAACTTGTTGAACATGTAAGTAGTGAGGAAGCCAGCATCCTGATTTGTTTCATGACAAGGAATGATGTCATCATCAGGATAGACGAAACTAGAGGTTGCGTTAGAGTAAATATGCAAACCAAATCGACATATGTCCCGTTCTCCAACTCCACCAATCCCAAAAACAAGAGCACCCTAGAAGTCATATATTTGGTGGAGTTCTTCAAAGTCATACAATTAAGTGGGGAGAACATTTAGAGTGTGAAATCCATCCATAAAATGATGTTGCATTTGAGGGGTAATAAGATGCTCAGAGTAAGCCTCGGCTAGATCGCTTAAAGGGGGTGGTAAAGCAGATGAGCGAGCCCAATGGTGCTTACCCTTACTTTATGTTTGAGATCAAATGGTATGGCGTCGTGACAAGCATTCTAAGGTGATTCTTTAAGAAAACAAAGAGTTTCAAAAACAAAACAGAGTGATATAGAAGAGAGTAAGAATGTGAATGAAATTGATATGGAGGAAGTGATAGAGATGTGAGGGTGAATGGAGGAGTAGCCATATATTTATAAACTTAAGAGGTTTTTTAACTGTTGGGGGCCAACGTACCTACATCTCTTTCGACAATGCTTCTAATAATATAGCTTCATTCTGACATTTGAAGGGTATGTTCAATCTGATCTGTAAAGGCAATTTCTTTTACATTCAATCCGATCTACGAAGACAACTTCTTTCACATTCGATGTGTCTGCCATGTATTCAACTTGGTAGTGAATACTGGTCTTCAAGATTATGGTTTAAACCCTCACTTAGTACAGATCCAATATGCAATAAATGCTATGCATACTTTTAAGAAAAAGCTCACATAATTTTTACAAATTTGCACAACCAATGAAGACAACAAAGATCAGCAACTTCTACCTTTAAACTGCACAACAGGGTAGGATTTGACTTACAAGATGCTTTCACATGCATACGGGATGAGGGTCAGTTTGTCGACGTTCTATAACTATATGATAATTACCAATATTGTTATCACGCTAGGTCCGATAATAGAACATGATTGAAAGTTATGTAAGAGGATAAAGGCACTCTTAAAGGCCTTCTTGACGGCAACAAAAAAACTGTCCGGCTTGTACTACCCGATGAACAATCTCATTCCTAACTTAGTTGACATTTTAGATGTATTGTAGCAACACCAAAGTGTTCTTATCCTGTGCTCTACTATTTAAGGTTTGGTTTAGAAACTTAGAGATTATTTCATACCATTTCCTTTCCTCTTCTACATGGCTACTACGTTCGATCCATGGTATAAATTTTCTACCACTCGTAGTCTCCTCGAAGAGTTATACTAGAGTGTTGAGGTTTAAAATGCTGAGTATCATGTAGCTATGCTCGATTCTGAGGCACAAATCATGCTCAAAACTTTGTATGCCTTTCATTAGCAAAGGTTGCATAATTTACCCCAACCATTGCAGCCCAACAGTCATCTACCTATAAGCGAAACAAACAAATTGTAAGAAGTAGTAGAGATTCAAGGAACACCTTTGATTCTAGCGATAAATTTGGAGAGCTGCTAGTTTACGAGGTACAATGATAGGTGGAAACAAAAGAGGAAGATTACAATGTTCTCTCTTGGTGGTCTAACAAGGTGCATATAATGTCGATCCTTTCCCTAGTGGTTCGGGATGTTCTGGCACCTCTGGCTTCAATGGTCCCTTACGAGTCGGCTTTTAGTTTAGGTAAGCAACTCCTTGATCTCAATGCCTTTTGATAAATCCAGAAACTGTTAAAGCCCGCGTATGCTTAAAGGATTAGGTTGATGTACAGATACGTGATCGAGGAGATCATCTATATTCATGATTTCTTTGTAGCAATAGCGACATAGGGTCGAGCAATTTGGATGAAGCACTGGGCATTGTGTCAAGTGAGGATGGTAGCGATGATAGTGAGGACAATTAGGATTGACTTGACTTTCTGTAAGATTTTTAGAGATTTCTTTTTCTTTTTTTTTTTCCTTTTTTTTTCCTTTTGTAAATTCCAATGGCTTATACTAAAATTTCACTTATATCATGAAAGTTTGTAAATGATAACGTTGTATGATGTTCTCCTTTAACTTACTCTCCATGTAGATGGATAATTTTATGGAAAAAATTTAATGATATCGAACATTTTAACATATGAAAAAATAAAAGATAAAAATACATTTTTTAATTAGGAAATAACAATTGAATATATCATGGTCAATAGTTTTTCTTTTAAAGGTAATAACTGATTAAATTATATTACATATTTACATTTCTTAATTAAGTAGTTGTTTAATAATTTATTTATTCAATAATTTACTATTTAGTAAATAATTTACATAATATATTAAAAATGTTACTGTGCATTTATTAAATAATTTATTTTTCATTTAATAATTTACTATTTATTAGTTAATTTATTATTCATTTAATAATTTATTATTTATTAAATCATTCATTATTAAATAATTTATTTATTAAAATAACCTATTATTTAGTAAATACCATGTTTACATTATTTACAATAAATAAAGACCCACACGTGCTACCTGCATGCACGTGCTTGGTAGCCCAACTAATTATGAGGCCTTAAAACTGCATTTAAGGTAACTGTACTGAAATTTAGGACTTTCGAATTGAATCAAAACTTTATGACTAGAATAAAAAAGTTAGTTGAAATGGCCCAATAAAGTTAGATTATAAAAATAATGACCTAAAATCTCAATTTTTAAAAGTGTAATTATATAATATGGTATAAAACTCATCGAAACCCTAAAACCAAGCTTGAAATGTAGTGCAGACTTAGAGCTAAGCTAATTAAGCTATAAAAAAAATAGTATAGCATAATATACTATATAAATATATAAGTATTCTTATAAATATACTCAATATATATAATAATTATACTCTTAAATTAACTTAAAAACTTAAAATTATATCAAATAAGAGATAAATTTGTAAAATTAAATAGAAAATACATCTTAAAAATAAAAAAAAAACATGAATGAAATATAAGTATATGAATATAACTACACGTGACATATATAAGATATATACACATATATTAACAAATGTACTAAATATTAACATAATATATATAATATTAATAATTAGCTTCAAATTTAATCAAAACTTATCTAAACAAATATGGAAAATGAGAAACCAACCGTGGCTACAAATAGGATTGGGATGATGCTAATTCAAAAGTGAATAAACCAAATTAAGCCAACTTATGCTAATTAAGAAGAAAGAAAAAAAAAAATAGGGAAAATTTCTTTTGGCCGACAATCCTCCTATAAATTTCCATAGCCATTAGAAACTTCACATTTAACAAATTTGGAATCTAGGATAGTAGAAGAAAAACTTTGAAAAAAAATTGAAAAATAAAAAGAAAACAAGGGAACCCATTAACCTACTATAATTCCTAACCCTAACGACCGTCTAACAATGAACCTTGCCGACTACCACTATCCCAACCACCATCTAGCTCCACCAACACACCCCCATCAGCCGACAACCATTGAAGCTCCAACGAACGGTAGGTTCCCAAATTTGTTCTGTTTTTTTTTTTTAATATTTTCTAAAAATACTAAACTAATCCAGAAAATTGTAAAAAAATTTATTGCTATGTTATTTTTAGGATTCATCATGTCATATTTTTATTTTGATAAAATATCAATTATTTTATATACTTCCTTAATAAATTGCCCTATTGATTCGAATTTTGCAATTATAAATAAATTAGTTAAGTGATGTTGTTTCATATCCAAAAATTTATTGAATGATCCTTATTAGATGTAGTTTAATTGTATGTAGCTTGATTTTTATTATATACATGTGTAATATTTATTATATTTTGGACCCTAATATTGTAAAATTGGAATTTATTGAAATAAATGGGTTTTTATAAAAATAATTGATGAAAATGGTAATTATTGACCTCTGGACACTTGTAATAATATTAAGGTTTGTTGGAAATTATTTCGTATAAAAACAATATTATTTGCTTATAGGTGATGAACCCAATAGCATGAAACCACTTGCTAACTAAATTCTCCATATTTTTATTAGTCTATAAAAATTTTCAAGGAATTATTGGGTAACTCGAGCTATTTATTATGAATTTCTCTAATTAAATACCCTAATTTACTAACTGAGGTACGTTTTTAATAATAATAAGCTAAGATATGATAAACATTTAAATAAAACCTATGCATATACATGCTAATTAGATCTGGTTAGAATGAATTTCCATCATATTTTGTGATACTTACATGACCCAAGTTACAATATGCGTGTGTTAAGGTTAAATATTACATATATTATTAAGTTATATTAGTAAATTATATAAAATATAGTCTATTTACATAATATGAATATAATATGATAATACTTATTATAAGAGCATATTGGTATATTAAAAACTAAAAATACCCTATAGAAGTCATTTTTAGAAATAAAACTCATAGTACGTATCGTTAAGTTCATATAAACCTAATAACACCACTTTTACTAAAATTGGATAATCTTAGATAATATAACACATATTTTTATAATATTATGAAAATTTATGTATTACGATAACCCTATCATAATTGAAACGTAAATTAATTGATTAAAGATACACTTCAATATGATCAAAATAATATATTATAAGTGATAATATAACTATGTATATTATTAATGATGACTAACTTAATATAACATATATAATAAAACTATACTCAATCTTATAAGAATACTAATTTATCTCCAATATATATATATAAATATATATTTATACATATAATTAATACAAAGAATAGATAAAACCTTAGTATTTTCGTAACTCTTATGAAAACTAAGTTAGGTTTTGTATACATATAAGGTCTCCTAGTGAACAGAGTGTCGACAATACAAGCCTTTCGCATAGGTAAGCTAGGATTGTGGCTTTACTATTTGTTAAAATACTATATCAAAGTATTTGGAGGCTTAAGAGTACTTTCGCTTGTGGTTGTAAATTAGATGTTTATGTACATACCATGTATGTGATTGGTATTTTGTTTGTGATAGGACTTGAACTCCTTGGTATGCTATTTTACATGATTTCATAATGTTATATTATGTGAACTTGTCTGGCCACCCTTAAATGAAACTAATAATGATCAGATTATTAACATAACTAGATATGCATAGCAACCTTTAGGAGAACGATTAGAAGTGTTAAACCAAATATTGACTCCCTTCAATAAGAATAACTGAAATGATCATTTTCCCATTTTTAATCAAACTAAGTGATAGGTGAAAAGGCTGCAACAAGGGTGGAAGTTATGGCTCAAAGGTGATTACGGGAAGAAAGTGTTCTACATTGCACAAGTTTAGGTTTGCTTTAATTTTGAGTCGCAATAAACTCCTCAATCCGAGTTAAAGCAGATGTAATTTTTCTAACCTCACAATAGATCGAATAAAATTATGTAACGTTTCAAGTGATTGTTTGCTTTGCATTCCATTATAATTAATAACCTTATTTGTGATTGTATGATACTCTTTTAATTTTGTTTCGCTTACTAAATTAGTTGTGCTTACATCTCACTAGACTCTTTTGTAAGTGACGAGTGACAATTCAAGATGTACCTATATCACTACCCTAGGTTAGTAAGGAAAGGAGAATCCACTTAATCTAGATTTTTTACTTTTTTTTTTTTTTTTTGAGGAAGCTAATTGAGAATCCATAGAATGCCCACTAGTTTCTTATCTTATTGTAAATAAACTTGAAGACTTGTGGCTTTTGTAAATTTTTAATACAAATTATAACTCGATGCGTGGAAATACTTATATAAACATTGTTGCATTATCAAATGACAAGATCTATTGAACAGGTATTTTGAAAAGTTATACTATAGGTTTGATTATTAACAGGTGTCAAATTAGATACTTCGTGCAAGTTGAGTCATGTATGCCTTATATAGATTATATCTACGATAGCAGCAATGAGGTTAGTTTCTATCTTAAGTTAATTTATACTACAATACTATTACAATTTTTCTTGTTCAGGATATGACACTAATAATTGTGCTTAGGCTTCGCATGCTTGTGCTTCCGATTGTTTTCGCATACTCGTCCTTGGGCCACCTAAGCATCAACTCACATGTGCTTGGTTTATGTACCTAAGCCTACTTAGCACCTCTAGTTAAAAACTAGAAAGCTTGTATACAAAGTAAGAAAGAGAATTTTCTTAGTTAAATAGTGGAAAATGAAATTAAAAAATTAAAAATTAATCAATATAGATTTTATAGTTTGAATAATGTAAAGATAAATATTTCAATTCTATTAAATATATATTTTTTAATAGATTTTCTCAAATTTTATTATTAAAATTGATTTTCTATAGTTTCTTTTCTTTTCCTTTTTTTTTTTTTGGGTGGTGTTAGGGTGGGGTGGTGGGGGAGTGGGGTTGGAATGAGTTTTTATATGGTACACATCACAATGTCATCCCTTAATGCCCTCATGTGGTTTTGTATTAGTTTGATTTTATTTTCAAAATGGAGTTTCTATGTTCCAACTTATAAAAGAGTGCATTTTAGATTCTTATACATTTATTTTAGATTTGATTTTGTGCATTTTTATACTTGAATATTTTTATTATCTTATCCAATAGTAAAAAAAAAAGACAAAAGCTTAAAATTTAGAGTTTTAGGATTCGATTCAAAGATAGAACTCAAGTAGACATGAAATAAATATAAGTAATGTACTTACACATTTATTTCAAATAGTACTAGCTATTAATAGAATCCTTTTTATATAATAAAGACATTCCAATATTACACCTATGTTATAGGTATACAAAAGCGATAAGTTAAATAGATAAATGAATTATTGAATAGCTTGAAAAAGTTACAGTTGTCCTTTTTTTTTGTAATACGAATTACATATTAAGGAAGAGCAAATAAATGTTTCTACAAAATCATTTTAAATAACTCCACTATACTTATGTAATGGACCTTAGAAAAAAGTATGCCTATGATTAAATTATATGTTAGAGTGCTTATATTAAAAAAAAAAAAACCATAAAATCATTAGATATATCTTCGATTATACCAAAATAATTTCTATCTATCCACAATTGAATATAAATATGTGAGGCACTATAACGCTTATTGGCTTTATTGTTACACTAGTAGACTGTGCACTTACAATACGTGTACAAAAAAAAAACACACACACACACACACATACACATACACATTAAAAGTGTTTCAAAACTTTTAGAATTTGTACAATTTATAACTTTTTCAATTTGAACAATTTATTTCTAGAATTTCTTGAAGATTTTTAATTGGATAAAATTATTTAAACGATTTCTAATGTGATCATTAATGAAAAGTAGGCTAATAAATAGGTGAATATTATGAAAAGTATTCATATGATGGGAACAAAAATATTAAAATTATTAACAAAAGTTATATCAATGAGAGAGATGGAGAGAGAGAGGGGGGAGAGAGTGATGGGAAGATAAGTTTGAGAAATGAGAGAGAGGAAGAGAGAAAAAAGGGGTAGTTATAATGATACAAAGAGAGTGAAAGGAGAGAGATAAATATAATAAAATCTTATATTAAAGTTTTGCCTAGTTAAATAGTAGTTAGAATTAGCTATTTTCTTATTTTTTTTAAATAATATAGATATACAGTATCCTAACACTAGATTTTTTTTAATCAAGTTTTATAATGAAATTTGGGCTAAAACATATAATTCTTGATTATACTAATAAAAAAACGGAGGGCAACTTAAAGTAGTAGTCACTTCAAAATCTGAGATCACCCAAAATGAAACTTCCACAAAGCTATAAACTAAACCCCACAAAATCAAATATCTATGTGATATCATTCCAAGAAGGAAAAAAAAAAAATTAGACAAAAATTCCCAAATTTATTTTACAGAAAAAAGAAAAAGAAAATGGAAATATCAAAACTTGGAGATGGAGGTTAGCTTTCAATACTATCAATAGAGAGTGAGGGCAAATTGAAATATATATCTGTATCCCAATTAGGAAAAGAAAGAACGAAAAAATATGGAAATTTTAGGGTTAAAGTAAAGAAAAAGTGTGGATTTTTTTATCCTTTTTCCTTTTTATGGCAAATTTGTTCCTTAAGCACACTTCTTAAATTTTTGGGAAAAGCAAATTCTTAAATTGTCTGCATCGCATTTACTTTCTGGCCAGGAATAAAATCCAAAAGTTTTCACCAACTCCGTCATATTCTTTGCAATTTTTAATTCCAAAGAGTAATATATCATCCATAAATTAAAAAGGTCAGGAGTTTTTTGGTTTCTACGTATCTTCGGATCCATTGGCTAAACATTTCCATAGTAATGATATAAAAGACAAGGGAATTGGATAGAGATGTCTTTGCCTTGAATGCCTATGAAGTTTTCAACCGTTTCGTTGGGTAGCCATGTCGAACTCGAAGAAGTAAAATATTCATAAAATACTATTTTATTTGACCATATACTCAATCTAAGTCAAATTTCAGAAGAAATGCCAATTTTATGGGTTGTTGTTTCTAAATGAATTCATAATTCCTCTTTAGGAAAATTTTATGGTCATATTTCATGATTTAACCATTAAATTATCATGATCTAATTATTAAATATTTTATTATATTAACTCCTGTGATAATTACAATCCAAATGGTTAGACTATAAGTTGAACAGTCTAGTAAAATATCTTTTTTAATCTTTAATGATGTGAAATAGACTAAAAATATTGAAAAATATAAAATGATTTTCATGTTTTGTTCTATAAAAGCATGTGCAACGAAGGGACTTTGCACGTTGACAAGTAACCAACGTACGATATGAAATTTCTTAACTATTGCACCGCATTCCTTGCTTAAGCACGTTCCTCTATCTAGAATCATGTTTCTTTGGGTTTTTTTTTTTTTTTCCCTGTTAAGTTTTGATTGACTATTTATTTTTGTGGGATCCTATAGGCTCTAGTTGGTTAAGTACCCTAATTGCTAAATTCATCAATATGAGTTATGAAATTTAGGGTATTTGGAACAATTTAGAACTTTTTGGATAATTTTATTTGAATTAAATTAAATTTTAATATAAAGTCATAAAAGTTAAAAAAAGAATCCTAATAGAATCAATTTCTCATAATAATATATATAATATTTAATTTCAATAAAATATACTTTTATCGGATAAGTCAACGTTTTAATTCCAAAACTTAACGAATCCTTAAAGATAAATTATTTGAATTATAAAAATAATATTTAGAGATCAAATAATATGTAACATGATTATATAGTCATGTAGGATATATGCTATATGCTCAATACATAAATATATTATAAAATATACTAAATAATCACCAAAAATTATAATTATGTAATAGAAAATTATAAAACAAAAATAATCAAACTCACCTAGACTTCATGGATTTAAGCGTGCCATGCCTCCAGTGCAGTAGGATACCTCATGTGCAAGCTAGCAAGGACAAATAAAGTGGAATTTCTCACAAAATGCTTAAACGATTAACAAATGGACACATGGATTACACTAATCCACCTCCAACTGACCTGATATCAATATAAGAAGACTCGCACTCCATCTTAATTATTTTAGACACCTAAACACCAAGGAAAACTTTGTAGAATCAAATTAGGAAATTTAAAAATAATAATAAGAAGAAAATTCATATTAAAAACAAGGGAAATTTGGTTCTCTTAGCAAATCAAAACTTGACAAGGCAAGGTTTTGACTTAAGCAATTGGGGTATAGCCAAGGTAGGCCGGCACACCTTGGTGGCCAAAGCGTCGTGCAACGGTGAGTGCTTGATTTTTCATTAAATTTTGTTTTATTTTTTAAAAATATCAAATCACCTTAGAAAATTATGAAATTTAGTTTTTCTGAATAATTTTACATGTACTTTTATTTGGTAATTTTATTTTCTTGAATAAAATATCGATTTAAGGTACCTGCTTAAGAAAATGCCCTTTTCCGGATGGATTTTGATTGAATTTTCTAAAATATTAAATGATGCTATATTGAGTCGACAAATTTTATATAACACTTCTATAGTATATACTAAATTTTGGTAACAAGAATTTTCGAAAAACGTTATGTCTACTATTTATTATAAATTATTTGGCAATTGCTAGTAGTTTTATTGATTTAGCTAAATTAAAGGATTTTAGTGTAATTTTCGTACAAAACCAACTTGCATGATTTATGGAGTTGAGTATTATGAAAATATATGCTACACTATGATTTGGATAAAAGAATAATTATTTATAAATTTTAGCTATTTATTGATAAAATAGAGTTTAAATACATATTATGGAGTATATTATATAATATGCTATTTAAGGGTTTTACATGACCAAAATATGATTCCTACTATTTTCTAATTATAATGTGTATTTCATGGATTTTTTTTAAGCACAAACACTAATTACTATATATTTTCTAACTATTTATACATATTTTGTACAATATGTTGATAAAAGGTAAAATTAGTATAATTAGTGATATAGTATGGGAGAATTCTAGCTGCTATTGTATCTAGAGTATTTTTCAATGATCTTAGGTTAGTTCAATTGGAATGTGGAAATTGGATAAGTGAATGTGATATTCTGAGTGAGTCAAAACCTAATTCAGAACCAGATTCAAAAACTATTACACTAAAATGCTATTATGAAAGTTGAATCTAGACAACTGAATTAGATGTCATGTTGAAAATTTTAGTTGTAAACTATAGATATAAGCTAATAGGCACTTAATGAAGAATTTTAGAGTAGGTCGAATTATAGAGTAATTCGTAAGCTATTTCAAAAGCAAAATCAAAATCAAATTCAAAGACTAAATTGAAACCAACTTAAGATAAACTAACAATCAACAAGCAAGTATATAACAGATATATATGTGTATGTGTGTGTGACCTATAATTGACTTGAGAAGTACTTACTTATGTTGGGTGAAATAGTGGAGGAAGAAGTTCCTGCTAATGAGTAACTTGGGATCGTACCACTAGTTAGGTAAGTGGATTTGGGTGTATAGGGTATAGATTTATATCTAAATAATAAATGATGAATGTTCTTGCTTGTGATTATGGTGATTGTTCGAATGTTGTTCGGGTTTGCTATGTAAAGTACTTAATTTACAATTGATTAGTAAATAGCAAATGTTCTTGTTCGTGATTGGTATAATTGTCTAAATGTTGCTTGGATTCACTATGTAATTACTTGGTGATGTTGTACTTTGTGAGTATAATGTTGGCAATGTGTTATGTGATTTATTCTAGATCCGGTTGTAAGTAAAAGCTATGGAGACTTATGCTATAATGATTGTTTGAATCGGTAGCTAATTCAAAACCTAAAATAGAGACAACAGGAACATGATAAGCTTTATTGTTATACTTGGTATTGATTGAGAATTGATTGATGCATTCATGGTATGGCACGAAAAAGGACCTATGGGTTAGTTTTTTAAAACTTATGATTTTACTAGGATAAGTTTGCAAAGATGAGTTTTTGTGCATATAGTTTTACATTAACTAAAATTTCAACCACAGTATGCAGCTTTGCTAGGTTAAAATGTTTACTAGGTTCCTGAATGTATTCTCCAAATGCCCGAATTTGTAGTCGACCATACCAATTGAGTTGCTAGGCTGATTAGGATATTGTTACCGATGCATGTCATATGTATTAGCATAGCATATAATCTATATTATCTTATTTGTTGCTTGGATATTAACTAAATAAGAAATTTATACGCATGTATTATATGCTTTGGTGTATTATCTACTCTTACTTAACTCAATAGTAGCTGAGAGAAAAAGTTTTCTCTCATCCTCAGGTTAAGCTACAAATTGTGGGGCATCAGTAGCATCATGGACTTGTGGAGAGCACTAGATAGAGTTAGCTATTTTGACAATGGAAGTGTCATTGAACAATTGTAATGGACTACTAGAAGTTTAGTAAGGGTTTAGTGTTCAAGTTTTTCAAAGTTGTAAATGATATATATTTGTAATCAAAAGCCTACAACTAAACTCCTTTGAGCATTAAATATATATAATGAAGTGTTGTTTTGTTAGAATTGAGTATATTTATAATAGGTTTACCTGTATGATAGTGCATCATGTGCTATGTTGAGATGGAACAATCCATAAAAACCAATTAAAAATACACAAAGGAATTTTTGTGAAGAAACTTATTGATGAAATGATAATTTTTTAAAAAGAGAGTTTTTTTTTTTAATATATCAACAAGGTATCTAATAATAACAAGATGAATTTCTAACCAAATCATGCATTGAAAAACCTTACTAATTATGCACAATCGCCTAGTTGTAAATTTCGAAAAGTGAAAAGATAAGTTCTCAAACTTTCATCGCTTTTATCTTGAGAGAAAAAAGACAAAGCGCTTTTAGTGCTTCTCAGTATAAGCTCTTGTCTCTTGATTATATAAAAAAAAGAATAGAAAAAAAAAGGATAAAGATAGAAAGATTCAAATAGAAAAATAACAAAAGTTTAAGAAATTGATTGAAAAGGAATAAAGTTGGAGGATTTCTTTTTTTAATTTCCTTTGATATCTTTTATTAGTATTGTCAGACGCAGGTTGACTCGTCTAGTCCGATCCGATTCAACTTAACTTCTCCATAAAACTAGTTCAAATCACAACTTTAACCCTCATTGATAGTAGCATGGGTTCAACCCAATTGATCTTACTAGTCTAACCTAGTTTCTATAAAAACCCATCGAGTTTTTTTCAGGTTAAAATATAATTATTTTCTCAATTTGCTAAAAAAATAAATATGGATAAAAAAAAAACTAAAAAAAGCTATTTACTTTCAATTTTCAATGATAGAGGCAATTTTTATTATTTTATAAATAAATACGAATTATATTATAATATTTTTACTAACCCGGATTCAATTCCAGTTCGAGTCCAATTTACTCTCTGGACCTTTAACCTCTCTCGATCCTAAGTCAATATTCAATTCGGGTTTAACAACATTACTTTTTTCCTTATAACAGAAGATTTATTATCAATATTAACAAATAGAATTTTAGTCCTTTATACAAAAGTTAATAGATTTAGATAAAAAAAAAAAAAGTTGAACAACTTGATATAAATTAATTGAACCTCGATACCTATTTTGTTTATTTACTTACTTACTTATTTATCTATTTATTGGCATTTATGCTCTCTAAATTTTGTTGTTTAGGGAACAAGGATTGCCTTGTGACACTCTAGGGTTAAGCCCAATGGTTAATTTCCAGACTATATGGTATATATTCAAACTTCAATGCCGAGGGTCAAAGTGGATGGTTAAGGAATTCACCAAACGCTGCTGCTGGACAGCCCCCTTATTACACTAATCATCTCTAATAGAATTAACTTATAAATATGAATAAATTATGGGAACAATGTTGAGCCATTTTATATTTAGGTTGTCTCGATGGATGCTTTGCGTTATTTGTTAAAGGAAAGAAAATATATATTTCACTCTTTCTAACATGAATTATTGCTAGTAGCGCATTCGCCAAAGCTCGACCCACTAATGAGTGTAGTCTAACCCTTATCTATCAAATAGTCGATTATATATTTGGACTTAGTCTAGTAACACTTCTAGTTGACCTTATAAGACTATATTAGAATAACTATTTCTACTTTTAGATCTATTCTAATGTTTGGTTGGTGGAATAATAACTCCACAAAATAGCTTTTGATTCAAAATAAGGAATCATAATTCTTTATAGGACCAAAAGAATATATATCCTTTAATCATATTGTTTTTCTCAATGAAAAGGCTTTATTTTTCTACTGAAAGGGATTACATTATGTTCAGATAGATGGAAAAGAGCATTGATTCATGTAAATTAAGCCTCTAAAAGATGTAGATTGAAAACACCAAATTCTGCTTTAATCAATCTAAATTTGTTGGATGGATGACCCGTGACCTTGTTTGTTTCCCATTAGAATAGATAGTGTGAGTTTATGGCTATTACTTGTTTTTAGCATTTGACTTATTTAGATTTAATACTAGATAGTCCATGGATGGTTCGAAAGGTTAAAAATCTAGTTCACAGTTAGTTCAATCTCAACGTTGTTTATCTTATATTGATTAAGTAAATCTTTGCACTATTAATAATTCGGCATGTGCTATACTGTTATCTTCAAATATTTATTCAAATGCAAAAATTAATTCTTTCATTTTTGTCCCAAACCAATCCCTCTTCTATTGTTAGTTTAGTGAAGCGCTTGTTTCAGCTTCCATTGTCGGCCATGTCCAGTGTACTATCTTCAAAACTTTATCCCTAAAATAAGTATGCATGAATTTGTGAAAATTAGTTGGAGAGATTCAGTTGTTTTACTAGCATTTTATCTACCTTAAGTGGCATAATATTATCAGTAGTTGCTTGTTCATAAGCTAAACTCTACATTTTGGTTTCTCTTTATGATTGTGTTCTAAGTGA
This sequence comes from Lumnitzera littorea, assembly GCA_024138015.1. Taxonomy (NCBI): domain Eukaryota; kingdom Viridiplantae; phylum Streptophyta; class Magnoliopsida; order Myrtales; family Combretaceae; genus Lumnitzera; species Lumnitzera littorea. The sequence continues at coordinate 21,981,860 of JAMXBB010000012.1, forward strand.
AATAACCAAAATTTTCATAACATAGCTGCAAGAATTGATGAATGCACGCACTTCTTCTTCTTAAATCTTGTTGATCACCATGAAATAAAATTTTGGACACTTTCAAAGTTCATTTGCTGTGGCAGTTGAAAAGTTTTCGAAAGTTTGGACCAAAAGCTTTACATTTTGTCTCCTTTATGCTTGTTTTTAAGTGCAATAACCAAATTTTCATAAGATAGCTCCAACAATTGATGATTGCGCATTCTCTTCCTAAACCTTGTAGCTCACCATGAAATGAAACTTTAGATGCTTTCACCGAATTTGAAGCGCCCATGTTCAACTTCCATTGTGAAGCATCGATTTTCATCTAAAAAGCGAATATTATTCTTCCATTTTCATTCGAGATGCAAAATTCATAGTACGTTTTAACAATTGATGAATAATCACTCAATATTTGCCTTAACACACAAAATCATTCTTCCATTTTCATCCGAAACCAATCCCCCTCCAACTATTACTCTAATAGCATGTGAAGCGTCCCTGTACAACTTCTATTGTCCCAGCTTCGACTTTGTCTAATGCACCTTCTTCAAATTTTTATCCCTAATATAAGCATTATAAACTTGTGAAACTTAGGGGGAATGAATTTCATTTACTTTACTGGTATTTTATGCACTTTAATGTCATAATAATCTCACCTAATGCCCTAGGCTCAAAACGTCACAAATTGCCATATGTCCTTAAACCTTTACTGATACGTCAGGCTTTAAAGTTAACACTAACTTCTTCAACTCATGAGAAAATAATATCCAATAACTTCATTAAATATCGAACTCCAATTACTAAGTGATCAAACACCTCCATAAATATTCCACACAATAAGTAATAAATTCAACAACACCCCAAATCCACCCTATTGTAACATATTGAAAAGAAATGTCAATATTGTCGCGTAAACAATTACTGAATTGAAACTAAATCCGACATCAATCCTTATCACATTTCCGAACATAGGTGATTATTATCATAATAGTAATAATCAACATAAATATCATTTTAGTAGTAACTATCTCCCTAATCATCATAACCTGTTTAACTCCTATAATCGGTATAATATTCATAATTAGCAAAATCTCCAAAACCATCATTTTGAACTATAGCAAAAGAAAAAGAAGATGAGCTAAAGCTCAATAAAAACATACGCATACGCATGAACAAACATGTCGATTCACATGTAATAAATGCAGAAAAAGTAAACCACAAAATATTTTATTATCTTTGTTTTTAGTCAATCACGGAATACATAGCGAAGGTCCTCATGACCCCTTTACATCATAGCTCATATCGAAACCTAACATTAAGCATACCTCTTCGAGCCCCTTTATAACCTAATATTAGGCATGCCTCTTTAGGCTCTTCTACAACCTAATTGACCTAAAATCATTTTCATGCAAAATTTCACTAAAGACACCTCATTGCATGAGATCATCAAGGTTGCCTCATAGAAACCTACCATTATAAGCTCCTAGAATGAGCCAAAGATAAGCAATAAGCAATTATATTAAGCCAGATATTCACTGATTCATTTGGAATAGCTAACCTAATAACCACATACAGTATACAAGTGTTACGTACCTACATAATTGTTAAAATCGTGATTTTGTCCATACAATTTTATGAGTTTATGATTTTATGAAGCTCCTCCAAGATAGCTCAGATATAAATCATTTTTTATATAGAAATTTATGTTTTTAATAGAGTTTATATGTAAATTTAATAGAAACTTATGTTTTTGACTGAGTTTACTAATTCTCCAAATCTGAGTTAAATAGGTTGAAAAATAAAAAAGAATACATCTAGGCTTTTAAAAGCCATGATTATTAGGATACTATATCATTTTCACTACTTTATTCTAATTTTTTTCCTCTTTCTTTTCTTTTTAACTAGTCCATTATTTTATATTATAGCCTTCATCTAAGTTTTAACTCCAATAACAAACTTTATAAGGAAAGCTATATATTTCATTTTATACCATTAATAACTTAAAATAAGTTGAAATTAGTTCTCTTTCATTTATTATTTCTGAAAAAATAGTAGAAAAAAGTTTATTTTTAACTTTATTTGTTTTTTTGCATTATATGAAAGATTATATATTAAGATTTTTTTATGGAAAAAGAACTCAATTTCTTCATTTTTTTTCGATCATGTATTTCAGGTGTTGAATAACTACTATAAGCATATCTACAAATTTGAAAAGCTATTTTATATAAATTATAGAAACTTACCTTTCTATACTTCAATTTTACGTTCCGATTCCATAGACTCTATAGTAATTGCAAGTAAAATCATGAGTTTGATAACCTTGTATACCTTGAAATACATTGTGCATTGAAATTAAGAGTTCCTGTTACAATAACCAAAACACTTTATTACTTTCTACTTAGGATAATAGCTTCTCCTAACACCCTCCATGAATCAACAATTTTAGGCACTTAACTAACTAAAAGAAGTAGATAACTTGGGGAAATGAACAAGAATCAAAAGAGGGAAGAAATCATTGGATGGGATAATCTTGTCGTACTAGAGTGCACGATTGTGCTCTAGAACACGGCATGCTCTTGGCTGTTGCTACTTAGCACGACTTGGAAGAATAGACCTGCATAGTTGCCAAGTGATTGTATACACCACTTGTAAAAACTCAGAAAACAATACTAACCTAGAAAACTAAGGGCTTTCACAACTCCAACACTTCTTTCCACAACAAAACACTGCTATTCTTAATCAAATCTAAAATCTAAAAAATCTACAACCCCAAAACTTCTTAACATTCATCAAGCTTTAATAACTTTTTAATCTAAGAATTTGATACTTACATGAAAAGCATAAAGTCTATCGTAATCTACTCTAACTCTTGCAATGTACATTTTACTTTCACAACCAAAGCATAACACATGAGAAAAAGAAGGGAAACTCTTTAGAATCATAGGAAGCACCACCTACCATACCTTAGTACTCTAGCTTGTCGAAAACAACACTCTCTTGATAATATAAAAAAATCTGCATTTTTCAACAACCCTTAGCGATCTTAACAAAAGAGAAAAACCAAAGATGATTTGGTGTGACAATCTCTTACCTTAGTTGCTAGATTCTTGAGGGTCAAAGCTTAAGAGTGATTCTTCCATATGAACTCTATAAGAGTTTGTCAAGAGGGAGATGTGGAATAAAAATGGGTTAGGGTTAAGAGATAGAAGGTGTTATTAACTTTTGAAAAAGACTGAACTATCCTCTAGTTATGTGAACCCTTTACAAAATTTATATCCCTCCCTTAATATTATTACGTTAGTGAAAAAAATGTCTTTATTTTATTTGAACTTCAAATTATTTCCTAAGTGTTACATATCAACAACTATTCATTCAAAAGCTAACTCTCTATATTGATCTCCTTTATTCTTATGCCCCAAGTGAATAACTAGAAGTTTTATATCATAGTTATACTAATTAGTGATTGCATGTTAGCCCACCATGAAGTGAAACTTTTGATGCTTCCAAAATTCATGAGCTATAGTGGTTGAAAAGTTTTTGAAAGTTCAAACAAAAAACTTTATGACCAAAGAAATATCTAAGAGTAAATAGGTAATTTTATCATATCAGGTACCCATACATATCTTGCTTTGACCATGTCAGTTCTTGATGGATATTTAAGGATTATAAGATAAGTTCTAGATAGTAATTTTTAAAATATGCTCTCATATGGTAGGGTATGAATATTGTCATCATATTTTGTACTTATCCTATAAGTTGTATTATAAGGTATATAGGTAGGTTTCGTGATATCATGTATCCACTTTGTAAATTTATTAAATAATATAATATGAAATTATCTAAAATAATACATTTAATTATTAAATGAATAAATAGGAGTTTTCAATAATTAAATTATTTTCTTCTAAACCAAAACTAAGATTTTAAGACTAATTTACTAAAACTACCCCAAGCACTTTGATTACTTAAGGGCATTGTAACAAAATGAAATTACAAATAATTATACATTAAAAATTAATTTGCATTTGACAAGTCTACCCTTATGTGTCTTAATTAAATGCCTTTGAGATTTATCTGGAAGGGGTAGAAGGATAATTAGGTTTAAATTTTAATTAAGTTGGATTATAAAAGTTATTTAAAGAATTAGGAAGAGAAAATAGGCATTTAAAAGAAATCAATCTCTCTCTTACTCTTGTAGTTGCAAAAGCTGTAAGAGAGCATCAAAGTGGGTTTTATGAATATTTCAAGATGGAGCAAGTAATTCAAGAAGCTTCTTAGGTGCCATTAGAGATTCAAATCATGAGGAAGATTACAATTGGTAAGAATCTTTCTTAATTTCAAGTTTTAACTAGTAAGAACACTAATTGTGAAGTATGAATTGATAAATGAAAGCTTAATAAGTCTTAAAATCATGCATTCGTAATCACAATATAAAAATCAAGGCTTTGTAAGTCTAGCCTTCCCTGTAATCTACCCTTTGTATGTAAATGAATACAATAAATAAAATTGCTAAGATGTCACGTTATTCCTCTATAGGCAACCAAGTACATCATAAAACAAATATATGTTTATTGCTACAACATCCTCGTCTTATCTATGTGAAATCCTTATTGATAGAAAATTTTCATGAAAATAGGCTTCAACATTTTCTACTGTTGCTTCAAAGTTCCTTAAACCTTTTCACATCCACTATAATTTTCGAAAGGTATGCTCCCTTTTTTTTTTTTTTCCTAAATCCTTAAACAAAACTGCTACCGTTGAACACATGCTCTCTCTCCTCGTTACATTGTAGAACTCCCTCCTTTTCTATTATTATTATTTGCTATGTTTGGTTGGCCTTCGAGTAAGATCTTTTTTCCCCCTTTTTTGGATTTATGTAACAAGTATGATGTCAAACTTCCTTGCTCATGATGTCCAAGCCGAGTTATTGACGGCACATCCCTTGAGCGAAGCTGAGTTTTCATCAGTGTTGTCAAATTTGAGTTGATCTCTACTATTTGATTCGATTCAATCTAATTTAGTCATAAAACTGGTCTAGTCTAACCCTAATCTAACCTCAATTAAACTAAGGTTGAACCTAATTCCACCTTTTAAACTTTAACTCTTCCATATACTCAAGTCAACCACTCAAAACAAATCTGACAATATTGGGTTTTATGAAACTTAAAAATTATAAGATTAGGCTCCACTAAGATAAAGGGATTTTATTTTGACTTTATATTCGACTAAGTTTAAATTGAGATCCAGTTTAATCTTAATTGAGCTTGAAGTGAGCTAAACTTGAGTCTACCAATAAACCTAAATATATAAAATAAATATACAAATAAATGAATTAATGAATAGTGAGTAAGATTCAATTATATTATATATATTATATCATATCATATTATGTATATTATATAGATATTATTTTTTAGATTTAGTATTTATAAAATATATTCTTTACAATATAAATATATATAGCTCGCAGGCCCAAATAAGAAATCGAGTTGGGGTAGTTGACTCGTTTAAAGATGTGCTTAGGGAGGTACTTAATATGTCACATAGCATTCTAAGCAATTTTCTTTTTCAAACAACTCTTCATTTTATAAAGAAGCAAATTATTTATCATTTTTTTAAAAAAATTTTATGAATCTTATATTATCATTACTTTTCAAACAGAATTAGAATATGTTTTAGATATTTTAAAAGTATGAAAAATTATTTTACTAAAATTATATATTTAGTAATTTTTATTATAGAAAAATAAAAAAGGAACAGCAATTAAAATAAAATAAAAGTTATCGGTCCACACATATTGAGTACTCCTTAAAGTTGGTTTGAACAGTCGATACTGCAATTTTCAGATATTATGGCCGTTCTTCAATAGCTTCATTAATTAAAACAAGGAGTAAATAAAAACTCAGCTTTTCAAAAGGCCCATATGTCAGCCAATTTGCTCAAAGGTAGAGTTGCTTCTGCAAGCAACTTTGGGGTCTTAAGCACCAAGTGATGCTTCGTCTTTAAAGTATATTTACAAGGTTCATGCAAATCACCCCCTTACGCTTTATATTTAGCTTAAGTCCCCAGGTACTATGCATGATACTCGTTTGTTTTTTTTTTTTTTTTTTTTTTTCCAATTGTCTAAATAGAAAAGTGATCGTTTCTTGTAGTGTGCATATTGCACTGTTGGAGATTATCAGCCAATTTGAGAAAGCATTTTAGCCTCTTTAATTCTTTCTTTTATCAATTCCATTCAATGAATCCGTGGACCAACGATAGAAAATTCAGAGCGGCCACATTTTATGTTGAACAATGGATGCAATATACGTGCAGGGGTAATAATTCTTTTTATTTTAAATTATTAAGTTTTTTTTTATTTTCACATAATAATAAATAAATTATAAATACAATAGGAAATATCAATGAAAGAATTTTACACTATTTAATATTTATCTTAAGCATATTTTATATGTTGTTTCAAAAAATATGAAAATATGTGTGAGACCCTACTTGCTCAAGTATCCTTAGTTGCTTAACAAATCAATACAAGAGAGGACATTTGGAATGATTTAGGGCTTTCGAAAAATTTATCCGAATTGAGTCAAATAATAATCTAAGGTCATAAAAATTAGACAAAGAGCCCTAGTAAGATTAATTCCTTAAAATAAACTATGTATAATATTTAATCTCAATAAAACATATTTTTATCAAGTACGTTCAATAATTATTAGAAACTCAATGTTTGAGCCTCGAAATGTAACAAGCCATTAGAAATAAATTATTTGAATTGTAAAAATGTTATTTAGGAGTAAAATATACCTAATATGCAAATATATTATTATATATGCTAAATGATTACTAAAAAATTTGGAGAAAAAAAATATCAAGACACTTGTAAATATCTAGAACCTGGCATAGCATGTGCTCTTAATACTAGAAAACTCCATGTGAGCTATCAAGTAGGAATTAATTACAAAATACAAGTACCATACTTAAGAAAGCTAAGAATTGACACTTGTATTTTATTTTTTCCCTTTCCAATAGACTCGAACTTTATAAATATGTATCTAGAGGAGACTTTCATCACTTTGCCACATTAAGTAGTAGAAAATCCGGTAAAACATAAGAATTTGATAGAAAAACAAAAATTTGAAAAATAGGGTACAAATTCGAATTAAAGGTAAGGCACTTAGGGTTCTTATAGCAAACAAAGACCTGACTATGTGGTTTTGAACTTAAGTTATTAGAGGGTAGATAAGCTAGGCCAAAATACCTTGGTAGTCGTACAACTGTGCATCAATGAGTGAGCAATTTCCATTTGATATTGTTTTAATTTCTAAAAATACCAAATTAGCTTACAAAATTATGAAATTTGGTTTTCCTAAGTTATTTTATATTTACTTTTATGTTGTAATTTTATTTTATGAAAATAACATTAATTTAGGGTACTTTCTTAAGAACATACCTCATTCTAATGAATTTTTATGTAATTTTTTAAAATATTAATAATGTTGTTTCAGGTTGCAAAATTTTATGCAATACTCCTATAATATATACTAAATTATGGTAATAAGTATTTTCAAAAATATTATAATTACTATTTAGTATGAATTATTTAGTATTTGCTAGCAGTTTTGTCAATTATGCTAAATTAATGGATTTTAAATTAATTTGTGTACAAAACCAACTTGATATAATTTATGGAGCTTAGTATTATTAAAATATATGTTATACTCTAATTTTTGAGAAAAGTATAATTATTTACCTATTTTTAGCCATTTATTGATAAAATAGAGCTAAAATAAGTAATATGGAGTATATTGTACAATATGCTATTCTAGTGTTTTACAAGACCATAATACAATTAATATTATTTTCTGAGCGTAATACATTTTTTATGGTTTTAATGGAGTACATAAATTAACTATTGCATATTTTTTTACTATTTGTACATATTTTTCCCGATATGATAATAAAAGGTAAATTAGTATAATTTCCATTATAGTATGGAGGAGTTAGGGCTACTGTTATATTTGAAGTAACCCATAATGGTTTTAGTTTGGTTCATTTGAAAAGTGAAAATAATATAAAGTGAACATGATATTTTAGGCAAATCTAAAGCTAGATCAAAACCTACATCAAAAGTTGCTACACTTAAGTGTTTTGTATTAGTTGAACCTCAATGACTAAGCTAGGTATAATATTGGAGATTTTGGTTGACAAACTAAAGAAATAAGTTAACTAGTATCTAATTAGGAATTTGAAAATTAGGCCTAATTAAAGAGTAATTCAAAAGCTTTTTTAGTAGCTAAATCATAGACTAAGTAAAAAACAACCTAATGTGAACTAACAACCAACAAAAGAATATTTGGCTTAAATATATATATATATATATATATATATATATATATAACCGGTAATTAACCTTAGAAGTACTTACTCTTGCTATATGAAGTTGTAAAGGAGAAAGCTTACGTTAATAAGTAAGTTGGAAACGTACTACCAACTAGGTAAGTGGATTTGTGTGTATAGGGAGTAGATTTATGTCTACTCAATAGATAGTAAGTATTCTTGCACGTGATTGTAATGATTGTCTTAATGTTATTTGGGTTTACTATATAAGGTACTCTAAGATGTTGTGCTTTATATATCTAATGAAGGAAATGAGTTATGAGATGTACTTTAAATCTGGTTATGATTAAAACTTATGAAGCTTTATGCTAGATATAATGAGTGTTTAGACAAGAGGCTACTTCAAAAGCTAAATTAGAGATAGAATGAGATAAGCTTTTTTGCTGTACTAGGTAATTATTAAGAATTGGTTGATGCATTCATAGCATGACACAAGAAAGACCTATTAGTCAGTGTTTTTTTAAATTTATGATTTTACTAGGATAAGTTTACAAAGCTGGGTTTTCATGTATATAGTTTTGCATTAACCAAAACTCCAACAATGCTCATTGGTTTTGCTAAGCTAAAGTATTTGCTAGGTTCCTAGATATACTCCCCAGATGTCTAGATTTAAAGTCAACCAAATCAAATAAGTTGCTAGGCCAGTTAAGATATCGGTACCAATGCATGTCATATGCATTAGCATGGCATACGATCTGTATTATCTTATTTGCTATTTAGGTATTAACTTAATATGATACTTGTATGCCTGTATTGTATGCTTTATTATATTATTACTTATTATCTACCCTTACTCAACTCAATAGTAGCTAAAGGGATAAGTTTCTCTTATTCTTAAGTTAAGAAGTAGATTTTAAGGCGACACCAACATTTAGTTGGACTTTTAAGAGAGATAGAGTTAGCTATTTTAGATAGTAAAAGTAATGCTAAATAAGCACAATGGAAACCCAGAAGTTTAAATGAAGTCTAGTTTTGTTGCTTTTGAATTTATAAATCATGTGTATATGTGTAACCAAGAGACTATAGCTAAACCCTTCTTGAGCACTAAATATATAACAATGTATTCTTCTGTAGGATGGTGCATCATGTGCTGTACGAAGATGTGACAATATAGGCCTTGCAAAATAATAAAAAATTTTGATAAATAACTTTCATTAATCATTCCTTCAAAATGTGGAGAGTTGCTTAAAAGGATTAGTTGTTTGGGATGTTAATGTAGTAGGTTAAGTATCTCCTCTAAGTAATCCTTTATAAACATACCCTTATAAGTTAACATGGGATACTTGGTACAAGAATCTATGTCTAGTAACCTTTATAACATACCCTAGGAGATTGTAATCACACTCAATTGTTGCTACCACTTTTAAGGACCAACAACTATTTGACTATCATTGATTCAACATAATCTCATTTCATCATTGTGAGCACTATGCTGAGTGAAACCACTAAGAGTATCATGTGAAGCATTCACCACATAACAAAGATTATATCAAGGTGTTAAATATAGCAAGCAACATATGAGGATGCTACATAGTATCATATAAAAGTAGTCTCATATGGCAAAAAGCTCTAAAATGATGTCCTTCGTATTGTGTAGGAGGGATGTTGTATGCAGTTATGGCACTGCAAATGTCATGAGCACAAATGTATCGAGCATAGTGAACACACATACTTGGAGTAGCATGAGCATGCTCGCATTGATATCACAAGTAAGGATTGTCACAAGTAGCAAGCATCGTACATAGTAACGATCATGTGAGGCTAGCATTTCTTAAGTCATGAGGACTTTTTTCTACACTTTGATGGTGTCATAGTGATGGCATGTCAGATTTTAACAAGTCCTAAAGGCAAGAGATAGACATGGAGTATTTAAACATAAAGAAAGATGATTCATATGGATGCATCATTGTGTCTAAGTCTTCGTATCATAGGTTGAAGTACTTTCCCCATCTTAATCATAGTAATGAAATACTAATACTACAACCATTGAATTTCCTTCATATATTACACTCACTAATGACTATTAAGATGCTACAACAAGACAAAGTAATGACTCTTAGTGCGGTAACAAAATTGAAAGAGAGTTATCCCCACTCATTTGTACCAATAATGGAGTATTTTGAAGGGGATGTATATCATAGAGAAAGGAGTTTAACTCAACTCATCTAGTAACCAAGTAGAATCAAGTTATGGTTTGACAGACCAATCTTTGAGAAAGTTATGCTTTGGAGGACTTGACTCTAATGTAGTATGTTGCTTATCTCCATTAAGGCTAACGAGTTACTTTGTTACATGCCTTGATAGCAATGAGTAAGTACATAGAATTCTCATAAAATGAGATTTTGAGACATTTTAGACTCTTCTTGTCTAAGTTGTCTCTCATAGGATTGTCATGAGCATGAGACTTTTTAGATTTAATGATCTAAGAGGGCTCTTATGAAGTTGTCATGAACATAAGACTACTTAGACTCAATAATCTAAAGAATCTCTCGTAGAATTGGTACAATTATGAGACATGAGATTACTTAAACTCTTATGATCTAAAGGACCTCTAGTGTCATCCTACACATTAGAACAAAGCTCTCATTTGTCAACGATAATGTTTAAATGATTTGTTTAAGGAAATTTTAGATTATGCCATATTATTGTAGAATTTTGTAAATTATTAGTAGGTCTCAATCATTGCATAGAGAAAATGACTTTGCTAATTAATGAAACTACTCTCCATTATTGTAGGAAGGATGAAACTACTTTCCTAAATAATATTATTTTCAAATAAGTAGATTTTTTTTTTAGTAAGTTGTGTAAGTCAAATGAAGCTCAATCTTCAAAAAATGATGGGATAATAACATTGTCAATGTGTTAACAAAGCTTTTTATTTCTACATAGATAATTTAGTGATTAATAATTGATATGATTTATGAAAGATAAAGCAATGTAGGGTTTAAATTGCAAAAGTGTAATTAAATGGTAATTATGGTAATTTATACATAAATTTAATTTTTTTTAAGTTTATGTATTTCCTTTCTCATGATTTAATTGTATTTGTCGAATAACATTTCTCAGGAAGAATTACAACAAAAAGGCCATTGATAATTTACAACTTACCTTAATATATTTTTTTTCCTTTTAACAAAAATTAGGAGAGAATCATAAAGTAAAATTAATTGAAAATAATCAAAAAGCAACTAGTTCCATTCAAGACAAGATACCAAAAAAGTTTTTTAAAAAAGATAAAATTAAGCAATGTTTTATTTTAGGAAAAAATGCATTTTTAGTCTTAAATGTTTCACCATATTTCTATTTGAATTATAAACTTTTTTTTTATTCAACTCCTTAGCATTTGCAAATGTTTATAAGGAAATTCCTCTTTTGACAAGATTATTTTAATCATTATAGAAAGACACATGGCACAATTTCATTAATCACATATTTATAATAAACAAATAAGATAATGAAAATACAACAAATAAATAAAGTTATTTAAAGAAACTTAAAAAAATAAAAAGATGCAATAAATGAAAAAAATAAGCTTAAGTCTCCTTCTAAGTAGTGGTTGGAATGGCCACTTTAAACTAGTAGAACCTTAACATGCTAGTATACATAGCTCGCTCAACCCTACCATTAGGTGGTAGATAACTATTAATAGGTCAGATGATCTACTTTTTTAAGTGGGTAACGACCTTATTGGCCTGAAGTGCTCGTTTTGGTTTTGGCTTCCCCAAGGTTATGGTAACCATAACTTATCTTTTTTATTTGTTTGCATCTTCTTTTTTTAAGATTTTCTATAATTTTATTTATTTTATTGTTTATTTATTATAAGTACGTAAACTAATAAAATCACACCACATATCTTTTTCTAACCTAAAAAGTAACAATATTACAAAAGAAACTTGTTTGCAAATGTTTAAAAATAGTAAAACTCAAACAAAAAGAATGTATAGGTTTAGACTCAAATACAATGACAATGAAACTTTAAAGATTAAAAAGGTACTTATCTGTTTTATTAGTAAAAATAGTTGTTACCTTTTGTTCATAGGCATACTTTTTTATATATAGTTTCTTCTTCAACTTTTACTACAAAATTTATATATTATGATTGAGTTGTATTTCTAGACACCCTATTTTTATCCCCTATAATTTTATAGCTTTTTTTTAGAATATGAAAAAAGGATCCTAATTTAAAAAAAAATACAATAAAATAGAAAATTTAGAAAAAATACAAAAAATAGGAAATTTAGATTTTTTTTTATAATAGGAAAATTTAAAATAACTTTAGTATACTATTTGGGTATTAAATAAAAAATAAAATATCGAGCCTAAACTTAGATTTAAATCGAGCCTAAGCTGATTTAATTCATATATATAGTTTAATTATATATATAAACAAGACATAGGTTAATGGCTTGATGGTAAGAAGAACATGCACACATAGATTGGAGACAAGAATTCAAAACCCATAAAGTGCATTTGTGTCTTTTTCTTTTTTCCCTCTCTACTGTACTACATGTTAGCTTTCGATTGGTTGATGCAAGCACTTTCCTTCACTTTCTTTCTTTTTCTGTCTCTTTCTTACATAAAATATGGTCATGGTGCTCAATTTCAAATCAAATCTGATCCCTTTTTCTTCATGATTCCACCAAATTAAAGGTGAAATCACGAAGATCTCTTAGGATGCAGCACATTAAACTCAAGATTTTGTCCTCATACATTCATTCAAAGGGATTTATTTCGATTTAAAAATCAGGAAAAAACTAGAAACTCGAATTTTCTCAGTCATTCAAATTTGACTAATCCTTTTCATTCAATGCAAATTGAAGCTTCTAAACAACTCTTTGGCAAGAACAAACATCAAGGGATACTTTTTGAATACTAATTACGCTCAAAATCACAATTATTTTGAAATCAAACCACAATTGACCCATGCACTATTATTCCCGAATTCATTAAGATAATAGACTTTCCATGATAATCTAAAGCTTCGATTAGTTTAAATAGGTTTATAAGATCTCGACTTAAGCAGCCACTCATCCATAGATACACACATTCAAGCTCAAATTATAGATCTCTCTCTCTCTTTACAAACCATCATTGTGACCTTGTCTCTCTTTAGATTTACTCGAGCTCGAGGCTTCCTCGAACACAATTGACTGTACAGTTACATTTCCTATGATCCTAGCTTCCTTCTCCACCCCCTCTTACTTGTCACCGTGCCTCCAATTTTAAGAACCACTACTTGGGTTCTCAAAAAACTAGCCACCACAATTAATACTCTACCACCATCCACTCCCATACAAGACCACTACTACGATTGTGCTTGTGGTGGTTGAAAACCCCAACCCAACCTTCCTTCCTGTACCCAGCAACACTATATGTGTCTACCATCTCTACTATTGGCGGCCAAGTCCAAAAACCACTAAAACGACAATAGAACATCGTGGTGTCACCACCAAACCTACATTTATCAATATAAAACTCACAAATCCAATCTCACCCCCTCAAAAAAGCTACTAGAAGCCATTGCAAAACACTACCCAAGGCGTCTTCTTCTTCTCCTCGTGAGAACACGTACTCTACAAGTGACTGAGTCGTTTTGACCCTATCTACCCGCGCATCCAACACGCAATCTAGCAACTATCCTTAGTCCAATTCTTTTTTATTTTGAATTGTATTTTATTTATTTATTTAACTTTATTTTTATTGTAATAGAAACCTATAAAAAAAAAGAAAGAAAAGAACTAAAATAAAGAAGAAGAGAAGCTTGGCTATTTTATTTTTATTTTTAGGCATGCTTTGATCAAAATAAAAAGAAAATATATATAAAATAATAAAATAAATAAATTAGTAAACAAATGATTTTTATAACTTAGAAAAATCGTTTTATAAAGTAAAAATATTTAATCAACTCTTTTCAAAATTAAGGCTTCTTTAGAATTTTTTAGAAAACAAAATAGTAAAAAATTAGGACCCTTTTAAAAACTTTTTTCAAACAAAAACCAAATGGATAAGAAAGGTAAAATCGACCATTTTTCAAAAGTTAAAAGAAATCAATGAATTAAAGTTTTTATCAAATGAACTATGGAAAGTCAAATCTTTACTAAAGGGTATATAAGCACCTATAGGACAACTCAAAATAAGTAAACTTTTTATTTTCCCTTTTGTTAATATATTCTATTTTTCTTCTTTTTTGTAAGTACAATTAATCTTATTTTTTTATTCTTTCACACTAGAAGTGGTATTTTGAAAATAAATTTAAGTTTGGAAAGTTAAAAGTGATATCGATTATGGTTTCATAAGTTAACTCTCAAACTCAAAATATTTGGTTTGCAAAAACCAGTTTTCAAAATTAGTTTTTACATTGTCTAATGTCTAGATTAAAATTAATTCACTCAATTGATTTTGATCCAAACCTTTCACTAACTCAGTTGGATGGCGATTCCAAGTATTTTTCAAAGAATGTTTTAAAACCTAGATTTTCCTTAATTCTTAGTTGATAGTTAATATAAAACAGGTAATTTTTAATAATAATCAAATTAAGGAAAATAAATAAAAATTGAGAAAAAATCAGCCTCAACAGTATTTTTTCAAGAATTGTTTCCTTTATCTATATGCTTCCTGGATGAGACCATGTATATTTATTTATGCTTACAAATGTAAACACTCCACTTTTACCTCTTTGTAATTTTAGAGTTTTTTTAGAATAAGGAAAAAGGGTCCTAATTAAAAATATACAAAAAAAAAGAAAATTTAGAAAAATATAAAAATAAATAAATAACCAAAAATAGAAAATTTAGAAAAAAGCACAAAAATAAAAATCTTTTAGAAAAATACAAGGTGTAGATAATTCTTAAAATAGAGTTTCATTTTCAAAGTAGTTTTTATTATTTAATTAATTATTTAACTATTTTATATTTAATAAAATAAAACAAAGTAAAGAGAAAAACAAATGGAGGTCAGACCATTGCTAAGCTTAAAGCCCAGTAGTAAAGGCCAACCTAGGCACACTCCAATGCGCCTTATTTTTTCCACTACATGTGTACAGGGGAACATGGAACATACCCTGCACATAACCACGCATAGTCTACTCTTCCCCCATTTCTTTCTTCACTCTCCTTGATTCCAGTTGCTTCCTTTTTATTTTTTTTCTTTTCTCAGTACGGAAGCCTATGTTATAGGCCAATTTATGGGTATTTTCTATATGTTAACACCCAATTTCTTAATGGAATCAGGCACTAGGCACAGCATAGTTTTGAATTCACCCATTTTACTGTCCAAATTCAATTGATTATGTAGCTAAAATCGAGCTTCAAATTTTAAAAAAATCAAGCATGGGTCAAAAGCCATTAATTCAAATCTTCGAATTAATGAAATTTTTGGACATTCTATGCATACATAAGCTTCAATTAGCATATAATGGGGGTCAAGGAATACTTTTGGATCATCAATTTTCATTCAAAATGATCAAGAACACACATATACCACTCTTTCTCTCTCTAAGCTAGTTATGACTCTCTCTCTAAAATCAGTGCAAGCTCGTATCATTTCAAGCAGACTTTATACATCTAATAAGCTTCCCATGGCGAGAACTTTTGAACCCAGGCCTTTTAACTTGTTTCCGTACTCTCAAACACTACATCCATCATTACCAATCCAAACCTTCATCACTGTGGCCATCATTGTCATCCACCCTCTAGCCACCACATTAAGCGAAATCAACCATACCATTGTGACTAATACCATTGAAAACCCCTAACTTAATCATTCTCTCACATCGCAACCTCCTTGTTAGGTTGCTCAATCAATCACCACAACCGGCTTAACTCCAACGAACCACCAAATGGCCACCATTGGCCTCAGCAATTTCCCTATACCCCTATTCACCAATTAAATTTTCATAAATCCTCCCTAAATCAGTCAAAATTCACCTTAAAACTCCTTGGAACACCCCCCAACAGCTTAAGCTCCTTCTTCTTCTCCCTTATGCGACCGCACTTGTTAGACTCTAACTCGGCCAAACCAAACTTGATCTACTACTCCAACTTATGCACCTTACTTTGGTCTAATTCACTTTCTTTATTCAGCTTTATATTATTTATTTATTTCTTATTATTGTTCAACGGTATAAGATGTAATTCAAAAGAAAGAAAATCCGTAAAAAATAAAAATAAAAAAAGGAAGAAAAAACCTAGTTTCATTTTACTTATTCATTTTTTGTGCTTTGGTTAAAATGAAAAGAAAAAGAAATAATAAATAAATAAGTAGTAAAAATGGAAAAAAAAATAAAAATAGAAAGTTTTATCACTTAGAAAATCCATTTTCCAAATAAATAACAATAAACCTTTTTTTTTTTTCAAATTTAGAACTTCTTTTAGAATTTTTCCAAAAATAAATATTTAGAAGAAATTTAGGACCCTTTTCTTAATGTGAAAAAAATAATAAAAAAATAAAATAGCTAAGAAACTTAGCCAAATTTTCAAAATTAAAATGAATTCACTCATTAAAGTTTTATAGAACAAACTACGAAATTCTGATTCTGAATATCGTGTATATAGACACTCGTATGTAATTACAAGGTAACTTAAAATACGAAAAAATTTATTTTTTCCCTTTCGTAAATAATTAGTTCTTTTATTTATCAATTTATCCTTTTCATAAATAGACATGATTTATTATTTTCTTTGCTTGTAAAATAGAAATTGTAAATTATAAGGGAATATTCCTTTTTATAAATTGACATGGTTTATTGTTTTCTTTACTTGTAAAATAGAAATTGTAAATTATAAGGGTATATTGAAAAGTAAATATAAATTTGAAAAGTTAAAAGTGATACCTGTTATGATTTAATATGTTAGCCCCTGAACTTAAATCTTTGGTTTTCAAAAACCTTTTTAAAATTGGTTTTCACGCAATTTAGTGTCTAGGTTAAAATCAATCCACCCAATTGATTTTAACCTAATCCATTTTTTTTCTTAACCTCAATCGAGTAACAACTCTACATATTTTTCAAAATATGTTTAAAAACCCATATTTTCCTTAGTTCATAGTCGATAATTAATATTAAACGAGTAAGGTTTAATATTAATCGAATTAAAGAAAATATATAAAAACTGAAAAAATTTAAGCTTAACAGCTTGCCATCTCTATTGAGGATGTCAAGAGGTTAGCTACTGAAACCTCCCAAAGTTATATTTATTTTTCAAATTACCCAAGTTATGTTGTAATTTATCTATGTAAATTATTTTTAAGTATAAATAGTTATACTAATACGTTTATTGCAGGTATCTTATAGGTTTTTTTTTTTTTTGGGAGGGATTTTAAATACTTGAATCATGAAATGTATGGTAGATACGATTAGAACTAGATCGTCTTAAGACCCTAGGATAAGGGGCCCTTATGTAAGTTTTGGATGCTTTAGGATAACTACCTTTTAAGACCCATCAAGCTACCTCACTTAAGTTTTAATATGATCAATGAACTACTTCTCTAAAAGGATGTAAGGTCACAAATTTTAAGGACTTTTTAGAACCCACTCTACTTGTATTCACAATCCCTTTCCTAAATTTGGCAAATAAATGTGATGTGGTAAGATAAAAAAAAAAATAAAAATTTTTAACCATAAAGTTTCCTAATCTTTTCCTTATAAATATTTTCTTTAAAATTCTCATGTAAATAGGATACTTTTGAGGTAATTTTCTTTTCATCTTTTTTGTAGAAAATGGTTAGTTATTCTCTCACACCAGCTCTTTTTAAAGAAGTTCATATTCATAAACCTTTTGAGCCTAAGGGAATACTCGAGAAATGGTTCCAATTTTTCAACCCATCTCAGCAGAAGATGATTCAAAATAAGATTGGGTCTATCCTTTCGCTACTTAAGATTTAAGCCAATATTACCATGGCACTGGCCTTAATCCACTTCTAAGACCCTCGAAGTCAATTTTTTTGTTTTGGCCCATGTCGACTAAACCCAACCATTAAAGAATACTCTTATCTATTATGAGTCTCCTCTATCGAAAGAGAAGGGTATGTTCCAAATATCGTAGTTAGGCCTGTAAAGATTTTCAATAGACTCTTTAGCTTTTGTAATCTAAAATATGTAAAATATAGGCATATTGTTATGCCCTTGAAGCTGTAAAGTCAAAATAGTCTCACTGTGTAAACTAATCTATAATAGTAACTAACCTCACAATTACTATTGTAAATATGATTTACATAAGATATCCATAACTCCTTACTTTAAAGTAAACAATTCAATTAAAAGTAAAGCTAAAATTTACTAAAAAGTCAGAAATTTTAAGTCATATATACATAATTATATTTATATTATCTTATAATCTTAAGAAATATTTACATGACATAATAGTTTGATAAGTAAGTTATTCCAAAACTAATAAATAAACTTAAGGGTACTAATTACACACTAAAGGACTAGATTCTTCAGCCAATTGATTCTTACTCCCCGAAGTCACTTCAAAAAGAAACTAACCCTAAGATAATTATATCACGGCATCTCAATTAGAACCTACTAAAAAATCTATAGCGATATGAGTAACTAACAACTCACTAAGTCAGGATGGAGACTTAAGAATGCGTAACAAACGCAAATAAGGTTTCAAACAATTAAATATATGCAATGCAATGTAGACATTTCATTTTTTGCCATTTTTTTAGTAGTTTTATTGAGCCAGAAATTAAAATAAAAATAAAAATAAAAATAAAGTATCAAGTCAAGTCGTATTGAGTCAAGATATATCGAGTTAAGTCGTATCGAGTCAAGTCGAGTCGAGTCATTCCAGATCGAATTGGATAATGATGAGTGTCTAATTTAATAAATTTTAAGTCATTGAAGGATTAGGCTTCATTAAAATATTTTAGTCCAATCCAATAAAAAGTAGATTTTTTATCTAATTTATATTGGGCTAGAATAGATTTAAAATTTATTAAGTAGGTTTCTGGAGTAAATCAAATTGGACTGAATTGGGCCTATGAAATAGATTGCCCAAATTAAAATAGGGTTTCTACAAGTAAGGTTGAATCTTCAAAGAATCGTCACCATATCTTCCATATCATTTATTATCATATCTTTCAATACGAAAGATTTGGTAGTAGGTATTATAAATAGTGAGTCGGTGGTGACATTTGATACAGTTTTTACAATTACACAAACCACAATCACAAAAACATAAGTCTACATCTACACGTTTTCATAAATCCCCACATTTGATCACCAAAGAGCACACACAATCACCCACTCCACTCGCCTACACGAAGAAATAGCACTTCATATTGCTTCATCCTCACAATTAGGGGAGGTCACCTTAGGGGAGGGGGGAAGGGTTTTTGTAATAGCTCGATGGAGTTGTTTATGAAAATATAAAAGCTAGATGTTGCACCTATGAATGATTATGGATAGGAAAATTATTACACTGATTAAGTTGAAAGCGCATAGGCCCTGATACGTCTCACTCTACTACCAATACGCAAGCACAGTACCCTACAACCACAAGACTATAGCACTCGCACAAGCCTTGACACACCACTTAGCACTTAACTTGCACATAACCATAGCACAATACGCCACACACATTGCACTTTACTCACCCTACATATGACTATAACATAATATGCCACACATGTTGCACTCTACTCAACCTCCATTAGATAATATATCCATAACCCCTGCTTGATGCTCCTATACTGGATAGCACATTCATAGCTCACAGCCTGATCACATGATACACATCCGCAACCCACAGTAGTACAGGCACACACATTGTACTGAATAGCAACTGACCAATAGCCCTAGGACACATAAACACAGCAGCCCTAATTCCCTGCACCCAATGTAGCCCCTGACACCGATCATTAACACACTACAACACAACATCGAACAATCCTCAACCCACTGTACACTACCTTAAAACATACACAATTCAACACACCAAGCATTTGGCCCACACACACAACACATACATACAACCAAACATCCACGATGCACTATACCCATGACGAACACAGCATACATACGTACTCTAACACATGCTCCACTACTACTATGCACACGCGATCTAACGCACGATACATGCGATTCATTGTGATGTGCACACATGATCAATTCCACAAACAATCATGACGATCAACATACGTTGATCACGTGTGACTCTAACAGTTGAGGTAATAAAAATTATTATTTTTATTAATTTAGTACATTTAGTTAATTTAATTATTTTACCAATTCAACTTTTTTAAGTGCAGGGTTTTTTTTTTAGATTTTTAAATAATTGTCATATCGTCGGAGAAAATACATATCTAGATTGTATCTTAAGTGTATCTTACATGTAGGATTTAAAAAAAAGATATTTTTTTACACTCAGTAAGTTTTTTAAAAAAATAAAAAATCTTAACCGAGATTTAAAAAAAAAGATCGAGTTAATTAGGTTTTTTAAAATAGATTTGTCAAAATTATGTTTTCTAAGATTTTTTTTTAAATAATAAATGGTTGAATAAATATAAATTTGGCTTGATTTTCAAAAATAAAAAAAAAAATCCACCTACTAAATATTTTATAAAAAAGAACTAGTTGGTTTAATCTCAATCAGCGGGTACATAGTTAACCATATAAAAATAATTTTTTTTTCCTTTTTTTTTGAAAAATTCGTAATAAAAATAATGAAAAATTAATTTTACTTATATTTTGCATATTTGTATATAGTTTAGTATTTTTAGAAAAATTATAAAAATAAAGCTCGTTAATTAGTTTTTCTATTTTACATGATAACTTAATCTTAATAGGTTAGCTCTTAAACTTACTTTTTCTGGTTTTTTTTTTCTAAAAATTATTCTTTTAAAAAATACGTGAATTAGTAGCCATATTAGAGTTTTCTCACTCGAAAACCCTAATTTTATTTTTTATTAGTTCAACTAGTTAGCGACTCCAAGTAGTTCGGCTAAAGATTAAATTAAGGAATTTATATTAAGAAATTTAATGTCGGCTAAAGAAAAATGTTTTCTTAATTAATGTAGAGTAATTTATATTAAATAGGTTAGGTTTAAACAGATTAAATAAGGAAAACGAAATAGGACTCGACATGACATACGTAAATACCATCATACATCATGGTCTGGTCCGTTGTGAAATCAAAGTAATTTCACTTATTCTAATCTGGATTAAAGAGTTTTCATATTTATACAACATCTCATAAGCAAACTTAAGTTTATGCAACTAAGACATCACACCCCCTATGACTTTCATTCAAACCATTGTCCTCATTCTTACCACAGCCTCCTTTTCTGTCACTTAGTTTAGCTAAAGATGAAGAAAAGACCGTTATACGATCTAGCATTATCTTTTTTAAAGGTATTGATATTTGGTTAGAAAATCTTAACTGTCCCATAAAGAGTTACAATGCATGTCTAATTTAAGTATTCAAATCACTTATAATTAAGTTCAGTTTAGGGTGATCAAATGATCTCACACTACTCAATTTATAACAACCACCAAAACACAAGTAATCAGATACACATAAGTACATGCACATATAACTACCTACAAGCACAATTACATATAATCTTAAGCTTTTGAGTACTTTAATATAGTTCTCCAAAATATAGTGATGCATTGAACCCAACTTATCTAAAATCATTGGTTTGCTCACTTGACTTGACATAAGTCAACTCATCTCCCAATGTCCTATAATATAAGTATTTTTTTAGTATTTAATATCCCTATGATATATAAACTTTAAATTATGACTTGATTCGATTTTCCAAATATATATATTACTTATTGTTGATATTTTCTAAGCTAATTTCCGAATTCGATGTAGGTTCTAATTAAGTTTTTTTACTACGGGTGTTATATATGAATCCTAAAAACTCATTTCAAACCATAATGTGAAATTAATCATATTATATTCAGGTATCTTAAATATCATTTTTGTCCCCTAACTAATATTTTAGTCTGTATAATATATCCTAATCTTAATGTAATTATCGAATTTACTTCTGATATGAAAAAAAAATTACATTTTTCATATAATTACCTAAATTTAGGTTCCACATCAGATTTATTGTATACTATTATTATTATATTATCAATATTAACCTAATATTTTCTATTTATTACAAATCCAATTTTCATATATTATTAATTTACATATATTTACTATATAATACACATAATAATCACATCTAACATTCTAAATACTACAAATATCATACTACATCAAATATTAACATCTTAAAATACCTAATTATACACTAAATCAGTAATTATCCATTTAATCGCTAAATTAGCTCAAAATCACCTATTTTATACATTATTTTAATGCCTAAAACTTATCTAAAAATTAAAAAAAAAATTATTTTGTAAAAAATATCATTTTATAGCACTGTTCTACATCCTTTAAATAGCCTACACAAAATTTTCTAACTCAAAACTACACTATTAAGGCTATTTATTTCTAAATCGAAATAAACTTGGGTTTTTAAGATTTCTTAAGCACTATGTATTTCCAGATATAAGTTCATCAAACCAATATTTTTTCCTAAATTTACATACATAAAAACCTCAAAATACCAAATTTCATAATTTTATAAATAAATTTAATATTTTTATAAAATTAAATAAAATCGGGTTAAAGATCGGAGTCACATGTACAATCGATTTTCTACCACTGGTGGCACCTCCAAGTGTGTCGATAGCAAGGGGTAGTGGGGGTAAGGTGTGTTGGTGGTAGTGGTGGTGGTGGTGGTGGTGGTGGTAGCAGCCGTTAGTCGTGGGTTCTTTCTCTAAGCCCTAATTATATACAATTTTTCTTTCTTTTTTTTTTGTAAAAATACCTAATTTTCTCTTTCTAATTTCTCTCTAATTTTCTTCGATTCTTATTTGACCAAATGAGTTTTAGTTGAAATTTAGGGTATTTATAGAGCTGCTTTGATTTTTTCTTTCAATTTTTGGTTGATATTTGACCTTTATCGCTTCTTTTTTGGCTTTCTAGTTAATCTAATGTGATTGGTTAATTTTTTTCTTCTAACCCCAACATACCACGACCTAATTTTGCACAAATCTACACTTTTTTATTTTTCCTAATTTTTCTTTGATTTTTTTTGTAATTTTATTTAATTATTTAGCATTAATTTAGTATATTTTAAGTAATTTTCGGTATTTTTTACCAACACATAAATACATATATATTATAAACAAGTACTCATAAATATTATATATGTTATTTTATGATTTTTAGTATATATATTACTTATTTCTATCGACTCGTTAGTTATCAAAACTTATTTTATGTATTTTTAATAAATAATGAATAATATGCTTATAATTCAATATTATAATATTATATTATTTTATTACTTATTTTCCTAAATTCAAACTCACAGGATTACTTTTACTATTATTCCTAACTTCGTCGTATAATTTAGGCTCAATCAAACACTTTGTTCGATCGCCCTAAACTTTACGTATCGATTCTGAACTTTTAGATATAAGGTTTACACAAATCCCCACAAAAGATGATGATCTCTTTACTTAGTTTGCAATCCCGTCTAGCTATAATAAGAAACTCTTTTATAGTAGCTATGAAGATTGGCAACAACATAGAATCAATACTTATATCTTAACAGCATTTAGAACTATTCTATTTTCTAGTAGGGTATTTCACATACATTACAGGATTATAGAGCTATTTATCCAATTTTTAGAAAGAAAGTTTTACATCCTGACACTGCTAACTACACTAGCCAAATCACTCAATNTTTGTAATTTTCTTTAATTATTTAGCATTAATTTAGTATATTTCGGGCAGTTTAAGTAATTTTGAGTATTTTTGTTTACACACGAATACATATTTAATGCAAGTAAATACTTTTAAATATATTTATGTTATTTTATAATTTTTAGTTTGCATATGATTTATTTTTATCAATTTATTAGTTATCAGAACTCGTTTTACGTATTTTTTATAAATAATAGATAATATGCTTATAATTCAATATTATAATATTATATTATTTTATTACTTGTTTTCCGATATTCAAACTCACGAGATCACTTTTACTAATATTCTTAACTTCATTATATAATTTAGGTTCGATCGAACACTTTAACTTATTACTCTAANATAATATGCTTATAATTCAATATTATAATATTATATTATTTTATTACTTATTTTCCTAAATTCAAACTCACAGGATTACTTTTACTATTATTCCTAACTTCGTCGTATAATTTAGGCTCAATCAAACACTTTGTTCGATCGCCCTAAACTTTACGTATCGATTCTGAACTTTTAGATATAAGGTTTACACAAATCCCCACAAAAGATGATGATCTCTTTACTTAGTTTGCAATCCCGTCTAGCTATAATAAGAAACTCTTTTATAGTAGCTATGAAGATTGGCAACAACATAGAATCAATACTTATATCTTAACAGCATTTAGAACTATTCTATTTTCTAGTAGGGTATTTCACATACATTACAGGATTATAGAGCTATTTATCCAATTTTTAGAAAGAAAGTTTTACATCCTGACACTGCTAACTACACTAGCCAAATCACTCAATTGTCTATAAGAGGAAAAGAATGGAAACTTTAAGACTAATATGGCCTTATTAATGGTTTAGTTCATCAGCCATGCCTAAAGTCATAAACTTAACTTCTTTCACAAGAAAGACATATAAATGATGAACCCCATTGAGGCATTTGTTGCTACCCCAAAAGTTCTGTATCGTAGATATCTCCGAGGTAGCTAAATAGACCAAGGTAGCTGAGTTGAAGAAGAGAAAGACGATAGAAAAGGAGCCAAGACACCACAAGAAAAAGAGCATATAGACTTTAAGAATTATTTGTAATAAATTTTTGAATAATATAATGGATACTTCAAAAATGCAATATTTTTTTTTTTTTTTGCCACAGTTTGCCAACACCCCTCTATGCATCAACATGCCCTCATATGGCATTTTTTATTTCTCTTTATCTATAAATATTCAATAACTTATGTTTGAATAACTTTGTGAAGAAAAAATAAAAAGGAAAATTTTTCTAAGCAAACTCATGAGAATCGTATCCTTAGGCTTCTAATTGTAAATATTTGATTTCTTTTACAAGTCTTTTTCTTAATACCTTTCATTCTAACTCTTTCCAATCTTTTGTCAATTCTTACCTATACATCCTTAAGATTATATTTCTTATAGGCTATCTTTTAAATATCTATAAGTTATCAATGATTGATTGTAAATATTTAGACTCCTGTTCCCTTAAAAATGTTTATCTACTCCTTGTAAACTATGTAGATAACTCTTATCCTTTAAATAAGTCATTTTCTCTCTCAAAAGAAAAGTGGTCTGTTAAAAAAAAAATTCAAAAAGTTGCTAACAGGTGAGGATTCTTACCAGGAACAATAGCCAATAGTAGAAATAACGGCAACCTTGATGACACTAACCCTTAACACAAACCTTTGGTTCATTAAGGCAGCCAACATGAACATAAACCCTTGGCCCCTCAAAGTAGCTAAATCAAGCCAAAACTCCTAGTCCATTGAAAGACCAAACCTAACCATGACCAAGTCAAAACATAAAGTCAAATACAATCCCGGTCTCGAACTCAGATCGAATAAAAAGCATCATTTTACGCTAGGGCATATTTTAAGAAACTAAGGGATAAAGCCAACCTCCACCTCGGGGCAAACAAATATAGATTCCTCCATAAAGAATTGGTAACTCACTTTTAAAAGATCTAAGATGGAAAGAGGTAAATTATATCTCACACACTAATCCTTAAATAATTTCAGAGTTGAGTGACATTGTAGTGAGGATACTTTAGACTCATTCCTTAAACACTTTTGTGTTTGGTAGCAAAACTAAATCAAAGTGCCCGAAATCAAATCATAAATAGCCCCAAAAACGCAAAGCCTTAGATCACATGCCTAACCTAAAAATACAAACTTTACACATCCATCCTAAATCACAAATACAAAACCCCCTTACCCATTACAAACATGAGGCATTCCTACCCTCAATACCATCCAAACATAATTCTTCTAATCACAAGAAATAACTTATCTAAAATAAAGATTGTTTTTAAAATTGCAGCAAGTACACTTCTAGTTTTTCCTAAAGGTTCTTGACTTATACACCTGGATCAAATAAAAATATTTGTTTCAAATATGCCCTCTCATCGATCCTTTTTAAAACCACTTCACCAAAGACCCAAGTCTTTATATTAGACTGAAAAAGACCTAACAGATTTATTATCACCTATAAAATGGACTATAATTTTTGAAACAATAGTTAAGAGTATAATTTAGACCAAAAGTATGCAAATAAACCCTTTTTGACTAGACTAATCATGAGTTACCTTTTTCTTAAGAAAGGAATGTTTAAAATCACAAGACCGAGGAAGCACAACATTAGAGTCAAGAAACATTTTTTGGGATTGAAAAGAAAACAAAATGCCCCTATATGTTTACCAAGGAAGGGGATGGTTGTAACATTTGCTTTTTTAATAAGAATTTATACCCATTAGTAAACTTTCAAGAAAGAGAGCGAAAGTAAAGGTCTGTTATAAGTTTTTTTCATCCATTTTCAAGCCCATGTCAACCCAAGTAGCTAAACTTTCAATTCATGTCACCTACTTTCTTCCAATATGGTCACACCTTTTAAGTCGACCACAATAGTCTAAGTCGACCACAATAGTCTAAGTCATTTTTTTTTATATAGTTGTTGATGTCCATTAACTTTTTTTTTAGTCAAGGGGCCTATCCCTAATGCCTTTTTCATTACAAATGGTTTTCACCAAATTCTTTGTAAAAAATTTTCAAGACAAGAAGTTTTTTCAAACTGGTTACATTCCTTAGTTTACATCTCCTTCAAGGTTCTAGCTAGCTCTAACTGTCCCATTTTTCAACTAGTCTTTAGGGATTTAGCCAACTTATAGAGCATTATTCCATTCTTTGACCAGTCTTTAAGGTTCTACTGAACTCATTTAGCATTATCCCTTTACCAATCTCTCTTTAAGGTCCCATCTTCAATTCATTTTTAAGGTTTTAGCCAGCTTATAAAGCATTGTCTTGGCTTACATTTCCTTTAGGATTCTAGCTAGCTTATAGAGCGTTGCCTTGATTCCCATTTCCTTTAGGATTCTAGCCATCTTTTAGAGCGCTGCTCATTTTCAATTCATTTTTAGGGTTTTAATTAGCTCATAGAGCACTATCTTAACTTAATCTCCCCTTACCAATTTCTCTTAAGGTTTTCGCAAGCCCATAGGGCGCTTTCCTTCATTAATCTCTCTTTAGTGTTTTAACAAGCCTATAAGGTGCTTCCCTTCATTAATTTCTCTTAAGTTTCAACGAGCCTATAGGGTACTTCCTTTCATCAATTTCTCTTGCCGTTTCAACGAGCTCATAAGGTACTTCTCTTCATCAATTTCTCTTAGAGTCTTAGCAAGCCTGTAAAGTGCTTCCCATCAATAATCTCTCTTTAGTGTTTCAATGAGTTCGTCGAGCGCTTTCCTTTACCAACCTCTCTTTAATGTCGGCCTTGTAAGGCGCTTCCCATCAACAATCTCTCTTTAATGTTTTAGCGAACTCATTGAGCGCTTCCCTTTACTAAGCTCTCTTAAGGTTTTAGCGAGCCCGTAGTGTGCTTCTCTTTACCAATCTCTCTTGGTGTTTTAACTAGTTCATAAGGTGCTTCTCTTTACTAATCTCTCTTAGGGTCATAGCAAGCCCATAGGGTGCTTCCCTTCAATGATTCTCATTTAAGGTTGCTAGTTCACTAAAGACGCTCCCACCTAGGTTAATGGGCTTGAAGAAGCATGACTAAGTTTTCTTTATCAATTCTCATTTAGGGTTACTAATTCCCTAAAGACACTCTCGCCTAGGTTAATTAGCTTGAAGGAGCACAACCAGATTTTCTCAAATCGATTCTCATTTAGGGTTGTTAATTCCTTAAAGACGCTCTCACCTAAGTTAATGAGCTCAAAGGAGCACGACCAAGTTTTCTTCATCAATTCTCATTTAAGGTAACTAGTCCCCTAAAAACACTCCTGCCAATGTTAGTGAGTTGGAAGGAGTACAAACATGTTTTCTCATATTGATTTTCATTTAAGATTGTTAGTTCCCTAGAGATGATTCCCCTTAGATTAGTATGCTTAGAGGAGAACTTCAAAGTTTTCAAAATCGGTTCCAATTTAGGTTTGCTGGTCCTCTAAAGACGCTCCTTCTTAGGTTGGTTAACTTTGAAGGGCACAATGAAGTCTTAAATTGACTTTTTTAGCTAGCTCCTAAGGCACTAAATCTTTCTAAAACTTACTTTAATGTCTCAATCAGCTCTTAGAATGCTTTCTCTCTCCTTTACCTTCCATCTTTCACTAAATCCCCAATATATTAAGTCTTGAACAGCTAACTAGTTGTAGCGCTTCATAGGGCAAATTCATTCCTAAGGCAAATTCATTCCTAAGGCAAAAATGATATCTCTTTTGTTTTTATGGCAAATTTTTACTTAAATTTCACCACAAAAAAGGGCAACTATAGATAACCCATTTTTGCTTTCTTATAATTTGAAATTTATTTTATATTAGGGACGAAGGGTCCTAATTAAAAAAATACAAAAAAAATAGAAAATTTAGAAACATACAAAATATATATAATTTAGAAAAATAAAAAAAAAAACAGAAAAGAAAAAAACCAAAATTAGAAAAAAATAGAATTTTTTTCATTTAATCATTTATTTTTTTATTTATATATTATATATATATATATATATTTATAATAAAACAAAGAAAAGAAAAAAAAAAATGGAAGCCGAACCATTGCTAAGCTTAAAGCCTAACAGTAAAGGCTAAGCCAGGCATGCTTCAACGTGCCTTATTTTTTCCATTACGTGCGTGGGGTATGTAGCACGTACCTTGTACGTGACCACGTACAATTTACTCCTCCCTCATTTCTTTCTTCTCTTTCCTCGATTCCAACTATTTCCTTTTTTTTTCTTTTCTTAGTCTAGAAGCCTATGTTCTAAGCCGATTTGTGGGTATTTTCCATACATTAAAACCTCATTTCTTGATGAAATCATGCACTAAGCATGGTCTAGTTTTGAATTCACTCGTTTTACAATCTAAATTTAGTTTATTATGCGGCCAAAATCGAGCTTCAAATTTGAAAAAAATAAAGTCATGGATTAAAAGTTGTTAATTCGAATCTTCAAATTAATGAAATTTTTAGACTTTCTATGCATGTTTAAGCTTCAATTAGTATAAAATGAGGGTTGAGGAATACTTTTGGATTATCAAATTTCATTGAAAATGATCAAGAACATACACATACCACTCTTTCTCTCTTTAAGCTAGTTGTGACTCAAAAATTGGTACAAGCTCGAGTTGTTTTAAGCTAAATTTGTACTTCTAACAAGCTTCCCATGGCAAGGGTTTTCAAATCCAAGCCTTTTAGCTTATTGTCGTACTCCCAAACACCACATCCAACACTACTTATCTAAACCTTAACCACCATGGCCACCATTGTCATCTACCACTCCAGCCAACACGTTAAGCGAAATTAATCATACTACCGTGACCAACACCATTGAAAACCCCTAACCTAATCATCCTCTCACATTCCAGCCTCCTTGTCGTGCCACCCAATCAATCACCATAATCGATCCAACTTTGACAAACCACTAAATGGCCACGATTGGCCTCATCATTTTTCGTATACCCCTATTTAATAATTAAATTTTCATGAATCCTCCCTCATCCGCTCAAAATTTGCCCTAGAACTCCTTGGAGCATCGCCCCAACAACTTAAGCTCCTTCTTCTCCCTTATACAACTCGACCTAATGGACATTGACTTGATTGAACCAAACCAAATTTGCTGCTCCGACCCGCACACCTTGCTTTAGTTTGGTTCACTTTCTTTATTCTATTTTGTATTTATTTATTATTATTCAATTGTATAAGATGTAATTCAAAAGAAAAAAATAAAAAAAATGAATGAAAAAATCTAGTTTTGTTTTACTTATTAATTTTTTATGCTTTGATCAAAATAAAAAGAAAAAGAAATAATAAATAAATAAATAGTAAATATGAAAAAAAAAATAGAAAGTTTTTATCACTTAGAAAATCCATTTTCCAAATAAATAAAAATAAACCTTTTTTTTTTTCAAATTTAGGACTTCTTTTAGAATTTTTTTGAAAATAAATATTTGAAAGAAATTTAGGACTCTTTTTTCAAAGTTAAAATAAAATAAAATGGCTAAAAGACCTAAACTCTGCTAAATTTTCAAAATTAAAATGAATTCACCTATTAAAATCCTATAGAACGAACTACAAAAGTTTAAGATCCCAAATAACAGGTATTAGGTACTCATATGCAATTATGGGGTGACTTAAAATATAAAAAAAATTATTTTTTCCCTTTGTAAATAATTAGTTCTTTTATTTATCAATTTATTATTTTTTATAAATAGACATGATTTATTGTTTTCTTTACTTGTAAAATAGAAATTGTAAATTATAAAGGTATATTGAAAAGTAAATATAAATTTGGAAAGTTAAAAGTGTTACCGATTAGGGTATAATAAATTAGCCCCTAAACTCAATTCTTTAGTTTTCAAAAACTTTTTTAAATTGGTTTTCACACAATCTAGTGTTTAGTTTAAAATCAATCCACCCAATTGGTTTTAACCTAACCTATTTTCTTTTTCGAATCCGGTCAAGTGGTAACTCTAAGTATTTTTCAAAACATATTTAAAAACCTAGATTTTCCGTAGTTCTTAGTTAAGGGTCAATATTAAATTGATAAGGTTTAATATTGATTGAATTAAAGAAAATATATAAAAATAAAAAAAATTCAAGCTCGATAGTAAAGAAGTTGACAAGAATCTAAGATTAAGTAGGCTCTTCATTATGATGATAGATTCACTAGGCATGATACTCCACATATCCGCTCATGTGGTATAACTTTCATTGGAATTTTGACATTTGATTTTATGATTTGGCGATACTTTAACGTGTTAGAATCCCATTACATATTACACGACCAAACACGTCTTTCTTGGGTATACAAACTTTTATGTAGTTTCTTAATAAAAGGCAAAAACAACCTTATGGGTGAGATTTTACAAAACAAGGAAAAAGAAATTTACAATGCATTTTTAAAAAATAATCCCAAAAATAGAGCTTTTTAAAAATAATCATAGAAATACAATACTCAAAATCAGTTTTTCAACTTTTAATTTTAAAATGTACTGAAATGGACTTTTGAAAATGTAAGTTTGCGAATTTTGATATAAATGCTGATTTCATCATATAAAGAAATCAGCTTTTCAAAAGTTAATTTTTATTTAACTATACTAGACATTTACAAGGTTTTTGTTGTTATCTAGCGGTTGCGACGTATGCATTTTACCTAGACATTTACGTTATTATATTATACTAGACATATACGTTATTATATCAGACTTTTTGAAATGGGCTTTTCAAGAGTTGATTTTAAGTCTATTACTTAAAATTAGCTTTTAAAGAGACAATTTTAGTTCATTTTAAACTCACATTTTAAAAAATTGATTTTAAGTGTGATATTCTTAGGATCATTTTCCCTACAAAACACATAACTATCATTTAACAAAATTTTCTCCTTTACCAAAGCATCGGCCGTAGCTTTGTTCTCCTTATATCTGTGTTGCAACTCGATCTCCTCAAACATGTGCAGTTTTCCCCATAAAGCAATACAACATCAAATGAAAAAAATGATCATTAATGCTAGAATTTGTAATAACATCAATAGCTTCAATATAATCCAAAAACATTGGACAAGCGAAGACCTAATGTTAGTTGAAAATCCTCTCTCTAAGCTCCATAGTACCCCTTTTTGTTGGTGAGACTAGCAAAATTGCTCGATCAAAGCTACAATTGAATGACAACCAATATCAAGTATCACTCTCCCAATTCTTGCCTTCCCTTGTTTGTTATGTATGGAAGCATTTGTTGTTAGAATGTATGCTTTTAGTTCAAGAAAGTTGTACTTTTGTAGACGTAAGGCTTCGTTATCACATATGTACTATGTGAGTGATACACTATGTATGGCTTTAGAGAAGTAAAGTGAAAATGACATAAGAAGAGATGATTAGGTGAGAACAAGATAGAGAGAAGAAACAGGTAATCTCAGTCTCTCAAATGCACAAATAATAGATAAGACAACCTTAGGGACCTCATATGTTTACCTTATAGCTTGAATGAATGAGATCGATTCTTTACTTGAATAGCTTGTTTAATCTTAGAGAGTAGAGGATTTGTAGAGTAATTTTGTTTCTCCGTTCTCTTTAAAAGTTGCAAATGAAGAGGAAAGATTAGGTATTTATAAGCTCTTAGGCATAATGGCATCCATCGGATCATTTAGATGATTAACGGATGAGATGAAACTTGCTCAATTTATGATTATCTCAAATGAGTTAGCTATTGGGCCTAAGACTAATGGCCTTATTTATAGGTTCATGATCCTGCCTAAGAAAGGTTAAAGGTAAACGGGTGTCATGCCCTGAAGCGATAAAGTTATAACAGTCTCGTCATGCAAACTATTTTAAGATAGAAGTTGACCTTACAACCATTATTTTAAACTTGATTTACATAAAGCGTCCATGACTAATCCACTTTAAAGTAAACAGTTTACAAATTAAACGTATTATTTATCTATAAAAATATGAAAAATACATACTAGAATCTAATTATCTCAAGTAATGCTTATAAGATTCAATATCCTAATCTTACTTCACTTAAGTAATGTGCATATTGATATGAAGAGATTTAAAGTTAAGACCTAAACTTCAAGAGTATGATTGATCCTTTAGTTTTATTTCTTTACTTTCCAAGATCGAGTAGTTTCTAGCTTTAAGGTAAATAATAAGTCGCTTCCTAGTTAGCACCTATAACAACATCTATAGGAATGTAAGTAATCAATTGCCTAGTAAGTTGGGACAGACACTACAAACTATATATTAAACATAAATAGGGTTATCAACCAAATTAGTTAAATTCAATACATGTACAAGAAAATACCATTGTACGACATTATTCGGTCAGTCATGAGATTAGAGAAATTATATCTGCTCTAATCTAGATTAAGGAGTTTAGTGTACATTTCAATAGCTCGCAACCAAACCCAAGCTTGTACAATGGAGACATCACTCCTCCCACGATTTCCTTCGAACCATTGACTTCACCCTTACCGCGACCTCTTCTCCTGCTTAGTTCGACTAAGGATGAAAAAGGGACCCATTATGCTACCCAACACTATATTTTTCGAAATGATCAGTATTTAGTTAGAGAACCCTAAACATTTCCCCTATTGAGTTGCTATGCAAGTTCTTCTTAGACTTACAAGTTATATATTTAGTTAAATTCGGTTTAAGGTGTTCAAGCACTTCATACATATCATACAATTTTCAATCCAGAACATCGAACTAGAGTAATATAATCAAATCTAGAAATACACACACACAAGCATTACGGTCAACTATCTAACAAATACAATTAAATATAATCCCAAGCCTTTGAGTACTATAAAGCAGCACTCCTAAATACAGTAACATATCGATTCCAATTTACTTGGACTTCCCACTTACTCACTCAAAGTGTGACTTACACAAGTCATCGGTAATGATCCTTATAATACAGACATTGTTTTAGTTTCCATAAAATTATTATAGATAGGTTTTATTTTGTAATTTAGATTATGATTATCTTTAGTTATGGTCTTCTTATATTTAGCGATTTAGGTATAAGTCTCTTAGAATTACTTTTCTTGTTCAACTAAGTTTCAAATTTGGTTCTTATTTTGATTATAATTTCAGCTTCTGAATTAGATTTTAGTTTACCTTTTTCTTTTTTTATTACTCTTTATTTATAAGTTTTTTAAATAACTTTTAACCTTTTTTCTTATGGTTTATTTAATGAGTATAACCTTTGGTTTAGGTTTTTGACTTACTATTTAATATACTTATACTAATCCTAATTCGGATTCTGCTTCTGAATTAAATTCTAATCTAAGAATGATTTGCATTTTAACATAACCACTTATATATGTGTATATATACATATAAGTTTTAAATCATTAGTTTTTAGTTTAAGATTATAATTTTACTTAATTATTTAAATTCTATACCTCTTATAACCGAATTAGTTCTAAATTAATTTTTGAGTTGGTTTTAAATCAAGTTTTGTTTTAGCTTTTAATTGCTGTTTTAATATGTAAACTTTAGGAGTTCCTTCTGAACTAATATGTAAAATTCACCTAACTATATTTAGGTATCCTAAATCTCTGTTTCAACTCCCAACTAGTATTTCGATCAATACGATACACTATATTTCTAATTTAACTACCAAATTAACTCTCAATATAGAAATAACCTATATTTTTCACATAATTTTCCAAATTTATAATCCAAATCAGATTCTTATTATACTCCTAATATTATAACACCATAAATTTTAAATTTTTACCTAATATTTTCTACCTATTTAATTTTTATATACACATATTATGTATTATTACATATTATATACTTATATCATCTATCTAACACTTCTAATACTATATATATCATCTTTCACCACCAATAATATATCGAAATACTTAATTATTCTCTAAATCAAAATTTATACCTAATTAATCCCCAAGTTATAAAATTAGCTTAATTATACCATTTTACCCATTATTCATCACATAATATACATAATACATACTTCTAACACTCCAAATACTACCAATATCATACTACATCAACAAGTAACATCCTTAAACACATAATTACATACTAAATCAAAATTTTCACCAAATTAACATTAAATTACAAAATTAAGCCTAAATATTGTCTTTTATATATGATTTTAGGGTCTAAAAATTAAATAAAATAAATTTTTAGAAAAATAATTCATAGCACTATAATATATATCCTAAATAGTTTACAAAAAAATTTTGAACTTAAAATTATACTATTTCAATATTGAAAATTAACTTGAGTTTAATCATTTTTTAAGAACAATATATCTTAAGCCTTAATTTTATCAAATTGATATTATTTACTAAATCTATATACAAAAGTATTTTAGAATACCAAATTTCATAATTTTTCATATATATTTGATATTTTTACTAAATTAAACAATTTCAGAAGGAAAATCGGAACTCACCAATTGTAGGGTTTTTAGCCACTAATGGTGGCTCTACCCTTGTTGGTAGCTTTGGGCATGGCATCCACTATTTGGTGGTGGTGACCGTTTCTCTCTAATTAGTTGTCGGATGTAGGTTCCCTTTATAAGCCCCAATTGTACATAATTTTTCTAATTTTCTCTAAAATTCCTTAACTTTCTCTTTCTAATCACTTTCTATTTTTTTTAGACTCTCAACATGTCAAAATGAATTCCAGATGAGGCTTACTGATTTTATAGGGCTGCTTTGATGATTTTTTGAATTAATTATTTCCATTTGTCCCTTATCATCTTCCATTTTACTTTTTATTTGGCTTAATTATTGGTTGTTATTTTTTTCCTTAATTCCCGACATTCTGCACCTCATTTCTGGACATTTCCACACTTTTCCATATTCTTCTTGATTTTTTTTAATGAATTTTCTTTAATTAATTAGTATTATTTTAACATATTTTTTATATTTTAAGTAATTTAGCGCACTTTACCTACATGTAGATACATATTGGTACAAATAAATACTCTAAATATTATTTATGCTATTTTATGATTTTTAGTATACATAAAATTTATCTTTATCGATTTATTAATTATTGAAACTCTTTTTATGCGTTTCCGATAAATAACAGATAATATATATAATTCAATATTATAATAATTA
This sequence comes from Lumnitzera littorea, assembly GCA_024138015.1. Taxonomy (NCBI): domain Eukaryota; kingdom Viridiplantae; phylum Streptophyta; class Magnoliopsida; order Myrtales; family Combretaceae; genus Lumnitzera; species Lumnitzera littorea. The sequence goes on from JAMXBB010000012.1 coordinate 22,018,141, forward strand.
ATTAATTAATTATTTTCCTAAATTTAAATTCATGAGATTATTTTTACTAATATTTTTAGGTTTGTTATAAAATTTAAGTTCGATCGGACAACTTACTCGATTATCCTAAATTTTATAGACTGAACAACTCGAACACCTAGTTGTAGGGCTTATAATGGGTTGATTGAATGATTCCTATTTTGAGTCTATCAAGTTAGATCTCCCTAAATCATCCTAATATAGACCGGACTCTCTAGGCCTTACCATCTAGCATAAGGAATCAAGCCTAAAGAAATGATAAGCTTAGTCCAATGATTAATATTGCAATTCTTAGTCCTCTACACTTCTTATTTCAATATACTTCCGTCAATATCCACTCAAGGGAAAGAAGGGTCGTCGTTTTTCATATTTCTTTCCTCTTTAATTACTTGTCAACATAACAACCAAACGTTAGGCATGATTTTTTTTTCCATAAAAAAAGAAAATAAATGAGGTGAAATAATGTAAAAGTAGTAAAGATTTCTATAGTTAATAAGACTACGTGCATTCATTAGAAACTCGTTTTGTATTCCAAGATGCCACGTTAATATATTAAGAAAATTTCTTATTAAGAAACTCACTACTTTATCTGTGAGTTTCTTCACAAAAGTTCCTTAATAATTTTTTTTTAATTTTTATCAATTTTGTAAAAATAAATAACTACTCAAAACTTTCAAGAAAAAGAAAAGCATTATAAATGTTCCTGTATAAAGGAACGCTTCTATGGAAAGAAACTTGCTCTAATGGCAAGCAATGGACTAGGAATTTCTTGTGATAGGAGGAGATACGCTAAGAAACTCTGATGTATGTGCTTTAAGTGTAAAAGTTAAGAAATAAATAAATAAAAAAGAGTATAAAGGAAAAACAAAATAAAAGAATAATAGGATTAAAAATAAGGGTGTTTTTGCTATACTAAAAAATCCTCCAAACCTTAACTTTATAAAAACAAAAGATTGAGTCAACCTATATTCTTGTCCCCTACTTTCATGCACGAGACTACTTTAAACAAATCTATCGCACTTGTTTGACTAAGAAATGATAACAAACTCACAAGATTGAAAAAAAAAAAAAGATTAAGGCAAGTGGTGAATTTGGGTATTTCTCAATGAGTTTCTAATGTTGATTTGTGAGAATTCGTTTTTTCACCTAAGGTAAGGAGAAAAATGAATTAAAGGGTGAGCTTCTTGGTTCTAAGCATTGTGATTTTGTAGGTGGTGTTGTTTCGTAATTCCCTACATTAAGACTTTTAACCTTAGATTGTTATATGTTCAAAGATTTGTGTTTGAAGGGAGAAGTTGCAGATTACAATTCAATAGTCGTTAGTTATTATTTTGAGAAGTTTGTGGGATGTCTTTAAATTCTTTTATTAACTATCATATGAATATATATATTTTTTGTTAAATACCATATAAATATTGTTAATGGTTAATACTTAAAATTATAAGATACTAAATTATTAGTTATGAGTAGTTAAAAAGACTTTCGATAGATATATTTTTTGATCAAATATCATATAAATATATTTAATAATTAAAACTTAAAACTATAAGATAATAAGTAGTTAGTTATCAATTATTAGAAAACAACTTTCTTTTTAATATAAGATATATATCGAGTTGGATAACAATTTTAATTGTAAATCTTGCTGTGGTTCGGATTACTAGTCTTCTTCTAATAGTAAAGTGAAAATAAAAGATGAAAAATGGATTAAAGGACAAAATTGAGGGAAGTGGATAGTTTTGGACGATGAAGATGGAAAGATGATATTTTGAAAGAAGGAAAGCCCTATCCAGACCATCACATGGAATCAATATCCACGTAGTAGCCATCCAGAAATCTTTGATATTTTCGGCCGCCGGCAAGCTCTATTTTGTCAGACAGGTCCTGCAGAGGGCTTTGCGGTCAATTCAATCTCCATACGTTTGTTTGTTTGTTTTTCCTTTATTCTTAAAATATCGATACTACCCCTACCTAAACTTTCTCTCATTTATTTATTTATTATTACTACTAGTTTTTCCTCCGTAACTTCTCTTGATTAACAATTGAATCAACACAGGAGTTGTAAGAATAACGACAGTAAAACAACCTCTAAAGTCTAACGAGTGTTATCTTGATTAAAGGTTACATATTTTAGTTTAAGATAATGTTCGTCTAGTGGCACCGGTTAATATTTTTCTCCTCGGTTGTATTTCATGTAGATTAATAAAAGCCAAAAGATGGATACACAACAATAATTGGCATCGGCTGTGTTAAATTTACTACCTCACACAATCATTCCATCAACTATAAATAAATAATAAATTAACTAGTATAATATGGTTTTTTACATTCTTCCAGTTACGTATATTATCACGCTGTGAATACGGCAAAATGAACAATACATTTCCCTCTTACATTAATCCACCATTCCTTCCATTTTAGATCTCGTGTTTGATGGGCTTGCTCCGTGTGCATCGCGTGGTTGCATCACTTTTTCTACGCAGGACTCCCTTGGCATACGTTTGATGTATTATAAGCGTTCATCACAACGCTTATTAGAGTTGTTATGGAGGGATGTCATATGGATTCACAAACTTAGGTAATACGGATCTTTTGCTTTTCCTTTTTTTTTTTTTTTCAGTTTTATCATTTCTTATTTCCATGACTCTTGATTATCATAACTCTCATTAACAGCTCGTTGACTTTTTGATATAATATATAGAGAATATAAAAGTTATACATTAATAATAATTATTACTGAAAAGAAACTAAAAATTTATATTTCAATACTGTCTAGTTCTTTTATTGGAGATACTTCACCTCATTTATTGCATTATTAAATTAAAAATATAATAAAAAATATCAATATTCTCTATCTAGTTTTCTTAGAAAATAATCAAAAGTGAAATAATTTTTCTTATTAATTGGAGACATAATTGTCGATTAATTGAACATTTTATCTTATGGATGGGCAATAAAAAAACTACCTTATAAAAGGTAATAATTGCTCTTAAGAATAGAGAAGCCATCGGAAGGAAAAATTTATAGACTAATTTCCAACTATACAAGGTAATACCTTAGAATAACTAAATCTCTTAACATATAAATAATTAACTAATTCGTAGAAGCCATCCATTTATCATTTAGTCTTCTTTTCCTCGGTTTTTTACCCATGGTTAAAACCTTCGAGTTATGTAATTTATTCTTACTACTTAATTCTTTACTAGTTTTGTTTAGTTAGTTTCCATTAGTTTAGTTTTCGTTTTGTAAGCTTTCGATTTGTCTACTTCAACATTGCCTTCAATTTCTTTGGTTTCCAAATTGCATTAGTTTAGCATGAGTTATATTTGTTTTCTTTTCAATTTTGAATGGTTTTAAATTTCGTAAGATTTCATAGCGTGTAGTGATGATGAATCTACGGATTAACATTTGAGTATAATAGCTATTATTCATTTAACTATAAAGATAAACATGCATTTGCTATGAAATACATATTTTATTCAATATTTTTGAATGACTATTCTTTATTAAATTTTAAGTATTTTATGTAATTATTTGAACAATATTTGGATAAAAGCATATGAGTGCAGGTTAGGAATGAACGAAGGTCGTATGGAACAAGAAAACCTTATCAAACAAGAAATAGTTACTCATTGCCAAATCCTTGTGAATTTGATTGCTTTTTACATGACTCCCAAAACATCCTAACCTACCAATACCATGATCCTCCAACGAGCTAATGTGAACCAATCTGGTAGCCACTACTATTGGGAGGCCGGGGCTTTGCCTGAGTGTGGAGTGATCCAGTTGGCAGTCGCAATTGTGTGCAACCATGACAACTATGACTAATACGACCCATGTTGCGGCTTGGTGTGACTCCATCATTTGTAAGTGGTGTCACTCCATGGTGAATAGTTTACTAGCAAACGTGGTTCATGGGTTAGAACAATGGTCCTTGACTCCTTGTGCCTAATTGACCATGGTGTGAATCGTCAAGCTCGAGCTGGCGGGTTTGTACCACTACTAAGGCTGTGTAACCTGTGGCCGTGGTTAGGATTTTAAATTGTGGTCAGGGTTTAGGTTGATATGGTGACTAGGTTTAGACACAAAGTGACATATTGACAATGTCAATCATATCATTAACTCATTACACATATATTATATTCTTTGCCTGAGGAAACAAAGCAATTGACAAGTAACAAGGTACTATTAATTTATTCACTTGAATTCTAGAATGAACGATTCTATTACAGTTACGTTACGGAACGTACAACATGTATATTCTTTCGTATCAACTGTTATCCTCAAACCTAAATTTTTTTTACTTTTACTCTCTACATTGGTATATGTAAGTGAAAGAGGAAAAAGAAAAATAGAATCACTAAAAGAGGCCTAAAATCTCGAGTCACATTCAATTTAGACGGAGATCGTAACTGTTGTGTTTGATTAGGTGGAAGCATGCATGCAACGGCTATAGGTGGAGGGTTAGGGTGCATACACTGGATTCTGAGTTGGAGTAGGTCCTCATGGATGCTTTATGCTTATGCAAATTCAGCATTGGTCCCAACTTATGTGGGCATGTTGTTTAGTTTGCAAATTGGAGATTTACTACTATTGCGTAAATATTACACGAGGACATAACATAACATGTCATCTAATCTTATGGAATCTCTCTCTCTCTCTTCCTTCTTTTGTTACGCATTAATAATGGTAAATTGCATGTGCCCCTTACTAATTACGGGCTTAGCACATTTATATTTAAAGTTGAACATCGAAACTCCTAAATCTTATAATATATATATATTTTCAGATTATCTTTGTTGACATGACATTTTAGACATGTACTACTTAGGCCAATCGAATCCGATGTGTCTCGTAATCTAAAGCATGCCCTTGTAGACTTAAGCCTTATGCCTATTTGACTAAGCCTAATAAATCCTACAATAGTTAGAATGCATCAAATAAAGATGAAACATTTATGTCTTAAATAAGTAAGATACATTGGGTATAACAATCCCACTCTCCTATACTTACAAGAGAAAATTTCTCCAACCAACTGAATTTTAACTGCTGACTCTACTCCACCAACTGACTTTTAATTGTCGGTTTCATTCTACTATAAATATCGAGTCATTATTTAATGGTAAATCTCTCTAAACTCTACACATCAAGTTTACATATTATTTCAGATTACTTCCTACTCTCAAAAGCTCTATTACTAACTTAAGTATTGAAATGATTACGTTAAATAATATGCTGACATCTTCTTATTGTGTATTATTTTATAAGCCTCCTACATGCAAAGCACAAACATCTACTGTTAAAAACTCATTTTAAAGATTAGAAGTTTAAATTCACAACTAAAACATTTGAAATCGGATAAGTATTCAAGATTTCAACAATATTAACGAAACTGTTCCGAAAAAAAAAAAAAAAAAGAGGCCATTCAGACAAATTTTGATAATTAAATAAGTTACAATAAACATAAAATTACCACGAAGGCGTCTGACGCCGAGTAATCATGCCCATAAATCCCCGGCACAGCGAGGAGGACGCATTATCATTGAGAAAGAGGAGAAGGTCAAAAGCGTCATTTAAGATGGAGAATAGTTGATATTAAGAAAAGTAGTACTGTTCTTAGCAAGTAGCAAGTACTACTCATCTGATTTTTTTCAATATATTTTCTCTCTCTCTCTTCTCGAACGCAAAACAAAAAAGAAGAAAAAGAATCTCTTATCCTTCCACTCGCCCGCTTCCTCCTCCTCTCTCTGTGTCTCTCTCTCCCCTTTTATCCAGACAAACTGCTACTCTTTCCGTCTTGAAGCTTCTCTTTTCATTACCCTGGGATCCATTCAAACTGTAAATAAGAACACAAATTATATAATTGATCTTCTCGTATTCTCCAAATCCTTTTGATTGCAGAGCAAGAAAGTTCTACGTCGGTGTTTGATTTTTCTTAAGGTGTGTTTGTTTTTCTGTTTATCTTCATGTTTTTATGCTTCTTTTGCACTCTTCCCTTCATTTTACATGCTTTTGTTGGATATTTCTGATTTTAACAAGCTTTGTGGGTTTAATTCTGTATTTTTAGGAAAGTTTCAGGAGTGACTGGCGATAACAGTGTAGTTTTCGGTGTTCTACTTTAAATCCTTGCGGTGATCTGTCTTTTGGGTTTTCATTTGTCGGATCATTTGTGTGGTTTAGAGAATATGGATCAAAAGTGTGGACCTTTTACTTTTCAATCAATCAGTTCTACTATTCTCAATTTGGGTTCTACTTAATTTTTCTTTTCACGGAAATTTTTCTTTTTGGGGTCCTTTCTGCATTTGTTCTGATTAAAGTTATAGAGTTATCAAATCGCCCTTACTCGCATCATTTAATGGCATAGACCTTCAGTGGTAAGTGATGGTGTGAGGGGAAAGTGACCCTGAGGTCAATTGCCTTAACTATCATGGAAATGAGGAAAGTGAATAAGTGATTTCTATTTTTAAGAAAGTGGAAATCATTTATTATAATGTTCTTGCTATATTCCGTGTTTGTTAACTACTGGCTAGCTGCTACTACTGGCTTGCGTTACCACTTGTGGCCAAAGCCACAATTATTGCAACATCTTGAGAAACCTACACAATACTTCACAATTACGAAGCATTTATTAGAACTAACGTTGAGAATTTCTTCCACGATATAACCCCCGTGAAGTTAATCCTAACTTGAATTTGTTAGAAAATTAGTTAATATTGGTATTGATTTATTTTGTTTTGCTAGTCCTTAGTCATGTGTTAGTCATGTAAACAAGGGATCGGATGTAAGTGCCTGTATCTGATCCAGACTTGCTTCCATAGTAAATTTGACTTGTTCCTTTTACTTCAGGATCAAAAGAAAGCTTCCTTATCTAAGTCTTGTAATCCTTATCTTAAGTCTTGTTTTTTTTTTTTTGCATCAGAATTTGTTTACTAGAAGATAATAATTTCACGTGATGATTGTCTGTCAATATAAACCCTATTTATTACAAGACCTAACAATTACAATGAGGAAATTTACATCCTTGAAATAGTAGAATTTTTAGTTCTAAGTGTGTGAACTCAACATAGCATGTTTTTTCCCTTTCTTGTCCTGCACTTAAATGAAGTTTCTTTGTGCATACGGAAATGGGGTGGAACTAACTTGTCTCCATATTGCTTCTGTTATCGTCAATAACATGATATCTGATTGATCTGTGAGTTACTTGTATATTAAGATTGTGGGTTGTGTATCTATTTAAATTGTGCATCTGGTACTTATAATTTTAATATTTTTTCCTGAGGAAAGCTGGTAATACTATTCGAATACTGTGGGTTTTCATGGTTATTTATTTATTTATTATTTTCTTCCCACTGATAAGTTGTATTGGATCAGTGGGCTTATGTGTATCCAATTATCTGTTGTACTGATCTTCCACAGAAACCATTCATTTCTCAAGAATGGATGTCTTGAGGATCGTCTTATGAACTTGCTTGCTTCCTCATTCATTCACATCACATCGCCATTCGTATACTGCATCCTGAATTCCTTCTTTTTTGATAATATGAACTAGTAATACCACTGGTGGAAATGGAAACAGGAGAATATGATACATTCTCTTATAAATTATAAAAGCATTGGTGTTTTTTTGGCATTTTAAATTTTTAGTTTCAGTACTTTCTTGCAAAGGTTGATCATTTTTATGACATTGTTTTATAACTCTGGAATTCTAAGACAGAGCTATGGGGTCTCTTCAAGGACCACTTATGTGCCCTGCTGTCCGTGCAAAACAAGTAGCATATTTCTTCCCTATTAACCATACAAAGGCTAGGACCCTTAGAAGCGAGCTCTGGGGATACAAAGGCACCTTAAAGCCAAGGAAAAAGGATGCATTTGCTTCCCGGCAGTTAGGTTCACGAAAATGCAGGATGCCACAGTGCACTTTTAGCTCGTCATCTGATGGTAATGGGAGTACAGCTGAGAACTTCAATGAAAAAGATGAAGACTATGTGAACTCCAGTGTTGTTGAAGCAGGTAAGTGACTCAGTGGCAATATACATATATGTTTCTAGATGTTCTAAGTGTTGCTGAGAGCATATCATTCTAATATTAAGCTTGTAGAATTGTTTTGGCATTTAAATGAACAGTATTCAATCTTGAATTTCCTTGGAACTTATTGGTTGTTAATTTATGCATGTGCATCCTCAATTTGTTGAGCAGTTGAGGTGAAAAGTGGAGCAGATGGGTTCATCATCAAGATGAGAGATGGTAGACACTTGAGATGTGTTCATAACAACCCTCAGGGAGGACATCTACCGGATTATGCCCCACATCCTGCAATTGTTCTGAAGATGGAAGATGGAACTGGGCTTCTTCTACCAATAATTGTTTGTACGTACCTTTTCCAGTTAATAATCTCAAGAGTAGAAGTAGGAGAATTTGTATTTGAGTTTAGCCTCCATTAATCCTCTGGTAACATTTTTCCTCCTGATTGCAGTGGAGATGCCTAGTGTTTTGCTTATGGCAGCTGTGCGCAATGTCCAAATTGTAAATTATTTGCCACTACTTCTGTTTTCAGCTTATAAGGGAATGAAATAATTTTAACTGGTTGTCATATTATTTCAGGCTAGACCAACCATGTATCAAGTGGTGAAAGAGATGATTGACAAGATGGGTTACGAAGTATGCTTAAGCTTTTACTTGTAGGTTGATTGCCAAGATAAATTGTGCTTGTGGTTGGACTTACTTTTTCTATATGTCTTGTTTGAAGGTCAAACTTGTTAGGGTTACAAAAAGAGTCCATGAGGCATATTTCGCTCAACTATATTTATCGAAGGTAATTATGTCAGTATCCATAGTCATGCACACTTTTTAATTTGTGTAAGACGTGTATTTGCAGATTGCAATTGACTGATATGAGGCTGTATGTGGTCTTAGGTGGGTGATGCAACAAATTGCCTCAGCTTTGATCTCCGGCCTTCTGATGCCATCAACATAGCTGTAAGATGCAAGGTAATTACATTTTCTGATATCCTGCTCTTAGGACTTGGCAGTCGAGATACCTGATGGTTTCAAACACGGGGGCAACTGCTTAAGTGCATAGTATAGAAAAATGAAGTTTGCTTCATAGATTTATCTTAAAGACATTGCCAATCAAGTTATTCTTTACTTAGGCTTGACTGCATAGCCCTTCTCTTTAGCAGCATTGACATGCATGGGATTTTTTGGTTAAACTTGATTGCATGCTGTTGGTGATTGTCATACACTGGCTGCTCAATTTCATAAGCTCCTCCTCTCATAATGGTCTCTTCTCATCTTATTTAGTTACATAATGGCTTCATTTTTTTGTTTTTTTTTGGGGTGGGGTGGGTTGGTTGGAGGAGAAGAAGTTGCATAATGTCTTAAATTAGTGAAAACAATAGAATACTAATGTTTAATATAGTGGTCCAAATGACAAATGCTGTCGTCTAGTTGGTAAATATAAGTTGGATACATCACGAGTCAATAAAGACTGGTGTTGAGGAGCTTTGCATTGTGGGCATGGAGTCAAAAAACTTATAACCAGAATTATGGGTCACCTTTTTGCTGTTTGATTTAGTAGACATTTTTCAAGCATGGTTAGTTTCTGCGGGATTTCAAAAGCCTACATATTCAAAAGAACAAGCCTTGTTCACTTTGGACGATATGCTACAGATGTTAAATGTGTTGAATTGTCGGCAGAAACCTGTAATTTACTTTGAAATAATGTTTACTGCTTTGTGCAGGTGCCCATACAAGTGAACAAGTATTTAGCTTACAGTGATGGAATGAGAGTCATTGAATCAGGCAAAATTTCAGCTCAATCCCCTGGATCAGATGGATTGTTATTCACTGAACTTGACAGGTTATACTGGTGGATTAAGTTTGTAGTTCAATGTTATATGCAGAGAAATGAGTGCTAATATGTAGGCACAACTGAGTTGTGTGTCTTTGCCAATCGTCTTTGGAAAGAAAAGAATTCTAGACAAGTGGGAGCTCAACCAAATTCAGCTTTTTTGTTGGCTAGGGTCATTTTGTCTTATTTTGATATATAGAAGCATATGTGCTTCCTTGAGTTCTCAAGTTTATCATCCACATGCCTTTTGTTTTGTAGTTTGTGGATTGTAAACTTGGCATTTTTTTGTACATCCTAGTTGTATATCTTTTTATATAAAATACAATTTCTGACCTTACCCAAAAAAAAAAAAATAAAGGGTCTGCAGTCACTGTGTTCCTGTTTGAGAAGTGCAATTCCATACGATCCATGTGTTACTTGAACTTACCCAAAAAAATATATGGTGATTGCAGGCCAAGTGGACAGCCATGCATTGAAACAAAGGAGTTTAATCTTGTGCGGAACATGCTGATCGCTGCTGTGGAGGAACGATATAGAGATGCTGGTAAGTTTCTCTAGAGGTTCATTCAGTCAATTAATAATTTTTGCCACCTTTGCTGCAGTTCTTCACATTGAAGACTTGATATGGATGTGTTCCCTTCTCCCTGAAGAGGATAAAGGTTTATAATTTTGAATATGTCTTCTTTTTAGTTGGAGTCTAGAAAAGCTTCTTTTCTCTCTCAGTTTTGCCCAAGCAGTACTTAATTTTGAAAGAAAATCGGCTTGTGGTTCTCTACCTTCCTTTATTTCTCATCATTTTGGAATCTCATTGTCTTAGTAGGCTGGTTTCTCATAATAGGTATAGTTTCGTTGTTTTTCACATGAGCACTCATTTTATTCTGGTGAAATTCGTAGAATTTGCTTCACATTTGAATTGCATAAAAACGTTCATGGACATTTAGTTGACATCATGTTGCAGTTCTATGAATTATGACCGTGTTCTCAGTGTTTTGGCCCTATGAAATTTTTTCGCAACTAAGCATTTCTATCTATCTTAGCTTGTGTTTCAGAATTTTTTAAAGCTATTTCTAAAGGTTCTTACTGCTCCATTGCAGCTCAATGGAGGGACAAACTCACTCAACTACGTGCTAAAAGAAACTTCACATGACAGGTGTCTCTCCTTCCTCCTTGTCATGCCCTTATTGCTTTCAATTTTCCCAGCTTCTCTCACTAGTGATGTCCATGTTTTATTCCAGGAAAGCTTGAACTGTACATAAAGCCATCATCCAAATCTGATAAGCACACTTCAGATAGTAATTGACCTTGTTCCTCTGGATTCCTGCATATGTATATGTATAAGTTGTGAATATATGTATAGACTATGCAAAACTATCATGTGTAGACAAGTTCCCGAGCTGTCTATTACCTAAATAGACATTTGTGCTAGTTCATTCAGATTATCTATACTAGGTTGTCATTTTCTCTTTCTAATGTGCATATTTTAGAAAATCGCATGTTTACTATGAAAATTAAAAAAAAATTACACAAATACTAATTACATTAATAGTGGCAAAATTGTATTTGACAAATGTGATTTTTAATTTTGTACATGTTGCATCTAATAAGTGCAATAAAAACATAAAAGCGTTGTTCTTAAGTTTCGAACCCACAATCTTACAAACTCACGCGCACGTCTTAACCACTAAGTCGTGATGTAGTGTCCAGCATGTAATAAAATCACATTTTTTAAATGTGATTTAGTAATGATATTTAATTCATTAAATTATAATTTATAAATAGAAAATATTTATAAATTATGTGATATAATTTAGCATTGATAATTAGGTAATTAATTTTATTTTATTTGTATTTATATAATTTTTTTCTTAAGAGAAATGATAAATATGTATCGGACTCCTATATTTTGTTTCCCTAACTTTTAATCGAAGCATTATGTATGCTAGCTGTTTTGCATTAGATTGTCTTTGATAATTAGGAGGCTTTTCATTGGATAATAGTTTGACTAGCGAGTCTGAACTTTTGAGTTTAGATATGCTCTTAAATAACATCAACATAGTCAAAATGTTGATCAGTATTATTAAACAATGGAAGATTGTTTATTCATTTTAGTTGAAAGGCGAAGATTGATAATTTTCCTTCCTAATTAGTAATTTCCTCACTCTTTACTTTTCCAAGCAAAACGAGGTAAGGGTTTTGTCACACTGGTTACAATGTTTCCTCTTTTTCTTTTAACGGTTTGTAGTACAATTTCTGTGATACCTCAATCCATAATACAATGATCATGCCATTTGAGGAGGTTGGATTTTACATGAGCAATATTAGGATGTAGATGGTGCCTTTTTTCCTTTTGGTGTTTTTTAAGGGAAATAGTTTCTTGTTTTTTTTCTCTTTTTTTTTTTCAATATGATATCAAGTATCATCTCGACCGGAAAATAAGTTTCATCAAAGTTTCTGTTTTTGTTATATATTTTATTTCTCAGATTCATCGCAGTTTCTTCAATTGTTGATGGGGAGGGAAAAAGTGGGGAGCGCATGAGTTTGAGCATTTTTGCCGCGTAAGCTTTGTATTGGAGTCTTATAAGGAATAAAATGGGTGGATGATGCAAACTGAATTTAGGTGAATCACGTGGTGTTAGGTGTTAAGCATGTGATGCAGCGGATGATCGGCTTTAAATGATTCAAGAATCGAATTGGACCGTACAATGCGTGATTTCAGATTTGTTTCATTGTCCGATTTGGTTAGTAAATACCACTATAAAATAGCTATAATCAACCGAGAATTAGGACTGGATACAATCTGCGCATATGGTAAAACATCAAACGGCTGAATTTCTCTTTGATCAATGGGTGATACTGAGTTCTTATTGCTAGTGAAATCAAAATGATCTGCGGATTAATCAGCAGATCCTTTAGTTTAAATTACAGAGAATCCTTCAACAAAACTAAATATCTTGAAGATAATTGTGAGGCGAGTTGGTAGCGGTGATAAGAGGTTTTTATATTTTATAGTTTTTTAACCTCGATTTAAAATGTTAACCCTCTCCCTCTAAAATTTTGAGAGAAAAAATCCATCTCGTAATTCTGAGAGAATCTGCTCCCTTCGTGGGCCTTAGCCATGACATCGGCATTCCACGTAAATTTTCCACGGCTTACATATAATTTTTCATGCTATTTTTCAGGTTCGTCCATTCCATTCTTATGCATCAAGTTGCATCTTGCAATGTCATTCGTTATCCTTCGTTGCGTCTGCGTCAATCAACTGATTTAAGGTGCGGATCCTCAGTTGTGAACTTTCATCCTAATACTCTCGATTTTAGAAAATCAAAAAGATCTTTTTTTTTTTCCTTTTCCCAACAGAAAATTAGTAAAATTGAAGAAAAGGAACATAAATTCAAAAACAGAATAACATATAGTTAATTTCAGTAGACCTCACAAACACCCTTGCAACCCTTAGATTAATCTGTTCAGAATAAAGCTCAAAAGCTACGAATTTGGAATGGATTTTATAAAATCAGAATTCATTTTACTTCCCTCTTAAATATCTTGAAATCCATCCTAAAAACCTTATACATTTTTTACCTTTGTGTTTAAGACCCATTAGATAATCAAGTAGGGTATTCACAATCCACTCAATAAATTGTTGAAGTTTTACAGAAATATTTTATAATTATATTTTAATCATGTAGTATTCATAGCAAATTATGAATTATTCATAATTCATTGATTTATCGAGCTTGACTCACATGAACCCATTTGCTAGCAAAAACAATCCATTTTACAAACACATTATTTAGTTTTTAGATGGTTCGATGGAACTAAAACGTCACATTTGGTACCACTTGTCACGAGATAGGACCTTCTCCCCACTTGAGTATTTGTATGATGCTCCACCATCCCTTAGATTCTTATTTCTACTTAGATTTTGAACGTGGAGCTAGCCTTCTCTTCCTATCTCCCAAGGGCTATCTTTAGTCCAACCTTTCCACTAAGAGAATCACCTAAAGTCTAAACTTTGTCAAAGTTTCACATATATATGAGAGGTTCAACTTATTTTGTTGGTTTTCCTTTACCATGGTCTCATTGGGAGAGTAACCTTAACTTCCATTCAGTTTATTCAAGGGAGGTCAAGCTTGCTTTTGGAGTCTCTCTACTCTTAGAAGAAATTACCTTACTAGTATCATCCACTATGCTATATGCTTGGGTTGATCCCCTCATTTGACTCTAAACTCATGAACCTTATGAGCTTAGTCGAATTTTCATGGAACTTTAATGTTATATGAGTTTTGAGTTATAGTTTAAATGTTGATATTATTCTTATTAATAAAAAATAATTTTTACATAAATTGAGACTAAGTGAGGTTAATTGAGTAGAATTCAAACTCGTTGAATGCCACATCAAGTTACACTTTGGTCTAAAATCATAAGCTCAATCAAGCTCTCGAGCTTTGATATTTGGAGTCTTGCTCGAGCTCGAGCTTAAGCTGGAGCTTGATATTGTCTTGTCTCAAGTTGACTTATATATAGTCTCGAATTACATACTTGTTGATAGGTCTAATGAACCTGCTAGGAAAAGTATCGTGAGAAACACTTCGTAAGAATTTGGCATGTATCATTTAATACTATGGAGTGAACGAGCACTAGGCAATAAAGATATGCTAGATCAATTTTTAAGATCAATCCAAGATAGTGATGGATGAGTCATTCTCTCCTCGTTTATGTAGCAAAAAAATAGATCAAGTGAGGAGAAGGAATTCTATATTATATTATTTTTGGGGTGATCATTTAAATTGAGCTTACTAAATCTTTGTAGAGGAGGGAGGAAAGGGTTTAGGTGTATTAGAGTGAAAATTAATGCTTGTAACCCATTGAAAGATATCATAACTAATTTAGATTCAAGGAATTAGGAGATTTTTGCTTTAATCATGATTAGAGTATGCTAGAAAGCAATGTAAAAATCATTGTGAACATGGTATCTCTTTTAAAGCAAGAATGAGGCATTTACATATTAGGGATTGGTTTTGAAGTAAAAGAAGATTCGTGATTTTCATACACAAAGTCAAGAAACCCACGATCTAGAAAATGCTAACCCTAAGTTATAAGATTTGAATCCCTTAACCCAAACTTTAGACACACAAGATCTATGATGATCCAAATAACATAACACTAACTTAATCCTACTTAACTTCACTCAAATCTCTAAACCTAAATTTCCTATACTTCTTTAACCTTACAACAAAGCATTGATCTATCTTCTATATTGTTATGTCAAGATATCCTATTGAACCCTTTATCACATGATACATAATTTTTAAGACTACTATTGAGAAGTACAAGAATAATGTGGGCAATAGTAGTTTCTTCTTAATTAATATTTTGTAATGATTCAAAATACCATATTTTTGTTTAAAGATAAAATTAAAAAATGAAACTTTATTTTAATTATCATATATGCTTTTAAGTCCCTCCATTTGTTGGCACATATGTTCATCATAGTTTTTACTAATGTATATAGTGTTTAAATCATATCCAAAGTTCTTAGCACATTTATGCTATTTTATCAAAAAATGCAAACGAGTTGTTTAAATTGTTTACAATAGCAAAGATGATATAAGTATATAAGAAGGGGGAAAAAGGCAACTAGGTCTAGCTCGATTAGGTATATTTGACCCTTTAAGGCCTGTAATGCTCTAGCCTAAAAGTAAGGAATAGCCAAGTCAACATATACTAATAACTAGTCATAAACCTTATGTAGACAAGGTATTCATCACTACGATTTTATAAACTACTATCAATTACTACTACAATCCATGTAGGACTTTACTTAACTATGAGGTATTACAATCTTCCCCCCTCAAACATGCAACTTCCGCATTGCGACACTTTACAATTGGATGCAGTTCTTTTTGCTTTTCGGTACGAGATTCAGCCACTTACTACCTATAAATCATCTTAGAAGTATGTCAGGAGTTACTACCCTAATGTCACTCCCTACCTAATAGAAATCAAACTATAGGCCTTCTAACCTATGCCTAAGCATAAGGGCTTGAGAGCTTAGCTAGCGCATTCTCTTTTCCTAACCTACACCTAAAGAATCTAAGCTACTTCTATTCGCCTTCTTGCCACCTCTAAGCTGAGCTCTTTTGTGCGTAACTATGATCTTATTCGCCTTCTTGCCACCTCCGAGCTGAGCTCTTTTGTGCGTAACTATGATCTTTGAATGCAAACCTGAGGAATGCTAATCCGATAGCTCGATTCCCTTACCCATAAGCTTGGCCAACCTTGTTCGAAGCCACCAGGACAATGTCTGAGCTGAGCCCACCATAAGAGAGTTTATAGGTCAACTTGGCATCAGCCAAAATGTCCAAATGACTGCGTATGTTTCCTCTTGTACCCTACCACTACCTATTAGCCAAGTATCCGAGCCTCTTATGCGATGGAATCTGTTGTACAAATCACCTATTTTCTAGTTTCTCTTTTGTATTCTTTTACATTCCTTGTACTCTACCCCTTTTAGCCAGTAACCTTTTTGTCTTTTTCACTTTTAACGAGGATGCCCTAGATTCTTTGGTATAATACCCTTGTAATATATAGCCGCAACATCATATCTTAAATTATTAAATACACTAAATCCTATTTTCCTCTTGTGAGCTATTTATACTTGTTTGTTTAACCCTTATCCTAACTGTTAAGTAAGATTAGGTGGCTAGTAACCTCATTCAACTGACTTGTGTGTCATATCGAGTTGGTTTGTGAGTCTACGGAATTTCTTGGTGCATCATATCCTTAGAGTCATTTGTGGGTTTTGCTTGTTTTGTACGTTTCACCCTTCTTTTTGAGCTTTTCATGAGCTTACACCCATCCCCCCTAGGTATGACTATCCTTGTCTATCTTTAATGCAATGTATTATCTTAGTATCAGAGCGAAGATTTGCATTAAGTAAGGTACTATCCTGTCGTGTCACTACATCGTTGCATGACTACTATTTGTGTTTAGAGTGTGTTGAGTAGTGAAGTGGCTGTTGAGGTTATGTTTGAATTAGTTGTAAGAGTTTGAGTAAGTAGTAAAAGTGGTGGTTTTGTTCCATTATGGTAGCTATTGTGTAATACTTTGTTTTGAGCCATGGAAAATAAAGCAAGAAGTAATTGGATATTTCTATGTTGGGTCCGAGAAATTAGCAGTGTTGTGAATTTCTTAAGTAAGGCATGGTTGAATTGTGAGTTTGATTTTTGTGTAGCTAATAGGTTAATAGATGGGGAGTGGTTGTGTGTTATTTCTAGATAGTATGAATATTACTTATTTTTGAGAATATGAGACTAGGTAAAGGATGACTTATTCAAGTATTAATGTTGGTATTGAGGATGATAATAGCAATATTGTTCACCAAGGTCAATAAAACACCCTCAAAAGCTCTAACAAGTGATTCAACAAAATGGTTAACTGAATTGCAGACTTAACCCAAGTTGTCCGTACATTAGCCTCCCAATGTGTTGAGGTCGTTCAGAATATTCCCCATGCTGAACTTGTAGTTGGAGGAGTTCCCCAAGGTACTCAACTTGTACGAGGACAACTCTTAGCTCTGTAAGATCGAAATGGAGGAGTAAAAGGATATGTGTAAAGAAGAATTGATTTGGGTGAAGTAGACAAGGAGGAAAGAGATGAGTATTATGAAGTAAATGATAGATCGTACACCACGAGCCATCGACCAAATAAAACTCCAAGTTCGAGCTTCAATGGCTTTAGAAATGTTGATGATTACTTGGCTGGAAAGAAAAAGTAGAGCGAGTTTTCAAATACTATCAATATGAAGACTATGGTAAGGTCTAAACTGATGTTTTAGAATTTTCAAGTTATACTGTGATGTGGTGGAGAAACTTTTAGACTATGAGAAGATGAGATAGGTATGGAGAGGTTAGTACTTTGCTTGAAATGAAGAGAGTCCTTAGAGTCAGCTTTGTGCTAGACACTTACTTTCAAGATACTTTTGCTTGGCTCTAAGAACCAAGGCAAGGAAACCGAATTATCGATGAGTATATACGAGAGTTTCAGGTACTTATGATCAAATGTGAGGTCAGTAAGCCTTCAGCTCGAACAATATCTAGATTCTTAACTGCATTGAGGAAAAATATCAGGGATGTAGTGAAGTTGCAACAATTTGTTACTTTAGATGAACTATAAGAATTGCATAGTATGTAAAGCGATAAAGGAGGAATATGTTGAGTTGGCCTCAATTGAACCAACCTGCTCAAGGTAGTCGACCTGCCTAAGGTAGTAACTGACCTCAATATAGTACTGAGCCAAGTAGGAGGATTGATGTTATCTTCGAGTAGAAGAGTCGCTCTATCAACTAGGAAATGCCGAAGAGAACTTATGAGAAAGGTCAGGGATCATGATGGAAGAAGAGCCAGATTAAATGTTTTAAGTGTCAGGGTTTTGGTCACATGGCTGCCTAGTGCCCCAATTGACATACCATGGTCATTAAAGGCAAAGTCTTGACTAGACTTAGGTAAGGGCTAATTTTGAACAATGAACTAGCTTAGGCGGGCCTTGAACCGGCTCGATCCGGTAGTGGTCAAGCTGAACCACCGGGTTTTAAGGGCCTAAGTGGTTTACCTAGGCAAAACCGTTAGGCCGACCGATTCACCCCTTTAAAAAAAAAAAAGAGAATTAAAATGAGAAAATAGAGGCCATTAAGTCGGAAAAAATAATTGGATAATATCCAATAAGTCATTTTATATCAAAGCTACTTTATTTATGATGGTGAATAACAATTTTTTTTTAAATAATATCATCAGACTAATAGTAGATAACTAATCATAAGTTAATTATATGTTAACGATAGATAGAAAATTCAATTTCAATTAATATAAGTCCTTTTTGTAAAAATTATCAAATATTAAGGATTGGAATATGAGAAAAAAAAAATTGAGGGAAAAAAATAAAAAAGTTGGAATCGCATTAAGTTGAAAATTAATAAAAAATTAGAAATTATTAATAAATTAATACACTTAAAAAAAAAAGCAAAAAGAGATCACATTATTAGAAATTATTAATGTATATATAAAAAAATTAAATATTAAAAAAAAAATGGTTCAAGGGCCTTAAATCGCCAAGCCTAGTGAATCGACCTAGAACCACTAGCTCATTGGCTGATCACGGTTTACTGTATCACCGACTTGTGAACCGGTGATTCAAGGTTGGTTTAGCCTAATACCCAAGTTGAGTCCTAACCATTGAAGTAGATACCACTGATGAGGAACTTGAAAATAAGTTTGAACTAGAGGAAGAAATCGAGGTATGTGGAGAAGAGCTTATAGAAGAAAACCTATATGTTGATGACCTAGATAAGCTAACTTTAGTTGTTTGGCGAGCCTTCAATATTGAAACCTTTGTTGAGGAGGAGTAATGAGAGAACTTGTTTTGCATCATCTACAAGGTGAACGAATAAGTGTGTGTGCTCATAGTGGATAATAGGAGTCGTACTAATGTAGCATCCACTAACATGGTATCAAGTTGCCAATCTTATCACATCCAAGACCATATAAGCTTCACTTACTAAATGAGAAGGAAGCACTACATGTTACTCAACAAATGCTATTGCCAATCTCAATTGGGAATTACTTTGATGAAATTCTCTAAGATGTACTATCTATGTGTGCGTCTCATGTATTATTAGGCCAACCTTGGTTATTTGATCGAAGGGTCGTTCATAATGGGTTTAGGAGTATGCACTCATTTTAGAAGGATGCAAAGAAGATCACCTTAAATCTTATAACCTCAAGTTAAGTGAGTAAAAGGATCAAAGAAGACATTAGTTTTGAGCCAATCTAAGCTTTAAGAAGCCATCAAATCCGAGCTATCGACCTTTCTACTAATCAGAAGGTTGTTGGAATTGAAGGATCGAGCAGTGCTACCTAAGGAGGTTATAAATCTATTGGATGAGTATACCGATTTGTTTCTCGAGTAGTAGCTTAAAGGACTGCCCCCTTTCCAAGCAATTGAACATTGCATTGACTTGCTATCTAATGCTGAACTACAAAACAAGCTTGCTTATTGGATGAACCTTAAGCAAGTTGCTAAACTCTAGATCTAAGTCAATGGACTATTAGAGAAATGATATGTGAGAGAGAATCTTAGCCCTAGTGCTGTGCCAACGTTACTTATGCTAAAAAAGGATGGTAACTAGCATATGTATGTAGATAGCAGAGTTATAAACAAGATAACAATCAAGTACACATATCCTATCTTAAGATTGAATGATATGCTTGATGAATTGAATGGAGCTAGAATCTTTAACAAGATCAACTTGAAGTTTGGTTATCATTAAATTTGTATGAGGTAAGAAGATGAATGAAAAACTACCTTTAAGACCCGATAAGGTCTATATGAATGGATAATGATGCCTTTTGGCTTATCAAATACCCTAAGCACTTTCATAAGATTGATGAACCATGTGCTGAGAGATCTAATCGGAAAGTGTATTGTGGTCTACTTTGATGGCATCCTTATGTATAGTATCGACTTGCTAAGTCATGTTGATCATCTCCAAGTTTTGTTTGACATGCATTGAGCTGAAAAGCTCTTTGAAAACTTGAAGTAGTTTTGTTTCTACCAAGAAGAAGTGATCTTCCTTAGATATGTTGTAAGTGGAGGAGGCCTATGTATTGATGTTGAGAAGATTTAAGCTATTGTTGAATGGTCGACCCTAACCACTTGTGCCAAAATGAGGAGCTTTCGTAGATTGGCATCATTTTACCGTCGATTTATTAAAGACTTTAGCACCATTGTTGCACCCCTCACTGAGTTGACAAAAAAGAATATAGAGTTCAAGTGGGGAGAGAAGGGAGAGAGAAGTTTTGCTAAGGTAAAGGAGAAGTTGACCTCTACACCTGTGCTAGCTTTGCTTGACTTCAAGAAGATATTTAAGTTAGAGTGTTGTCGAACCTAATTTTTTCTGGTTTTATAAATCACTCTTCTTTAAATTAATCAATATTAAACCTTACCTGTTTAATATCGACTCTCGACTAAGGTTTAAAAAAAAACTAATTCTTTTTCATTTTGAAAATGTTTTTTGAGTCGCCACTTAACTGAAGTTGGAAAAAAGAGTCAAACTATAACCAATTAGGTAGTTTGGTTATAATTTGATTGCTAGTCTTTTCAATAAAACCAAATTTTATAAACCGTTTTTAAGAACCAGAAATTGAGTCTAGGGATTAGGATTTTTAAACCTTTATGATTACCAACAACTTTCCAAATTTAGTCTTAATCTTAAAAAATCACCTTTCAAAAAAAAAAAAAAACTACCATATGAAGTGAAACTCAAACATTAATTAATGAATTGGATAATTTGAGTAATTTAAACTTAAAAATGGAAAAATTAGTGTTTTCGTTTTTTACCATTGCCTCGTAGATGCCTACGTACCCGCTATTCAAGATTAGAAATACATAGTTCTTTTGATGAAAACTTTTGGTGGATGAGTTGATTTTAAACTTGAAAGGAAAGTTAAGTTTACATTTTAAGTAGGTTCAGGTTTTATTAGGAAAAGTCCAAAAGGTCTTAAATCAGGGTTTATTTTTCGAAAGTTCTAAAAAAATTTCTAATTTTCAAAGGAACCATTCATTTTTTTATTTTTTTGAAAACTAATTTTTCTAAGTGATTAAATAACTTTGTTATTTATTTATTTATAAAAATTTATTATTATTATTGTAGTTATTTATTACTAATTTTGATTAAAAACTAAACTTTTTCTTTTGTTTTTTTTTTCTTTTCTATTTTTTCGATTTTTTTCTTCTCTTTTTTCCTTTTTTCTTTTCTTTTTTTTTTTAATTACAATTACATTTACAAATACATGAGTGAGTGAAAAAAAAATTACAAAATAATAAAAAAAGAAAGTAGCCAAACCAAGGACGGATGCAAGTTAGAACTGGAGTAAGCTTTAGGCTGGCTTGGTCGAGTTTAAGTCGAATTCGAGTTGAGTTTGGGTTGGCTCCTCTAAGTCTTCTCTAGCAAAGACTAGCGTGGTGGCCTAAGCTTGCTCTGATCACTAGTTCAAGTGGGGAATGGGGTTTTTGTATGTTTCAAATTGGGGAGAGTAGGGGTAAATACGATGCCTTGGTGGTTGGAGCTAATTTGGGCGATCATTGGTGGTAATGGTTAAGGCTTGGTAGGGGAAGATAGGTTGGAGTAGCTAAGGGCTATAGCTAGGTATAAGAGAGACCAAGTTCAGTTACTAAGGTTGTGGGGGAATTAGTTAGGGTGGTAGTGAGCTTTAAGGATAACGAGAGAGAGAGAATAAAAAAGAGAGGGAGAGAACGGCCGTGGGTTAGGGTTTGAGAGAGAGAGAGAACTATAGAGAAAAATTGTCCTTATGAGAGATGATGATCGAGATCCTATTTATAGCTTGGAAGATTAAGCTAAGCTTAGGAAGCTTGAAATTTTCGAAAATCACCATTAAAGAACATTGACCCTAAAATTTTTTTAAAAATTTTTTAACTTGATTCTTTCTGCGTTGAAGGATGAACTTGGATGATTTTTTATTCTAACTCAAAGTATGCCAAGTGTACTACAAGATTTGGTGAAATCGTATAGTAAATGGGATAAAAAATGACCACAAATCGAGCACACTAGGAAGGAAACAAACTAAGAATCTAGAAAAAAATGAGGAGGAAGAAGACTAAGGGTGATGGCCACGTGCGAGGCACGTGCCATGCACCCCCATACGCCCGTGCATTGCACGCGTACAATTGAAAAATGACTGGCGCGCATCTATACGCCCTTTCTTTTGTTTGCTTTTCTTTTAAGGGCCTTAGGCCTTAACCCAAGCCACATGAATGGGAGAGGAAGCAAAAATGGGATGTCTATAGCTACGCCTCTTTATGGTGAAGTTTGAATAAAACTTTACCACAAAGACAAAAGAGACGTTATTTTTGCCCCAAGGATGGAATTTGTCCTAAGGAGTTTTTTAGTTAGCTATCTTAGGTTCAGTTCACTAAGGATTCGATAGATAGTGAAAAGAGAGAGGAGACTCTCTAACAGCTAGCTGAGTGAGTTTAGAAAGGTTTAGGGCCTTAGGGGCTGGCTAGAAAGATCGGTTTAAAACTTGGTTGTACCTTTCTGAGTTGACTAACCTAAGTAGGAGGGGATTAGTAACCCTAAATTGGAATCGATTTTTAAAACCTGATCGTCCTCTTCTAAGCTCATTGACCTAGGTAGGAGTATCTCTAAGGGATTAGCAACCTTAAGTTGGAATAGATTGGGAAAACCTAGTCATGCTCTTTTGAGCTCACTAACCTAGGCAAGAGCGTCTCCAGAAGACTAGCAACTCCAAATTGACTTAGAAAAAGCACCTTATAGGCTTGCTAAAAGGAAGCACCCTATGGGCTCACTTGAGATAAGTTAGCAAAAGAAAGCACCTTATGGCCTCGCTAAAAGAAATTGATAAAGAGAAGCGCCCTATAGGCTTACTACAACAAATTGGTAGGGAAAAGGGCTCAACAGGCTCGCTAAAAGAAAATGGTAAAGTGAAGTGCCATATGGGCTTGCTAAAAATCCTAAAGGAAATTAACGAAAGAGAGAGTAATGCTTTGAAAGCTGGCTAGCACCTTAAAAAGAAAGATAGGATGGCACCTTAGATGCTAGTGAGATCTTTAAAAATGAAAGAGGGATTAGCGCTCTAAAAGCTGGCTAGCACCCTGAAAATGAAAAACAGGACAGCGCCCTAAAGGCTAACTAGAACCCTAAGAGAAATTAACGAAAGAGAGGCTAGCACTTTGAAATCTGGCTAGCACCCTCAAAAAACGAGAAAACTCCCTAAAGGTTAGTTGGATCCCTAAAAAGAATAAAATAAGGTTAGTGCTTTAAGAGTTGGCTAAGGCCTTAAAGATGGTATAAAGGGTAAACACCCTAAAAACTCTACCTAAAAAAATGTCAAGAAATATTGGTTATTATTCAAAATTAATTTGCTAACATTGTATGGAAGTATTTACCTGTTCTTGCCGATAGCACCCAAACCGCCAAATCTTTCTCCGAAAAGTCCTATCAAAACCAATTGACTCGTTTTTTAAAATGACTTCAAACTTGGAACTCCTTGGCCTTTCTTTGAGATGTCTCAGAAATCAGCCCATTACAGAATGCCTTCTCCTTGCTCTTTAGTTTATTTATCTCATCTATGATTAATAAATATCTGCCATGAGATGATTACCTGTCTAAGTTTTGCCTTTCCCTGAAAAATGGTCAATAAAACTCCCCATCAAGGGGGATCAATCCGTAATAGAGTTTTTTAGAGAGTTTTATTAATTACCGATGCTCTATACCTCACTTTTCAATTTCCCTCGTGTTTTTTGTGTATGGGTTCAATTAAATAAGGTAAGGGAGTTATACCTTTTGATGGAGCAGGAAAAAGGGATGGTGATGATTCCAACATCGACAACTGCTAAGGATACTAACATTGCTTATAGAGAATGAAAATTAGACCACAGTAACATTTAAGACAATTGGCATTTTCATGTTTTGAGTAAAAATTTCCATTGAATCTTCATGGGTAGTACAACTTTACAGCGTTAGCATTTACAAGGTCTCTTAATTTTGGACCATTCATCCGGGACAAAATTAAAGCCCCTCTTGGTAATACCAACTTCAAGATATAAGGGCTTCCATAATTGAGAACAAATTTTCCTCTGAAGTCTTGTGCATTAGGGGGAGCCTTTCTCAATACCATATCACCCTCTATGAAGCTCTAGATTTGTACTCTTTTATTGAAAGCCCAAGCTATCCTTTATTGGTAACAATGATTATGACATAGAGTTGTTAATCTTCTCTCATCAATCAAGTTTAATGGCTTAATGCATTTCTTTACCCAATCAGCTTTATCCAACTAGATTTTTGATAGTACTATGACAGACGGAATCTCAACCTTTGCTGGTAACACCGCTTCAGTATCGTATACCAAAGAGTAAGGTGTTACCCTAATCGACGTTCTAATGGAAGTTCGATAGGCCATAAGTGTGAATGACAACATCTTATGTTAGTCGTTATATGTAGCAACCATTTTTTTGATGATTCTTTTGAGGTTTTTATTAGCTGCTTTATCAACTCCGTTCATCTTAGGTCGATAAGGTATAGAGTTTTTGTGAATGATCTTGAATTGTCAGCACAACTCAGACATAAGCTTATTATTGAGATTAGTTCCATTGTCGATGATGATTGTTTTTGGAGCCCTATATCGAGCCAATATATCTCTCTTGATGAACTTGACTACTACCTCTTTAGTAACGCTTGAATAAGATGAGGCCTCAACCCATTTATTGAAGTAGTCGATGGCGATTAATATAAAGCGATGCCAAGTGGAAGCTTTCAGAGTAATTGGGCCAATGATGTCGATTCCCTACATTGAAAAAGGCCATGGCATAGAAAGTGAGTTTAATTCCTAAGGCGAAGCATTTGTCTTATTTGCATAAACTTGGTATAAGTGAAAATACCTAATGTGTTTGATGCAATTGCCTTCCATTGTTAACCAATAATACCCTAGCTTAATAATTTTCTTGGCCATCATGTAATTGTTCCTGTGAAGGCTGCATACTCCTCAGTATACTTCTTTCATCAAAATCTTGGCCTCTTTGTCGTCTACATACCTTAAGAATGTATCGTCAAAAGATCAACGGTACAAAGTGGACTTGCTTACTAAGAATTAGGCAACCAATCTCCTAATTGTCCTTCTGTCCTTTTTCTTAAACTCTTTAGAGTATGTACCTTGTTATAGGAACACTTTAATATTATGGTACCACGACTTTTTTCCATTTGTACCTTCAATTACTAGATAAAAGGTAGGCTTTTCTTCAATTTCAATAGTAAGGATGTTAAGCTCTAGGATTACTTATGTTTTCTTTACTAGATTATCGTTATGTTTTACTTAGCATTTACTGGATTGCCACTAGGGCATCTTTTGCTTTATTTTATTTACATAATTGTCACTATGTATGAATAGCTCATGTTTGTAAGGTTTTGAAAAAACAACACACTGATGACATGAATGAAAAACCCTTTTGAGTATTTCCTTATAAAAGCTCTCCTATCCTGCTCTTATCAATCTCTTTAGTAAGGATTATAGTAAGCAATCTTAATTAATACTTTATGTGTAATATCATAATAGAGATTAGGTTATGTCGTGTTCATTTGGTGAGTCATATCCTTATGGATAGCTCATGAATTTGCTTAACCTAATCCTATTTTCCTTTTTTCGATATCTCGAAGGATCCATTTGATTTTCTACAGTAAAACCTAATTATGATCAAACTCCTAAGCATATCATATAATTTTAGTATTAGAGTGAAGGTTTGACAATGGGAGGATAAATTTAATTTATATGTCTGCTCGTGATTTGATGGTAGAAGTAACTACAGGCTTCTCACTTTTAGGACAATGTATTTGAAAGGTAGGGATTTTTTTTTTTAATGCTATAGACCCATCACTAGACTTATGGGAGGAACTTTATTATTATTATATTATCCAAATTATTTATTGTTTTGAAGGAAACATCGCGAACGAAATTTGGATATTATGGTTCGAAGTAAGAGTCGATCATTGTAGGGAATTATAGGCATTTCGATTTGGGGGTTTCTTCAAGTTTCTCCGTAGATACTACTTGAGCAGTGTATATCGATTTATTTCTTGCAAATAGAGTTATGGGTTTACTGACGGATTGGGTTTGATGTTCTTTCCCGAAAAATAGTGGATTCAGATAAAGATTTCATCTGATATCTAAAATTTCAAAGTAGGTCGTTGGCCATAAGGGTTTGAAGTGTTCGAGTGTACATCTTCGAGTAAGTTGGTGTTCGACTAGAGCTGCACTGCCAATTTAGTAGTAGATATTGATTGTGTATGTCGTGACCGAAAAGTGCAAGATTACGATCGTAGTGTGTGTGGATTAAGAACACAGTGCATGTGGTGCTGTAAATCTAATAGGGTACTTAATGAAGGTTCTGCTGTTAGGCGTACGAGTTGAAGTTGGGTCTTATAGTTACTACGAAATAGAGGCGATGGTGCATGGCAACTGTTTGAGCAGTAGTTGATGGTCATTGCTTTGGTGTAACAGTGTACACGTTCTTATTGGGTATACAGTGGAAAGCAAGAAGGTGGTGGAGGCGATTGAAGGTTGTAGTGTTGTGTGTGTGTGTGTGTGTGCGCGCGCTGTAGACGAAAGGGTGCTTGGTGTTCGAACAGAGGTGTTGCATGTACTGTAGTTGTGACCAAGTAGTCGCCGAGCTGAATTGAGCTGTTGTGGTGTATGTGTATTATACTATTGCATTCGCTGAATTGAAGGACCTTTAATTGAGAAAGTTGTACCGAGTTATATCTTGAAGGCTTCCATACTGAATTTCTTCAATTGCCGAGCTGTTTCCTTTAACTTTTGTAGTCGTGTACCAACATTGACAATTTGTTATAGCTATTTGGTGCAAAGGGGATTAAACTTGGTCGGTTAATAGAGATAGTTCACAGCATTGCTGAGCCAAGATTCTGCTATACGTAGTGGATAGCATTTGTCGTACTTGTTATAGGGGTCCTGGGTATATTGTCATAACCATGGCTAATGCTATACCGAGTTTTGAAATTGCTAGATTGTGTAGCCCTATGTATGTCTCTAAGTTGGACAGAAACTACAGCTGGAGTTTGAGAACAGTGCTAAACTAATCGGTCGGTGCAGTGTATGTTCGAGCTATTGTGATAAGCGGTTGTTGGTCATGAGCCGCTATGTTGGTGTCGAGCGTGAATTGTAGGGGAGGTATATGCAGGTGCTCGCCTTGCTAAGTTGGTGCATAAGTGTGTGTCATTGAACTTCAACACTGAGATAGCTGATGCATGCATTGTTGAGCTATTATAAGTGTATGTGCCATTGCGATCATAATACGATCCAAACAGGCATTGTCTTATTTGTGTATGTATCAAGCCGAGCTGATCTAAGGAAAAGACTGACCAATTTTTGAACTGCTATTTGGTGTTAACCAAGTTGATTTAATTCTACTACCGTGAGCTCAAACCACTATTGAATTGTTTTAAAACAAGCCTTTCCAAGTTGACTTGTGTTTGTGTCGTAATGCACTTCTAAACTACTGCAATTTAAAGTGTTGAGCTCAGTGAACTTTTGCCGAGCTGCTAAACGATAGCCACACTGCCCTGTTTGATAGCTGCCGAACTGATTTAAGTATTGTGAACTTGTGTGCTGTACTGTCCCATCTCTCTGAGATCGCCAAATTAAGTTGGATTGCAAAGTGACTAACAACTGTTGTTCAACTTTTGTCGGAGCAAACATCTATTGTGTGCCGAGCTATTTGGGATCCAAGTGTTGAGAGCGCTATCCACTTTAGCACAATGGACGAGCTGCTGTGATTGAATTACTAAGTTGCTGTTTACTGTACCGAGTGTGAGTTTATACTTGTGTTCGAGCTACTCATCTTGCCGAGCATTATATAGAGTGTAAAGTGGCCTTGTTGGTTAGTTCTCCAATTTTATAATATGGTCTCCAATTTTATAATATGGCAACCAAGAAATTTTACTTCCATGGAAGACTTCAAGAGAATGTCATTAATTTAGGATAGTAATTATCCCGTAAACTTTATCTCTAAAGTTGTAGTTGGGAGATTTGGCTATACAACAACTGATCACTTAAGTCCCTATGAATTTTCTTATAACGATAAGGTGATTCGAATTACCAAGCAAGCAAAGGTAGCCTTCTCTTATAATAATTTTCAAGACGAGGTTCTATGTGATGTAGTTGATATTGATGATTGTTATATGTGTTTGGGAATTCCATGAAAATCATGTCATGATAGGCACTATCACCCATCAAGCCATGCTTATTCCTTCTTTGAGAAAAGACGATTTGTAATGCCTTGAAACTCCCAAGCAAGAATTGAAAAAGGTTTAAGAGTTGTTAAGATTTTCACTCAAAGGTGGAGAGGCAGAATTCCTTTCAAAACATCTTAGGAACTGGGTTGAGTCACAACTTGTCGCCCATGTTCTTGATGTGATCCCATTACCAACCATCCATGCTATTGAGGATGACCCTAAGTACTACTGCATCTATCTCCCACCTATTGTACTTCTTTGTCTTAATCCATTTATGGGATTAACTAGGATTGGTGAGAGTTATAGTAGTCTTGTGCTCGTGAGATCTTATAGATCACTTGTTGATATTTATTGTAGTTGTCGTGGGGAATATTTGTATTAGGGTTATGTTGTGCTCCTACTTAGAAATCTTATGTTAGAAGTGTTAGAATTATATCAATGGATATATGAAGACTTGAGTAGTGAAAGAGATAAAGAGGTAATAGTGGATGAGGTGGAAGCTTGGGTTGAGGCCTTACATGTTCAAGTACCTCGAACTCCTAACTTGATATTTGAGCCAAAAATTGTGTTGTTCCCTATGATTGATGGTTGTTGGAGTTACTTAAACATAATTAATCGGATACATGATGAGTGGAAAGAAGGGGCTTTAGGAGGGAGTTTGGTTGACCATACCTATGACAAGTGGAAGGAGCTAAGGATGATGCCAGTATTGACCATGGACCCGAGCTATCTTTATATCACTCTATTTGGTTTTTGCAAGTTGGTATTTGACCCAGGTAGATTTTGGAGTAAGCGGATGCCAAGTTTCAAGTCATAACTTTTTCAAGGGAGGGGTGATGTTGGGCTCCGGGATTACTTATGTTTTCCTTACTAAATTATCCTTATGTTTTACTTTGCATTTACTGGATTGCTACTAGGGCATCCTTTACTTTATTTTATTTATGTAATTACCACTATGTATAAATAGCTCAAGTTTGTAGGGTTTTGAAAAAACAACACACTTATGACATGAATGAACAACCCTTTGAGTATTTCCTTGTGAAAACTCTCCTATCCCGTTCTTATCAATCCCTTTAGTAAAAATTGTAGTGAGCAACCTTAATTAATACTTTGTGCATAATATCAAAGTAGAGATTAGGTTATGTAGTGTTCATTTGGTGCATCATATCTTTATAGATAGCTCACGAATTCACTAAACCTAATTCCATTTTCCTTTCTTTGATATCTTGGAGGACCCACACAATTTTTTACGATAAGACCTAGTGATAACTGAGTTCCTAAGCACATTAGAAAGGCTGAATCTCGACTCCACTGGATATTTGGATCATAAATGCCAAAGTGGCTAATGCATCAGCAAGTTTATTCTTAGTCTTTGGTATGTGATTGAAAGTGATTTCTTTGAATTTCTCTATCAATTTAGTCAAGTACTAGTGATAAGGTATTAGGATCTTTCATCTTGTATTCTCCCCGAGCTTGACCGATAATGAGTAAAGAATCTCCATACATTTCTAATTCTTGAATATCTTTATTTATGGCCATTTTGAGTCCCATGATGCATATTTCATATTTAGCAACATTATTGGTGTATAGGAAAACAAGCTTTAAAGCTTTAGGGTACTGTATACCTTTAGGGGATATCAGTATCATCCCAATTCCACACTTAAACACATTAGCAGCTCCATTGAAAAACATCTTCCATTTTAGGGGTCTATTGTCTTTTTCTTCATTAGAACTTCCTTCTACTAGTAAAATATCTTCATCAGGGAATTTGCCTTGTACCTCTTGGAGGGCATCGTTAGAGAGATTTTCTGCTAACTAATTTGCTAGAGCTTACCCCTTGATTGAATTATGCTTTACGTACATAATGTCAAACTCTGATAGTAACATTTGCTACTATGAGATTCTGCCAATTAGGGCCAGTTTATCTGCCAAGTATTTCAAGGGATCATTCTTAGTCAGCAACTTAACCTGGTTATAGAGTGTGTATTATCTGAGCCAATGCATTACCTAGACTAAAGCACAGTAGGTTCTTTCAATTTTTCTGAATACTTTTGTTCTCCTTTAGTAAATTTCTTACTCAAGTAATATATAGCTCATTCATTTCCTTCCTCATCCTTCTAACTGAGCATATATCCCATGAATTTTGGTAATATTGTAAGGTATATAAATAAAGGCTTCTCAGGTTTAGGAGCTAATAGAATTGGAGGGTTCATGAGGTATTCCTTAATTGTTATGAAAGCTTGCTTACATTCTTCATCCCAATCTATCTTGCCTTCTTCTTCAATAACTTAAACAAGAGACAGTATTTCTCTATAAGTTGAGATATGAACCGGGTAATGTAGTTTAAGCAGCCCAACAAGCCTCTGATTTCTTTAAGTATGCGTAGAAGGGGCAAGTTGACTATTGCTTTGACTTTATTAGGGTCCACTTCAATGCCCCTTTGGCTGATTATAAAACCCAATAATTTCCTTAAAGTTACTCCAAAGGTATACTTCTCTAAGTTGAGCTTCAATTAAAATTTTCTAAACCCATTAAACAATCTCCTCAGATTATCTACGTAATTCTCTCCCTCCTTAGACTTTGTGATCATATCATGAACAAACACCTCAACTTCTTTATGCATCATGTCGTAAAAGATTACAATCATGGCTCTTTAGTAAGTTACCTTAGCGTTTTTGAGTTCGAAAGGCATTACTTTATAGAAAAATGTGCTCCAAGTTGTGATGAATGTTGTCTTAGCTTTATCTTCTTTGGACATTCAAATTTGATTATATCCAGAGAACTCATTCATGAAGGAGAAAAGATGGTTCCCAATCGTATTATCAACCAAGACATTAATATGGGGCAAGGGGAAATTATCTTTAGGGGTTGCTTGGTTGAGGTCTTGAAAATCTAAGCATACTTTAACTTTTCTATTCTTCTTCATTATTGGCACAATATTGGCTACCCACTTAAGATAATCAGATACTTTGATGAAACCAACCTCTAGTAACTTTTTGACTTCTTCCTTAATTTTCAACAAGATATCTGATCGGAATCTCCTTAGTTTCTGCTTCTTGGGTTTAATATCTTCTCTTATGGTTATAAGCGGTGAACCATGATTGATGGATCCAATTTAAGCATATCTTCATAAGATTATGTAAACACATATTAGTATTTAGATAATAGTGCAGTCATTTTTGCCTTTTGTTGTTTCTTCAAATTCCCTCCAATTTTCAACATTTTAGGTTTGTCATCAGTCCCAACATTAATTGTTTTGGTTGGCTCATCAATAAAAACTTTACTCATTTCATGTCTTTGTTAGCTTTCTTATACGTTACGGTGATCATTAATATCACTCCTAATGACTAACTCAATAGGACTAGAAGTGATATCAACATTTTCATCACCTATCTGCGCGAGGTATCCATGGTTTTTATTTGAAGCATTAGATTTGGCAAAAAGTATGTAAAGAAAAGAGTGTGACTAAGGAACGAGTGAAGAGAATGAAGACTGATTTTTATTAGGTTAAAAGAAATTCTCTCAAGTACAATGTTATAGAACAAAGGTAGTTATTATAAAACTCAGTAAAATATTAAATCATGATTCATCTTTTGCCCTAAAAAAGATTTATTGCTATTCATAGGAATGGAGAACCAATTATTCAGGTATTGGGACTTGTAGGATAGGTTTGTTATTTCATTCTTGCTAGAGGTATCCTCTTTGGCAAGCTCTGAAGTCTGAACATTAGCTTGGATGAAAGTTTTTATCAATGGTGAAAAGGTCATTGGGGCGTGATGCAATCCGTCACCTCTTTTGCCCTTCGCTTGCATATTTTGTAGCTCATCCATTAGAGTTAGGATGTAACCGAGCCCATAGGTACCAATCTAGCCTTCTTTGAATTTTGGCTGCTCATCTTTCTTATGATTGGTAATTATATACACTTCTTCAAACATTTGGTGCCCAAAGTCCTCTTACTCCTCAATGCCAATGTAAGGTATGGTCGTTTCCTTATATATTTCGTAATCCTTGTCACCCAAATCATTATGACCTGGCCATCTGAGATGAACTTAACCTCTTGATGCAAGCTTAAAGGTATGGCCCCTGTTGAATATATCCAAGGTCTTCCTAATGACAAGTTGAAAGTCCTTGAGATGTCTAGGACCTAGAATCAAATGTTGAAAGTATATAGGTCAATATTAATTAGTAAGTTGATCTCCCCTATAATTTCCTTTTGGATCTATCAAAAGCCCTAACTATTGCTGAACTTGGCTTAATTGCAGTTGTATCGATGCCCAATAGATCCAGGGTGGTGATAGGGCAGACATTTAATAATGACTCATTGTCGATGAAGACTCTTACTATGATAATGTTGTTCAGCCTCACTATGATGAAGAGAGGCTTACTATATTGATTACCTTCTTTGCCCAGTTTCTTGATGGAGAAAGAAATCTGATTCATGGTGAGAATAGAGTTTGTGACAGACCCTATTCTTTCTGTTGGTATCTAATGGGGGAATTTAACCTCCCCCATAGTTTTGAATAAAGCTTCCTGATGTGGTTCCGACACCATTAATAGACTCATAAGAGATATTTGTGTTGGAGTCTTAGCGAGTTGATCCATTATTTTATACTCAGTAGACTTGATTATATTGGTGAAGGTAGACAATCCTTCCTCATATTCAACTAGTTCATTGTTTAGCCTTTCCAGCACAGTTTTCTTTTTCAAGTCTTCTTTTGGGTCATAAATTCTACTAAAGCAGGTAATCCCCTCTACGAGTGAACTCAATTGCCTTTCATTTATTACTTGATAGTTGAGAGGGGTAGTTTTGTAATTTTCAGGGGCTAATGGCACATGGAAGGTGTACCTTTTGGTTTTTAGAACTTACTTCTCCCATTGTTTGTAGAATTCATAGACCTTGGGCTCTCGATTGGAACCAACCATGTTCATGGTGAGATCTAAGTCATCAAATATCATGTTGATGATAGGCTCGTAGTTAAGCAAGGGGTTGTTATTAACGTTTGGAATTGGAGTGTCCACGAAATTTAGTAGGATTGTGCCTTCATTGATTAAGTCTTGAATCTTGTTTTTCAATCTCTAGCATGAGTTTGTTGAATGGCTTACTTACCTTAGATGATATTGACACCTTGTATTAAGATTGAAAACTCTTAGCATGTACCTTTCATTGGGAGGCTCAAAATGGAGTAGATTATCCTTTCTTAGTTTTTTGAGGATGTGACTAAGAGGAATAGGTATCATGGTGAACTTCCTTAGGGCCCTATTGACTTACGGTTGGCTTTTGAACTATTGCTGAGTTGGTAGAGGATTTGCATTGAAAGAGACCCAAGCATTGGGTCAGGTGTTTGAATTGACCATGCTGACAGTAGCTTCTCTAGGCTTACTGGTAGTAGGTTTAGCAAAGGGTGGTCTTTTATTTGATGGTTCCTATAATTTGCTAGGGGAGACAGCACTTTCAATCCAGCACCTTATTACTACTATCTATGCTAAACTAGAGGAGGCTTGCTCGATCAAGTGAGAGAAGTAAGGTCTCTTAAGAGTGTTGATAAAAACTGAAGTTAGCTCTTTCTCGGTCATGAGGTAAATACCCTTGCAATTAGAGATCTTCACCTTTGAGCATATTTTTTAAAAGATTCATTGTGTCTCTTCCTCAAGGCAACCAAGTCCATCATGGTTGGTGCTACTTCAACATTGAACTTATATTACTCATAAAACACCATAGCCAGCTTCTCCTATGTGTTTACCTAATTCAAATCCAATTGAACGTACCAGGTCAAAGCAAGGCCTATTAGGCTATCTTGAAAAGTCTATACCATAAGTTGGTCGTATTGTATGTATTTGCCCATTTTTCATACATACAATTTGGCATATAGTTTAAGGCATCTAGTCCCATTGCATTTCTCAAAGTTAGGTACTTTAAATTTTTTTGGAAAGCTTCCATAATCATAAGTAAAGAAATTTGTAAGACCAGCTTACTTGAAGCCATCATACCCTTCAAGCATTTTCATTTTCTCAATGATTTGTTGGGTTAATTGCCTCTTAAGCTCTTTCAATCTATCTTGGTTAGCTTCAGGCTTTAGGTTGATTAGGAATGAGTAAGTGTTTAGCTTGAAAGTCGGGTTTACCTTCAAATAGACCCTTTCTGTCTCAAAAGATTCAAAGGCCTAATTGACTTTGGGATAGGCTTCTTTTGCTTCGAGGGGTGGGGCTTCGATATTCTTTTCGTATCAGGCTTTGGAGCTTTCTTCATTCAATGGTGCTGTAGGCCTAAGTAAGGTGATGCTATCGACAAGGAAGCTCAGTTGATCTGCAATTTTTCCCATTGTTCTTTCCAAGGAATAGAACCTCAACTCAGTAGGATCAATAACTTATGGGTTTGCATTGTTGTTGTCATTCTTGGTGTTAACATTGTCATTTCCTTAGCTGGCCATCTTGGTTTGAGAGTAGGTTCAGATAGGACTTCTCTGGAAGGTTTGATGTTTCGAAGCTATCTTTGCAACTTGGTTCAAGATTACTTCTCAATAAGTTAGCACATAAATATTTAAAAAAAATGAGATGAATGAAAAAGAAATGTACAGGAATGTGAAGATGTACGGCACATAGATGTAGAGAAATAGAATCGATAAATAACCAGCAAGATGGTAATTTTTTTTTTGTAGCTTTCAGAGTTCCCTTTTACAATATTCGAAAAAGGAAAAGAAAAATACATTGTTTTACAAAAAGTACTCCTATCTTTAGGCGTTCTTCTACCGCTTGGCTGGTGTTCCCTTTCTCTACTTACTAGGTCCAACTAGTGCTTCCTTCCTCTTTTTTGGGCTAGGCTCTTCTGTTTCTTCAAGTTCTTTGAGGCTCATTTGTTTCTTTAAGTTCTTTGAGCCTTTTTTGGGTCGTTCTCAATTGATGTTCTAAGGCCCGAAAACACTATCCTGATTCTTGAAAGAAATCCTCTCACATGTCCCGCTCTTCATAGATTACTTCTACACGGGCTTGCACTTAGTCCATATAGGTCTTGATTTCAGGATTTGGTTCAACTGGTGCGGGTTATATGATCTTTGGTGCTCGATATTGGATTTCCCCTACCTTATGGAGTTGATCATGCAGATATTCTTTGGTGACCCTATGCTTGTTCGCTTATTCACTTCTCCCAGCCATTCTCCTAAATTGATGTTAGGGCTAACAGTCTTCGTTTCCCATAATTGCTTGATCGCCTCGAGTTTGGACATCTTTTATGGCAATGGAATCTGAAGGTCCTCATAATCTAAGGTTGTGATATCTAGTAGGGGCTTGTATACTATATCTTGGATTCTCCCGAATTGTTTGATCATATTATTAGGGTAATAGCCTGTACATAATTTCATCCCGATTAAGGGTATTGCTTGGTAATTTTTATAGGCTAAGATTACCCTCTTGAAGTTGCTTTATCTTACTGTTCATAAGATATTAGCAACTTCGAAATTTCATAGCACTTCCACCCAGTAGTAAGTGGATTTTTCCTCAAGGAGATGGATCTTATCGATAAAAGAGTCAATCAAATCAATACTATGGGTGAATTTTCCTTAGATCAAATTAAGTCCATAACACTTCACGTGACTCACAAACTAGATCATTAGTAATGTCATGCTAGTTTTTAGTATGCCATTGTTTTTTTCTTTCAAAATATTGATGCTTCTAATTTGTTCTACGAGGAGAACTGGGATGTATGATTTGCCTTTAAAAAATTGGCTTATTAATTCAATGACCCTGAAATGGACAAGGAACTTTCCATTGGGGAATAGGAAAGTCCCAAATGCAGCAAGGATAAAAGCCTTCATTTTGTTCTGCCCCCAGTCTTTGGGATTGCCATAGAAGATGCGTAGTTTGTTGGATTTAGACTCAATGGTAAACCAGATTTTTAGGTCTTCTACTTTAATGCAGTTGCTATTACAGCTTTTCAACGCCTTGCTTACTTTAGCTTTTCTGATCCCAAGGAGTCTTGAAAAGGCATTCATTGGGTCAACTTTTGATTTCGAAGTGTATATATCTTTTAAGGAAGAGGCTTGAAGTAGTTGGGTATATTCTTCAAGTGTTGGACTAATCAGGTGAAGCCTAACTTGAAAAGCCACTTCTTTAAGTTCTTAGAAGTTGGTCAGGGCCCTAATTAGATTGATCTAAATTTTCACCTTGGGAAGTGATAGAATGAGTCCGATCTTGCTGATGGTGGTCTCTTATTCCCTTGGATTGAAACGTTGAAGCCATTGATCTAAGATGAGTTTAGGGTTGATGGGCTTGTCAACG
Organism: Lumnitzera littorea; assembly: GCA_024138015.1. Lineage (NCBI taxonomy): Eukaryota > Viridiplantae > Streptophyta > Magnoliopsida > Myrtales > Combretaceae > Lumnitzera > Lumnitzera littorea. Next base: position 22,055,118 of record JAMXBB010000012.1, read on the forward strand.
TACTTTTCTCTGAAGTTGACGAAGTTAGATGAACATGCCATATTTCAAGCTGAATATGTTACAGGATTGAAAGCCCATTATTTACAGTAAACAAGACCTATTTACAACAATTCTATGTTTACAACATGTTAAAATTTCAAGGGAAATCAAGGAAACTCCAAACTATTATATCTTTTCATTCCTACCTTGCTTGATTATTTGTTGATTCTAGATGTCATGAATCTATAAAGGGTACGTTCTAAAGGTCATTAAGCTTGTGCGACCTCACTTGTTAAAGAATATTTTCATTGGTTACATCAAGCTTAAGTAGGGGTAGCTTAATCAACCCCGAGCGGTGGTTACACTATAGCACTTAAAGCCTACACAATGGCGACCCCCCCAACCCAATAGTTTAATAAACAAATAAAACTAAACCTATAGAAACGTTAGTACAGTTATAGTACAAATAATAACAAATGAATAAATAAATAAATTGCACTCAATAAGGTGATTCTTAAAGATTAATTCTAATTTTGGAAAGTTGAATAGCTAACACTCATCATGAGTGTCCTCAGTGGAGTAGTTAAGGTGTCGAGCTTAATTTTTTTCGGTTTCATAAATCAGTCTTCTTTCAATCGATCAATATTAAACTCTACATATTTAATATCGACCCTCGACTAAGTTTTAAAGAAAACCTATTCCTTTTTATTTTGAAAATGTTTTTAGAGTTGTCGCTTAACTAGAGTTGAGAAAAAAAGTTAAATTATAACCAATTGAGTAATTTGATTATAATTTAACTACTGGTTTTTTCAATAAAACTAAATTTTATAAACGATTTTTAAGAACCAAAAATCGAGTCCAAGAGTTAGGATTTTTAAATCTTTATGAGTACTAATAACTTTCCAAGTTTATTCTTAATCTTAAAAAAATCACCTTTAAAAAAAAAACTACCATATGAAGCAAAACTCAAACATTGATTAACGAATTGGATAATTTAAGTAATTAAACTTAAAAATGGAAAAATAGGTTTTTTCGTTTTTTTTCATCGTCCCGTAAATACCTACATACCCATTTTCAAGATCAGACATATATAGTTTTTTTGATGAAAACTTTTGGTGGGTAAGTTGATTTTAAACTTGAAAAGAAAGCCGAGTTTACGTTTTAAGTGGGTTCGAGTTTTATTGAGAAAAGTCCAAAAGGTCCTAAATTGGGATTTATTTTTGGAAAGTTCTAAAAAATTTTCTAATTTTAAAAGTCGTCATTCATTTTTTATTTATTTATTTTTTGAAAACTAATTTTTCTAAGTGATTAAATAACTTATTTATTTATTTATTTTTATTATTTTCTATTTTATTATTATTCTAGTTATTTATTACTATTTTCATTAAGACCTAAACTTTTTCTTTCTTTTTTTTCTCTTTTCTATTTTTTCTTCTCTTTTTTCCCTTTCTCTTTCTTTTTTTATTATAATTGCATTTACAAATACATGAGTGAGTAAAAAAACAAACTACAAAATAATAAAAAAAGAAAGTGATCGAAACTAGAGTAGCCTTCGGCTCAATTAGTCGATTTGGGTCAGATCTGAGTCGAGTTTGGGTCGACTCCTCCAAGTCTTCTCTGGCAACGGTTAACACAGTGGCTTAGGCTTGCTCTAATCACCAGTTTGAGCGGAGAATGAGGTTTTTGTGTGTTTCATATTGAAGATAGTGGGGGTAGACCTAACACCTTAGTAGTTGGAGCTAGTTTGGGCAATCATTGGTGGCGGTGGTTAGGGCTTAGCGGGGGAAGATGGTTTGGGGTAGCTAGGGGTAAGAGAGATTAGGCTCGGTTGCTAGTGTTGTAAGGCAATTGGCTAGGTAGTGATGAGCTTTGAGGATGGCAAGAGAGAGAGAATTGAAAAGAGAAGGAGACAGTGGTCGTGGGTTAGGGTTTAAGAGAGAGAGAGAACTGTAGAGAAAAATTATCCCTTTAAGAGATAAAGATCGAGATCCTATTTATGGCTTGGAGGATCGAGTTAAGCTTGGGAAGTTGGGAATTTTTTAAAATCACCATTAAAGAACATTGACTTGAACTTTTTTTTTTTAAATTTTCAAACTTGATTCTTATTGCATAGAAGGATGAACTTAGATGATTTTTTATTCTAATTCAAAGTATGCCTAATGTACTACATGATTTTACCATTAATTCAGTGAAATCATGTAGTAAATGAGGTAAAAAATGACCCTAAACCGAGCATCCCAAGAAAGAAAGAAACCGATAATCTAGAAAAAAAAAAATAAGGAAGAAGAAGACTGGGGGCAAGTCTACATACGGGGCATGTGCTGCATGCCCCCATGTACATTGTACACATACAATTGAAAAATGATGAGCGCGCATCTATACGTTCCTTTCTTTGTTTGCTTTTCTTTTGAAGGCCTTAGGTCTCAACCTAAGCCAAGCCTGGTCCAATTTGTAAAACCATACCCCCCCACCCCCTTTTTTTTCGTTTTTCCTAAAAATTCTAAAAGATAAGAAAAGGGGGGGGGGGGGGGGGGGGTATGGTGGGGCGGGGGAAGGGATTTGCAAAAATGGGGCGTCTACAAGTGTAATGTATCAAGTATCGGTATAGGGATTGTACTGATGTAAGAAGGCTAACCTATTGTATATCATAGTGAGAATTTGAGGGGACCCCAACTGAATTACTCTATATATGATAAGGGACTTTTTGCACTAATCTAAGTACTTCAAGTGTGGCAACATTACCTTCTATCAAGGGAGTTTATCATTAACACTGACTACAAGTCCTTGAGACATCTTCGAAGTCAGACCAAGCTTTCAAAGAGGCAAGCCTAATGGGTTGAATTTCTAGAAGGATTTAATTTTGTGATTAAGTATAAATAAGGCAAGACCAATGTGGTTGTTGATGCCTTCTCAAGAAGGCATATTCTTCTTATTGAGTTGCAGACCCGACTTTTAGGATTTATGAGCATTGAGGAGCAATATCTACAAGAGCCTCATTTTAGTCCCATATCTGGATGCTATGGAGAAGGGATAACAGTGGATGAGTACCATGTGGAGGATGGATATCTATTTCGAAGTGGCAAGTTATGTGTGCCGACTTATTCTTAGGGAATTGATAGTAAGAGAAGCTCATTATGATGTGTTCTCTAGACATTTTGGAGAAAGAATGATGTTAGAATTACTAAATGCAATGTTTTTTGGCCTAAGATGAGGCGTAATGTACATTATGTGGTTAAGAGTTGTATAACTTGTAGAAAGGCAAAAAGTTGAGCTGAGCAAGAGAGAGCTATACCTTTACTCGTGCTGACCAAATCGTAGGTTGATTTGAGTGTAGACTTTGTCCTCAATTTACCTAGAATTGCCCGAGGCAAACACTTAGTGATGGTTATCGTAGACAGGTTCAGCAAGATGACATACTTTGTACCCTATACAAAGACTAACGATGCTTCAACTATTGCTTTTCTCTTTTTGTAGGAGATCGTTTGTTTGCATGATAAGTCGAGAAGCGTGGTGTTAGATCGAGATCTAAAGTTTTGAGCCATTTCTAGATAACTCTTTAATGTTAGATGAGAAGCAAACTATTTTTTAGCACTTCCTATCATCCCCAAACTGATGGCCAAATAAAGGTAGTCAATCGCACTTTCGATTCATTACTCTGAGCTGCAGGTGGAAAGAACTAACTTGGATGTATGTTTGCCCAATAGAATAGTGTACAACACTACTAAGCATACTTTATTTGAGGTTTTCTATGGTTTCAACCCCGAGCTCCCCCTTGATCACACTTCCATGGCCTCATCTAAACAAGAAGGCTAAGAAGGAAGAGCCAAAGCTCAGTCCCTCTAATAGGTCACTCAATAGATCAGTTGAGCTACCAAGAAGATGAAGAAAATAGGGAAAGGAAGAAAGGTGAGGCAATTTTAGCTCGGCAACTTGGTATGAATACATCTAAGCAAAGAGAGATTCCCGAATAGGAGAAAGAACAAGTTGTTTGCCTGAGCTAAAGGACCCTTCAAGATACTTCAGAAGATTAACAATAATTGCTTTTGAGTGGAACTACCTGAAGACTTCGGAGTATCTAACATATTCAACATTGCTAGTCTTGGCCCGTACTGATCAAACGAAGAACAATAGGAAGGCCAATCAGATTTGATACCAAATTAAAATCAATTGGGAAGGAATGATAGGAATCAAGCTATAGGCCATCTGATCCGAGCCCAAGCCCAAGCACTTAAGAGCTTAGCTAAGTGTATTTTCCTTTCCAAACCTACACCTAATGAATTTGAGCTACTTTTATTTGTCTACCTGTTACCACCTCTAAGCTGAGCTCTCCCATGTGTAATTATGATCTTTGAATGCTAACCCGAGGAGTGATCATTTAATAGCTCGACTCCCTAACCCATTAGCTTGGTCATATTTGTTTTGAGTTGCCAAGACAATGTTCGAGCTAAGCCCACCATAAGAGAGTTTACAAGTCAAGGTATCAGCAAAACTGTCCGAACAACTATATATGTTTCCTCCTACAACCTACAATAGAGTTGTTTGGTGCATCATATCCTTAGATTCGTTCGTAGATTTGGCTTGTTTTGTGTGTTTCACCTTTCTTTTTGAGCTTTCTATTAGCTTGGACCCATCCCCCCTAAGTATAACCATCCTTGTTTGTCCTTGGTACGGTATATCACTACCCTCCTTAGACCTCTTTTTTAAACCAAAACTAAACTCGAGTCATCCACCTATTAGTAGGGGGTTGGCTTTAATACTGTTTATAATGGCCTAAGTAAAAAATAGTGAATAACCAAGCCAATAAACATCAGTAAGCCCATTTCAATCACCTGGCTCAAAAGTTATAACCTTATATTGATAGGGTATTTACCACTATAATCTTATAAACTAGTATCAATCTTACCTAAAATCTATGTGATACTTCACTTAATCTATGTTGAACCCAAGGCATGTTGACCCTTTTAATGTCATGGAGAACATTAGGAAGGTAGCTTATAAGCTAGAACTTCCTCCAAGGCTTAAAGGTGTACATTACATTCTTCATATGTCAATGCTAAGGAAATATAAGAAACTGGAAGTATAAGAAACCTAACTCATATCAAGAGGAAGAGAAACATGTATAAGTCATTAATTTAGCATTGTTAGAATTGTAAATAGACATGTTTGTGATTGAGTGACACATCAAGATAGTGGATACTAAGGTGCATAAGTTAAGAAGAAGATCCATATCATATGTTAAGGTGCAATGGTCGAATAAGTCAAAACGGGATGCAACTTAGGAGCTAGAAGAGAAGATCAAAATAAGTACCCATAACTCTTTTGGGACTAAGGTGAGTAACTTTCGAGCATGAAAGTTTTGTTAGGGAGGGAAGAGTTATAAGAACCAAAAAATAAAATAATAAAGGGAAGAATAGACTATAAAATAAGTTTATTTACAACTTTGTATGGCATGTAAATATCTTGGGATAGTGGGGTCATAATAGTCAATGGGGAAGTTTGAACCCCGACTATCCAACACCTCTCCCATTAGGTATCTTCCCTTCCTATAACTCTCCTACCCTCACAATAGGTCTTTTTCTTAGAAGAAGCAGAAATCACCCAAGAAAGCTCTTAAATTCAACCTTAAATTTGAGAGACTCATGTCTTAAAGGTTGAAGAAATTGTAAGAAAACATAAGATTGAAGTTTTAAGTAAGATCTTCACCTATCCATTTAGGAAATTCGTTTTCTTCAAGGTAATGTTGTAAAACCAAAGAAGAGTTTATCTTGTAGTACCTAACTTGTTATCTTTTGCGTTGGGATACTCTTTTGTGATTAAAGCTTAAGGAAAATTGAGTTTTTGGTAGGTTCCTAGTGTATACTTATGGGAAACTCATTTTCTTCAAGGAATGATGTAAGATTACAAAAGAAATTCATTTGTGGAGGCTAAAGGGGTTAGAAGATTGGTTTTAAGCTTCCCTTCATCTACAAAGACAAGTGAGTTGTTCTTGACCCTTACTTAAAGTTAAAAATCGCTTCATGAATTACTAATGTAGATTAGGTTATGTGGAGATGTCAGATAGAAAATTCGTTGTGGATAATTTGAGGGTTGTTTAGAGTGAGTTTTTGAGTGTAGGTTTAAAGGAAAGTCTTTTGGAAGTAAGGAGTTTGCATAAGGGGTTCAGACTTAAATTTGAAGTAAGGAAGAATCACAAGTCATAATCTACAGAAATTTGTAGGTTGTGACTAGCATTTGAATGCCTAAACCCAAGAAAACTTACAGAACATAAGTTTTTGCTAGTGTCTAGATGTTAATCACCTTAGCATTTGAACATCATGTTTGCAGCAATGTATAAGAGGTTCCTAACTCCTTTCTTTTTTTTTTTTTTTTTGGCTTTTCAAACCTTATTTTCAATTCTAAAATGTTTCTAATATGTTTTTAAACAAGATCTTTAAATCAAAACCATTTCAAAGCTTCTTTTCTCTAAAGATTGATACTTGTTTCCTTATAGAGACTTGAAGAGAAGGTGAAGGGTTGGGGTGCAAGATGCAAGTGTTGGTGTTAATGGTTAGATTAAGGGTTGATTTAGTTATTTGTTTGGTTGATCAGGTTGCAAAGTGATTGGACATGTGTTGAGTGATTCATTAGAGTTGCGTACAGGATACATGTTTACTTTACCCTACATATAAACTTGGACTTTAATAAAGCATTTGTACTTGGTTTCAACCTCCCAGTGGTAGAGTTAAGTGTGGTTAGTAAGACACTCGATGATCTTCACATGATGCTGTCTTGAGTGGAACCTTGCATTGAGATAACTCAGCTAGATTTAGGATGGTTACTTGGGTGTTAGGGGAGACCTAACATAAATACTTATATAGTATCATACATATATTGCTTGTTGTAAGGATTATGAGTCACCCAAAGTCTCAGGATATTAAGATTGTGATGTTTGTTAGACCTGTCTTTTGCATAATAATTTTGATATTCATTTATGCATGTGTGAGATTATGACTGCTTAATCATATGCACGTGGTTAGTATCCTATACTAGGCTTTAGCTCACCCTTCGGGCATTCATGTTTTTTAGCTGTAAGTTTAAGATTTGAGGACACTATTGACTACTATGATAATTTTAGTAATGACAACAACTACTATGATGAGGAGGGAGATTTTTATTAGTTCAACGATGGGTCGAGATTTGCATGGAGTAAACGTTAAGTGTGGATTGGTCACAAGACTTGAATGAACTATTTGTGTTATGTTAATTATTATTACTTCCTAAACCTTTGCTTAGGGTTACCTGTGATTCTTGTTGGATATGTTATGTTTTCATCAATATATGTTGAAGCTAGGAGCTCCTTAGTGTTAGGTTGATTGTAATATTTATGTTGAGCAATGAGTTCTTTTATTTTGATCGTATATGTTATTGTTGATCTTAGATGTTTTGTGAGGTCTAAGTGGTTCATATGTTACTCTTTGTTTATGGAATCGTAGAGAGCTTTTATAGGTAATGACAGATGATTTATATATAATTGTAGATTATAGACAAGTTACAATTCCTAGACACCTTACTGTGTCAACCTCTAGGGTTGACATGTGGTGGGGTTGTGATCCCCAGATTTTAGAGCATTACAGGGCCAGCATGAATTGAATTGGTTAGAAATCAACAAATCATATACCTAATAATTGTATGTAGATAGTCTTAAACAAGGGTTAAACAACCTAGGCTTGACTAGGATTAAATTGAGCTTACCCAAACTCGCCAATAGCTAAGATTTTATCTATACTACTTTAAGGCCCCTTAGATAAAACTCCATTTAGAAATTGCAAGTATTCATTTGTATTAAGAATCAAGAATGATATAGTAAGATTTTGTCTTGAAGTTAGTATGAAAATGATATAAATTTGAATCTTTTTCCCTCATTATACACATTGAAAGAAAAACAACTATGATTTTAGTAGTCTAATGGCAATGACATGAAGAAACTAAATGTTACCATTCAACTAGTTATAATGAAATGAAATTGAATTTTTAAAGTACAATTAAACAAAATTAAATCTATTTCATTACATCTTCCTTCTTAATAACTTACTAGAGATATTCTACCATGATATATAACCAATCTAAACCACATCATAGATTGTAATACCTTTAAATAGAAGGTGATGAGATTCTAATTATTGAAGTGGTTTTTGATGTAGTGGCTTGGAGTTCGTCGGAACTCAATAGTTAAATATGCTTAAGTGAGAACAATATTAGGATGGGTGACCTCTTAAAAAGCAATTGCACCAAGGAATAAAACCATGTGACATACTATACTAAAGGCAATAATACTTCAGTAGAAGGAGTCTCGGTTGGGTTATTACAAACTGAGAATTGTTATGCCCCGAATAAGTAAAGTCATAATAATCTTGTGTGTAAACTATCTTAAAATAAAACCTAACTTCATAACTACTATCATATACGTAGTCTACATAAGGCTTACTTGATTCAACTAGCTTGAAGCATTCCAGTTGGGCACCTACTACATATAAAACTTATGGTATAACTTTTCAAAACGCTACTCTTAAGAGACTTGCAATACATTTCTTGATACTAAAGTAGTATTTATATGAGTATATTTACATAAAAAAGTTACAATTTTTAAAGAAAGTCTCTTGAATCCATAGGTTTTTGATATACACACACACATATATATATAGATCAAAAGTTGAAAACTATTGGGCTGTCAAAGGAGACCTAGTTAGTTTTCTTAAAAGTATAAAAGACAAAAGAGTCATCAAATACAAGCCGTAAGCCGCCTTTAGATTGTTTTTTTTTTCCTCACTCCCTAGCTTGCCAGATAATAACCTAGGGATATTTGTAACATTGCATCTTTAGTCTTGAATCAGTACCTTTAGAAGAGTTTAAAAGAATGTGAGCACAACTAGTTTAGTAAGTAGGACGGAGATAGAAGATCATAAAATAAGCACAAGAAGGGTTATCAATCCTTAATTAAATATACCAAATGGAACATACACAATGTTAACCCAAATTGTAGACTTTCTTTGAACCACTATTCCTAACTTTATTACGACCTCTTCTCCTATCACTTAGTTTGACTAAGGGTGAGAGAATGACCATTTCAATTATCCTTATTAAAAGGTGGTGTTTAACTTGATAATCCTAAATGTTTCTCCTGATGGGTTGCGATGTATGTTAGATTAGAGTTTAAGCCAGATTTAAGTTAGCTCTAGTTAGAGGTAACTAATCAATCTCAATCAAGCAACTAGTTCATCAAACCAAGAATCAATCTCATTGTAGAGTTTAACACCTACAAAACAATTACAATATCACAAACACACATAGAGCAAACATACAAGCATCTATCTACAGCCATATGCAAGTGTAACCTTAAGCCTCCAAGCACTATGAAACAGTATCCAACAAGTTATTAGGCATCGATTTCAACTTACCTTAAATTTTGTCACTCGCTAATCATCAATGTCGTGTTTATCTCTTTTTATTATCCTTATACATATATGAAACTAATCAACTTTACTCTTTATATGAGCCATGAAATAACGATAATTAATTCATTTTATATGAATTAAGTTGTCTTAACATTAATTTTATAGGTTGCTTATAACTATATGTCGAGATTTTAGAGTTCGTTATAAGTGATTTTATCTATATTATTGTTTTAGCCATATTTTGAGTTAAGTTAATTGTAAAGTTTCTAGGTGATGGACTCTTTAAATCAACTTCTAAGTCATATTGAGGTTAGATTTTATACCAATTTACCTTTTGAGTTAATCTTTGAGTCTTAGTTCATTTTAAGTCTCTTACCAAAATACCCTCTAAACTATCCTTTGAGACCAACTAGTCTTAAAGTCCTTAAGAATATACCTTCTAGCTTATTCTTTGAAAATTTCCCTTATTATATTTCTTATAAAAACTTCCTCTAACTTAGCTTTTAAGTATGTGTCTACTAGGATATTTGCTTAATAAACCCTTTGACTTATCCTTTGACATAGTTCAAATTCCCTTCATCCATTTGATTTGCTCACATTTTGCTTCCAATTCGAATTGAAAGAACCATTAACATTACATTCAACACTAGACTACTCTATTACCTAACGAGAACCCATTTAACTCCTCATTCACATGAATTCTTAAGATCACATATTATGAAACTAAAAATAAAAGTCACATGAACATGTAATTCATTCCATTTGAAAAATTCAACCCAATAGCACCACTCATCAGTAAATTACACCGCATATCAATTTAATTTAGAATCCAACTGTAACCCTTGAAAGAAAGTCATTAATTTACTAAAATATACAAACTTATCTAAGAATTTTGGACTGCAAAATTAACAAAGATATAGAAAACAGTTTTGGTAAAAATCTTTACATAGCATTATTGTATAAATCATGGATAACTTACTAAAAAAAATTTAGAGTTCAAAACTACATCATTAAGGTATTTTAAAACAACTTTGAAATTTGTCCAATCTTATTAATTTCTTAAAGATGTAATATCTTGATAGTAAATTTCAATAAACAAAAATTTTTCTTGGATTCTATAGGCAAAAATATTCGGGAAAACCCAGTTTCATACTTTTCAAGCATCATTAAGTACTTTTAAGGAATTTTTGAAAATTTCAAAGAAATTGAACACTCACCAAAATATATAGCTCCAGCCAATAGTGAGGATAAGGGGTATGTCAAACAAGCAAATCGAGGATGGCTCCTTCCAATTATGTTGGTGTTTCACCTCCAACAACTATTTGTACTCACAAACTCGTTTTAGCTTAGAATTGCACTACTTTTTACAAAAAATTTCTTAAACAAATTCTTAAGTCTTTTAAACTCCCATGAATTTTCCTAGATTTTGAAATGGCTAAACTTTGTTATTATATAATGCAGAAGGTTGGGGATTCTTATAGAGAACAAAAGTTAGTTGTTAATTTCCTCTACCTAACATATGTCAAGTTAACTATATCAGGTGTCCTTAATACATATTTTTTTAACTTCCTAATCCATGCCTTCCTTAATCTTCAACTTGCCACACCTCTTACAACAATTTCCTTGATGTCATATTACCTTTTTATAATTTTTATTAATTTCCTTATTAGCTTTAGCATATTGTACATATATTTAAGTATTTTAAGTAATTACGGATATATATAACTAGTACATTCGGTGTATACAAATATTCCTATATTATTATTGTGTATCTTTTTACTAATTTATTATTCATAAAATTCATCTTTATGAATTCGTTAACTATCAAACTCTATTTTGTGTGATTCTGATACTTATAGAATAGTATAAATAAATTAATTATTTTAGCTACATTATCATTAATTTATTATATTTTTTAAGTCCACACCCATGAAGTCATGTCGACTAGTTCCAATAACCTACTCGTAATATTTTGGCCCAATCGAAATGCTTTTATAGACGTTTAAATTGATCGATCGTAATTATTATTGTGTGGTTTGAACTGATTTTAAGTATTTGAACGGCAAATATAAGCTCATATAATAATTATCAGAAAATACTTATCAATAATAACTTATTTACTAAAACATGAGGTTCATATTTCCGCTCTTCTTTAGAAAAGCTTTATCTTCAATGCTTTGATATACTAGTCTCTTAGTATAAACTATAACCATTGCAACTATATCTTTCTTTTACCAAATACAATTTATTTACTTCAAAGTTCATTTAATTCTTGAATTGTTTCAAGTGGATGAGTATGGCATATTAAACAAAACTGCTTTGGACTTAAATGAACCACTTTACTAAATGAAAGATTAAAAATTCTAGTATAACTTTTATATTATTGATTTCATTTTAGATTAATTTATTCTACTTTATTTTCACTGAATCAAAATTATTATAATCTTGAAAAAATTCTTACATATGCTTTTTGATATATAGGTGTTTTGTAGAAAGATGAAAACTATAGCATTGAAAAGCCAAACTTCAATTCAAATAGAAATAAAGAATATATATATATATATATATATATCAATAGAAAATTATTATAAAATGAAAAGGATAAAAAAATAAGTTTGAAATCAAAATCAGACCAAATCATTTTTATTTAGCTAATTTAAGTGGTTCCAAAAGGGCTTAGAAATGAATGGTAAGAGCCAATTAGGTTTTGGTTTAGTTGTAGAAACGAACTGAATTACACAGTTGTTTGTTGACTATTACAAAAGATTAGAAGCCAACATGAGTATAATATAAATAGAACCATCATGAGTGAAAGTACTAGTAGACGTGTACTAATGCATCCATAATGTGTGTGCTAGAATATAAATAATAAAAAAAATAGACATTGATGATTTAATTACAATATTAAATCACTCAAAAAGTAAAGAATTTTCAATATTCAAATATCTCTTAAAATTATCAAATAAATTTCAATAATGATTTCGTACATAATGACATGAAAAAAAAACCATGTATATATATATATATATATGTAAGGTTTGTAGAAAGAAAATGAATAGAAAATCTAATCCATACAATAATGATTAACTTTAAATTGCTTAAAAAGCATTTATGGTCCTTTATTTACAATGTCCAGGGCCAACTTGTGTAAGTACATTAAAAATATAAGATAAAATTATAACTAATATTTAAGTGAAGTCTTAATGAGATAATCATCATTAAATTGTATTAGCAATGTAATGCAATCAACTTTATATCAAAAAAAGAGTAATATGTTGTATATAAACATAACTAAAATGCTATTAGATGCCAAACATTGAATCATAAATTATGACTATCCCATATGAAGCTAAATACCTTATATAGTTTTATGATTGGTTTTAATACATCATCCAAAAAAAATAAGTTGCAAAGCTTTGTTAAGAAGGAAAAAAATGATTTTCTTAAATGATATCTATAAAATAAGCAATCATGCTTTTGCATACCAAAAATGTGTATTTTAACTTTATAGAGTTACACTAAACTCATTTTAGTTTTAATTTTCAATTCATTAAGATAACCACATTACTTTTTCTTGCTCTTATAGAGATGAAAAGATAATAAAGGACATATAATAAATTAGATCATATGAACCATAATAGGAGATGAATTGAGTTTTGCAAAATTAGCAATTTGTAAATGTGAAGGCCTTTATGAAGAAAGAATTTACCATTGACTTGGATAATATCAATTTTTTTTTTTTGGCACTAATACACATACTTTAAAATAGATCATATGTAAAAAGAGGACGAGAAAAATTGATGTTCAATGTTATGTAAAGAATTGTTAAAAGTTTATGTAAAATTTGTCATCACAAAAAAAAAAAAAAACATGTTAGAAGAAAATAAATGAGGAGTAAGACGTGAATAAAGAACATAATATGGAAGTACTTTAATAATATAGATTATAAACCACAAAGAGTATATAATATAACTAAAATTTAATAAACCCACATCAACAATTGAAATGTCAAAAATAACTTACTAAAAATATACATGGGACAAACAAATATACATAATATTTGAACAATTCATAAAGCCAATTAATGGTTAGGAGCACAATTTCATAGAACAATAATATTGATTAAATACTATATAAAGAAGAAAAAAAAATCAATGTATATATAGGAAAATTTCGAAAATATTAACACAAAAATATAAATAAAATTATAAGTTTGAGAAAATATCTTTATGGTAGATCTCCGTGCACATGCATGATTTTCATATGGAGATGTATTGATCTACCTATATTATGAAGTGTAGCAAAATGAAATAACGAGATAAAATCTATTGGTAATTTATCTACAATACATTTGATCAAAATAATGAATTTTATGTATTCTTAAAAGGTACAATTGCCTTTTATATATAAGAAATAATGGTAAAATCAAAAGTATAAATAGTATACATTGGGAAAATAATATTAAATTACTAAACTTAAAAAAATAGCAAACCTATAAAATGACTTGTTTTATAGAGGAATAGGTATAGTCACCAATTCAAATAAGAATGGCATAAATTATCCAACCATTAATCAATAATTATTTATAACTTAGCAATGGTATAAAGCTCTTGAATGGCATTAGTTTAATCAACATTTTTTCTTTTCTTTTTTTATCCTTCAAGAAAATTGAGTAAAGGACTAAGATTTATATAATCCCAGTTTCTTCAATTGAAAAAAAAAACTTAGGAGAATGGCAACCAAACAAAGTTCTAAAGTGTAAATATCATCATGTAAAGTAATTGATCAAATGGGAACTCTAATACTTGATCATACCTATTATTTAAATTGACATTTTTTTTTATAGAAGAACATAAAATGAAAACAAAAAAGAAACTACACAAATTACACTCGTATCATTTCTATCACTAAGATCCATCTATCATAAACTTTGTAAACATGACACTTATTGGTTTCAGGATTATTGCCTACAAAACAATTTGAGAGGATCTTCCTTTCCTTCTCCATCTTCCCAACATAGATGACTTACTTCCTCTACTTCATCCTATGCTACTTTACATTATCAATTTTGTCCTTATCCTTATACACCTTCTTTACTTCCATCACTTTCCTCTTGATAATCCTCTTCAACTACTTCTCTCTCTTTTGCATCTCTTCATACTTTAATACTGCCATCACTTTAACGTTTTGAAGTGATATGTTGTCGTTTCTAAGGCTTGTCGTTCATCAAGGAATGATGCAATTTAAGGAAGAGAAAGATTAGATGGATGGGATTTGAAGATGAGGAGCTTCAAGTAGGTTTTGTAGGTTGAGAAAATAATTAAAAAAATGTGGATGAATAAACTGCAATTATGTAGCATGTGAAACTAAATAATAGATAGTTAGTGGGGATGATTTCTCTACTTATAGGAGAGGAGGAGTAGTTGTGTAAATACATTCGAAAAGCTATTACGTAAGCACAATGATATTAATAATATTAACTGTCCTATATTCTTTATGAATGTAGAATGTGGCAATAGTGGGGAGAGAGAAGAAATGGGAAAAGAGAGAGGAATTGTAAGAAAAAAGAAAATTTAGAAAGTTGACAAATTTGTTCATAGTATAATACATTTATAGTTAATTTAGTATTAGGTTCTTTTGTTATATAGTATAAGATTGGAGGGTTAAATAGTATTTTTAAAACTAAGACACTAATGGCAGTTACTTAATCCTCAACCAACTTTAATAATACTAGTGGACGGCGTACTCATGATGCATATGCTAAAAAAATTAAATTAAAGTCCTTTAATTTTTTTTTTCATTTTTTTTCCATTAGATTATAAAATTTTCAATTTCAATAATCAATTTTTAAAAACTTTTGGAATTTATTGTTATATAAGGCATTTTTATTTAAGCCAGTTATTTTTTTAGAACACAAATGTTCCTCCAATTAAGAAAAAAATTGCATAGTCTATATTTTAGCACAGTTGTTGATACAGTAGTCTTGTAAATATATTTTCGTAATTTACATTAGAAAAAATAAAAGTCTTTATCATATAATTTCATTTTGCAAATACAAATACAATAAAATAATTAATATATGATTATGTTATTAACAATATCGAGAATATTCACTTTCATAGATTTCTTAAATTAAAATATTTATCTGCATTACCTATAATAAATAATGTATTTTATTGAAAAAATATGTGATTATATTATTATTATATTGTGCATCGAAGAAATGAAATAAAAAATTATTAATTGTATATTATATATAATGCATTTTAGGGAAAAAGTAAATACAGGATTATGTTAGGGTTAATGTCGTATTTGATACATGAATTTTACTAAACTATTCAATTTACTATCAAAATTTTGAAATGTTCAATTTACTATCTAATTATACTTTTCGTGGTCATTTATAGTACGCAACATCTGTAAGTTTTCATGCATGTTTGACAAATGACACCACTAAGAATTGATACTCATTTACATGGCACACGTGGCATATTGACACATAGTAATGCCATGTGGTGTCACTACAAATTGATACGGACATGTGATCGCAATTCCAATTGCCATGTGATGCCACATGTCAACTAACACCATGTAGGTACGACTTTTTTTTTTTAAGTGAAAAAATACTTAATTTATTCGAACCAAGGAAAGAGTAAACAAAGTACATATTATGCACATGAGCACAACTCTTCAAACACCACTTAAGATAACCTATATATATATAAAAGACTTTTTCCATGCAAATATTTTATGTGGGACTTATTAAAAAGAGGGATGGGGTCTTGAAGTGCAACCTGCAATTTTTTGCAAGAGAAAGTGTTGAATTTGACTCGATTTTTCTTACATGATTCAACTTTCAATTTTAAAAAAAATTACTCAATCTCCATGATTTCTTTTAAATCATAAAAAAAATTTTACAAAAAACTTGCTAAAACATGATTTAAATCTATCTTAAAGTCAGTGGTTCAAGCACGTGTTATACTTGAACAGTCCATTTTGATATGGATTTAAATAATATTTTAGAAGGTTTTTGTTGGAAATTTTTGTATGATTTAAAAGAAATCATGGAGTAAATTAAGATTGAGCAATTTTTTTTTTTAAATTGAAGGTCGAATTATGTGAAAAAAATCGAGTCAAATTTGACATTGTCTCTTGTAAAAAATTGCGAGTTATACTTCAAGACCCCCATCCCTCTTTTATAAGTACTACATAAAATATTTGCATGGAAAGAATTTTGCATATATACAGATTATCTTAAGTGGTGTTTAAAGAGTTGTGCTCATGTGTATAGTATGTACTTTGTTTGACTCTTTTCTTGGTTTGAATAAAAAAATATCTTTAAGTCATATCCATATGGTATTAGTTGATATGTGATTGGAGTTACTATTACGTGTCCACCAAAGTTGAGGTATTAAATCGAATAATTTAGTAAAATAAATGATTATGTTATTATCACAATGTATATTGAATAAATGAAAAGTTAATATTCATAAAGCAAATTGATGTATATTAAAACCAAATGATACATGATTTTAGAAAAATCATTTTAGTAATTCCATTTTTTTAAAGACATTTAGCTTAAATAGGTTATGGGTTAATATTTGCCGTTGAAATCATATATTATATATAATTATATATAATGCATGGGAAAGTGAGGGAGAGATTGGAAAAGTGATAGAAAAATGTATAAGGAGAAAGAAAGATAAGTAATTGAATAAATTTACCTATTATTTATAATTATAATAATTTATTTTATTGTTAGTTTTTTTATTAAATAATATTAAATAGAATATAGATATGTAAATATAATATTAATTGTTACTTAAACCTTAAAGAATTTTAATCACATAGATATTATGCTTTTAGGGCTGGATGGATCTCCTAAAGGATAAAACTGTAAAAAATAAAATTTTTCTTTTAATATATTATTTTTGGAAAACTTTTACCATCTTGTACGTAGAAGTATAAAGTTTTTCACGATTTTATCCTTTAGCAGATCTATCCAGCCCTAAAAGCATAATCCGTCGTCTTATGTGACCTTGAAACAATTTCCGTGGAAATACGCATGGATTTTGAAAAACACACACAATCAAGTAGGAATCACAACAAAACTTTAACTTCTCCCGCCAAGTCCGTGAACAACCGAAGGATCCGCATCAGTCCTCAACGGTAGGAACCATCGCATATCCCACTGCAACTCCAATTTCTCCACGTTAAAATCCAAACAAACCTTCAAATCACCACGTGTCACTAACCCAACCCCATATAAAACAATCCAACTCACTGGTCCCGTAACACCCAATAGTTTCTCCATCCGTGGGTTGCTCTAGCCTTACTCAAGACTATTACTGTTACTCATAATGGTTTGTGTGTGTTTAGTCTTCCATTCCACTCCAACTCCCTTCTCACCATTGAATTTTCCAAATTCCGCAAAATATAAAATTAATTTCCACGCCATAATTATTATAACTTGCTGTTGCGAAACATTCCATACACAATCAATAATCATGATTAATGAAAGCTAATTGATTTCTTTCCAACATTTGATCATTAAGTAACTCTTCCTGATTTTCATATATATGAAAGTAACCGAACGAAAGAGTTCCAATTAGGATTCGTGTTCGAC
Organism: Lumnitzera littorea; assembly: GCA_024138015.1. Lineage (NCBI taxonomy): Eukaryota > Viridiplantae > Streptophyta > Magnoliopsida > Myrtales > Combretaceae > Lumnitzera > Lumnitzera littorea. The sequence goes on from JAMXBB010000012.1 coordinate 22,073,154, forward strand.
GGTATCCAATCGATAAGCGTCATGTCTCGTCCATGTGAGTAATTTTTTTTTTAAATAATTATTTTATGAATTTTGATTACCTCCTCTTTTTCTTCGCTTCGTCTTGATTAATTTCTTAATGTTGGTTTTGTAGTTTTATGGGCTGATTTGGTCGAATTAGGGTTAGCGTGAACGGCATTGTGGAGCTTCGTTGAATATAGTGTTGAATTTCGTGATCTTGTTGTATTAGTTTGCATTTTGTTGCGTAAATAGTGTCGAAAATGCGAGTCGGTTCTTTCTCCTGATCCGTGAGCTCCTGTAGCTAGTTTACGTAGCAAATTAAGAATTTGAGTTGGAATCAGCGAACTTGAATGTGATAATGTTGTGTTTGCATGATTACTCGGATGTTTGATCGCTCTTGATTGGTTTAAATTGGTTATTTCCTTGGAATATCAGTATTAGGTACTTCTCTTATTGAGTTGGGGTTAATAAGGATGGGATTGTATGTTTCTTTAAAATCTGTCTTGAAGTTCCTGATCTTGCTAAAGAGTTGGTAGGTTTTGTGAGATGTGTTAATTTGAATCATTAGTTTGTATACTTATGATTTTTAATGATGAAGATTTTGTTTAATTTTGTGAAAGACTACCTTATTTGTTGATTAAGCAATCGAGTGAATTTAGTATAGTGACCTTGTCAGTTAGTAAATGTAATCTGTATTGGATTTGACTGAAAATTGGCAATGATTTTGATGCTTTGTTGAAGGCTTTGAGGGAATTTCTGGTCATGAGGAGAGAAGAGAGCGAAAATCAGATTTTGAGACTTCAGAAGATGATCGAAAGACGAAGATTGGGAATCTGAAGAAAAAAGCTATCAGTGCTTCGAGTAAATTCAGGCACTCTCTCAAGAGAAAAAGCCGCAGGAAGAGTGATAATCACATTAGTTCTGTTGCGATTGAGGATGTTCGGGATGTTGAGGAGCTACGAGCGGTGGACTCCTTCCACCAGGCACTCATTGCAGATGACTTGCTGCCTTCTAGACATGATGAGTATCATATGTTGTTGAGGTGATTTTTTATAGTTTTTATTTTGATTGATGTATGATTGCTGTTGACTATCCTGTAGTTGTAGTTAGTTTGATCTTGATCTGACATACTTTATTTAAATTGTTGGTTTGACTAGCTCTTAAATTTTTCCTACCATCATCAATACATCTCTATCTGCAGATTCTTGAAAGCAAGAAAGTTTGATATTGAAAAGGCAAAATGTATGTGGGCAGATATGATTAAGTGGAGGAAAGATTTTGGTGCTGACACAATTTTAGAGGTACTTTAATTTTGATTGCTTGCCCTTAAAAATGAATACATGCTCATAGTTTAGCAATGAAAGATACGGAACAGAGAAAAAATTGATAAGATCTGATCGAGGAATTTTGGACTGCAAATCTTGCTTGATGATAAACATTGTTTTATTAGCTAGATTTTCGTCCTACACATGATCATGTATAGTTGGATTTTGATCACTATTCTTAACTTTTTTAGGATTTTGATTTCTCCGAATTCAGTGAAGTCAAACAATACTACCCTCAAGGTTACCATGGTGTGGATAAGGATGGAAGACCTGTTTATATTGAAAGGCTTGGAAAAGTTGACCCAAAGAAACTTATGCAAGTGACTACAATAGATAGATACATTAGGTATCATGTTCAAGAGTTTGAAAGGAGCTTTGCAGTAAAATTTCCAGCTTGCTCTGTTGCTGCAAAAAGACATATTGATTCAAGCACAACAATATTAGATGTTCAAGGCTTGGTGTGTTTTCTGCATCCTATTTAATCAACTGGACTATCTAAGGAAACATTCAGATCTGCTAGCTTGGAAAGCCTTTATGCTCATGTTGTTGTTGTTGTTGCTATTGGTTTTTTTCCATTCCTTTTCCTTACAGGGGTTTAGGAACCTGAGTAATGATGCAGTGAACCTCATAAAGAGGCTGCAGAAAATTGATGGGGACAACTATCCAGAAGTATGTATCCAATCATGGTTTTTTGATTTTATCTTCTATGTCAGACTGCATGCTCCGTTCTATTCTTGATTTTTCTATTTTTGGCCAGAAGTTCTTTTCTTGATCTTGATTTTATGGTAGTTTGTAATATGTGTTCTTACTTTTTGATATTTTACAGACACTGTTCAGAATGTTCATTGTTAATGCTGGTCCTGGTTTCAAGTGGCTCTGGAACTCGGTCAAGTCATTTCTGGATCCCAAAACAACCTCCAAGATTCATGTGCGTTTCAAAAGTTCCAATTTTTCTACCTGCTTCTGACCCTGCCTTTAATATGGAAAGTTAGTTATAGTGTGCAGTTGGGTCTGATTTCAAATTGATTCTTAGGTTCTTGGCAACAAGTACCAAAGCAAATTACTTGAAGTAATTGATGCAAGGTGTGTGAATCTTCCTTGTTATTATTATCATCATTATTGAGATAACTCTTGCCATTATGGATGTGGCATTTATACAGTAATCTAAACCATCAGCAATTTGGGTTTGTTCAGTGAATTGCCAGAATTTCTTGGTGGCACCTGTACTTGTGCTGACCAGGGGGGTTGTATGATGTCTGATAGAGGCCCATGGAAGGACCCCAACATATTAAAGGTCATATTTTAAGTTCTTTATCTAACTTCACTCAGATGTCTTCTCTCTCTTATTTTATTGTATATTAAGAAATGGTTTGCCAAAGTGCAGATGGTCCTTAGTGGAGGAGCCCGGTGTTCCAGACAGATAGTCACTGTTTTGAACTCTGAGGGAAAGATTGTTGCTTGTGAGAAGCCAAGCCGTCCTAGGGTATGGGTAATATCCAAAATATAGTCTGCATTTCCATAGTTATGATAACATGGATGAGTATCTAATTTTTCCCTCTCCCTCCCTCTCCTCTCTCTGGAAGAAGATTAAGAGCAGTGATACATCCACTGGGGAGTCAGGGTCTGAAGTAGAAGAAACTGCTTCTCCACAAACAAGCAGGGCTTATGTACTTCCAAAATTAACTCCAGTATGTGAGGAAGTGAGTACTAAACTTGGCAAAATGTAATTCTGAGTTAGATGAAATTCATAATTTTTGAAGTTCTAAGATGTGTTTTTAACTTGCATGGTCTTGAAACTGATATTGTTTTAACAGTGTACTTGTGGTTGCAATTCAGTGCTCCCTTTTGTGAAAAGTCATTCTAGAATGGAAGTTTGCGTATGAAGTATCTCTGCCTTCATGGTTAACTGGTTCTGAACACGCAAACCTCTTTCTTGGTGGTACAACACTGTAAAGAGTTGATTACTCTTAATTTATGGTCATAAGAATCTATAGGTTGTAGGCCTGTGGTTATAGGTAACCTAGTTGCTTAGTACTGATGTTAGCATAATTTGCGATGTATATTATAATGGAAGGAAGGGGTATATGCAATCTAGAATATATGTGCTATAATTCTAGGGATGTATCTGTAAATGTACATTGCAAATCTTAATATAGATAGCAGCAGACAGGGCTGCCTTTGATGAGTTTTTCCCTCATCCAAACATTGTTTGAGAGCATAAGGCTCTAAGGTTGAATCTTTATATTGTCATTTAATCCCCATCTCATTAAGACTTCCACTTGATAGATTTTAGTCAAAATACATGCCCACAACTCAGAGGAAGTGATTAATTATAAATCTGGAAAGCCCACCTGATATCTATAATTTAAGTTTTAGATTAGTTGGTTGGGGAGTGAAGCTCAATATGCTGTAATGCAATATTGTTTCAGACATTATTGTTAAATACGGAATCTTGCTATAATGTGTCTATAATTATTGCCTGAATTACTGTTTCTGTAATTAGATTTTCAGGATCAAGCAGCTTTATATAAGCACAAAGTGCAATTTTTTTGTTTGTCTTCAAAAGAAGGCAAAGCTTCATAGCCAGGTAGATAAAGAGGGGAATACTAAGTTGATTGAATCTTTGTGGCAATACTAATGGTTCTTAGATGCAGCTTAAATTCTCCTTAACTATCATGTTTTAAATTTTTGATATGCCTTTTTTCAGGCCAGGACGATTAATAAGAAAAGCTATCCTGGTGGATATCCCGAATATGATGAATATGTTCCTATGATTGACAAGGTTGTCGATACAGCATGCGAGAAGCAAATAGCCCCTAGAAAGCCACATTCTTCTCAAGGTTTGTGTTGATCTTGGTACGGTACAGACACTAGTTTATGTTGTAGAGTCTCATATTGCAACACTAGTTTATATTGACATTTTTTAAATGTCTTTTGGTACATCAGAATTTGGCTTCAAATATTTATGCATTCAATCTTATCTTTGTGCTTGAATATATATAAGAATGTCATATGATGCTAGATGTTACTCATTTATAATGTGATTCATGCAAGGCTTTTCTGCAGATTTCTAGTAAGGACCATTCCTTGAAATTTACAGGCCCAGTTGTCTGTTTTATATTTACCCAACATAAAGGGCCTACTGGGGAGGAATATTCTTATCTGGTTGTAATTCAGTGTTATTTGTTTTGGTTGCTAGACACATGCCTGACAAAACTCTCTTATCTGCTTTGATATGATAAACTTCAAATAATAAATAACAGTTGGTATATAGATAGATTTTGTAGAAGCTTGTCAAAGCTTTTATTATTAAGGTTCTTTTCAATTCATATTTTTAGTGACCCTCTCTGATTTAATAAAGTTAAGAAAGATTTCCTTTACCTTCCCCCCAGATCTGTGGGTCTTTTAACGGATAAATAAAAAACAACAACAGTTGGCATATTATTTGACATTGTAACCATAATTTTGTATTAATTTTTCAAAAGCTAAAATGAAGATTTCTGGCTATGCAAGGCTGTTGCAGCCAAAATACCTAAAGAGCCATTTCCAAATTGCCACAGCTTGGCGAGGGAGAAGGACAATTATTTCAAAGTGTATAAACAAGTTCCAAAACTGATAGACAATGTTTTCAATGTCTGGAATTTACAGTGCTTACCATTGCTATCTACAGAAAACTTTAACTTGTGTTAATGTGGCTGGTGGAATGCATTGCAGGATTATCTGTTGTGCCTCCTGCTGATAGAATTGCAGATAGTTTATATGCTCGTCTCTTGTCTGTGCTTGTGGCCTTCTTTGCAGCCATTTCTGTCATTGTTCGCTCGGCAACATCAAGGGTGAGTGTGAGGCTTCCTGACTCAATGTCTGACTCTTCTCATGATGTTACCCCTCTCAGTACTGAAGCAGGAGAAGAATTTCGTCCCCCTTCACCTATTCCCAGCTTTACCCAGAGAGATCTTCTCTCATCTGCTTGGAGAAGAATTGGAGAACTTGAGGAAAAGTTGGAAATGCTACAGTCAAAACCACATTCAATGCCTTATGAGAAAGAGGAGTTGCTGAATGCTGCCATATGTCGTGTGGAAGCACTTGAAGCTGAGCTTATCACTACGAAGAAGGTGAGTACCTACATTTGTCCTACTGAATCTTTTTCACGTTCTTGTGGGAGTTAAATAATCTAGATAGATGGCCTAATTTCTCGCCTCCTTGGAGACATGCCACATTCAGGTATTTTTGTTTGTTTTTTTTTCCCTTGTCGATAGCATGTTTTTCCATAGAAAATGTTTTCTGATATCGAGTTATTGGAGAAGATGCGTATAGGATTAAGGAAATTGGTTTCCTTTCTAAAATGATGCAAAAATGCAAAGGGTACTCTGCTGCCGGTATCACTAGTTTCAACCTGCTAGCTAAGGAATATCAAAATAGCACCATATAATATCTAGGTAATTGTTCTAAACAGCAAAAGGAGAAAATCTGTGTCCATGTAATCTTGGTTAAGAACACTACTCCATTTTCTCATTGGCAAGGGCAAAGGGTTGAAAGATGAACTTCTTGGGCGCTACATATTTCCTGACGTGATTAAGTGCTAACTGAACCAAGTTTCTATACCCTAAGCTGAGGGAAATGGTGAAACCATTTTGATGGGACGTTCATAAGCTAAACTTCTGGTTTTCTTTGGTGTTAGCTGCGTACCCTTTTCCCATGCAGTCCAGTTTGGTAATCATCGGTAATCCATATTCATTTCTTCAAACAGGCGTTGTATGATGCATTGATGAGGCAAGAAGACTTGCTTGCTTACATGGACAGACAGCCAGCGGTAAAGTCACAGGTCAGTCAGTGGATTATCACTTACGCTCTTACATCATTTTCTTAATCGTTGAGCTGATGGATTCTAACTTCCTCATATTTGCCAAGCAGAGATGGTCCTGCTGGTGAAAAGCCCCGCTATGCAGATGAGCGTTTCTTCCCTGAGGTGAAGCCATGCGTTCATTCTTTGAGATTTTCAAATGGCTGCATTATATTTTGAGTCCATTACTCAAATGGTCATACATTCTGCAATGAAAGTTTATATTCAGTCACGTTTCTGCTTGTACGGAAAAGACACTGCAGCCTTTGAGGACTGTTGATTCTCCTCACAAGCTGCCAAGTAAGTTGAACAAAATTTTACAGCCCCATGTCACCATTTTTTGTTCTTAATCATTGTAACAATTTACACAAACCTTAGCTGATGTTTTCTGAATAAATTGACCCCCATCTGATGTAATCATGCAAGAAATAACGCATTGAACCAATAAGTGGTAACGTTGGGACCAAGTTTGTCTTTTGTGCCATGAATTATCGCTCTAACTAGTCAACTTAGCATACCTGAAATCAACGCCATTTTTAGTCTCTTCAATGAAGGTAGAAAATCGGTTTCTCCCCCAAAGAAAGGGAAGTTAAAAAAAAAAAAAAAAAGAAAAGTAGAAAAGGTTTTGGTGCTGGTTATGGATGGCCTACATGGAATAGCGATTGGTCTGAACGTTTTAGTTTGAAGCCATGTAAAATGTTATGTCGTGCCAGGATATTGGGTTCTCGCTTTACCGAATGCTTGGTTTCACCCTCCAATCTGCATCGGGAACAGGTGTGCATTCGGGCATTCTTATTGAAACCTGGACCTGCGGATCTTATTCCCAAGAAAAAGTGTCTTTTGAGCTGGCAAAGTTTGCAGGAATGATAAATGCATAACAATATACGTGGGACATACCATGTCGTTGAGGAGCTTCTGTGGCTTACAAATGTTCATGAGGCATGGCTCCATTCATCTCATTCATTTTTTATGCAGAGGCAGAGAGTTCTGAGTTTTGCGGACAATTTTAGTCGTGAAGACAATGGCATTGCTGCAGTATATTTTTGTTGTTCCGTTAATTGCATTCTTCACTTTCCCCATACCCCTTTGGACCCTTGAAATAGAAGGATCCGGCCAAAATGTCCAGGTAACTCGTAATAATAACATTTGGAAGCGGTTCACCAACTTAATTAAGTAATCAACCTGAAAAAGATAATACATACCTATATCTACTTAGAGCTGTACAAGTGAACCAATCAAATCCGCTCGACATTAGCCTACGGATTGAGCAAGTTGGTCTACTTGCAAATACAAGCTAAAATTTTCAACTTCATTATGGGTTACTCCTAAAGCAAACTAACTCATAAACTAAATAATTGAAAAGATACTTATTAACTCTATTGAAATTTATCATTCAATTTTAGTAAAAATCAAGCAAATTTTAATTTGTTATTAAAATTATTTATTAATATTTAAAACTTTAAAAAATAAACAAATGATCATAATATAAAACTCTCAATTTATAAATTGCTACATTGAGACTATTGGCATTATCAATAAAGCTTTACTAGCTTTATGCACTACGTTAAGAGTTGTTTAATGTTTTTTAACCCATAAAAATCCTTTATACTGAATCATAATGAGAATGAAAATGAAATAGAATTTATACTTGATATTTAATATCTAATAAAACTTGCTAATTTTTTTTTAATATATGTTTTTCCTTTGTTAATATTTTGGAAACCATAATATTACATTGTTGATAGAATCAAATCATAATAGTTTTATTGAAGCTTTCTAAAAGAGAATATTTTATTTATTCATATAATTCAATATAAATAATGAAAAATATTGATAAAATTAAACTAAAAAATAATAGTAATAACTATAAATCAAAAAAGATGGCGGCTTAACTTCTATACTCTTCAATGCACCGAGTTAGGACTTAAAAGAATCAATTACAAGTTTAATAAATCAATAACTTATACCAATTAGTGATTACCTTGCTATTATACCTATGCGTGAGTGTGATATGTCTTTATTTTCTTTTTGCGGGATTGTAGGTCATCTCACCTCACAATTGGTGACTGGCTTGCAAATTAAGCGGGTCAAGCAAAAAAAAATCCTGCTTTTACGCGAGCTAAAATTTATAAGCTTAACTTGCATTTTTTTTTTTTTTTAGTTATACGGATTGGCTCACGTAACCCGTATCACTTGTACAGCTTTATAACTACTTGCAATGTCCCAAAAAAAATAAAAAAAAATTCTAAGCCTTTGTTGCTAAGTGATGGTGACGGAATTCTTCAAGATTCTGTCTTTTCTTCTACATCTATCCTGGACTGGAGAAACTCAATGAGGCCTTGAAGGGCAGTCTCAGAATCTCTAGTTTTCATCAGCTCGCCCGCAATCTCAGCCGGTGTTGCTCGAACTTTCTTTAACAGACGCTCCACTTCTACAAATAGTGGATCGTCATTAATCTGCAAATAATTGGATGCCAATGTCTTGAAACCATCAAAGGTGCAATAAGACATATGGATGTGCAGGTCCATCCTGCCCGGTCTAAGCAACACTGGATCAATACGGTCTTTATGATTCGTTGTGAAAACTATTATTCGCTCATCCCCACAACATGACCATAAGCCATCAATGAAGTTGAGCAGACCTGAGAGAGTGATCTGCAATAAGGGTCATCACAGAAGAAATAAAGGTTAGTACTATACCATAAGCATTTGGTTGTGCAAACTAAAGTATTAATAGCAGTGGTGGTACTGCTTTATTACACATTAGGACTAATTTGAGTCAGGCAAATCCTTTTCAAGATGACAAACATTCTTTGGACCTTTCTTAACATCTTTAAAATCAAAATTTTGGAATCATCAAATATTTTTCCACATGTTTGAAATTGTAATAATCCTCAAAATAATGATGATGGAAGATAATGGTAATGGTTGGAAAGATTAATATACAATAGGGAAAATGATTTCCTTTCCTTCTATTTTCCTCATTTTTCCAAAATCACTTTCAGTGATGCTTAATCACTGTTCTCCGCCATGAGTTGCAACGTTTTGCTTCCCTCTATCACTTAATGCTAAAAATGACTAGTAAACATAACATTAACTGTTTTAAAACTTTGATTATAACAAATGTCTGAACCTTAAAATCTGCAAATCAAGCACACCCTTAACGGAATTGAAATTGCCTCTACTGAAAAATCATCAGAATAAGGACAAAAAATTACCTTCTCATCATCAGCGGTACTGGACTCCTTCCGGCAATCAATATCCTCAATAACTATAATCGACTTGTTGCCTGTTCCAATCAGCAACCTCCTCAAATCAGAATTGCACTGCACCTCATTCAAATCCAAATCATAAACATCATACTTAAGATAATTAGCCATGGCAGCCACCAGACTCGATTTCCCTGTCCCGGGCGGCCCGTGCAACAAATATCCTCTTTTCCAAGCCCTTCCAACACGTCTATAGTACTCACTCCCGTTCCTAAACCTGTCAAGATCTTCCATCAAGTCCTCCTTCAACTTCCTATCCATCGCAATTGTATCGAATGTGGCGGGATGGTTTAGATTAATAGCTCCCCAATAATCACTACCATTATAATCAACAGTGTGTAACTTCACCACCTTTCTTTCGTCTCTAATCTCTTTAGCTCTCTTCAATATCCAAGGAAGGTAAGATTTCAAAACCAAATCTCTATGCTTCTTGTGAAAACTCAGCTGAAAATACCTCATCCCGGGTTTTGAAAGCTCTTTCCCTGCTTTTTGGGTTTTCTCATTGACTGGATTTCTATTTGACATGATTAGAATCCATTTTAACTTCACTCCCATATAAGTATCGACTAGCTCTTGATCAACATCTATATTTAACACTAAAGATTCCTCCTTTACAGGCTTATGTACATCTATTCTTCTAGTTAGAGGTGATAACTCAGTCCCCAAGTAAACCATGGAGGCATCAAACATGAGGTTTGGTGTGAACCCATTCGAGTCTTTGATGAGGACAGTGAGTGCAGAAGTGAACCGAGAAGCGAGTATTCGGACACGCGAAAACAGGAAGGTTTCAATTGCGTCGGGGATGTGATCAACAAAACGCAAGGCTATAGCGGAGAAGGTGAGGGATGCTGCAACCGAGAGAATGCTTTTGGTGGAAGGAGGAATGGCGTCTGATGAGCAAAACATGGTTCTGGGTATTTCGGTTTTTTTTTTTTTTTTCAAGGGTTTTCAGGGTTTTAGGTGTTTACTTGGAGGAGAAGACAAGCTATGAGTTTTTCGGTTATGGATGACTACGGAGGTTTTGGTGGTTGTTTTCGGGTTTGCTGTTGGGAAATGATTCCAAGTGGAACTTTCTTCAGAGATCGAACCGCCTACATAAACCCAATGGGCTGAAAAGTGTGAATTGGATTGGGCCAGGTCATTTGACAAAAACATTTATTTCTTTATGGATGTTGGGTTTTTTGTTTTATTTTTCTTCCTCTAGTTGCAATTTTTCTTTTAAATCAGAAGGAAATCAAACCTAAGCAATGTTAATAAAGAGGTAGGCAAACATCTAGTGGAATTATTAGTGTCTTATAAACATTGCTTATATCAGTACTCGGAAAATTTTATTTTATTGAGAACTAGCAAATGCATATGTGCACCACGAGTGCTAAAAAAATTTAAATAATTAATTAAATAAATTGTTGCATAATAATATAATTTTCTAAAGTGGTAGTATCATTTATTAAAGAGAACGGATACTGCCCTACACTTTGTATACCTATTTTGAATATCTAGTAGTTTCTAGATTATATTAATGTATAGATACTTAGAGCATAAGATTATATAAAATTTATTTGATTATTCAACAATAAGTTTCAGTCGAATAAAAAATCATGATAGAAATGGGAAAAATGACATAGAAATGACTTTCCTCAATTTTTAAGCATTTTGCTTATGGGCACTATGATTCCTTGAAAATAAAAAAGATGCTAGAGTTACCTCAAAATTTACAGCTTGTCCAGTTTTTAATTTTTTTTTTTTTTTTTTTGAACTCAAAATCTAACCGGTTACTCCCGGCTTATTTTTGTCAGGTTGACTATTAGCCTCATCGTCTCTATATAAATATGATAAGCTTGTACAAAAGGGAGAAGTAATTAAGGTATAGACCATTTATTGCATCTTTTAAGAAACATAGACACAGGCAAATTGTAATGAAGACTCCTTCTTTTTTTTTTTTTTTTTTTATAAATTTTAATTTGGGAGCTAGGATTGATGAGATCATCCTTCTCATTTCTTAGTTTTCCATTTTCAAAAGATCATAATGAAAAGCACTCCATTTCCAGCTAATAGGCCACGATGTTTGTGCTTTTCCATACAATCCATGGTGGTATTTGTACAGTCGACTGCCAATTTTTCATTCCATACCTATTCTCAAGTGACCAAATTCAGCAGCCCTAACCAATCCATTTTCCTAACAAATGATTCACGCCCTCGTCAGTTGATATTTAAAATGGGGAATTTTAGCATTCGTTCAACGTGGGAAACATGTTAGGCCAAAATGCCAACACACCTTGTCTCAGAGCCCAATCAGTATTAACTCCATTGAGGTATATATTAGACATACTTGTAATGCCAGATGAAGCGCACCTGAAGAGAAAAGAAGTGAATTACACGATGATGCTTTTGCCTTTGGCTTTTTCAGATACATATACAGTGTTTGTTGTTGGTATTTTGTTGTTTGTAGCATATCCGATAGTGAAAATACTCTGGCCTAGTTATGAGAAGGGATTGAATGCGGATATTCCTCCTGGAAGTCTAGGATTGCCTTTCATAGGAGAGACTTTCCAGTTTCTGGCTGCCAATACAAGTGGTAAAGGAGTTCATGAATTTGTCCAGCGGCGCCAACTCTGGTATATGATTCTCATCCCTTTGTAGCACTACCTTTCTGTCATCGTTCATTGTATTGGCAACTTTTGGAGAAAGTAAGCTCTGTTGATAAATCATATCGTAGAGGATAGAATGCATCCATTTGGTAGATTTCCATATCAACCTGTTTGAAAAATCACCAGCAAGGCTGCAATTAAGGGATTACCAACCCATTTATGCTATTCAGAGAATCAACTTTGTGCCTAGGATAGAAAAGTCCAAATCCTGGGACCAAGAAAATCAACCTGAATTGGTGTAAGCAGTTCTCATGCATTTGATGCAGAAACAAATGATTTTCTTGCATGACGGGCCTGATTATAGAAACACCTAATCAATGCAGGAATAAGTTCCCCAATTCAGCTGATCTCTATATTATTAGTTTTATTTGATCTAGGCAACCATCAATCGGATCCTGAAGTTATATTTGCGGTGCAGGAACTTTGTTGAATTCTTTTAGCGAAATAACAAAGCGGATTTTGTTTGCAGGTACGGAAGCTGTTTCAAAACTAGTCTTTTTGGGCGGACACATGTTTTTGTTTCAAGCGGAGAGGCAGCAAAGATCATCCTAAATAATGAATCAGTATTTACCAAGAGATACATTAAATCGATTGCTGAGCTAGTGGGGCATCAAAGCATTTTATGTGCTTCTCACGGAAAACACAAGTTGATACGTGGCCATCTTGCCAATTTGTTTTCTGCCACTTCTATGTCTCGGTTTATTGAAGAGTTTGATGAATTAGTCATCGAGTCTATAAGTGGCTGGGGAAAGAGAGGCACCGTGGTTGTACTGGAAGAGGCACTTAAGGTAAATTTGATTGTTTTGCAAAAAATTACCAGAGATTTTCTCTTTCTACGATCAGAGGACACCAAAAGTGACTGGATGTGCCATCGTTCTTCATGAACCCAATGGATCAGCAATGATCCTATCAATTGACTAGCTTTCTTGCGTAATTTATCATCTCTCTCCAAATAAGTAACTCTTCTGTTTGATATAGTTTCAGATAGAATTATCATTCCATGAAATTGCGTGATAAGTTTTGGTGACATTTCTTAGATCATTAGCAAACCTAGGAAGTGAGATGGTAATTCGACACTTCTGCTTTAATTCTACAAGCTGGAAACCATTACATTACAGATTTTTTGTAGTTTTGTGTGGTCCCTCGTATTGGTTTGTACTGATTATCTATTGTGTAATGCTGTAGATAATTCTGAGAGCAATATGCAGGATGCTGATGAGTTTAGAAAGCGACAAGGAGATTGACTTGTTGCAAAAGGACGTTGCTATTGTTTGTGAAGCAATGCTTTCATTCCCTCTTAGGCTACCATGGACTAGATTCCAGAGAGGCCTTGAGGTATGAAGATCAATCCACCCCAAGTAGTTTTCCAACTTTGATTCATTTCAACACCTTCAATTTCTTTGCATTTCTTTGGTTATGTTTTAAGCAGAAAATTCAATCATTCCATAGGACTAGCAATTGCTGTTAGCATCAAGATTTAATCTCTACAAACTATCTAGAGAACATGCTGTCAAATTTCATGTAGACAACTCTCAGTGGAAAAAAAGAGGAAAAAAAAAAAATGAGGGCAACATTTCAGGTCTCTGACAAAAAATTTCCCGAACTTTCAAAACTTGAAGAATAACAGGAAACACTGATTGCTACAACAACCCATGGAAAAGAAGTTATCGGCTACTGCTCTGTTCCTTTCATCCATACATTAGGTATAGTGGAAGAGGACTAAAAAGTGTCTCCACCACCCCAAATTTTCTAGTCAAATGCTCCTAGCAAGAATGTCTGTATGGTGTTCATAACGGGATAGATAATTGTAAATATCAATTGTGTTATACCAGTTCAAGAAGCTTATGGTCTATTAGAATTGACAATTGATGAAAAACTTGCCAGCTTCTTTGTGAGTACGATTTGACTTTTTATTCTATGATCCAGGCTAGGGGAAGAATAATGAGGCTTCTGGATAAGCTGATCAAAGAAAGAAGGCAAGGATCTTGTCAGGAGGATTTTCTCCAATATATTCTGACTGTTAAAGCATGTGGTGAAGAACATCCTAGTCTAACTGATGCAGAAATAAACGACAATCTCCTCACCATGATAATTGCAGGTAATAGAGCCCAATCACCATGTCAACCCTAACCTAAGCTAACTCTAATAGCCGGATCTATCTTGAACTTTTAAGCACTTTTTCATACAGATTTATCATCTAACTGTATTCATGCAGGCCAAGACACAACTGCAAGTGCTATAACATGGATGGTAAAGTACTTGGGAGAGAACAAAAGGATTTTAGACACGCTTAGAGTAAGTCACCAAGGAGAACAGAAGCTCGATTTCTTAGAGCTGTATTCAAATACTACAAATGAAGAACATCATTTTAACTCAATGAATTTAGAATACAGCTGTTCAAGCTTCATATGAACTATAACTGCCATCTCTGCCTACTGACCAAGCAGGGCGAGCAACTCCATGTTACTAAAGTTACAGCAAGGCCGTATCTTAAGCAGGAAGACTTGAGTGAGATGGCGTATGCCTCTAAGGTGAAATTGAACACCTATTGATTTGCCTGCTTTCTAGTTTGAATACATAGTGTTTCTAGTTTATGATGTGGTTAGAATTTAAAACAGGTAGTTAAAGAATCTTTGAGAATGGCATCTGTAGTACCATGGTTTCCTAGAGTAGCACTCCAAGACTCGGAAATTGAAGGTCAGTTCTCATATAATGGTTGTTGATGATCATTCGAGGACAAGCTTACTAAAAGTAGCTGCCCACGTTTTGCTTTTGGTAGGTTACAGAATCAAGAAAGGATGGAGCGTCAATATTGATGCTAAATCCATGCATTACGATCCTAGATTACATACTGATCCCAGTGAATTTAATCCTTCAAGATTCGATGTACGTCTCCATCTATAACTGATTTCAGCTCTATTTCGAAATAGGAACAGAAACAATACACAGAGATGTGGTCGCAGGATCAGCAGATGACAATGATGCTTCTTTCTTTGATAACAGGATGCAAAACCATATAGCTTTCTTGCTTTTGGAGTCGGTGGAAGGACCTGTCTGGGAATGAACATGGCTAAAGCTATGATGCTGGTCTTCCTACATCGCCTCGTGATCACCTACAAGTGTGTTTTGTTTATCCTATCCCATTACTGTTCCATCATGATTTAGTTCATTGTATTGATTGCTAGCCTTTGTTTAGGTGGGAGGTGATTGATTCCGATCCGGCCGTCGCGAAATGGGCGCTCTTTTCACGTCTGAGGAATGGTTGTCCAATCTCATTGGTGCCACTCTGATTCCTAAATATAACTCTTCTCT
The DNA here is from genome assembly GCA_024138015.1 of Lumnitzera littorea. Lineage (NCBI taxonomy): Eukaryota > Viridiplantae > Streptophyta > Magnoliopsida > Myrtales > Combretaceae > Lumnitzera > Lumnitzera littorea. Next base: position 22,088,547 of record JAMXBB010000012.1, read on the forward strand.
GAAGGAAGCAAAAGCTCTAAAAAATCACATAATTGTACTTTTAAAATTAAGAGTAGTATATCCTCTCTCTCTCTCTCTGATTCAATGCAGATTGCTGAAAAGCAGCATCCACATAATGTGTGAAGCACAAACCATTCCTCACTTGGACATTATAGTATCACGTTACTTATAGTGTTAAGTAGAACTTATTAGATGGCATTTGAACTCTCTCTCTCTCTCTCTCTCTATATATATATATATATTTTTTCCATTTCACATATATTTCTTGCTTAGTTATGTAATGTGAGACTTCACACCTTTTCACTTTGCATATCTATATGAGGTTATTTCTTGTGGAAATAGCAAAAATTTGGATCTTTTCATATCCTTTTTTTTTTTTTAATTCAATCAAATGAGATCTAAAATTTATGCTAAAAATTCATTATTTATGTTTAAGTGATTAAATCCTTTTTATGTCATTATACTAGGTCCATCCCTCAATTAGTTCTCATAACATATGAATTAAATATGTTAGATTTTTATTTGGTATCGTGACATGAACATATAGAATTTTAACAGCCTACTAGAAATAGGGAGAAACAAATTGATTGAATTTTATCGAAGATTTGAATACTTTACAGACTTAATAAGGATTTGTTACATACAATAGAACTAAGGTAAGCAAGTTATTCTATTGGACTCCCGCACTTCTTTTACCTAGCATAGATGGATAAGTTTTGTAAAACCGTAATGTTATAACTTGTTTTTAAACGTATTAATTTAGCGCAATCGTAAAAATAGTCCGATTAAGTTAATACTTCACGAGTAAGTTATAAGATTTTTTTCAGGACACTCCGTGGATCTGGAACATTAAAATATAATAATATTATAGTTAAAATAGTTAATTTTATTGTATCATATTATAAGTACCAAAAAATGCATAGAATAGATATTGAAAGTTAACTAAATTTTAGAGATATATTATATGGATTATAAAAAGTTAGAATGATATAAAATAACATGTAAAAGTAATATAGGTACTTTGATTAGAATTATTATATATAAATATATACTCATTATTACCTAAAATACCTGAAATTATGAAAAATTAACTAAAAATTATTTTAAAAGACAATAAAAATTATAAAAAAACGAAGTTAATAGACTTAAGTAAGAATTGGCACATTACTCACAAAAAAAAAAAAAAAAGAAAAGGAAAAGAAGAAGAAGTGGGAATTGGCGTTCTAAGTAGGATAGCTTCATGATAGCTCAACGAAGTAAGATTAGGAGAACATATATACCCTTAGGAGAGAGACAATCCTCATTTCTCACATGCAAGCCTTAGGAAAATCTAGATTTTGAGAAAAATATGGAGAAGCAAAAGAAGGTGGTATGGAAGAATTTGGAGAAATTCAAGTAAAATAGTGTAAACTGAGTAAGTTATGGCTTAGAGACTCAAAGGAATTTTAGGTGCCAACCATGACCACGGGGTGGAAGTAGAGGTGGTGCCCAATTGTGACAACAAATGGGTGTTCGATGGATGGTTAGATTTTGGTGAGTGGCAAAAAATCATCCAATTTTATTTTAATTTCTAAAAATACTAAAATTAGTCCAAAAATTACGAGAAAATTTATTTTGGAATATTCTTACGCAAACAATTTGAGAAAAAAAATTTGGTTTGTTAAAATTTTAAAATGATATATGCTATCCTTAAAAAATCACTAAAATCCATATTGATTTTGTAGTTATTTTAAATACCATTATTGATATAGTTTTAAGCTTAAAATTTCTATAGAATATCATGATATTATGGCAAAGATTGCTATAAAGAGATTTTGTTCGAAAGTATTTTCTATTAATTTTTTGTGAATTTTTGAGCTAATTAATCTTAAGAAAATGGTGTTTTCCAAAGTTTTATTTTATTATTTTTGAGAAAAATTGATTTGCACCATTTTGGAACTAAGATGTAGCATATCCTATTGAGTTTAATGATGTAGAGTTAAGAGGATATGAATGTAGTGGTAGGTGAGTTATAAGTAGTGGTGGTAGACTTGAATTTCTAAACATGAAGGGTATGGGAGTGGAAGAGCAAAAGTGTTGATGTGTAATAAGATTGATGAGGGGTTCAATTTGAATGTTATATTGAGTTTTGAACTAAAGATGAAGTGAACAATGAATTATTTAGTGTTAAAAATAAGTTTAGACCTTATAAGAGGATTCATCAAAGAGTAAGCCTAGAAGAAGAGGCTTACCCACTAAGTCAAAGACTTGTTTAGGGAGTTAGCTGATAAAAGAAGCCTAACTATAACAATGTTAGAGACTTGTTTAAAATGTTGGTTGGTATAAGAAGCTTAGCTAAAATAAGATTGGAGACTTTTTCATAGAGTTACCAATTTGGGAAGACTTATGTTAGATACTTTGTTAGAGAGTTCATGGACAAAACTTGATATTATATATACTTTTAGAACTTTTTTTAAAGACTTTAATCGTAAGTTGATATTTCATAAATAGCCTAATAAACTTACTTCAATCAAATCATAACCACACTTAAATAATTTAAATAACCTCATATACTTCATATTTAGTAAAAACTAAAGTAATTGTATTAAATATTTAAGGATGAATTGAAGTGGAAGAGATCAACACACCAAATTATCAAGCGTTGAGTATTATAGTGAGTGGGATCGATACTTTACCACATTTTAAAGTATTATTTCAGAATATTTGGAGGCCTTAGTATTTGTTTGCGGTTGTAATTTAGTTGACTATATATATGTAATGCATGTGCTTAAATATTGCTTACTACTTAGTGAGCTGAGCTTTATTTATGGTTTATTTGGTGATTTTTACTTCGATTGGACCATTTAAAATTGGTTGATCACTCCAAAGATGATCTAACTTAAACTCGGCCAAACTTCTAATTAGACTTGTATCATAACCCATTAGGGGAAAAGGCTAGGATTATTGAGCTAGAAATGGACACTTCAACGAGGATAGTTGGAATAGTCATTTCCCTATTTTAGTCAAACTAAGTGATAGTAGAGAAGGTCACGGTAAGATTTGGAGATGTGGTTTGAAGGTAGTATCGGATGAAGAGTATTTTTCATTGCATAAGTCTCGGTTTAGTTTCGATTCATAAGTATGTCGCCAAACTCTTCAATTTGGATTAGAGCGGACGCAATTTCTCTAATTTTACAATGGATCAAATAACATTATACAATGTCACTTGCTTATACATGCATATCATCTAACTTATCTGTGTAGAAACCTTGATTATTCTATATTAGCTATATACTTCTGTCTTTATTCTACTTACTAAAGAAGTTGTTATTCATTCTCTAATGGTTTGTTTTACAAGTTCAAAGTAAATTTTACGCATTTCACCTAAAACAAGAATATTTACTAGTGAGGTTAATGAGTGAGGATCAAGAAGAATTGGCTAGACTCTTGTTTTGTTGTTGTCAACTTTACTAACTTTTTGGGAAAACTATTAGGGTCTCCTTAGGTAACCTAATAGTTTTCAACTTCTAATCTGTACATTAAGTACCACAAACCTATGGATTTTACAAGCTTTCTTTTGGAAATATTAACTTTTCATGCAATTGTAATCTTGTAAATATTTGTTGGATTTAAAGTATTGTACCACACATCACATATGAAATTCAATTTTCCTAAAAGATTTAACTATAGGTTCATTTTAACAGTTATTTTGAAGGGTTAGGCTACAGGTTTAGATCAGACTGGTATTGAATTGAATGCTATAAAGCGATTGAGTCAAGTATGCCTGGTGTGAATTAGGTCTACAATAGAACTTATAAGGTCAGCTTCTATCTTAAGATGACTTACATAGTGAAACTATTGCAACTTTACTTCCTTAAAGCATGACAAGTTTCAAATAGGCTTCGATCGCAAATTCTTAGAGCATGCTCCTATAAAGTAGGATATGGGATATAATGTCTTCATCCTCTATACCTATCTTGAACCCTATAATCTAATATACATAGGCTATAGGTTCTAGCATATCCTATAACTACCTTATGAAAATTCTTAATTATGATATTAAACATAATAACATATAATATTTTTAATGTAACACATGCTTAAGGAAGGATTAGGAATTGAACATATCTTTAAGAATCCAATTTTTTTTAGAAGGAAATGAGGATAAGGAACAACAAAAAGAATTACTGCATAGGAACACACTTGAAGAAAATAGGCAAAAAACTATTCCATCTTATAGGAATACTGTTTTGCATAATGTTCTAAATGCTTATGCTATGCATTTTAGCCTAAATGTTCAAAACACTATTGGAGTATTGGAAGAGGTTGAAGACTATAGTATTGACGAAGAGACACAGAATGTAGGAAATGCTCTAAATGTTTAGTAGTTGAAACCAGGCATTCGCATCCTCTCCTTTCCAAAAACAGAAACTAAAAGAATATGTCAACCATGGAAAAAAATCAATAATTATCAAATTAAATGAACAATCTCTAGCCTATAAGATGTTTTAATAGAGACAAAAAAACATTATGGCATTTTGTAAGCAATTTTCGTATGGTAGGTATGGGTGTTAGGTTTTATACAATTACTTTTCAATTGGAATTAAACTTAGCTATGGTAATTTGAGATGGACCATGGTTTATAATCAATTCATTCTTAACAATTTGTTGTTAGGAACTCGATTTTATAGTAGTAAAATAAAATTTTAAGTCAGTAGCTATGTAGATAAGGATCAGTGAACTACCTTTAGAGTGTTATGATACACATATGTTAAAATCTATTGGTGAAGCATTTGTCTTGAGTTATGGTTAGATATGTACATAGTGCAAGCTAAAAGAGGGAGATTTGTGAGGATTTGTATTCAAATAGATTTTAATGAGCCATTAGTTCATGTGTCAATCACACAAAATAGAAACTATGCATTACAATATGAAAGATTAATAATTATATGTTTTAAGCTTAGGTATGTTAGACATAAGGCAAACTTGTGCGTATAAAGGAAGGAGAAGGAGATGCAAGTGGAGTAACAAGAGCAAAAATTCTAGAAGATTATGGTAAACAAGTAAATGAAGTAGATAAAAACACCGTGAAGATTTGCGGAAAAGAAATAAAGATTTAGGAGATAGATCAATCGTAGAGCTAAATTTAGAGTAGGTGGAAGAAAATAAGGAAGGAAAATTATATAGTAATATGGATTCAAAATATGGCTATTGGAATTTAGTACAAAATAAAGTAAGGATAAATAAATTAAGGTAAAAAATAAAATAAAATGGTGAAGCTAAAGGGATATAAAAACAAGAGCCAATAATGACCCCAAGTTGTTATTTATGAATGATAGAGAATGGTCATAAGAAAATAGAAAAATCTAAGCAATTAGTAAATGAGAAACAAATAAGGGGGCAAAAATGGATCCAAATGGAAGGACTACAATTAAAGCAAACCTCACCAAGTCATATACCTCTATAGTCTCATGTAAAAATGGTGATCGGTAATAGTGATGAGAAAATAACTCAACAAATTAGCATCATAAAAGGGAATTAATGCAAATGAAAGTTTTCCTTTCTCTTCTTCAAATGTTAAAAACCTTATTGTTGATGAGAGATTTTGAACATGGGTCCCTCAAGCCCATTCTAACCTAGTTAAACAACTTTGGCCCATGATTGGTGTGTTTCTAATCATTACCGACTTGTCCTGCCCTTTCGCCCACCTGTTCGAAGCTTCAATAAATGTTAGATCAAAGGTAAACCAAATTTTACCTTAAGGCCGAGCTCTTTTCCTATAAGGTCATCCATCTATGCTTACACCATCCACTTGAAAGTATGGTTAAACTCCCTTAAGGAGTGAGCATAGGCCATAAATAGAAGACTAAGGACAGACAACGGTCATTAGTGGATAAGGATTCTTAACTTGATTAATCGTATGGTCTTTCGATTCTTGGGTCATAACTACCTCTACAAAGCCCACTCCCAACACTTAGTAGGCATATCTCTTCTCTATTATGGGGACATGGCTTATAGATTCTTGTCACGCCTACCATTATAAATAGAGGCACCATGCTATTGCTATTGGTAAATTACATATAGAAACTTCCTGACTTTCCTTTTTCTTCCTTCAAACAATCTCTAATTTAAGTATTAGAGTGGCTATGTCGAACAACACCCTAGTGCCCTTTACTGTAATTTGTTTTAGAGGCCCACTTAGAAATACTTTCAAGCCCACCTCTTCTTATTCAACAATATTGATAGAATCTTAAAGATGACACCTATAATATAAGCATGAAGGAAAAGGCTTATCAACATCAAAAAGTTAGTAAAGAACCCTTATCAACGTGGAGAGAAAAATGACTCTAACCTTTCATGTGAAAGTCTTGCCACTAGATTCAGAAATGCATTGGACAAACCCTTAGTGATTGTGTGATTTACAAGATAAAAAGGCAGCTAAACTGGGAGAATTCTATTAAACCTAGTAGAAATGAGAGCCTTGCTAAGGGAGATTCAACTCGCATGCCAAGTTCCAGTAATTAAAACATCAATCACCCAAGCTAATGGTATTGTCACCTTAATAAGAATAAGCTAAACAATTAGGAAAAAGAAAGAGATTATGGTGTACATACTAGTAGCTGTGGCAATGGAAGCTTATAATCTATTCACACAAATGCCTTGATGGAGCAAAACAATTAAAGTCATTGTTAATCAAATTTTTCAAATGACTAGTCCATTGCCTCCTCAAATTCCAATCTAATAGCATTTTGGCTCAAGAAAAACTTGACTAAACCCTTGTTGTTCCAAAATAGGGAGGAATCCCTAATACTAATGGTGATAGAGGAAACTTTGGCAAACTTAGAGATTAGAGTTAAGGTGATTGTCTTGGATAATCATGAAACTATATGTTGTAACTTTATGGCTACTCAACAAGGTGGAGAGATTTATGCTTTTGCTCTAAACCTGATAAAGATACTTGCATGGAACAAGAAAGTGTACTTTATGCCTTTGATTAATATAGACCAAATATTGTTGCTTTCTTAGAGACAGAGATGGATGCAAAGGCAGCTTAATCCTTTTACTACTTGATAAAAATGGATGGATATGTGTGTGTGGAATCACAAAAGCTTAGTGGAGGCACGTTTCTAATTTGGAATGTAGATATATTATAAGCTAATATTGTTCGTCACACTAACCAGGAGATGTATGCATTGATTGAGGTTAGAAATTCAACTAATTTTTTGTATATGTTTGTTATTTATGCTTCTCTAATTGAAGAACTTAGGCTAGTTTTGTAGGAAAGCATAAAAAATTTTGCTAGTATATTGAGGGTAAACCGTAGTGTATGTTTGGAGACTTTGATGATGTTATCTATAAAAAAGAATGTTGGGGAAGGGGCTTTATTCCTCAAAAGAGGGCTTTTAGATATGTTGACTGTATTAGTAATTATGGCTTGAAAGACATAGGGTCCATAAGGATACATGTTTAATAAAATGAACATAACTTCTCTAGTACAAAGGCAATTAGATAGAACTCAGTGTAATTATTTTAGGGGAAGCTAAAACACAAGTATACCATCTCCCTAAAGGGCCTTTTGATCATTGTCCTATTTATACAAAAATGTACCCTTAGATTAAAGAAAATGATGGACTTAGACACTCTCATTTTTAACTTATGTGGTTGATGGATAAGACGTGTATACCCTTATAAAAAATACTTAGTTAAATTTGAATAAAGACATGTTAGCAACATTACAATTACCACAAAAGTTAAAGGAAAAACATAAGGAAGCTTTCAGCTCAATACATGTTCAAAAATGAAGATTGTTAAAGAGAATTGAGAAAATTGATAGAGCTATGGGAATTCAACTAAGTCAGTACCTTATTGACCTAGAAAGGATCTTAAGAGGGGGATTGAATAAGGTTTTAGATAAAAAAGAATGGTTATGGGAGTAAAAGGCCAGAACTAGATGTATAAAAGATAGTGATAGAAACACATCTTACTTTCATATGAAATGTATGCTAGAAGAGTAAAAAATAGAATATTAAGGTTGTAGGATAACATGTGAATTGGATTTATGAAACAAAGGAGATCAAAGAGCATATTTAGAAATATTTCCAAAAGTTATTTTCAACAAGAGATAAGTGTTATCAAGTGAATCATATAGAGGAAGAGTTTCTTTATGGTTTGTCTCCTTAAATGAAAAGATTGCTTAAAACACCAGTGCTTAGGAAGGAAGCTTACAAAGCATTATGTATAATTAGATCTTAGAAAGTTCTAAGAAAAGATGGATTTGACGATATCGGTTTTAAGAAGTGTTGAATTTTCTTGGAGATTATTGAGAGATTAATCATAAATATTTTGTCTTCAAGAAAGATAATAGATGAGATAAATCAAACTAAAATGTTTTAACCAATAGGGTTATGTGCTACAATATGCAAAATTGTAACGAAAAATCTTAGTGTTTAGATTGAGACAACATTTAGATATCTTTGTTTACCCTGCTCAACTCAGCTTTGTTATTGGAAGAAAGGATGCAAATAATATTATTTTGATTAATAAAATATCTAATAGTTTTAGAAAGAAAGATGTAACAGGGGATTAGATGATGGTTGAAGTAGATTGAGAAAGCTTACAATACTATTGAATGGCATTATACATTGGGTTACGATCAATTGAATTTTTTAGAGTAGTGAATTTAGATCATAGATAGTTGCATATTTACCACCTTAATTGAAGTTCTTGTAAATGAATGTTCAACTAAGGCTTTTAGACTTAATGGAGGCATTAGATAAGGAGATCCTATTTATTTTTACTTATTCATTCTATAAGTGGAATTTCTCATTAAGTTGATATAGAAAGAAGTCCAAATAGGGAATTGGGAAGGATTTAAAGTAAGAAGCTCAAAATTATGCATATAACATTTTGCTTATTGTAAAGGCTACAAAAAAGAATGCATAAACAATTCACAGAACAATATTAAAGTTCTCTACTTGGTTTAAATTGAAGATAAATAAATAAAAATATCATCAATATTATTTTTAAGGAATACATCAGCAACAATAAAGGAAGAACTTGTTGGAATATTAGGTCTTCTAAGAGTTGAATCCTCTGGGATTTATTTGGGGTTCCCTATAAATGATAGAAGGAAACCATTAAAAGTAGAAAAAGCTCAAAAGAAATTAGATGGGCAAGACATTTGAGCATGGCAAGTCGATTATATTAGCAAAATTAGTCTTAGAAGCTTTGCCATTATATTATATGCAAGCAACAAAGTTGCCAAATAAAATAGTTGTAGAATGACTTAGGTCATTATGAATTTTGTTTAGAATGGAGTAAAAGGCGATAATCAAGTACAATAGGTGAGCTAGGAGGCTTTAATAGCACCGAAGAGCAAAGGTAGCCTTTTCCTCACAAATTCGGAGGCTAGAAATATAGCTTGGGCCATTAAAAAGCTTTAAAGCTTAAAAATAGGAAAGTACAAAGGATATAACTAATTAAAGCAAAAGGTATTTGAGGAAAGATAATTTAGGACAAGGGAGGATTTGGAAGCCTTTTTAGGTAAAAGAACTAATGCAAAGTTATAGAAGGATCTAAGAAAAAAACCCAATCATGGAGTGAGATGGAAAAAAAAAAAAAATCGGTTTTGGTGGGATAAATAGGTAAGGGATATGACTTTAATGCAATAAATTATAGTATAATACATGAGAAGATGATGGATTTAACCGTTTATGATTGCTGGAGAAGTGAATGTGAGTGGGATGAAGAGAAAATGGCTTCACAATTTCATAGAATATTAGAGATTAGTTTGAACCAATAATACTTTATCCAACTATGAAAAACTGCCAAAGAGTCCATCTATCAATAAGAATGAAGTCTGGTTTACAAGACAATTAGAGTCAAATAATTGAGTAAGGGGAAGCTGAGTCTGCCCAATGGAAGTGGATATGAAATTCATGCTTTTCGCCCAAAATTAAACTGTTTCTTTATAGGGTACAAAAGGGAAGCCTTACTGTAACTATAAGTCTAAGAATAAGGCATATTAAGGAGAATACATGTTGTCTAAATCGTGGGAAAAAAAAGAAGGAAGACCTGCAACATGTTTTCCAAACTTGCAACACATATAAAAGAACCAGGAAACAATGGGTTTTAGCAATTTAGAGATTAACCGAATATTAATATGTAGATTAGCAAAAATTCTCAAATGAAGAAGGGAGATTTAGCTCAAATAAGGCTTTCTAAATGGTTCCCATTTGTTTTTTATGTTATGGTATTTATGTTAAATCAGGAATGAAAAACTGTTTCAAGAGCAATGGGTGTAGGCAACACTGTACAAATAATTAGGAAATTGGCATTAGAGTGTTAGGTCCATATAAAGAAATAAAAGAAAATGCTTCAAGTGTTGGATGACAATAAAAGATGGATACCCCCTTAAAAAAATTGGATAAAATTGAATACAGATGACTCGTTTCTAATTTCAACAAAAGAAGCTACAATTGGTGGGGTTAGGCAAGATTCTCAAGGTCAATTGTCACTTGTATATGAGAGGAAAGTTGATATATTTATATTATTCCTGTGGAACTTTGGGCAACATATTGGGGCGTACAGCTATGTTTGGAGAAAGGGTTTTTAACATATTGAAATCAACACAAATTCAAATATAGTAGCAACCTTGACATGTAAAAATGTTAATGTTAAGATGAAATATCTAAGTGATGTTTTGGCATCAAGAGAAGTCTTTGTAAGCTACAGGATTGACACATTAGTTTTTCGAAAGCAACTATGTGGTGGGTACAATCGCAAATGAAATGCACCGGATGCCACGGGACTATGTAACTTTTGTTTCTCCAACGAAGAGAGTGGAAACATTTTATTTAGTGATGTAAATGGCTATGGATGCTATACAACTTTAAGAATCATATGTCATAGAAATAGGAGGGATGCTGCGATGTTTGATGATAGTTTAGGTGGTTAATCCACCAGGACTTGGTATATGTTTTTTTGAAGTTGTGAATATAACCGGCCCTCGTCCACCCCGAATGGAAAAAAAGAAAGAGTGTGTCAATTTTTACTTCTAATCTAATGTTGGGTTATTGAGTTACAATTTAGCAGAAAGAAATTATCCCTCATCTCAGGTACGCAGTAGGGTGATTTGGCCCTCAAATGAGGATGCGTTGTAGAGATGGGTGCCACTTGATTGTGATGGCACATTTGGAGGCAGTGATGGTTGTTCAGGCGTGGGGGTGGTGGCAAGAGACGCAACTGAAGAGTTGATACTGCAGTGTGTAAAAATTTGATAGCAGTTGACTCTGTTGCAGTAGAGGCCGAGGCTATCCGTGAGGTGCTTATCCTAGCCAAGATGAAAAGCTGGAGTAGAATATTAATTGAGACGGATTCATCGATAGTGTTTCAATGTGTCCACTGTAGTTCTTCATGTTGGTCAATTACTGTAATTTTAGCAGGCATTAGCCAGTTGAAGAGAAGTCATTTGAGTCCATTTCTTTTTCTCTAGAAAGGGCTTGAGCCTTCCTTGTTGGGTTTTAAATTCCGCCAGTCCTTTGAATGCTCTTGTTCAGGCCAATGTCTTTTGTTTTTTGATGGCAAAAAGAGAGTAGTTATAATTTATTTATACTAGCATTTGTTATTAGGAGATAGAAACAATAGCCGATGGAAGGCAGTGTGGCTACTAGTGCAGATCTATCTAGAAATGGAGTTTTTTTTTTTTTTTTTTAAATTTTAAGATATATTTTCCTATTGTAGCAAATCACTCCTGTTAGGTAGTAGTTATTGCCATTACTTCCCATATTCCATGATCAACAAATTTTTTTTTTTTTTTTTTAAATTCTAATGTATAACATGGTCCATTTACCATGTTAGAGCAAGATATATGTAACATGTGCATAATATCTATATCTTAGTTTCATCTGTGGTATATAGATGAGATTTATATAAGAAACGTTCGACCATTACTAAAAGCCATTAGTTTTTTATGTGATTATTATGAGAATATTTACTAGTTATAAATATTAGATTATGGGAAACTTTTGGAATATTTTCCAATCAATTATCATGATATAAGTTTATGTTAAATTTTAAAAATAAGAAATTAGTTTCTTTTTTTTTTTTTTCCCTAAGAGAAATTAGGTTTAGATATATTTATATGCTGTGAACTTGATTAAACTTATTAGCCTATGAAACAAGTATTTCAAGACTTAATTTTAGCTCAATAAGTTGGTGAATACCTTAAATCCAAATATCTAGCTCTATGAAAGTGTTTGCTTAGCGAAATTGAACATATATGAAGAATGAAATGGTACAATATAAGGAGAGAATGACAATATAATTTTCTTGTACCATATTTGGTGTTTACAGTAATGGATATAGATTTTTATGATTGAAAAAAATTAAAGAAATTTAAAAATTATTTATTCATATTATAAATTATGATAACGTTTAATATTGCGATTTAGATACTTGGTGTAGAGTTTTATTTTTGAAATTTCAAAAATACATTGATACTATACTACAAAAATATAATTTTTTTATCACAAAATATCCGGTATAAATTTTTCAATTTTAATCTAAAAGCTCAAAACCCTTTTGTCTAGTAACCGTGGCTCATATATATGTAAACCAAATAATAGATCAAAGAATTTGATCGGTATTGTATCATAAAAATATAACAACTAAATAATACCTATGTAATTGATCAACCCGAGTCACAAAGTTGAATCAAGGAAAAAAAGTTTTTTTTCCCTCGATATACATTTAGTTTGAAGAATCAATGACTAGCAAAAAAATTGACTAGTAATTCCCTTCCATTTGTTTTTACAAATGAAAATTCTTATCATTATGAATGACAGCTAGCAAGATGGATTTAAGGGGTGGAGACGAAATTCGGCCCCACAGAGGAAAAAAAGTGTATACATATAGAAATATATATATATATATATATATTATCTAAAGAGCAAGTTATTATATGATATTAGATATAGTTAAGTGGTTATTATTCATTTTACTTTTTCAAGATGCATTTATTAGTTAAATGACATTCTCTTTTTTTTTTTTTCCAGAATAACTAATAACATTAAATTTACTTATTAGAAAACTATTTTAACTAAAAAAGTTCCCCTAAATTGCTGTCTTTGCTAGCAATATACCATAAATGATAATCACACTGCTCATATTACAACTGTTTCAATTTTACCACACAAATTGTCTATAAATAATATCAATTATATGACTTGATTCACTAGCATTTTCTTTTACAATTAATATTATGAAAATAAATGTAGTTTATTGAATGACTTAACTATAAAATGATATTATTTTTAGTATTGCTGATAAAATAAATTTATGAAATTATCTTGACAAGTGATCGTAGAATATTTAGATTTATGTTAATTTGCTCCTTTCACTCACAGTTTTTTGTTTAAAATATACTTTTTTTTTTATGATTTATTGTTGTTGAAAATAAGAATTATATAAGTCCAATGTCTAACTTTATATTTTTTACATAATTTGATAGTTAGATTCCAACTAGTAATATATCTTAATGAAAAGATAATAAGTTTATTTTTTTTAACCTCTTAATAAGTACACCAACACCTTTAATCATGTCCTAAAACGATTTTTCTATCATATACAGCTTTAGATAATGCATTGCAGTGAATTAGTAATAAAATTCTTGCACAAGTATAAAATGCAATATATAGTACTAATGAATGGATATTTTCTTATAGTGATTTTAATATTGATTTAATTAGAATAAACTTACCCCCCAATTGAGCCACTTTATGAATTGAAAATAGTTAGCCAGTTTTTGATAGATCAGTCACCTATAATAATTAACTTAAGCTAGATTTATCTGAGCTAAAACTAGATTGGGTTCAAGCTCAACTATTAGTGATTGATTCTTGGTCATAGTTAACTTGAGACAAGGAGTCCATCGATCAGCCGCCACTCTTGACAAATTTGGACGACCTTGACCTGTTACTTTGCGGAAAAGATAATCACATGCATCGTCTATACAAGTATATGCGCATGCAGCTCATGGAGTAAATAATAAAATTATACTTTATCTACTTGTATTTTGATTGTTCTTCACTTTGTACACCTATCATATTGTGTTTTATTATATTGATATATATATATATATATAGATATATATATATATATATCAAAATTAGTAAAGAAGAAACACGTCGACTTATCATTATAATTAATTTAATAAAATAATTTCATAAATGTCTTTAATCAAATATTATAATTAAAATAAATAAGAATTTGCAAAAGTAAAAAAAATTAAAAAAAAAAAAACAAAAATTACAAAACAACAACTATAAGAATGATAATAGAATACAAACAAAGCTTTGAGATGACTATTGGGGGCAGCCCATCTCCATTTGAAGGGGATTGTATGACTCATCGAAGTTGATCTATACCCAGAATTGGCCAAAGTAAGTTGATTGGTCATGACCCACCTCTAGAAGCAATAGTCACCTAGCACTGCATAGGGATGGCACAAACAACCTAGGTGGTTAGTGGCCACTCGAGTCAAAGTTGAGTCGTGTGTCTCCACGAGTCATCTGCTCATCTCTTTTCCTTTCTTTATTTTTAGATGGTCGGCTAAACTTTCTAGTGCTTTGCTTTTTTCTTTTTTGCCCTGGCAATTTTCTAAAATTTGTATTATATTATTCATTAAATATATTTGATAAATTTATTTATTAAACTAATTATTATAGACAAATTAAAAACAGGGTATTTAATTGTAAAAGAACGAAACAAATGTATTTGAACTGCAATTCATTTTTTATTTTTATTTGTACATGGCTATATTTGTCCCTTTCTGATATCAACAAAAACGATATAATGTAGCAGAAGTTATGTGTAGGCGCCCGACAAGGATCCAATAAAGTGGAGTAATCATGGGATCATTTAAAGTGAATGGCCTCTGTCCAATTTCTCACTAAGCCAAAACTTGATATTTAATATGGTGTACATGTCTTCCCATATATTAATGATGACAGATGTAGCTTTTCCGATTATTATTTAAGGAAGAAGAAAAAAGAATTATGTGGTCGCTAAATAGGCAAAACCACCAAAATTGTTATGAGAAGTTGTTATAATATATAAGAGGAAAGTGTAAAAATTGTCTTCCGTCTTCTATAATTTTTCTGTTTATGTTTTTACTTTTTATCTTTTTATTTTTTTTTTCTATTCAAGTATGGTGCTTTTTCTATTACTCACTTTTAGTTTTTTACCTTTTTACTTTTTTTTTTTATGTGAGTTAATCTCCTCTAGAAATGATTGAAATTTTTTTTTTTTCATGATTTTATTGGTAGACTATTTTGAACATGCACCTCCCAATCTGTCCAAAATATAGTCTATCTTTAGTATCCCAGTCCAACTTCTTCACTTCGATAAGGATAACGGAGCAAAATAAGAAAAGTCTAACAATCAAAGATATGCATCTCATGAAATCTAGATCACATCTCGGGTTCATTGTTCACCTTCTTAAAATAGTTTGACCTTATCTCCTATGAAAAGACGAAGCCAAAATGGTAAAGGATTTTTTTAACACTCTCTACATTTCCTATGTGTGTACTCTCTTATTTTCTCTATTACTCTTAAATCGATTTAGATATTGAATTGACTGCACCAAAATACTATCTCATACTCTCCTTAACCTAACTTTCTTATTTTGTAGGTCACCAACCACCCCTCAAACGCCAAGATCAACATGTTCGTTTTTGTAGTTCGTCCGTAAAAAATGTGAATCAATTATAGTGTTTCGAATGTCACTCATAATAACAAATAGATCACCGGAAAACTTCAACAAAATTATTAGTAGACATGAAAAACCCAAAATTGGAACATGTAATAAAATACATATATATAAGTTAATAAAGTAGATAATATAATTATGCACACTGTATTTCGTCTGACATGTTAAATAATAAGATAATGATAATAGCAGCTGCCAAATAAAATAAAAGAAAAAGAAGTATATATATGACACAAATGGGAAGGAAAAAATAAAAAAATTGACGACCATTTTAATTAAAGAGAATTGACACAATTTAAAAGAGGGAACTTAGATTATAAAATGAATATTAATAAATGTAAATTACTAGCTTAATACGACGGGACACATGCTAAATCTATCCAAAACACTATAAATATAGTCTTAAGAGTTTCTCCTGCAATCCACTCCAGCAAAATCATTTGCTGCAATAGAATGGCAAAACCAATTTGAGTCACACGGTTCAATTAAGATCTAAAACATAAAACTTTAATGTAATTTCAATATCAAAAACCTAAAAATCTAAATTTTTAATAGCAAAATTAGATTGTAAAAACTAAACACTAGGAAACCTAAACAATATCAAGCCCTACGCCTGATTCTATGACATGCCATAATCTAAAGATTGGAACACCCGAAATTTCTTAGTAGATTTCATTTGGAATTAAAATAAGGGTTTCTCAAAGATTAGAAATTTAGCTTTTGATTTTGCTAGATTCAAACCTAGATAATAATTAGAACTTATAGTTAATCTGTTTTCTAATAATAAATTGATGGGACCTCTTGTATGATGCCAAGTTAAACCTTAGATCGATCCTAACTTAGGTAAAAATATCCATAGAAGTGTAAACATAAATTGAATTTTCCCTTTTTGACCATAACAGGTAGTGACCTTGTAATCTGGTGAATCTTTCCATAAAATGGTTAGTCACTTGTTAGATCCAGTCGATTGAATTGACTTTTTGTTGCAAGTCGACCTAATCCCCTATATTCATTCACATTTTTATAAATATCTCCTTAATCTTCCTTTACTTTAGATTTAACCCAAAATGAAATTAAAACCATTATATAAATACAATTTACCAAAATTTATTTTAAAATTGCTAGGTTGTAAGATATATGTCGGATAAACAAGAGGTGAAGTTATTAAAGTATAGGCAAACAAGTATAGCCGAGTAATTATTCTGCTTAGTTATTAGTTGCCCTTGCTAGGCATAATATCTAAAATATATTTGGCTTTAATAATAATTGTTTTATGTTAGTTTTGCATGCACAAAGGTCATAAGTAATTGGATAGGCAGCTTTTCAAGATGGTGCTATATAGCTATGATAGGCAAGTTGTTGATACAGCAAATTATATTGATATGGGTTGTACCTTCAATAGAAAAGTTGTAATCAAGTCAAGCTTATGATATGGGTCATTACTATGGATGATTATCATAGACTAATTGACTGGTGGCTAATGCAAGAGGAAAACTCAATATGAGATGATTTTTTTTTTTTTTCCTTGCACTTCAATAGAATCTAAACTTGACTCATGAATCCCAAGGATCTACAAATCCAAGCTTAAGACGTTGGTGACTAGGGATATTAAAGAGACTTTTTCTATTCTTTACGAACAGGTAAACAACTCAAATAGATAAGGAAAATGTGAAGAGCTCAAATAGAAAAGTAGCAAAAGTAAATGAAATAGTTAACAAGTAAGGACTAAAACATAAAATAACAAAAGTAGAGGACTATTTTTACACACTTTTTCCTTTTAGTATAAAGATGGAATGTTTTTACGGCTTTCCAATTTCTCAATTTTGCTTGTATTTTGTGAGCTTTTTTCCAACTCTCTCTCTCTTTCTCAACACCACCCCCCGCTGTGCCACCTAAACTGTCTCTAAACCCCAAAATCTTTACTAGATAGTTCTTTTAGTAACAACTTTGGAGCTTTAGAGCAACTTTTTGGGATTATTGGTATATATTCAAAAGTGATCGGGAGGTGAAGTTGTACCTTAGAAAATTGTAAGTCTAGTCACCCCCAACTATAGTTTGAAAAGTATATATGCATCCTTAATTTAGTATAGAATCCATATAATTTAGTTTTAAGGTTTAAAATGGCTTCTTTACACAAATATATGCATAACGATTATTCATTATTTGTTATATTAGAATAATAGGCACGATAAGTTTTTAGCTTAAAAAGTAATCTGGACGTATAGATAAAAAGGTAAAAATTGTTATTTATTTAAGCTAAAAGGAACTATAATCGACTGGCCTTACTGTTTCTCTCCCTTAAAAACTCAAATGTTAACTTTCCTTCTTCTATCACACTATATTCTTAGATTCACCATTGGTGATTTCAATGTCTATAAACTCCACTTTTTTGTTAAAACATTTCAAGATCCATTATTTTTCTGCCGTTGACACCGTTGCAAATCCACTAGTATTATGTATCTACCACAATGAAGGTTTTTCCATTTAGTTTGAAGATCACGGTAACTGGCTTGATATCTTCAATAGTGTCTAGAAAGTAATTCTCATCGATTTCTTTTATGTGCCTATTATTTATCTCTTATGTTGGATTATGCTATCCTTTTTATAAGATTTATTGTAATTGCTAATTGGGTGGAGAAACACAGTAACTTTTATGTAGGACATATTGACTATTAAAGAGATATTCGCATTATTTGGTTAGGTTTACAAAATTCCTAACTTTGTAGGATTTATTTTACATGCCAATGAGGTGGATTTTGCTCTTTTATAAGAGACAATAATGTCCTTATGTGGAATAAATTGACTCTTGAAGAGATGTTTGCATTTATTTGGCTAAGTTTTCAAACCCCTTCTTCTACATCAATTGGTTTAATCAATGTAAATTTTTCTTAATTGAATAAAATTTATCTTTATTGGTGAAGAAAAAGTACAAAAAAAAAAAAAAAAGAACTATTCATTGCAAGCACCCTCCAACAAAACTTAATAATTTCTACTAGGCTATTGTTTAATTCTCTATAAATCTAAACAATAAATAATCTAATGCCCTTAAAACTTAAAAGTTTCCTAATATAATATCTTGAATCACATAAATTACAAGTTTATAGGAAATTAAAATGATGGTAATAACTTATCACTTGCCTTTCCCCTTTATAATATAGAGGGCCATGTAATTTTAGTTCTCCATAAGGGCGTATTTGACTTGACATTTACTCAAGTTTAATTTGATAATAGTTAAGTTGAAGTTATATTCAAACTATTCAAATAGTTTATCGAGATTGAGGTAAGAACATAATACTTAACTCAATTAGTTCGACTAGCTTGCAAGCTTAATTGAGTTTAAATATTAGTTAGGTTAAGTTTGCTTGTTAAGATTATTTTGAATTAGGATTTTTTTTAAAAAAAGAAAAATAAATCAAGGATAAATAAAATTAGTTGAGACAATCTCTTAGAGTGGCACCGGGAGAGGAGATCCAACTTAAAATTCTAAGCTTAATCAAGCTTAAATTGAGCTCAAGCTTCAACTTCATACCATGTTGTCTCGAATTGGCTCATAAACTTAGTTTGATGCGCATGCACGAGTGTAAAGAATTGCTACAGCTTGAATATTTGACAAAATCTAGAAGTAACTACTGTAGAAGTTCTTGAAGAACTTTAATTCAATTCTAGCCAATAAGCCTTAAGGTGCCCTAATAAGAAATGATAGGTGATTCGAATTGGACAAACTAATTTTAACAAGAATTAGGAAAAATAGATTACTACACTTTAAAATTTATGATAAGAAATGTGTTTTGAGGTGAGTATTATTCTAGAGGACTACATGATCTCTTTGTTGCATGAAATTCAAAGGAAATTGAATTTCTTTATTGACTCAAATATCATTAGCTATCTAATGCAAGAAAATTTCCAAAAGTTTTTATATTTAGATCTCTTACAAATCTTAGATGAACATGAATAGCCATCCAGTAATTATGACAAAACATCAAATTTAATTCTTGAAATATTGCAACTTAAAAAAAAATTGAAATAAGTAAAACATAGCAATTAATAAAAGGAAAATAAGTTAGATCGTGAAATGGGGTCTTATTCCATTCGGTTGGCTTAAGGAGTCATTTGATGGAAAGTAGGGTTCTCACACTAATTAAAAGTATATTGTATAAACTGACATTGTCCAAGTATATTCTACAATTTCTATTTCGGTTTCATATAAAATATGTCTAATGTTTGGGTTGATGTGTTGTGTGTGTAAGCAAATGTCCCTCTTTTATAAATTGAAATGATAAATATTATCTTTAATGTTTAAAGCTTTATTAATTTTCTCTTTCGATTCATAAATATACATTCCATGAGTGGTGGACTTAAAAGATTTTATTTTATCTGAGAAAGCAATTGTAAGAAATTAAATCATAGATATGACAAATTAATAGTATCTTTGGTTTACTTTATAAGAGTGGAGTATAATAGTTATTACTCTTCAATAGATTGAATCTAGTACTCAGTTACTATAATGACCATTCTAAAAAATTGCTATTATTTCGAAATAAAGAGTTACAATTTTATTCTAGACAAAAGGAATGGTTATTCTTGATAGATTATACATGTTTCATCATATTTCCTGTATTTATTTTTATTTCAAGCTCATTACTAGCTATTAATAGCTAATTGATTAATTTGTTAGAAAGTTAGTTAGGATATTTCTTTGTATATAAAAATTGAAGTTCCTTCTTGTATTTAGTTAATAGTCATATTTTGAGTAGTATTCTATCAATAAACTTCAAGTCTCTTTTCTCTCTTGGACACTAATACAGAAACTATCAAATGCAAGCATATACTTTGTTTCTTTTTAATACTGCTCAGATTGGTAGTGCTAACTTCTCAAATTCACACATGGTATTAGAGCAAACATCTAGTTGATCTCAAAGTTGTTTCTCCTCTTCATCTTATTGGTGAGTGATTAGATTTCAATTTATCAACCATGAGCAACTAGAATGATACTACCAATGATCTACATTTCATTTCTGGTTCCAACAATCCAAGTATGTTTATTGGAAACATCTTATTCAATGGCTCAAACTACATTTTTTGGAGTAAATCTGTGAAGTTAGGTTTAGGTGCGAAAATTAAAATCAAATTTGTAGATGGAACAATTAGAAAGCTAGAAGAAACTTCACTCGATATTGTCAAATGGAATAAGTGTGACTACATGGTTAGGTCATGGTTACTCAATTCGATGAGCAGTAAGATGGCTTAAAATTTTTTGTATATGACTTTTGCATTTGAATTGTGACAATAAGTGAGAATAATATGGAGTGGCTAAGGGACCTCTAGTTTGTCATATTCAACATGAAATATCAAACTTAAGACAAAACAATCAGTCTGTAAACGTATATTTCAACAAGTTAAAAAGATGTTGGCATGAATTGCAAGAATTAAGGTCATTTCCTACATGGGATTGTGGTAAGATTGATTACTGTATGTGTGGTTTCAAAGAAAAGATAATAGAATATAAGTCTCATGATAGGTTAATTTAGTTTCTTATGGTACTCAATGAGGGCTACAACAGAATACGTAATCAAATTTTGTCTGCTGAACCTCTTCCTTTTGTAAACTTGCATACTACTTAGTGCAACAGATTGAAAAGCAACGTTAAGTCTTTGGTAATTTTATTTCAAAACTTGATGTTGCTGCCTTTGCAACTAACAAAGTTGGTTTTACACCTAGCTCTAATATAGGTTATAAAACTTCTATTGACAAAAGAAAGGTGAATAAAGGTTTGTTTTATAAATATTGCAAAAGTGAAGAGCATTTAGTTGATTCTTGCTTCCAACTGGTTGGATATCCAGACTAGCATAAAGGTAGAAAAGTTTTGTCAAAAGAAAAGCAGGTTACATTGGTGAATGCATGTAAAAATGCTCCTGATACTCCTTTTGATGAGCCTTTAGAAAGTAACACTTCTCATGACAATAGTTATAGGCATATGGATAAGCAAATGATTCAAGAGATTTGCCAAGAAATGTTTAAGGTGCTCAAGGATAAAGAATAAACAATGTATGTTGTTGCAAGCATAGCTCATGTTGGTAATCCTTCTTCCATATTTGTTACTTCTTATTTTAATGTTGTAAGTAATCATACGGATCTTTAGATAGCTAACTCTAGTGCATCCAATCATATCACTCCATTTTTTAACATTCTTTTTGATATTCATTAGTTAGTTGTGCTTATCCATAAAATTGCCCAAAGGAAATACACCCAGCATAGAAAAAGTTAGCAATGTTCAGTTATCTCCTTCACTCACAATTTCACATGTTTTATTTATACCTCAGTTTGCTTATAGCTTGATCTCAATACAAAGGCTTGTGAATGATTGCTCTTTACAAGTAGTCTTTAAGTGAGATTCTTGTACATTTTAGGACCTAACCTCACATAAAGTGGTGGCTTTAGCAAAGGCATTAAATAGATTATACATACTTTGTTCTAAGAGTCCATCTTGTGTCAAAAATAATCAAGCATGTTTGTCTTCTGCATCTTCTGTTTTAGAAAATAAGTACGTTCATCTAATTTACAATAGATTAAGTCATATGTCCATTTCAAAATTGTAGCATTTAGAGTTTTGTAAACATCTAAATTTCAATAAATTATGTTGCTTCACTTGTCAAGAGGCAAAATTTCACAGACTTCATTTTCAAGTTAGCTTTAATAAATCATCTTGTGCCTTTGAGTTGCTTCATATAGATTTATGGGTCCCTTTTCATTGTATGGTGCTTATTATTTTGTTACTATTATTGATGATTTTTTTAGAGTAACTTAGACTTACTTAACACACCATAAGTACCAAACGTATTCTATCCTTGATCAATACTTTAGGTATGTAGGCAATCGCTTTAACACTATACCTAAAGTAATAAAAACTAATGATGGAGAATTCATGTCCAAAGAATATAAGGATTTGTTTCATAAGCATCGAATTCTGCACCAATGTACTATTCCTTACACTCCTCAACAAAATGGTAGAGTAGAAAGAAAGCACAGACATTTGTTAAAAACGTTGATGCGTCTCTAGGGTCGAACATATGGAGAGATACCATAATGAACAAAAACAAGAAAATAAAGTAGGGGGTTTTAGCAAATCAGTGAGCTAGTGAGTTGGATATGACGCATCAATAAGATCCAACACGGCCTAAGATTCGTCGGATGTGATGCACTAGTCCGAGTGATAAGGTTGCTTGCCATAATTTTTGCTAAAGGGATTGATAAGAGCTGATAGAGGGGAGTGTTCTAAGAGAAAAGTCTCAAGGATTTTTCATTAAAATGTCAAGTCTATCAAAACCCTATACGTGTGCTCTATTTATATACAATAGCAAACTTGAAAATAAAATGACTATAATGATGCCTTAGTAGCATTCTTGTAAATATAAAATAAACATAAGGGTAATTTAGGAAAAATATAAGAAATAAGACGTCTAAATAATATAAACAAAAATGAGTGATCAAATGAGATATCTACAAGAATAGTGGACGAGTTTGGTTTCAACATTTAGTGGGATCGATACCCCGAATCTTATCAAACGTTCAGAGCTTTAAGACTTTTTGCAAACTTACCTAAGTTATTTCAAGGAGAATGTATACTTACTGCTACATTCCTTATAAATCTCATGCCCATATCTGTTCTTAATTGGAAAACCCCATTTCAAATACTGTTTAACAAACTTCCTAAATATGATCATCTTAGGACAATGGGCTATTTGTGTCATGTTGTCTATATGTTCTTGAAGAAAGATAAATTTGATCCCAAAGTCTCTAAGTATGTGTTTCTTGGTTATCTTAGTGGCCAAAAGATATATAAGGTTTATAATCTTCATACCAAATAAGTCTTAGTAAGCAAGGATGCGGTCTTCTTTCAGGATATTTTTCCTTTTAGAGTTGATTAGTTTATTCAAAATGAGTCCAATTCTGATGTTAGTCAATACAAAAATTCAATTCTACTTGATTCTGATCCAAATTTTGTAGGTAGTGTTCCTTTTGATCAAATTGATTACCATGTTGATCAATTTGACACTAGTAGTGATCTTTTGGATATTTCTTATCTTGATAATAACTCTACTGATCAAGTAGCTATTCACAAGTCCAACAAGATAAGAAATTTCCTTTCTTAACTCAAAGACTTTGTATCTATGATTCATTCAACATTGTCTTCTAATGATGCCATCATTTCTACTGTTTCTCCTTCACATTCAATTAAATATTTGTTCCTAAACCTTGAATCATTTGCACATTTTCCTAAAGACTACATTGCATCCTTTGCTAATGTGTTAACTATTAAAGAACCATTACATTACTCAAAGGCAATAAAGTATAAGGAGTGGGTAGAAGTTATGGAAAAGAAATTGAGTGCTCTTGAGGGTAATGACACTTAGGAGTTGACTTATTTGCCTAAAAACAAAAAACCTATTGGTTGTAAGTGGATTTATAAGGTCAAATATAGGCTTAATGGTAGTGTTGAGAGATATAAAACCAAGTTAGTAGCTAAAGAATACACTTAGATTAAGGGAGAAGACTTTTACGATACTTTCTCTCCTGTTGCAAAATAGAGCACTGTGCATATTCTTATTGCAATAGTTGTTGCAAAATCTTGGCCTTTACATCAAATTGATGTAAATAATGTCTTTTTACATAGTTTTTTGGATGAAAAGATATACATGTTACCTCCTAAAGGTTATGCAAAAGCCAAAGCTAATCAAGTTTTATGGCTTAAAAGGTCTTTATATAGCCTTAAATAGGCATCTAGATAGTGGAATTTAGAAATATCTCGTTTCTTATTGTCACTTGGTTATGTCTAATCCAAAAATGATACCTCTTTGTTTGTTCTTTAAGGAAGTTCTAGCTTTGTAACTTTACTATTATACGTTGATAACATCCTCATAACAGGTTTTAGTGATGTTTTGATTGATTCTTTGAATGCATAGTTGCAGAAAGCCTTTACCATCAAGGACTTAGGGTTTGCCATATATTACTTGGGGATTGAATTATGTAGAACAAATGATGGTTGCTTCATCAATCAACGTAAGTTTCTTGTTGATGTGTTGAATGAGTTGCATATGGCAGCTCCTAAGCCTACTAAAACTCCAATATTAGTTGGATTAAAACTTGACAATGAATATGGTAAGTTACTTGATAGTCCAACACTGTTTCGAAGGTTTATTGGATGACTGTCATATATTACATTCCCTAAACCAGACATATGTTTTGCTGTCCATTATCTTAGTAAATTTACATCTAAACCCTGACTTCCACACTTGTAAGCAGCTACAGATATACTCAAATATCTCAAGTGGACTTTATTGCTTTGTTTGTTTTACTTAATCACTAATGACTTGTCTCTTCATGCTTATTTGGATTTTGACTAGGCAGTAGATCTATTGGATCGTAAATCAATCAATGGATATTATGTTTTTCTAGGTTTTGCTCTCATTTCATGGAAAACAAAAAAACAAAATACTATCTCTACCTCATCAACTAAAGCAGAGTATAAGAGCTTTGCATCCATGATGAAAGAAGTGCTATGGATGTTCTATATTCTGCATGACTTTTGTCTTCCAATTTCACTACCTATCTCATTGAAGTGTGACAACAAATCTACTTTTTTAATAGCTAACAATCCATGTCACCATGCTAGAATGAAGTACATTGACATAGACATCCATTTTGTGCGAGATCATGTCAACTTTAGCTTCCTTTCTGCTGATTATATTCCATCTAAGTTTCAACTTATATATACTTGAGCCTTGCCCACTATTTTTAAGGTCCAAGTTGGCTCTTCTAGCATTACTAACTTGAGGGGGAGATGATAGATTATATACATTTCAAGCTCAGTTTTGTTTTTCCAACTCATTACCAATTGTTAATAGCTAATTGGTTAGTTTGTTAGAAAGTTAGTTAAGCTATTTCATTGTATATAAAAACTGAAGTTCCTTCTAGTATGTAGTCAGATAGTCATATTTTGAGTAGTATTCTTTTAGTAAACTTCAAGCCTCTTTTCTCCCTCAATTATTAATACAAAAACTATCATAAACAAGCATATACTTTTTTTTCTTCTTAATATAGCTTACATCGATAGTGTAACTTCTCAAATTCACACAATTTCTTAATTTTTTTCAATATATTTCTATTATCTATCCCTAAGAAAACAAATGAACTATAATGAATACTTATAGGTTGTTTATTCTACCCTTTAAAAATTACAATTCTTCCAGTCGGCAAACTAAAAGTGATAAACTTTTCAAAAAATGTCAAAAACTTTTCTATCTAATGTATTTATGAAACATTGTTTTTAAAATTATATATATGTATATGTATATGGGGGGACCACTAAAATTAGTAATTGAAAAAATGGGCCAACAAAATTTCAAGGAAATGTGTCATGAGTCAGACTGTCTGGAGGTTAGGGGAACTAAGATTTGATTATATTGGACTTACGTACTTATTATTATATTTCAACACAAGCCTGTAATTTAGGGAAGAAACGACATTAAAAACGAATAATTGAGACGAAACTTATTACAAAGTATATTCTTATATTATTTGAATGCTCGATAGATAAAAACAGTGGAGAATCATATATTAAATGAAGGGCATAAAATGTAATTATATTCACAAAATTTTTCATTAGGTGTGAGTAGATCTCATAAATTACTAAGCGCCTTTTTAACTCCTCGTAAGTTTAAAGAAATATCCACATTTTCTCCAAAATCATTGAAGACCTAAAATCATTGCTAATAGTAGTCTTTTCAGCTATAGTTATGGTACTTTAGAGACAATTTCAGGTATATATATATATGTTTTAAAAGTTAGATGATCGTGAATGTGAATTTACACTATAAAGAGTTTAACATTTTATCCTTAGGGTGGCAATTGATACTATAGTGAGTCAGCTTCATGCCTTAATTCATATCAAATTTGTATCAGTATCAAAATAATTAAAATTGAATAGAAATCACAAGTTTTTCTTACGATCATGTTTATTTATATTATAATTGTTTTTCTGCGTAGTGTGTTGTATCAATTTTGCGTTAGGTTTCTTTAATTGTGTTCCTATTTTTCTGTTTTATATTCATATTATTGTATCAAAACATTGCGACACTAATTTTATCCAAACTCAAAGCACCTGTTTTGGGAGGGACTTATATTATGATATCATACCAACCCTCACTTTATGGGCATATTTAATACCCTCTAATCACCACTCTCTTCCTCTCTCTCTTTCCTTAATCCAAACCAAGTTGCTGGATAAGGGCAAGCCGCTAACTTACAAAGAAATAACAAGATGAAAAATAAAGTTAGTCATAAAGGTCCACCTTCCACACACGTTAACACACCAGAAGAATACTGTTGTCTTGAACGACTACTGATGAACACTAAAGTGTTCACAACTCTACCTTTAATGGTCCACTAAGATGATAATGAGAATAAAGTATTATTGGGGAAAAACAGGGGCTAGCAAAATTAATTCTTTTTATTTAAAAGAAAAAAAAAAGTGACATAAAGAAGAAAATAAAGGAAATTCATTTCATTTTGTTCTCAAATTTCTGTTGGATGGCTCCAAAATATCCACCTAAGCCTAAAAAATTAATACGCTTGTCCATCTCCTTAAAAGCATGATTTTAATTAATACTCTTTTAGAGGAAACCCAGCTTGGAAGCTAGGACTAGTGTCCTTTGCTTTGGTATACCTAAAAACAGAGAAAAATGTTTGACTTTTCTTAGGACTGATGAAAAGCATTTCAGGATGTAGTATCCTCCTGGGGATGGCGGAGTCCTCTAAACCGAGACAGTGGCAACAGGTATTGGAAAAACTTAGATACGAACCTTTTCTTTTAATGAATCATGTACATAAGAGTACGGTTATCTTATATTTATATAGCCAACATCTTGTCCTAAAGTACCCTCTAATTCAAACAAAGTTGGTTATACTACATATGTTCAACTATGAAATTTCATTCAGGGCTTTCTCTTCTTCATATTTTGATGTTATACGGAAAAATACTCTAAAACTCAATCTTTGATGAAGAGCGTTTTTCCTCTTTTTAAAATTTTTTTTTTGTAATTTTTATTTCAAGTAATTTTTTTTGTCGAAAATTTTCTGTCAATGAGCAATGGTTTCCTAATCAAAGGAAAATTGAAGTGTTATTACCAGAAAAGGGCTTATTCTTTTCATTTTTGAAAGTCGTTTTATATAATTATCAATATAATAATATCATATTATATGACCTATGCGTTATAATAAGAATTATACTTTCAATAATAGGATATAATTAAAAAAAAATAATGTATTATATTATTTATTATCAATAACGATCATATTTCATATATAAAAATACATTATTATTCTAATTGTATATTCTCTAGTGTATTATATAATATAAAATGTATTAATTATGCATAATATATTGTAAAAAAGCTATTGATATTATACAATAATATAACAACATCAACAATAATATATAGTATATTTTGTAATTATATTTAGTATTACAATAAGTATTTGCAAAATATAATTTTTTATATTTTATAAATAATATCCTATCCAATTTAACTTAATTATATTAAATAGTAATATTATATTACCCATATACAAGATTATAAATATATTATATTATATATTATAATTAAATAATATTAAAGCATTAATAACATAATGATGTGCATTAGAAATTGTTTATATTATACAATATATTGTTAGTAAGATTACATATTATAATTTAGTATAGGGGTGAGCTGGTAACTTTGTCGTACAGTATACCTACTCGGATTTTGCTCCCCCAAGTATGTTTTAGATGGGTAGTGAGGATCATAGGTATGTTCCAAGTACTAGTTTATGGGAATTTGCTTCCATAGGGTAGCGTATGGGTATAAAGTTAGGATAGTTGTCTCACTTTGGAATTGCAACTTTAATATATACAAAGTATAGGTTTTATGGTATCTTATAATTACTTTGTAACAATAATTAAATGATATAAATAAATAAAAAATAATACTATTGCTTTTTTTTTTTAGTTTTAGTTTTAAAGAAAATAACAATAAAAGCTAAACTTATAATAATACTTGAAGAGTATACATAACTTATGTCTACTATCTAGTTCCTTTCTTCTTCTTCTCCTTTTTCTTCTTCTTCTTTTATGTATAAAACTCTCTCTTCTTTTACTATTTTTCTTCTTTTTTTGGCATCTACATTCCTCTTTTACTAACTTTAGATTAGTGAGGTTTTAAAAATATCTTGGTGCTTAATTTATCATTTAATATATTATATTGGAATTACTTACACACGATTTTTTTTATTATTTTGTGTATAATAATCTTGTGGTTTGATAAAAACTTTATTATGATGATTTAAAAAGAAATAACAAAAGAAATTTAAGTGTGACTCAATCAAAGGTTTCAACATTTTTAATTATAGAAATATTCTTTATTTTGCTTGCCAAAGTTTTATATTATCTTAACTTAAGATGTATTGTAACCTATACAAATTACTACCCGCAAATCTATCAATAGTACAATTATAATTTTAATATTGATAATACATTTAATATTAAGTTTTGTAGAAAGGTAAAAATTACAAGTTTCACAAGGTGACCTATACTTTGTAAAATTTGCAGGGTACAGGTTCTTTTCAGGATACTATATAATAGATTTCAAGTATAAAAGTTTGGGGACTCATACTTGCAGGATAAGGTACGAGTATACTTTATACTCTACTCACCCTGTATGTGTTTACCTCTAAGTAGAAAAACTATATTTAATGTAACACGAATGCTTAAAATATATAATTTGAATGGCAAAAGGTAAAAACATTACCCTAAATTATTGTTTATGTGGTAATAGATTTCATGTACTTTCAAAATGTGCATTTACCTCATCATAATATTTGAAAATGTGAATATAATCTTTAAAATATTACTAAAACTATATAAGTTTTAGGATATTATTAACATTTTGGAGTTATTTGCTTGTCGCAAAAGTTATAAAAGAGATAACTTTATTTTTAAAATTCATGTAGCATATCCACATGTATCCAATAATTTAGGAGCGCATTTGCAATTATCTTTAATTTTTATAATATTATGTAAATATTATATTATATAATTGATATCATGCATTTATATATGTATATAATATTGTTATTAGTCATATTTTTTTGTAATATATTAATAATATAATTTTATTGATAAAATACAAATAATACATTATATCTATATTAATATTATATGTATATATTATCAAATTATAATAAAATAATCTATTAGAGCAAGATCAACTTACTCTCATTCTCTCTTTCTTACGCTTATGACTTGTCGATGGTCTGGGCATTGGTGTTTCGCGGATGTCATGATTCTTCTCAAGTAGTAGATTGCTTTCTTAACATCAACCAATGTAGCAAACCAAAAAGAGGTATTTGGAATATGTTGCTAACTCTTAGTTTGGTCACATTTTAATTTATTTTGTTAGCAAAAAGGGATCTTTTGCCTACTCACACTTCGTTAACCCATTATATGGTAAAGAGAAGAAAGTATAAAAAAACAAACTCTCTTCAAGAAAGTAATGGGTGCATACGAGAGAATAACAGAAGTTCTACTGATTTTGGTTTGAAAAGAGGGAGAAAAGGGATAGAAACGGAGAATGGTAGCCCAGGGGGTGGTGGTTGGTGTGAGTTTGTAAGTAATAAAAATCCAAGACAAAATAAGATATTATAATACGATTAAGCATCAAAACCTATTTAACCCTAAATCTATCATAATCTATACGTGGTTACATAGTTATATAGGATATAATTTCGTACTCATCTTGGAAACCTATGATGGAACTTGTATGTACAAACTGTATATTAGATGGACAATTGTGATGATGTGTTTAAAATAAAAGTGATCAAACATAATATATTGTTAACCAAGACACTGGCTTTTTCAAAAGTCGAGTTTAAGGTCATGATATTTGAAGCCAAATACCACTATCAAGGAAAGTTTTCAAATAAAGAGTATAATTTATTTTCCTATGTTCAACGAACAAACTAGCAATTTGCACGAAAGAATAAAAAATTTATCGTTTATTCATTTTTAAAGAAAACATATTTTATTTTATTATTATCCTTTTGCAATAAAAGAATTTTTTTTTTATTTTTTTAAGCAACTACCGAGGGTGCTTATATATCCACAATGCAAGATCAATCTATTGTATTCCTTTTCTAAGAAAAAAGGAACTTTAGTATTATTTTTTTTAATCTTTTAAGTTTATGTTTTTATCTTCTCTTTTTTTTTTTTTTTTTTTAATTTTCGACAAACAACTTCTATTAAGCAAAAGTATACACCATGACAACCTAGTGGCTAAGTAAGGCCCTTTTTGTTTTTTATGTCATTTTATTTTTATATTATTTTCGCTTATCTTTTCTTGGAAAGAGGGACCAATTTATTATTTATTTTTTTTGGAAAAAACACTATCTCTTATCTAATTAAAAACCTAAATTTTTTATTTTATTTTAAAAGTTTTTATTCACTTTTAAACTTTTTTTTTAAATTTGGGATAAATGACGAAGAAAGAAAAAGAAAAGAATAAGATAACATAAAAAAGGTAAAAAATTAAAAATAAAGGACAAACTAGGATCGTATGGGTTGGATTTTTCTTTTTTTTTTTTTTTTTAAGTTAGGTTTTGAATTAGCAACAACCCAAGTTTTGCTTTTGGCTAATCAATTCGTTGGCTATTAAACCATGAGAAAGCGTCAGACTTAGCTTATTGATGGCAATAATCAATTGTGTAGCATTGATGGTTTGGCTCTAGGTGACGGTGGTAGCAGCCTTTCACAATGAATAGGTTCAACTGAAGTATAGTTTTTTTATTGAGCATAAGATTAAGTTCTTATGAATCTTTAGATGGTTTAGAAGCCAATGGAAAGTAGGTTTAATAAAGATTGTTATACCATACTTTTTGCAACAATCATACATAAAGCCTTTAGACAAGTTTTCTTATCACGAAATGATATTCACATTTATAATTTCTCTTTTCAAATTGAGGAGGGGGAAAACACATAAACAAAATACATATGAGGAAAGGTTATTTATAAAAGAAGCTATGGAGAGAACCACAACGGCACCAACTTAAAAAATCAAATGTTGGTCCAAAATTTAAAGTAGTGATACATAAACCAATCAGTGAAGCATTTTTATAAAACTTAATATTCGATTGCACCAATCCTGATAGTGGGAGGCGAAAAAGGTCTCCAAAAAATAGTCAATCCAATCCGTACCATGTTATAAAGTTTGAACTGTTTTTATTTTTGTGCAAAAGAAAAAAAAAAAAAAAGCACTGCTTTATTAGGGAGTACAAAAAAATTATCAATCTTTTAGTCCATGCTACTAGTGCTAATAATGGCTAGAAGAAAGATTTGAACATTATTAACACATCATATATTTTAATAAATTTTTAATACATAAAAATATTAATCTATTATCATTAATATATATATATAAATATTATTAATACATACCACCAATCATCAAAACAGTTACGAATTAGTATCAATTAATTTTCTTTCCTTGGGACAGTCGAGGAGTATCTTCGGAGGGGCTCTCTCCCTCCCCCACCCTCACCCTCCCTCTCCCATTGCTATATTTGTCCCATCGATCCATGGAAAACAGATGCATCATGTTTGTCGACTTTCGTAGGTACAGGACAGCTACAATAACCTGATGAAATGTGGGCCACTTTCTCTAATAGAGTATGCCAAGAGTAGACGGCATGTGAGCCATGAAATATCGGCTTGTTTAAAGTTTGGTTTGACTTGAGTTTAAGTTGGCAATTAAATTGTAGTTCAAGTTTATGAATTTTTTTATTTAAGTTTTCAAATTGATTTATTTAAATTTGTGAATAGGTTTAAGAATTTTATA
Source organism: Lumnitzera littorea (assembly GCA_024138015.1). Lineage (NCBI taxonomy): Eukaryota > Viridiplantae > Streptophyta > Magnoliopsida > Myrtales > Combretaceae > Lumnitzera > Lumnitzera littorea. Next base: position 22,121,220 of record JAMXBB010000012.1, read on the forward strand.
TATATTATAGATATTATATATTATTAAAATTTAAAAAATAATATCTATATAATATATTATAAGATAATATATAATCTAATTCTTATTCATTATTTATCAATCTATTTATTTATATATTTTTTTAATTTTATATACTTAGTCTCATTAATAGACTTAAGATTAGCTCGTTTTAAACTTGACTTAATTTAAACTCGATTAATAAATAAGTTGAATTTGAGTTTAAAATAAAGTTAATTTATCTGACCAAGAGGATGAAAGTGAAGTAAATAGAGCAAACACTGGCAACGAAGTCCATATCCATCCGTCGTGTCTAAGCAATTAAATACCAGAAGAAAATTTTAAGTCGTGTATCCGAATTATAAATATACCTCTGAACTGTGCTGAAATCACACTAAACAACCTGGTTTCTATATGTTATAATACTAACAATCGATCCAAAACAACCTATCTCGAGAGGGTTCATATGAATTATATATTGGGTTTCTATTTTTAACATTAAGAAAACCGCGAGATTTTTCTATCACATTTGACTGTCAAAAATAATACCAAACTCCTTTCTTATAAAATCCAACAAGTGGCTCCATGTTTCTATTTATTAAACAACCAAAAAAGTAACACAGCCGCAAACATCGATCCTCATCTAGGTCCCACAAATTTCCAACTTTCGTGTCAGCCCTAATATAAATCTCTGTTTATCCAGCTAATGGGCCAAATGTTATCATATTTTTATTTATCAATTTTATCCTAATAGCGTCATGTTGATATTCAAGTTGTTGTGTCACTGTTATAAATCGCTGGCAATAATTTCACACTTGTAGTGGTTGAAATACTAATCAATTCACACAAAAAATATTTAAATTATGTACATTATGCCAAAAAACTATTTCAAATATTTCGTAATTTTTATCATAATATTGAAATTTTCGAATATTATCATCATTATATAAACAGAGAGATTTTTAATAACTTTTAATAGCAACTAACGGTGAGAAGGTTCCTTTACCAAGTTACCCCTATGATCGGAATCAAGTAACCACATCTATTATCATAACCAAGCTACAGTCTTGACTTGAGAATCAATACGGGTGAGACTTCCTATCAAGTCTAAGGCCTTAATCACTTTATTCAAGTTGAATACCGAACATCCATCTAAAAAAGGGCAACCTCCAACATGGTTCTCACCTCTTTGAGCCCTTTCCTACCATGTTTTAGCAAGGTCTAACTCAACCTCCTGAGCATGAACCTCCTAACTTTACCTAACATAAGTCTATTGATCTGAGCTCTTAATCATTTTTCTCCTATTCGAGCTATGTACACGTGGTCGATTTGTTTGATGGCTAAGACTTTAATTTCTACACAAAGATAGACTAGACATTCCTTTTATGCTTATGTTAGGGAATCTTATGCTAAATCGACACGTTTTTCACTTTTGTTAATCCCAAGGATGATTCTCTAACAACATTCTTTTATCCTTTCTCGGATTTATCCTTTTGAGGATGTAATTAAGTTATCCTTTTCTTTGTATATTTTTACTCTTTTTGTCATTTCACCTTGCTCGTAAATCCTAATAGTTGAGTATATAAGCCACACTTGTAAATGATGTAGGAAATCATCATCATCCATTATTGAATATACTTAAGATTCTTCTTAAGAGAACTTTTCATGAAATTCTTAATTCTTATCTAACTCCATAGGTAAGGAGTGAGTGGTAACTCCATTAGTAAGAGTTAGTGATCAATCATCCTTTAATTCACTTGTGTGTCATATTAAGTAAGATATACTATATTTTTTCTTTTTTTTTCTTTTTTTTTTTTTTGTTTAAGCCTGTTTTTAGTACCCTTTGTCTGTCATAATCTTAAAGCATATCACTCTACCTCCATTGCCATTTGTCGTAGTTCCCACCTCCCCTCTACTTTCTTAATTATTCCTCTCGATCGACTCCTCCTATATTTCTACCCATCTCCAATTGTACCATCTTTACCTCGAGAAATCGAATGTTTTGCCATCATCTTAGCAATCTGAATCACATGATTCGAATGACAAACCGAATCGGCTATACCGTTGCTCTTCTTATGAACTTGTAATGGAGAAGCATTACTAATTGAACCATCAATTATTGGACAAATGGACCTTTTGAAATGGTCAATTCTTTGTTTTCTTTTTGTATAATGATATGGCAGTACATATTAAAAAAGCTAGAAAATATATATATATATATATATATATAAAGACTTATATAAACAATTAAATTCATTTAAAGGCATGTAAGTAACATATAGATAGATTGGTGATATGTAGACAATACATGAGAGATAAAAGCATGAAGGTATAAGTGCTTATAAAGAGAAGTTGATATATATATTTTGTGTAAATCATGTATAATAATTAATTTAAAAATTATTCTAATTATTATTTTGAATCTTTTTTTTTTCCAAGACACGTGGACGTGCTGAACTTGGCATTGTAAATACAAGCACCTAAGATTCCCAACTTTTAGCACGAGGAGTCATGAGCACGGCCCATTTACCGCCCCTCCCCCAACTTTCCCAATTAATTCTTAGAATGGCCTATAGTCACACTCCAGGACATAGATTCAAATTACAATCATATTGAGTTACCATTTTTAATATTAAGAAACCGCAAGACTTTTCACAATAATGTCATTATCAAAATAATACCAAACTCCTGTCTTATTAAATCCAACGCTTTGCTCCATGTTTCTTTTTATTAAACAACCAAAAAGTAATACACCGGCACACAATAATGTTCATCTAGGTCCCAAAGACCACCCTAATATAAATCTCTATTTACCCAGCAAATATGCTGCCCAGCCAAACCTTTAAAAGCTGCAGTGACTGTTAAATACTATTTAATTCATAAAAAAATATTTAGATTATGTTTATTTTACAGAAAATTTGTTTCTTAGTTTTCATCCAATATTTATTTTAATATCAGAATTGTTAAATATTATCATTATAATATAGATGGATCGCGATTACCAATAATTATTAGTAGCAACTATGATGAGAAGAAAAATTACTAAAAATTATGACCGATGGCTGCTGGCTATAGTTAACTATAATATAAAATGTTAATGGCATCCACTATTAGTAAGGATCACTTCTATCTTAATTCATCCTCACTGATTCATAACAAATGTCCAGGGGGAGAAAAAAAAAAAGAAAAAAGGAAACTGAAAAAATATAAAGCGAAATCACTCTTAAAATAAAAACACAAAAGCACTGTAAATTTAGGACGAGCTAAAAATCTCATAATGTGACTTAACTTTTTACAAAACTACATTAAAGTACCTGTTATCATCTTATAGCACAATTTCAACTGCTAAGAAGCGGAACTGAAACTGTAATTTAAGTCATCATGTCTGTTCACTTTCCAATTCAATTCCTAACAACAAGAGACCTGCAGTTATTAACAACCTTGTAACTGCCTTTTGCAGTTATCTCCTCCATCAATTCATTTTGCAAAATCATCCTCGTCCGTGCGATGTATTCATCGACAGTCGTCTTAAACTCCTCGTTACTCAGTTCCTCCACCGACTTCCTCCCTACCTCCGTCGCCATCCGCCGCAGTTCCCACCGCTCCTCTACTTTCTTTCTTGTCACTCCCGATCGACTCCTCCTATATTTCTTCCTCTCTCCAACCGTACCATCTTTAATCGGAGAGACCGAATGGTTCACAGTAACTGGAACAACCTCAGCGCCCTGAATCATACGAACCGGACGAGAAACCGAATCGGCAGTACTGTTACTGCTCTCGTGAACCGGCAATGGAGAAACTGGAACAACCGAATCGTCGACTAATGGACGAACCGGACGTTCCAAAACGATTAATGCTCTGTTTTCTTTAGAGTTTTCATAAGTAACAATCTGTTTATCTAGATGTACTTCTCCCTCCGGAGATTTTACCGTTGCCGGTGAGTAGCCGGACTCCGGTCTCCTCCGATGAGACATGTACTCATCGTACAAGTTTGATCTGACGTCTTGACCATTGTCGTTGTCGTAGACAGATACGACAAAGATCGTAGCGATGATGAGGTGGCAGAAAAAGAAAACATAGAGAGGTTTTCCGGAGAGATAAACGAGTCGTCGGAGAAAATCGCCGGCGAAGGTTGCTCCGGTGGAGGAGTACCACGAGAAGAGCAAATACAAGACTATACAAGACTCGGCGACGTGGATCAGTATCTTTATGAGTGCTTGTTTTCTTCTGTATTTACGAAGAGCCTTCAGTTTCTCCGATTTAACGTTGTCGAAACGAACGTGTGAGTTTGAGTCCATTAAGGTATAGTGTGTTGTAACGGACATGGAAGTTGAAAAAGGAAGAGTTTTGATGATTGTGTTAATGGTGGTGAGTTTGTTTTGGGAATGAAGCGAGTGTGTGTTACGTCGTGTTTGGGAAGAGAAGAGAAATGGAGTGAGGGATATTGTGAGTGTGGCATGGTAAGGGATATATATATAGAAGATTGAGGAATGAATAATTGAGTAATTGATTGATGAAAATGGAGGGCCGTGCAGTTCGGGGTATGAAAAAGGGAAGTGGGTGGAAAAAGTGATACTTAGCAATTTTTAATTTTTGGTCATGCTGGCCTGGAACTGGAGGGTGGATAGCGTAGATACCATACCATTTGAAATATTTTATAAATGAACTAGACAGATAAGGTATCAAAAAATTTTGTTTCGTCTCCATATCTTACTTTCATTACCGTAAATGTTTTTTACAAGAATACAAGACATCGTGTGTGATTTTTAATCTTTCTCTTTTAAATCTGTGTTCTTTCCTATTGTGCAATTTTTAATTAGAATCTTACCCAATACAAACTTGACCCAAAAAAAAGAAAAAAAAAAAATCAAATCACGTATTAAGTTCTCAAAAAATCCTCAATCACATACATATATATACAAGCTTCAAATCCGTGAAGAAATCCTCCATCAGATGAAAGAGAGGGAATTCAGGCTTCTCGTTTTGAGGCCTTTAATTTGTATGTGCAAATTGAATTTCTTTCTTTACGTTACATACGTGCCATGAGGATTTTAATTAAACGATAGAGGATTCCATTAAAAGAAAAGAGTATAGATCATGTATTTATTAAACACGAATTAGTTGATTACGCAGGTGGTAAAACTCATGTTACGTTTTTTTTATTTTTTTTTATTTTAAGTTGCTTTTTCGCTAAAATAAAAGTAAAACTCTGTCTTCTACTATTTGGGCTCTAAAGCATCTTTTTTCAAAACTTGCTTTATTTAGTTTAATTTTTAAGTAATGGTTGATTTATTTATTATTTAGATACTTATTGAATCATAAATAAAATATAAATTACAAAATCACAAAAAAAAAAAAACCAATAACAAAAAGATATATTACGAAGCGATGGAGAGATATAAGCAAACATAGAAATAATTAACAATAAAACATGCCGGTAAATATAAAAGACACAAGTATAAACCCAACATAAACCAATCCAATTCATTAGGCCATCCCAATTAGATAGATTGTAAGTTCAAGTGAAATGAAAGATTGATTCGTGTATCTACAACAAAATTTGTTGAAACCCACGTGAAAAGTTAAGTTCTGATGTAAGAATTCTATGGTTGAAGGAAGCATGTACAAATTTAATAAATAATTATGAATCAATATAATATCATTATTCCATGCATGAAGATAATTTTAGTAAACTAATTTAGTATGCAGGTTAATAGGATAGGACTGGTATAATTATAATACTATTGTTGCGTCCCTTAAATTCTTCATTCCTTATATAATTCATTCCATACAAAATCCAAATTTTTATAATACCTTGATATGCTTGAAATTTTCAATCTTGCAATACTCTTGATATTAAGGGTACGATTGTTGTTACTAGTAGGTAACAGCTAATAGTAAAAGATAAAAGTCCCAACTGATGACTTACGATGAAGGTTAACTATCACGGTAAATATTAACAAAAGAAATGAAAAACTACCTCTCTTTTTAAGGCAATTTCTTTTCCTTCATTCATATAATTCCAAAGGTCAGCCTTATTGTTGTCTCCTATCATTATTTACTATAAAAAAATCCCTACCATTTGCAATATTTTAAAATTATCACGAGAAATAATTGATAATTATAGACTTTCATTATGAATAAACAATTTTTATGTGAAACAATCACACATTTAGTGTAACTGTAATTATTTTAGGATATGGTGACTGCTTTTTTCAAATAAGATATGGTCTCTGGAAAATAAAAAATAAAAAAAAAAGGAAAGAAAGAAAGAGAGAGAGACTCAATGCAAGATGGAGTAAATAATCATAACATGCTACGTATTAAATGTATTTCAATATGAATAAGACTTAAGTTATTTATTAGAAAATTATGGAAGGAGAAAAATTAAAAAAAAAAAGAAGTGAAATTATTTTATTATTATCTGACTTGAAGTTATATTCTAACATAGAAACATCAAGCATTCCAGAAGACATTTTTGGAAGAATTGTCTATAATATGTTGTTAATATAACTTGGTTGCGTGATTTTCTTAGCAGACTTTTGAAATTTTCCTTGTTGACATGGTCAGACCTCATAGACATAGAACCCACCTCAAATTCCAACATGGCCACGACGACACGAGGCCTACAACGTTGGGTTGGTTACTATAGCTGCAGTGCAGCTTTGCAGTTGCAGAGTACGGTTTTTCTGGCTAGTGCTCGTGCACACTAATTGCAGTGTTTAGGTGTTACATGTCATTCTGAAATGGATCATGAACAGCGTATCACGTTGCATGCGTTTCCTCTTCCACTTCATTATGTTGTTTTCTTGATTTTTATTATTAGCCATCGCCACAAGACCTGATCCAAGAAAACGGACATAATGATAGCTACACAGTTCAGAACTAATAAGAGGCATCCCTCTAAATTTTTTGTTACTTCCCTTCTTCAATTGAGTATATTAAAAGTACTTGCAGTTAAAAAATAATAATACAAATGTTTCTTTAGAGTTTCAAATCAAAGGTAATAGTTGAGAGCTTGTAATCTAATTATAGCCGTGGACATTGGATTGGCCCAACCTTGAATTAACTTTAAATTGTCGGTTTATAGGCTTGATCATGGTANTATTAAGGCAGGACATATCTTAATTAAGTTAATATTAAAACCATTAATAAAAAAATTAATTGTTATTATAATTATATTACATCTTATATATATATAAAGATAATTATTTTTCATGCAATAGGATTAAGGGTGATCGATGTACTTTATAAGAAACTAAAAGAATAATCCTTTTACTTTTTTACTAGGCATGTACATTAGATAATATTTAACTATTAATTTATAAAAAAAATTACATTAATACATAAAACTTATGTAAGTTTTATTTTTAATAAAAATAAATAAGTAAGAATATTTAAATAGAAAATTATAAGTAAAGTAAAAAGAGCAAGTTGACATAGATATAAGTATCGTATCATTTCTTCTCATTATAACTTTGTACAAATGTTTCCTTAACAATGCGAAAAAAAAAAGAATACTATTTTAAATATAAATTATTAGGCAGTCAATTATTTAATAATTTGCATTTGTTTTTGTAATATTAATTGTAAAAAAAATATACTTAATCTAACATGTAAGTATTTTTTATGGTGTGTTACTAATGAAAAGAAAAATAATTTAGGAGAATTCATTTAATTTAATATGATTTATAATTAATAAAATTGACATTATTGTTCATTATGAAAAAGAAAGGTTTAATAAATGCAAAAGAGAAATGCCATTTAGATAATCAATGCATCTAGAAAAGAAAATGAAATAAAATGACAAATATAAGATTTGAATCCAAAACCTTTACTTTTACAAAGTAAACACTTAACCATACATTATTTTATATTACGTTTTGCTCTTTAATATGTATATATATTTAAAATCTATATACGTTTTTTCCTTTTTCTAAAAATTTAAAGAATTAATAGTTTCCTAAGCTTAGGGGGTGGGGCGAAGCCCTTATAGGCCCCTAAAACTGGTTTGTGGTCATAGTGGTACAACTTCATCCAGCATGACAGCTTCTTCTGCATGCAAGTATGTTTGAAGAGGATGTTGGTAGAGTTGTCTATGTTTACCATTATCTTAAGGACCTCAAATTTAAGATTTGTGCACCTATCACCAAAGCATCCTAGTGAGGGGTCTCAATTTCTTCTAAGTCTTCATCAGAGAAGGAAATAGAGGTGTCTCATTATTGCCTCTTCTCCTATACAATCATCACTTTTATTGGGGCATTAGCCTAGGCGCTAGAGTTTGAACAATTCTTAAGGTGAGGTCCGCCGACTATGATGTTAATTACACCATTGGAGGTCTAGTTATTATGGTGATTAGTATTTTCTCCTCAACGGGCTTCCTTAGTCTACTATCTTTAAGGAGGTTGTTTACCATGGAAGTTGGTGTTAGCAATGTATTATTTGAAGAAGCTTTTCTAAATGGCATTCTTGATGGCATTCTTCAGTTGGAAGCATTCATTTGTATTATGCCCATAATCTTTGTGGAATTGGCAATAGTTATCCAAGCTTTCACTACTAAGATTGCCCCTCATCTTTGTAGGCCAAGGAGTAACCTCCTTCTATAAATCTCTATGTATACCTATTCGAGAGGTTGGTTTAAAGGCATATGTAATGTATACAGCAAGATGGACAGTGGGTGCTTCCTATCTTTGGAGCCATCGTCATCAGTATGGCCTAAGGCCGTAGTACTTAGGCAATCCTTTACGGACCCCTTATCCTTATCCTTCCTTCGTGCTGACCTCTTTTGGTTAGCTTTGCACCTTGCCCGATGCTGTCTTCATGATCTATGTACTTTTGGGCCTTTTATCGGAGTTTTGCTAGGATTTTTGACTTGCTCTTATGGAGAGACTAGAAGAAGTATCATAACAATTGGATGTTGAACTAGTGGGCAAGGACCTAAGCAGCATGGATTGCAATTGTCTCATTAAGTTGAGGAATTTCAACTAGGGCATTATTGAACCAAGCCATAAACTCTTAGAGGGTCTCTCCCTCTATTTAGTGAATGAGGTACAAGGATGACTTATCCTTAGACGAAGGCTTACTAACCCAAAAATAGAGATTGAAGCGATGGATAAGTTCATCGAAGGAAGAACTGGAATTCTTTGGGAAGTGGTTAAACCACATTCGGATTGCCTTTCGTAAAGTTTTAGGGAAGGCTTTGCACATAATTGCATCCCTATGTCCATAAAGTTCATTAGGGCATGAAAATGAAGTAAGTGATCATCAAGATCCCTTATACCACTACATTAATCTAGCGTAGGTAGCTTAGAATTGGGAAGGAAGATCTCATCTTGAACTTCCTTAATAAAGGGTGTTTTGTTATTGCTAACCTAATTAGTTCCCTCAATAGTTTTGCTTTCCTATTGCTTCGAAAGCTTCTTTACCATTTCCCTGAATTCATTTAGGTTGGCATCGTCAACTGGTGGAGGAGCTCGGTTCTCCTCCAAAAAAAGGTGGCGAAGGGTTGCGATCACCTTTAGCATTAAAGGCATCCATCATGGAGGGCATGCTAGCCTTACTTAGCCTCTCAAGTTCATTCAACTTGGACCATAATTCCTTACATTGGGACTCATACTTAGCCTCTTGTCTAAGATCAGTGTAAGGGTCTTCTCTAAGTTCTCTAACTACTATTGATCAAGGGTTGACTGGTTTTAATTATGGCAATCGCCAATCTAAGCCTAGTTGTTACTACTTGCATTAGGGATCTAGTTTGAATTTCCTAACTCCTAACATATTAGATTGAGTAAAGTGTTTTTGGAATGATTAAACGAATTTTTTTGTTGGATAATGTGAGGTTGGTTACCTATAGATAGCGCTAGATGTTGTCTATAGGTTTTTACTAATAGAGTGAATAGATCATAGGTTGACCTAAGAATTACTAGATGTAGTCTTGCAAAAAAGAGCACGATGAGGGGAGTGCTATCCGATTTAGCCATTTTGTTACTTAAATTAGCAAAGTGCTTGAATGGTAAGATTAAACAAGTAAGAGAGCTAGAAAGTTAATATCCTAGGAGTTAAAGAGTATATGCCAAGGTGGTTTACTATCAGTAGTGTTCCCTCATTTATAATAGTAGGTTAGAGAGAATTTAGGGGTCATATTCCCATAATCATGAGGAAGTGCACCCATTAAATATGAAAGATCATGATTTGTGAATACCATTGTGCTTTAAGAATCTTGTGGAGATGTAGTTAACTAGGTCAAATAGCCTTATTTGCTATTTAATCTTAGTCTATCCTTCATCTCTTATCCTTGTAAGAGGTCGCATATGGAGTTAGGTTGGTCAATTAGAGAGAGAGTACCTCGGTCATAGGCTTGAATAGGTCAATCTAAGATTTAATTGGGTCTATATGAGCCTAATGAACTTGTATCCAACATCTTCTATCAACAAATGTAGTATTGTTCTTTAGAAAAAATTCTACACCTCTTCTTTAGATACAAAGGTATAAGATAAGTATTCCCTCGTATGATACCAAACTCTTCCTTGTCATCTAATATGAAGTAGAAAACCAGAGGAAAAAAAAATGAAAGTAAGTATAAACAAACAAAAGAATAGAGAGAAATGGAAGTAGGATAGTTGTCTATGGAATATAACTCAATTCGGAATGAGTGAACATAGTGATAATAGCAACAGGGAAAGAAAAAAAGAAAAGAGATGGATGGCCATTAAAGACTTACTACAACTACTATATGACTCGACGTTTGAAAATGTGCAAATTAACTTAAGCTTTGTTTGCATTTTTCTAGAAAATAAAAACTTTTAATTATAGTGGTTGACCTCACATCTTATTATGAGTATTTAAAAGATGGTAAATAATTAAGTCAATAAATTATGTATTAGAATATTTGAAAATATATAATTTTTTATGTGATAATTATCATTTATTATAAAATAATAGAGATATATATTTATAAACCACTCCCAATAACTTCGATATCATTTTCTTTTCTCAATTATATTAATGATTATAATATTTTTAAAGATGTAATGTAAATGATTACTAGTGAAATAGAAATATGAATCTTTTATTAGTCTCTTCGGAGACATCTAATAGAACTATGTGTGTCAACTATCTCACCTATGAGAATATATTTATTTTGTATTATATGTCAGATGCTATATATATGTGGTGTCTGTATAAATTAAATATTAATAAAATTTCAATATATAAAATACATAAAAATTATATGTGGTAATTATTTTAGAGATTATTAATTACATTACTACATATATATATTTTATTAATATTTATATGTTGCATGAATGTACATGAAGTATATAATAAGGTAAGCTAACTTCTATTTCAATCTGTGCTGAACCGATTAATATACAAATAATTAAGCTTTTAGTCAATTAGTGGAATACATCGCATCAACCTGGGAACATTAGCCGATTTGCTACATCAATACATGTTCCTATGCCTATTCCAATCTTATCTAACTTTGCTAACTCCTAGATGCTATTGATGGAACATGCTAAGCTCATCTTTTAGCAAAAAAACCATAAAATGCAGATTGAATCGTAAATCAAACTACATCAAATTGTAAAATTGATTTTTTTTACAAACGTTCAATTCATGGTTGGATTCGATTTTAGATAAACAATTGCGATTTGATTCGAAAACGGTTCCAAAAAGTGAATCGAATTAAACCTTCTGGTTAAAAAAAAAATGCAATTTTTTTTACTTTTTTGTAAATTTTTTTTTCCATCAATCTTTATGGATTTTATTAAATTTTTCTTATCTTATTTTTTGTTATCTTATTTTTAGATCAATTATTAAAATTAAATTAAGTGAGTTTTATCTGAAATTTTATATTTAGAAAATTTCCTTTTTTAAAAATATGTTTTCAAATTAAGGATCTAACTATAGTGCTCTTACGTGCCTCTCATCTCTTTTTTAGTTTTTAGCGTGTTTCTTTTTTTTTATTTGTATTGCTTTTAAATGGATAGCTCTACTTCTCTCTTCTTGTTACTGTTTTATTGGAATAGAGTTTCTTACTCTTATCCAATTAAATTGGGTTTGTTAAAATCTTGTATAAATTTTTGTTAAATATTATTATATATGATAAATGTATGAGAAATTAATTGGAAATATTTAAAAGTTTAATAGAAAGGAAAATATATTATTAAAAATAAAAATGTTTAGTGAAAATTTGATATAAATGGTTTGAAGGGTGAACTAGATTTGAACTAGAGTAGGCATATTATCGGGGCTTGGGAACAAATTCACCTCTGAATGGTTAATTCGTGGTTTAAATCGGATTAAACCAATTTTAATTAAGTGTGAAAAATTTATTAACAGAACTATATGATTAAGTTCGATTTAAATAAAAAAAAAACTGTTATATTATATTTAGCTCGATAAAAAAGAACTATATCCTACTGAATTACTTTTACGTGTTGCATATAATATTCAATAAATGATTTTCCCCACCCACGGGACAAGTCACCAAAAGCTATCAACGGACAACCGACTATTTCTTTCTGTGTATAGTGGGCTAGTAAAGAGAAGGGTTGTTCTTCTTTCTTTAATTTATTGTTGTATAATATAATAAATTGCCAAGATTAATGCGGGCAAAAGTAGCTCTGAAAATGAATTACGCGCCACAACAAAGGCTACACGTGACCTGAACTAACTGAAGACGTGATATCGCAAATTCTAAAAAGAAGACCCCACATTCATTAGATTAGAGAAATTCTACTTGGTTTGAGTTTACCCAGCAATGAAGATATTTACTTTTTCTCTTCCCTCCTGTTATTGTATACATCAATCCGAAAATTGGAAAAATAATTCAACCATATTAATGCACAACATGAATTTAAAAATCGCAATTGTGCCATATTCAAAATTAAATGATATATAAGATGAAATTAAATCAAGAGTCCATAAATCTAAATCTATAAATGAAAAATATGGATCCAAGAGTCGCAATCGTGTCATTCTAAGTTCTTTGTCCATAATTTCGAACATCAATAGTTTAACCCACACAAACCGTACGACTCCGGTTCAATGTTTATGTCCCGTTTAGACTCTCTCTCTCAATTTCCTTACTCATAACTAGCTGTAGCTCCATTATATGTACTACCAAACCACTTATCCACATTTGTAGCCCTTGCATCTAAATCTATAAATCGTGTCATCCCTTTGACCTTAAGGGACTAGTCTATGACCTACTTAATCAGAGTGGTTAGGCCAAGTGAAATAAGGCTAGCAGTTATTTCGAAGCAAAATTTATGTAATAGACAAATAATTAATGAAAAAAATATTAATAATCCTCCTTAATACACTTGTTAATAAGCTTGATAAAAATGTTTGGTCTCTTTGTATAATAGTTTTCTTTACTTTTTTTTTTTTTTTTTTATCCCCCCTAAAGTATATAGTCAATCCTAAAAGTGCGATAAGTTTTTATTTTGAACTTATAAATACTTTAGTGGCATTCGTTAGCGGGATCCTAATTATTTTCAAGGAAAGCATATGATCTAACTTTGCATCTTCAGCTGTTGATTATACGGCCATTAAAAACTACTTTCGCATGGTCGGCCAACATAACGTTTTTAATGAACTTAAATTGATATCTCCGTTAATCATGTAAAATGACTCCATTTACTACACCATTAATCCACGGAAAGGAAGTGTGAATATGCCCTAGAAATAAAGTTTTTCTAGCGTCTTTTATCATATGCATGATTAATCAAATTTATAAAACCCCCGTATTTATATGGTTAAGTAATGATACAACAATTGGAACGTAAAACCGATAACAACGGGAAACTTATTTATGGATTTTCACTAACAAGATTCAATGATAATAATATGTCATGAATAATGTATAAATATCAATAATAATATCTAATTTAGATATTATATAATTTTATTAGTATTTATACTTATGGATATGGATATGGATATTCTACGATTTAAAGTTCTTATTTCCTAAAATTCCTTAAATTTAGAAAAGTAATGATTGTTATTTTTTAGAAATTTAAAAAAACATAATAACACAATGATGTCACTTGATATTTAAAAAATTTAAACAATACAAATTATTATTTTTATAACTTTAAGAAATATGAACTTTAGAATATTTATTTCTATATGTTATTCATTTATTCCTATAACGAATTAGTATCGTTGAAGTTTCGCTCTATAAGTAAGAGATCCATTGCATTAAGTAAAAGGGAGATATTTGAGGGAGATTTAGATTCCCACCACATATATAATGACATATGGGTCCGACAGACTAAAGGTGCAATTACATTGTACGTCTGAGGTTTATGTTGGTGAGCCCACCCACAAACTCAACAATACTCAAATTTTTTTTGTTGCCTAGGCTAAGAGGTATGAAGTCTTTATCCTGCATCTAAAATCATTTTGCTTTCCACTCATTGCATACACATTGTCTCTCTTCCTGAGCACTAGTGGCCATAGGACCCCATCCATTGTTTCTTTTAGAGTCCATGCAATTTTTCGTTTGGCTAAGGATATACAAAATACAGGCTTGTTTTTTTTTTATTTTTTTTAAAGAGATTTATGAAAACCAATGTACATACAAAACAAGACAGTTCTTGTCATGAGATGGTGGCCTGTGGTTTTGCTCATCATGTACTTGGATGCCTAAGGCTTGGTTTTAGTTTTACTATCACCACTTTTTTTTTATTTGTTGTAATAATCCTTGTGGTCAAACTTTATTATAATCATTACAAACTTAAAAACCACAAATAAGATGGTAACAATCTCAAAATAGAACGAAAAAACCACGAATAAGAAAGAAATAGTTCTCGTGCTTTAATATCTTAACTGTTTGAGTCATACAAACTTTTTAACTTTAGGTTTTACTTTATTTTGATGAGCAATGTTTGATATTCTCCTTGAGTTTATGTGGTTTGATAACAAAGTAAAATTGGGCGAGTTAAACAATGTCCTATATTTTCATGAGAAAAGATAAATGAATTGACCTTGAAAAACAAAAGAAACAAAAGCATTCCAACAAAAAGAAGAAATGACAAGTTGACGGAGTATAAAAGCTGTCACAAGCACACGTTCTAGGAGTTCTTGTTGATTTGCAGAATGCAATACATATCACACATATTTTCAATTGGTTCTTAGGTATTTGATTTCTCTGAATAGCATCCCGTCTTTTCAATTAATAATTTTTTTTTTATTTCCACCTTGGAAATTGAAGTAATAAGTTGATAGATGTTGCCTAATTAATATAATTACAACAAGTATATTCATATGGCAATCGAGCATTGAAATTTGGATTTTTTGGCTTTATTCTTGCGTATATAACATATACAAAAACTTGGTAGTGTGATATAATATTTCAAAATAAATAAATGGATCGATAAAGCAAATGAGACACACCAAGATTATTTCTGACGAAAAGAGAAAGTTCTTTTGTTTGTCATTAATATATCTATATGCTTTTGCCTGGTCTTTTATATATTAAACTAATATTCACGATATATTTAAAAGTACATATGAAACCGATCTTCTTTCTGCAAAAAATTGATCATAGATGATTTATTGTTAGATTAATCGCTGCAGAAAGATAGTTTGATTTTTGCATATGCTTTTTTTTTTTAAATTATATATTGTTTATCATCAATTTTAAAATATATCAGACATCCACAATCTGTTTAATTATGATTGTTATTTTGATACATTGTAGCTCTATTTGATTCTAATAACCACAACAACGAATGGATTCTTGTGATTTATTTGATAAAATACTACAAATATCTCAACAGTGGCCCAATAAAAAAAAAAAACAGAGAAAGAAAGAAAGAAATTACAAATATCACAACTAAATTCCATACATTAAGTATAATCTATTTTGGTGATTTTAAAGTTTTATCTTGAATTTTAAAGTTTTATTCTTAATGCAACTGCTTTCTAAATGGTTACTTATTTCTCAAATATTTTTACATTGATCATACTTAATTAAGAAATTACGATAAACTTTAATTCATTATATTAAAAGATTTCTAAATATTATGATTCGCATCATTATATTATATTTAAGGGAATATCATTATCTCCGCCACTTATAACGATGAAGTCCCCTTCATTATCCTTACGCATTTAGAATTATACTAGACAGTAAGGACTCTAAACATACATTTTTTAGAGACTCAAAAGATACCTTATATCATAGGACTTTGCCCGGTAAGGAGTAATAGCTCTCTCATTCCAATCAGGTGTGGATGCTGGTGGTTGTTAATGGAAAGTAAAAAAGGGTTTCTCCCGATCATAGGATATGCATCCTTACTCTTTAAGAAAATGCCATGTCACAACACAAAGAATGTCCCTATTTATTATATATTCACTGATGTTCACGGAATCACAGTGATGATACTCTCTAGTCTCTACTTTTTGCACAGTGTGCACTCCTAAAAGTAAGCTACCAATAACAATAATAATAATAATGCACTTACTTTTTCTTTCTTCAACTTTCTTCAAACTTTTGTTATGATCTTCGTTATAAGCCACGTAGTGTTTCTTTGGTTTGAGAAAAACATACTCTCAGCCACTTGTCGGTCAGGACGGAGCTAGAAAGCAATATATACTTTTGTGAGGTGAAATATAGTAGGTAAACCGAAATCACATTCACAGCCTATCATCCATTCTAAAGTAAGGACATAATACAAGTAAAGTAATCTCATGCATGCTAGAAGAAGATAGTACCTCCACATAAAGTGAATCTGTTTTATGCTCTCCTCACAATATTTAATTTTAGGAGGAAATGAAAAGGAAATAATAAAAGATAAATGCAATTCCTATGAAAAAAGGAACCTTTTTGAAATTTGATTTGATGTAGAAAATTTTAAAAGCTAGAGATTTAGTCCATCTTATATCTTAATAATGTTTGATTGGTGAAATAGTAAAAGTATAAAGAGAATAAGGACCTACAACGTTTGTGTATCACGTTTGATGTGTAATACGGATGTTTTCTTCTTTGCTCTGTTTTTTTTTTTTTAGCTAAGTAGAGGAGAGAGAGAGAGAGAGAGAGATACGCAATGGAATCTATCAATAATTTGGGAATGTAAGGTTATTTTTAGAATTTTGAAAATGTCTATATTTTATTGTATAGTGAGATAAAAATTTATACTGTCAACATATCTATAAATATTTTAGTTTTAGACTAGTACATCAAGGGCTTTTTTTGTCTAGTTAATTGGAACAATATACAAACCAAATAATGAATTAAAGAATTTATACTAAACTATATGATAATATAGTATAGCAACCAAATATTGACATGACGTATATGTAACTATACAAAATTAGGTAACTCAACCATGTTCTTACAATAGTTTCCTAATTTATTTGAACCTTTGAAAATGTTAATACTAAATTGAATATGTAAAACCTAAATTTTTCTAAATAAAAAGGAGGGAAATAAGAAAATAATAAAGGATTTTTGGAGCTTGGTATGGCTTGTTAATAACTAATGCCTATTAGGCATTGTAGTTAATAAGAAAAAGTTAAAGAAAACCCTTCCTCATCTTCTAACAAAAGCTTAAAAGAAAGCTGCATCCTATCCCTAATCCTTTCCTCCCTTTTGCAAAACCTTAAATAGAATCCTTTCATATTACTATAAAGTTCTACGATTGAAATTTGGATCCTTGATGGAAAGGCATGGGAACTTGTATTAGAGTGAAAGAATATATGATACAGTAAGGAATTTGGTGATTTTCTAACATTTTCTTGAAAGAATTTGTTTCTCCTGAAGGATAGTGTTAAACCTTAATAGCAATCTTGTTTTGCAGAATTAAAAACAATTTATGTTTTAAAGTCATTCAATCAAGAGACGAGTAAGCATAACTTATGCTTAGCTTTGTTTCAATTTGGTTACTATGGAGTAGTCGAAAAGAATGATGATTGGTGAATCAATAGGAGTATTAGGTCAATTTTGGGTTATGCAATTGGGCTTAAGGGCTTAATTTGATTGTGTGATGTTTTGGAGAGGGTAGATGTATTGTCCAAGATGTCATTGGAAGTTTTAGAGTGATGTTAAGAAAGAATTTGTTTCCATAAATACCATAGGTGTGGTCTTGATCGTAGTCCTCCCAAAAGTGTTGAAAGAAGTTTGTGTCCCGTGTGGTTAAGTATGGGGGATAACTGACGTGTAGACGATGTAAATCCACAACTTCTATGGTTCTAAAGCCCTATAGATGTGTTGTTTGTATTTACAGTGTGTGCATTCATTTTGTATGTAGCTAAATCGTATATTTATTAATAATGCTTAATAACTTACTTAAACGATAGCGATGAGAAACAAACTCACTGAACTATGGTATGCTCATCCCCCAACAACTCCTTTTTGTTGGTACCTAAAAGTTGGGAATAAGCTAAGATTAGAGTGTTCCTTTAGCAGCTAGATTAGGTAAATAAGATTACTTTAGTATACTGTATTAGTTAAGCTAGATCTTTATAATATTTAACAACTCTTGATGTTGTAAAAGTTTAATTATTCCATCTTATTGTTTGGTAGGTAATTCCAACTCTCTATGATCTTGGTGGACTGTAGATTATTAGGTTACCTTAGTTACTTATATAAATAAGTAAATGTAAGCATCTTTAGAAACTTAATAGTTAGAGTCTTACTACCTTTTACATACAAAGCATTCTTTATACCATGAGTGTATACGTGATATGAAGATTTTAGGAAAAACTATTAGGCCCTCTTATAGGACATTACATGAGTGGTATCAGAACTCTACGTTATTAAAGATAGGACTAGTCTACCAAGTGGTAAGATGGGGTAGAACTTGAGTAAGATTAATATGTAAGAATAGAAGATTTAGACTTATAGAATATATATGCTATATGTAATAATACCTATATTTATTTATGTTTATGTATATGTGTATGTACATCCATTGACCATTGAGCCCCCTAATTAAGATACTTTTGGTGAACATACCTTAAGACTCACATGTTGTATGTTTCAGACATTGAACTAATAGATTTAAGGAGCAAAGTGTTAAAAACTATGTGAGAGTAAGCATGTTAAGAGAGGTTAAAAATTAGAGAGATATGTGCATTTGAAGGTAAGAGTATAGAAGCATTTTAATCGAATATCGAAAGAAGAGGATACCAATCTAGAAGGATTGACCTTGATAATCACAACGGTGGCTTTGAATAAGAAGATTAAACTTGAGAATGGAAACTGAATGGAGTGTCGTGACAATTGATTTGCCAACTGGTGATTAAATAGCTTAGAAAGTAAGGATCATGAGTTAATGTTATAAGAATGCAATTTTCCTTAATACTTTAGAGAATTTTGATGAAGAATGATATTGGTTAACAAATGTTGTGCTAAAGATTTGTTTTGGTGGATCTGAGGATCATGAGTTAATGTTATAAGAATGCAATTTGTCTTGATACTTTAGAGAATTGTGATGAAGAATGATATTGGTTAACAAATGTTGTGCTAAAGAATTGTTTTGGTGGATCTATTAGACTATGTTTAGGAGATCTTAACCTTACAATTTGATATATATTCAGTGTGAACAAGAAGTCCATATGAACTATTGACCCTTAAGATAAGAATTTTAGTTGTGAGGTGGTATGAAGGAAATTGGGAGTGAATATAATACAATTGAAAAATGCTAATGTACGAATAACCTTTGGTTTGATGGATAAGATAAAATAAATTACAAGGACAGATAACGATAATGAGAAAAGGGAGAAGCTATAGATGGAAAATCGGGAAGAAAGGAGGAGATGGTCGAATTAACTCATAGTAAGTTGTGAATTGATGTAGAGCAATACCTACAAGATCTTTTCAAGCTAAGATATTTGAAGTCATAACGAGATAAGGCCGAATTAACCTCTAGTTAGAATCCAATTGTAATTGAATATAAAGGGAGAAACTAAAGAATTGGAGTATGGACGAGAATTTCAAGTCTCATACAAGTTTAGAGAAGCTCGTCGTAAAGACCTTGAATTCCAATATTTAGCCTGATCGTAAACTTTACACCTGAGATAACCATAAGAATAATAGAAGACTAAAAGACCAATTAATTAAGATCTTAAAATAATAATTTACCATTGGTTGTGAAGTGTAAAATTGATGTGTACGGATGATTAAGTTATGACAATAGATAAACCCTAACACTAATAGATGCTCGAATGCTTATGAATTCAAAAGTAGGAAGTAGCCTATGATAAAGTGGACATAATATAATGGGTTAATCACATGATTAATTAAAGATAATTAGGATTTAGGACTTAATCTTACAGGATAAGAGGCTAAACAAGATTTATAGTGTGTAGTTAGGCCTAAAATGGATCATTTAATCATTTCAGCAAACTATTAGGCTTATTGGATTAGGATAAAGTCAAGATATGAGCCTTAGAAATGAATTAGGCTTAAATTTAACTAAAATGCCCACAAACCAAGCCTTGAGTCGCTTAATCACTCATGATTAGATCTATAACTTTGTGAAAAGTAGACTAAAACTTAGGGCTAATGATAGGCTTAAGTCTAAAAAGGCAATTAGGATTGGGCCTAAGGCCTTAAATTGCAAATGAGCCTAAAGAGCTTTAAGAAAAATAAAATATAAGCATAAATAATACATGACCAGATTTGAACCTAACTTAAAAATACTCAAAGGAAGATACTCAAAAGGCCCACTAAACCCTAAGGCCCATCTAAGACATCTACTATAGGCCCCTTAATGAGTTTGAGCCTTAAACTTAAGAAAAGAGCCGTTTAGGTCCAAAAGAGCAACACCAAGGCCCAAGATGAAAATTTGAAGTGTTTGATAGAAAAAGTTCACTAAAAATGCTTAAAAAGGAAGCCTAAAATATCAAGTGCAAGGCCTAAAATAAAAAATTAAGCCTAGAACCCAAAACTAAGCCCAAACCCTAAAGTAACTAAGCTAGCCTTTGGGGTGCATGAACTTATGAGACCCAAATAGAAAATTTGTTGACCCTAAAGCCAAAAAAGACCTTTCCAAATGAAAGAACACTAAAAAATGATGAAATCGACTATAAGAATGTCGAAAATGAACTTAAAATAAAGAAGTTAAAGCGAAAACAAGTTTTAACTGTACTTGGGGATTAGGATGAGCTTCAATAATTAGGTAGACTTTTAGGTTCTTGAAGAAACCCTCTTCCAAATACTTGCATATCCATTATTATTATGTTTTAGGTTACTTAATTTCTAATTTAGGAACCTTGAAGTTTAGAACAAGTAGGTAAGCAGGCCAGGTGAGGGAGTTTGGTTGAACTGTTACTTTCTTGTGTTTGATAATTGCTTGATGTTTTATTGCTTGATGTTTTATTGCTTGCCCTTGGTTGTTTGTTGAGTGATTAGTTATTCTGTATGCCAACATTCGTGTGATCGCCTTATTAAAATTGGTAAGTTTAAATATTTAGCCAAAATAATTGAACATGCCTGTTGTATGTCTATAATCCATTAGTTGTGGACTGTGATGTCTATAGCTCTACCGAATTTTCTGAAAAATTTGCTAAAATACATTTTTGAAATGCTTTATAATTCAAAGAAAGATTTATTAACTTAGTGAATACTCATAGTAATGTCCAGTGACATTTTACTTGTTGAGGCAATGTTAGTAGATCACCTTCAATTGATTAATATTGAGTAGCCTGAGTTGAGACTTGCATGATTTAGCCCGCAGGCCATTATATGGATTTGTTGATAGTAAGCCTATGGGGTATTATATTGATTATTGATAGTAGATAGCTTTAGATGGGGTTCACGTAATTGATTAGTATGGTATTCTCAAGTAGAGTAATAGTCGAGTTTCGTTTGTTGGGACAATACCTACAAATAACCTTACGCAAGTAAGGTGAGGTGCCTTATGCGGTTAAGTATAGGGGATAATTAACGTGTAGATGACGTAAATCTACATCTTCCATGATTTCGAAGCCCAATGGATGTGTTGTTTGCATTCACGGCGTGTGCATTCATTTCGTATGTAGCTAAATTATATGTTTGTTAATAACCTTTGATAATTTGCTTGAATGATAGTGGTGAGAGATAAACTCACAAAGTTATAGTATGCTTACCCCCTAACAGTTCTTTTTTGTAGGTAACCAAAAGCTGGGAATGGGCTAAGATCAAAGTGTTCCTTTAGCAGCTAGATTAGACGAATAAGATTATTTTAGTAGATTATATTAGTTAAGCTAGATCTTTATAATATTTAATAACTTTAGATGTTGTAGAAGTTTAATTATCCTGTTTTATTGTTTGGTAGGTAATTCCGACTCTCTACGATTTTAGTGGATTGTTTATTGTTGGGTTATTTTAGTTGCTTATATAAATAAGTAAATGTAAGTAAAATGAAAAAGTACCTTTAGAAACTTAATAGTTAGGGTCGTGCAACCTTTGACTTGTAAAGCATTCTTTATATCATAGGTGCATATGTGATATGAAGATTTTGGGAAAAATTACCAAGCCCCTTTATGGGGTATTACAACAGGACACATGTATGATCGGTATGCTTGTTTAGAATAGTTGTTTAATCGAAACTAATTTATATTTAGACTAATTAATTGTGTGCTGCTTGTACTTATTTTGCTTCAACCTTTCCTTGGTAGGGTTTAAGAGAATTGGTGAGACATCTACTAACAATACGCGACTCCTTTAATGGGGGTTCCATATTGAGATGACCTAATTAGATCTAGGAAGGGTTACTTAGGTAATAGATAGAACCTCTACCAATACTATTATATATATATTGCTTATATAGGAGTCGTGAGTTACTCTAAATTTTAAGATGTTGGAACTATGTTGCTTACTAGCTAATAAATAAGATAATTAAAATGTGTTTGCTTCATTAATTATGTATGTTTGCATGCGAACTCTTGCTGTGTATAACACACACATATAGTTTTAGTGTTTTGTATTGTATTTTAGCTCACCCCGTAATATTATTTTGTTGTTAGTACTTGAATAGAATGTGCAGAGTTTATCAATTTGGATATCATAAGCAAGAATGCCTAGATGAGGAGTGGCGACTAGTACTTCCATCATGAGAATGAATTTTGAGATATGATAATTTGAGATTATTGTACAATTAGTAAATTTTTACTTAAAGTTTGTAAAATTTACTTTATAATTATTCTAAATTCTTTAAAGAATTACATTTTATTGGAATAATTTGGAGTTTCCAATAAGAAATTTTGGTGATCACAGTAAATATTTACGCCTGACGTGTTATCAGATAATAGGGACATGTGGAGGGCTGTAAGGTTTCGAGTTCTAGAGCATTACAGAATCTAGAGTAGGAGATGGAGGAATAAAACTACAATCTTCTTGTTGAAGATGTTATAAACTAATGTTCTCATGCATGTTAAATTTGTTCTTTTATTATGCATGTTTACATGTATAATATGGAAGTGATGGTGGCAATTTTCAATAATATAAGGGATAAATGGATTATAATAATGTGTGTATTCTTTATTTTTCGTAATTTAGTACTTAACATTTAATTTTTTTTAATGATTTAATGTTTGTATTTTCAATTTAGTTATAAAATATATAATATCTGTACTTTAAATTTAATTGGTAATTTAGTATCTAATTTTTTAATAAATTGCTATAAAATTGAAAGTATAAATATGAAACTAGAAATTGCTAAAAATTGAATGTATAGAATATGTATGATGTATCTATACCTAAAATATAGAGTACGTGAAAATGATGACGACCGAGAATGGAGAATCTGGAAGCCTTGAATGTATGAGTAAAGTATAAGAAAGCCTATGAAGCCTTGAGGGTCGACTTTATAATTCTTGAGCTATTAAAATTGATATTTATCTAAGTTATTTATTTGAAAACTGAAGGTTATGGACAGAAATGTATCATTTATGTTAAACTTTAAGGCCAATTTTGTAAAACCAGAAAGAAGATATCATAACTACTTCATAGTTAAGAGCCTAAAAGTTTTGTTACCTTTTAATATGATAGATAATTGCTAGTAATGAAGAGCAACTCTAAGAAACATCTTTTATTTATTTATTTTCCTTCACTCTCTCTCTCTCTCTGCGTATATTTTTGGTTCGTCATTTTTTCTTATGATTTCTTACCCTTTCACTTTAGCTTCGATTGCCCAGTGACATATATATATATATATATATACAAAAATCATATTCTCATGTTCTTTAACTTAACACAGCAATCTATCCTTGAATAAAAGAAGAAAACAAAGGGGGCCATCTATCATTTAGTTTTGTGGTAAGACTAATGTAAAAACTCCTGTATCTTGTATGATGGAACTCGTATCATGCACACAAAAAATAATTAATCAATTGATTTCATAATCAATGGCGCTATAATTAAAGGGAATACAATGTCTAAAGATATATTTTAGCTTTAGAGTGCCGTAATAGAGTGCTGCTCCCTGTCTGGCCTTCTAAAGTGTCAAGAAACTAAATTCGCTGCAAGTGATACCTTTTTGAATTGTGAAGGTAAGACGCAATAATAAATGAGGAATTGATATTTAGTCTATCATGGTAAGATAAATATCATAAATGATTATAAGTACTTATATATATTAATTAATCATTTGCTATTAAGTATCACGTCGCTTCTAACAAAGCTTTACTTGCGTGTTAGATTCTTCGAAAAAACCACGAAGGAAAGAAAATGGAAAAATCAATTGAAAAGAAGAAAAGGGAGGGGGATTAGTTTTTTATAAAGGGAAGAAAAATTGATATTTTAATTAACTTCCTTGATGACTTTGTAGCCATATGTTTGCTCAAAGTCTATAATTAATTTTTAAAAGGAAACTATAAGTCAAAGTGGATCCGTCAGCATCTCATTTCAATTTAATAGCGCCAAGGCACCAAAATTAAATAAAAATAGGGAATTCCTGGTAAAGAAAATCGTGTCAAAGAAAGCTAAGGTGGTGCATATCCAGGCTTCCTGTAGCCCTACATAACGTGGCACCAAGCCGCCTCTACTTTTAAGAGGGTTGATTCGCAACTGCCATAAGCTTTGGTACAAGGAAAAATTACACTTTTTCTTTTATTTTTTTGGCAGTAACAGAAAATTTTGGCTTGTTCGAGGATTGGAGTTCGTAAAAATAATAACAGTGAATATGCCATTTAAATGGCTATAACCAAAGGCCCTAAGTAGTAAGTAATGTAGCCCTTAGAGTTCATTTCCTCGTATAAAATATCTAAATGATGGTAAAGGGCGACGAATTGGACTCTTTTGTAGATTCACATAAGGCTTTTAAGGGGAAATGATGAGTTTATATCTTATATTCATATTAGACTTCACCATGGGCGCGTATCTAGGTTAAAAGACGGATAAATGATTGACTAAATTAGGATTGTTATATCCTTAACGTTATCCTATTTTTTATTTTCTTCATACCCAAATTATCTCTTATGTATTTAGGTTTGGCTTTTTATAACTCTCTACCCCTCTCTCTCTTTCTCTCTCTCTCTATATATATTGTTATGTACATTAAGTAGAACAAGTGAAAAAAGAACATATCGTGAGGACTCTATTAGGGAAACAGTATATTTTAATATTGTGAGAAAACCATTGTATCATTAAAGTGATACTATAATGAATTGATGAAATATTGCTCAATGATTCCTTCTTTTTTTTTTTTAGTATGTTCTTTTGGAGATTTCGGTGAAGATTTGTATTTTTTTTCTCTCTCTTTTTAATTGTTTTATCTCTTACGATTATGTGTCATATGATCTATAACAAAAAAAAAAGAAAAAAAGAAAAAAATCTAGATCTTGGCCTAATAAGTTGGTAAGAGATGGCCATAGAAAATAATATTGATAAACTTGGTGGTTACATAAATTTTAGTTATGGAAAGTGTATATATGAGGGATCCTATTGAAGTCGGGCTTAAAGAAGGCTTTAGAATGATAGTCAAAGTCCATAAAGGATAATGAGTTGGTAAAACTTAACGAGAAGTATAATATTGAATGACATCTTGACACATGGCTTAGAGGTCTAGCCACTAGGCTATGGCAGCTGCCCATGCCAATGTGACAAGCCCAGTCCCCAAGCTTCTACCAACCAATAGAAATGTAGAAGTCTTTCCTCATACTAATAGCACCATCTCTTCGGATTTCGTCCTAGCTAATCCCCTCTTATTACATAGTTAAGTAGGTTGGCACCCTTACCTATAAATAGGATGGGATGTACTAGGCAAAGGGGATAAAATTCCCTTTGGAATACTTCGTAGCTAACTCTCTCTCTCTCTCTCAACTCTTATTACTCTCTTTGCTAACTTGAGCATCGGAGGGCCCTCACTAGCTATACCATAGGGGTTTTTCGTAGGTCTATCATCATCAACAACCATTGGACCATTAAGAACTCCACCAAAAACCATATTAGTGATACTTACTAATACCATTTGGCATCTTTTGTTTACCTAGACTTCGCATCATGGTTAAAAGTAAGAACACTAATCCCCATCCATCACTCGTAGGTGGTAGCGAATAGTCATCAACATTACCACTACCACTACAAACAAAGTAACCACCATCAGATACGAAATAGATGAAGATAATGTTCTGCTAGTTTGATGGAGGCTAATAAAAAAAACCCTCTAAGACAATGCGAACTTAAGGTAGCAATTGGCAACCACTTAAAAACTAAAAGAGAAGGCTAACCCTGAAGACAACGTCTACCTTGAAGACATATTCACTAGCCCCTCTAGTAGACAGTAGAAGCCTTAGGTGCTCACCAACACTCGTGTTGATAAACCCTATATGCCCATGCGGTCGTGTTTAGCTCAGGCATCATTCGATAGAGGACTTGTGCGATCAATTGAATACCAACCATGGTAAGGTGCAACACTAAGTAGAATTGTCCAACACCAGTAAGATATGCAAATACATCTCCCCTAAGTATTCATAAAGGCGCCTAGAGGAGATGAATACCTTAGAACTTAACGAAGATATCTAATGTTCTTTGAGTCTTTAAGATTAGAAGTGACTCGAATCCTTCACTCGCTAATAAGGCATTACAATGAGATATATCCCATTTACACCAATCATCCTAGAAGAAACTTTTCTATAAGGTGTACAGCTGCCTTATTTGAACACAAATGATGGCTTGGGTGACCCAGACAATCACCTGGTACATTTCTACACGATGATGAGCCTACATAAGTACTTTGAAACCATCATGTACAAAGTATTCCCGAGGAACCTCACTAAGGCTATAGTGTGGTTTAACTAACTCTTAAATGGTTCCATTTACTCGTTTGACGACCTCATCACCAAATTTCAATAGAACTTTATTAGTGGTAAGGTGCTATGTAGGGACTTGTCTATGTTATACAACGTTTGACAACACTCTAGTAAGATCTTATGAGCCTACCTTAAGTGCTTCAATTGCGCTAAGCTTTTGATCCCCAAGGTTGACACCCAAACATCTCTTTAGGCTATTATTTATGGCTTAGACCCAACAGCAAAATCTTTGAAGCTATAGCATTGAGATGTTTGAGCACCTTCGAGTAATTCATGACCATCGCTGAGCAAAATGTTACATAAGAAGACACCATCGAAGCATGATTGGAAAATGGCATATATCAGAGCTCCTCTCTAGAGGACCACCTTGGTCTTCGAAAAGATTGCCTTTCATTATCCTTAGATTGTAGAGAGAGGCAAAAGCAAAAATTTGTTGATTACTCTAACTATACTCCATTAAACCACCTTCTTGGAAAAGTTCTCTATGAGGTTTGCCAACAGCTCCCCTGATAGGAATTAGACTACTAGACCCTTAACCCAAGCCTAAGCCTAAGCTCGAGGATTGGAAAGCATGGCTAGGTGAATTTTTTCCTTACGACTCACCATTGAGGAGTTCGAGTTGCTGCAATCTATTGACCTGATGCCTTGGTTAAGCCAAACCTTCTTATACTCGTTATTTATCTCTAGCTACAGACCAGAGTTACACTTGAGCAATAGCTTGACTAATTTGGCTACCCACCTAGTCGACCAAAATCTAAGTCATATTGAATACGTTTGAGGTGAGTTTACCTCAAAATAGTTATCTATTTAGCTTGGCACAATTGCCCTATTACCTTTGCTTTGTACCTCGACTTCGCAATTACTAGCCTAAACATACAGATTGTCTTTTCTGCCAGAAAGTCACCCATTCACATAGAGCTATGTGTTTGAGTAATCATATGACAGAATCCTTCATGTACAAGATACCCATATTTGTTGTATTTTCAATATACCCTTTATAATTCCTTGTACAGTACTTTTTTTAGATATTACCCTTTTAGTTACTTCTACTTTGGGTAAGATGCCGTAATGATACCCCATTGTAAAGATAGCACATCATTATCATACTTCAAAATGTTGAATATACTTCTTCTTCATGAACATAGCTCGTAACTTGTTTACTTACTTCACTCTTATCTTAACTCTTAAGCAAGGCTAAGTGGTAAGTATCCTCATTGGATCAGCTCGTGCATTATATCAAGTTGAGCCGTAAGTTTTCAGAAATTCCTTAGTGCATCATATCCTTGGAGTTATTTGAGGGTTTGCTTGTTTTACTTTCATTATTGTTCTCGCATTTACCACTTTATCTTTAAGCTTTCAGCAAGCTTAGACCTAACTTAATATCATTGCCCTTATTGGCTCTCGGCATGGTGTATCATTCGCCACACTTCACATGATACGGATTGGCATGGGTGAACA
This sequence comes from Lumnitzera littorea, assembly GCA_024138015.1. Lineage (NCBI taxonomy): Eukaryota > Viridiplantae > Streptophyta > Magnoliopsida > Myrtales > Combretaceae > Lumnitzera > Lumnitzera littorea. Next base: position 22,149,924 of record JAMXBB010000012.1, read on the forward strand.
CATGGAACCTAGTATCACACGAAAACCAATAGGTGAGTCCAGACCGCGAGATGGTTCAAAAAGTAAATGAAAGTCGATGGTTTAGCAAATTTGTGAGTTATTTAGGTGGATATGACGCATCAACACGATCTAATATGACTTAAGATTGGCCTAACATGCATAACCATGGACCTGATTTTGGATGACCTATCTTATCTAGGGCCGATTCGTCGTGTCCATAGCTAACTTAACACAACCAAGGTTGACCTTGCATGGCTAGACCAACTTGATATAGCAGTGGCTAACCTGACATGATAGTAGCTAACCTCTCATGGTCGAGTTGATCTAACATGGATGTGGCTGACCTATGTGATATGACCCGATGTGGTCGAGTTGATATAGAATAGTAGAGCAGTCTTGTCATGACAGAGCAAACCTTGGCCGAACAAACTCAGTTAAGCAAATTGACCTCGGTAAAGTAGGGCAGATAGGTAGGATAAGACAATCTTATATAGCTTATCCGAGTAGACTCGATAGAATAGAATAGAGCTGACCACAGTATGGCAGAATAGATCAAGTATAGCAAGGAAGACCAGGCAAAAAAAGGCACAAATAGTAGGTTAAGATAGAACCGGTAAAGCATGTTGGGTCTTCCAATATTACCATAGTTCATAAATAGGTCTGTGGGAGAGCTTGGTTAGGGTAAAGTGAGGTGTACTCAACATAACAGGGCAGACCCAACATAGTATGCCGTCTAACGCTAACATATCTTATAAATAGGTCACCCACTTGCGTGGAGCTCGTAAATAAGCCTCCTATGTAGTCTAAAACCTGGTGTGGCATCAGGTTAGTACCTAGAATCCTATCATCGCATATTAGGGAAACCCCTAAAGCTGTTGCCTTAAGCAAATTTTGTGATAACTACAGCACATGTGGCCATAACATCGATTAATCAAGGGATAGCAACAACAAGCACATCAATAGTAGGAAAATCAACTTGATGATACTCACCATAGAGGCCGACAAGGATAGACATAAACAATCATTGAAGGACCAAGACTGTTAGATGACAAATGCTCCTCCTAACCTTAGCACGAAGTACTCTTCGTCCGAGTAAAGAACCCTAGAATTAATGTCACGCCCCGAAGCGGCAGAGTCGTAACAGCCTCCGCCGTGTAAACCATTCTAAGATAAAAGTTGGCCTTATAACCGCTATCTTAGACCTGATCTACACAAGGCGTTCACGACTAACCCGCTTTGAAGGAAACGGTTTATAATTTAAATAAATCATTTCTCTAAGAAAGTGAGGAGAGATATATATATTATAATACAGTTATTACAATTAAGGTTTACAAGATTTCTTCGTAATATATTTCCTAGTTATTACATTATTCAAAAATGAGAAGTTCTAAAGTAAAAGTTTAAACCTTAAAAATATATTTATTCTTCACATGTTTTTCCTCACTCCCCAGGATCCAGCAGTTGCTAGCTTCAGAGTAATTGGAATCCGCTTCTTAGCCATCACCTGCATGACGTCTATAGGAATGTGAGCAACCACAGCTTAGTAAGTTAGGACGGAGGACTTAAAACTACACCATACACACAACAAGGTTTTCAAGCACTTATTAGGTGCAATGCATGTGCAAGCAAATGCTATCGCACGACGTTATCCGGCCCGTCGTGAGATTAGAGAAATTGCGCCCGCTCTAATCCGGGTTGAGGAGTTACCGTTAATGCAACAGCTCACGACCAAACCCAGGCTTGTGTAATGGAGACCTTGCTCCTCCCGCGACTACCTTGGAACCACTATCTTCACCCCCGCCGCGACCTCCTCTCCTGTCACTTAAGTTCGACTGAGGATGAAGAAGGGACCATTTTGCAATCCTGCGCTATCCCTTCCGAAGGGGTCGGTATTTGGCCGGAGAGTCCTAAATCCCCTAACGGGTTGCCATACATGTTCGATTATGATTATTGGTCGTATATTTAATTAAGTCCAGTTTAGGGTGATCGATCATTTCAGACAATTCATATAATATGTGCAGAGCAACAAACAAAATCATGGCATCACCCATAATCAAGTACATGCATACATTCAACTATCTAACAAGCACAACCAAGCATAATCTTAAGCCTTCCAAAATACAGCAACGTATTAATCCCAACTTATCTCGACTCCTCGCTCGCTCACTCGAGGTCCGATTTGCTCAGGCCATCGCCGGTTATCCCTATAACACGAACGTGGTTTCAGCTTTTCATATAACTGTTATAGGTTTGTTTTATCCTATAATGCTTATTGTTAGGTTTTGTTTAAGGTTTAATGTGCCTAATTATCTAGGTATTAAGTCTTTTACAATTATTCTAGGTTTGGGGTTAGGTTCAGGTTCGGTTTTCGCATCGATTTCTAAACCAGGTTTTTAGTTCGATTTTTAAGTAGCGTTTTATATTCCAACCCTATAAATTAGTTTCAACCCATAATGTGAAATTAGTCACATTATTTCCCAATAACCTAAATACCATCATTACCCTTTGTCAGTGTTTATTTTACTCGGTACACTTAAATCCATATTAGTGTACCGAATTCACTCCTAATGTGATAAATTTTTATATTTTTCATATAATTCCATAAATTCAAGTTTCCTATCAGATTTATTGTGCATTTTAATTATTCTCAAAATATCAATTTTTATTATAATATTTTCTATTTATTATATTTTCAAAAATTACACATTATGCATTATTGCATATTATGCACATAATGTATTTCTAATATTTCTATTACCCTAATTACCATCTCTAAACACCAATTATTATTTCAAAATGTCTAAATCCATCCTAAATCAGATTTTACTCCAAATTTCCCTAATTTACAAAATTAACTATTTATTTCCTATTACTCATTTATTACATAATTAACCTAATAATTACATCTAACACCCTAAATGCTATAAGTATCATACTCCATCAGATCTTAACATCCTAAAACATCTACTTATTCACTAAGTCAGAAATTAATAATTTAATTACTTAATTAATCATAAATTACCCATTTTATGCCTCATTTTAGGACCTAAAAATTATCTAAAAATTTCGAAAATTAATTTTTGAAAAAGGGCTTCATAGCACTATTCTATATCATCTGAGTAATCTACACAAAAATTTTGGGCTTGAAACTACACTCCTAAGGTCATTTATTTCTAAATCGAAATGTGTTCGGTTTTGTACGATTTCTTAGGGGCCATATATTACAGGATATAATTTCATCAAAATAATATTTTTCCTACAAACTACATACAATAAAACCTCAGAATAACAAGTTTCATAATTTTCTGGGCAAAATAACTAATTTTACAAAATTATACAAGAATCGGGCTGGAATTTGGACTCACCGGTTTAGGTGGCTCCGGCCATCGCGGGCCGCCGTGGCCTTGTCGGCCAGCTTGGGTGCTGCCACCACCGTGTGGTGGTGGTGGCCGTCCACTCCCAGCTCCTCGTTTGGTGTGGGTTCCCTTTAAAACCCCTAACTGCACAATTTTTCTTATTTTTTTTATTTTCTGGATTTTCTCTCGAATTTTCAACTCTCCCTGATTTTCTCTGATTTCTAACTGTCCAAATGAGTTCCTGGATTTTTCTTGCTATTTATAGACATTTTTTTGTAATTATTATGCATTAATTTGACAAGATTTTGTCAACTTTCCTTGATTTTTTGCTTTTTGTTTGTCCAATTCTTATTGGATAATTTTTCTTTTTCTGATTTGAACCTGCCATGACCTTATCTTGATTCATCTTATCATCTTCTGATTTGTTCTTATTTTTCCATAATTATTTTATATTTTTCTTTAATTATTTGCTTAGTGTTCGGCCAATTTTAGTAATTACGCGTATTTTTATCTACACGTAAATACATGTAGGGTACACGTGAACATTCCTAAATATTATTTTGGTCATTCTAAAATTTTTAGTATACATATAATCTATCTTTAATAATTTTTTAATTATTATATTACACTTTTTACCTTTTCGGTAATTAGCAGTTATTATGCTTAAAATTTGAAAATTTTATAGTCTCTTATTTTATTGCTTATTTTCTTAAATTTAATTTTACGGGGTCATTTTTACTAATATTTCTCTAAATAGTTTATAATTTGGGTTTGATCGGATCTTTAACCGATCGCCCTAAATCTTGGGTTCTAAATTCAATCCTACGGTCAATTGGCTTAGTTTTGGGGCTTACAATTAACACAATCATCTCTTTCTCGGACAATGACAAAGAAGGCATTAAGTAACCCCATATTGATTAGCTTATTATCAATGCCGAGAGAGGGGACTTTGACATCCTTAAAACCTTTATAGATAATGATAGCTCAGCAGACATCCTATTCCCACTACCTACAAGTAAATGAGGGACAAGTTAAAAGAGGAGCTCTGGCCATATAAGTAAAGCCTTATAGGCTTTAGTAGAAAGATGGTTTTGGAAAAAGGCTTAATTACACCCCATGTTCAGTTGGGTGATGATAAGCACATCACCTCAAAGTTGATAGATTTCGTCTTTGTCAATCATTGGTCCCCCTATAGTGTTTTCCTAGGGCGGCCTAGCCTTAACATGTTTGATGCCTACATCAGCTAATGGTGCCTTATGATAAAGTTCCCAACCCTACAGGGGTTAGGAGTATACATGACAACCAAAAGTTATCCTCGGACACTCTACTTGAGTGACAGCTCACATAACAAAATCATGCATATTGAGTTAGCCCTAAAGAACATACAAAACTCAAGGGGAGAACTAGCAAAAGACATTGAGGTTGTCTAATATGACGATCATTGGGATCAAATCACTTAGATAAGAACCTCCTAATCCCTAAAAGAAGGAGAAGACATCACTGCTGTCCTCTGCTCTAATATAAACATCTTTGTGACGTCTCTTAAAGAAATGCTCGGGAATCATTGGCATAATTGAGGTAACACACCACCTCAGGGTTTACCTTTGTATACGCCTTGTGAAGCAAAAGAGAAGACACCTTAGAGTGACAAGCTGCCATTGGGTAAGAAGTGCAAAAGTTACTAGGAGCTGGGTTCATAAGAGAGGAGCGCTATCTTACCTGCTTTGCGAACACTATCCTTATGAAGAAATCTAAAGGCAAACAACGAATGTACATCGACTACACTGATCTTAACAAAGCTTGCCCCAAAACTTGCTTCTAACTCTTAAGAATCGACCAACTCATCAATTCTATATCTAGCCATGCTAGACTTAGTTTTATGGATGCCTACTCCGGTTATAACTAAATCCATATGCCCTTGAAGACTAAGTTTGCACCTCTTTCATCACTAACTTTAAAACATACTGCTACAAGGTAATGCTTTCGACCTAAAAAATGTTAGGACAACATATCAAAGGTTGGTGACTGTTGTCCTCAAACCCTAATTGGAAGAAATATGGAAGCTTATGTAGACAACGTGATTGTCAAAAGCAAGCACAAGGCCCAACACATCGATAACCTACGTGAAACCTTTGATATATTTTGAAAGAACGAAATGAAGCTTAACCCTCAAAAGTGTGTCTTTAGCTTAGGATATGACAAATTCCTTGGGTTCATGGCTATAGAGCATAGTATAAATGTAAAACTTGAATTCAAAAATAAGTAAATAAGAAGAATTTAAACAATATAAAAGAGTTTATAAATAATAGGCTTTGGCATGCTATGTAATTAACCTTAAGTAGTGAGGGCAAAGTAGTCTAAAGAAAATTTCAAACCCCTTCCCTTTCCCATTACGTTTTATTTTATTCCCACTACTTGTCACCCTTCCTGTACCTTTCTTTCTTTTTACACCAGTAGAAACCTTACAAGAGACATCTCAAGAATAACCTAAATTCGGATTTGGGGAAAGTTTGCCTATTTCAAGTGAAGCAAACATCATCTTCTGCTTGGAGACAATGTATTTAGGTAAGTTTTTGTGCTTATATTGAAGGAAATTCATTTTTCCTTTAGTTTTGGTGAAGAAAACTTAGGGATTTTCATTTTAACAGAAGTAGGGAGTGAGAATTCTGAGCTTAAGTGTTCTTGGATGAAGAAACATCAAGTAAGTTGTTCTAAACCCCCTATTTTATCTAAAGTTTCATTCTTTTTATGGATTATTGAGTTGAGGAGTTGGTTGTGATTGAGGGTTGGAATTTTTGTTTGATGTTTTGGTAGATGTTTTAGAGTGTTTGGAGATGAGTTAGGAGTGGGAAAAGACTTAAGGAAGTGAAGGATGGTGTTAGGGCTCGGAGTTGGTTGTGTATAAGGGAAGAACTGCAAGTTGCATTCTGCAAAAAACAACAGAATGTAATTGGCATCTGGGTGCCATGCTTAGTAGCATCCTAATGCTACGGTTCCTAAAAACCCATAGAATGTAAGTTGTTCATTGGTGTTCAGATGCTTGACCTTCTAGCGTTCAGATGCCATGTTTGCTGTAATGGGCAGAAAGTTCTCGTCTCATTCCTCATGACTTTTCTAACCTCCTTTTTCATTCTAAAACCTTTTCAATATGTTTTTAAACAAGTTTTCTGAATCAAAACAACAACCAAACTTCGTTTTTCAAAGAAACGATTTAAGACTTCTTGTAGGGACTTGTAGCTTAGTTGAGGGGTTGAGATGCAAGGAGTGAGTAGTGACTTTCATGATTAAGTTTAGGGACTAAGCTACTTATTTTGTAATATACACGGTTGTAGAGCACTAAGACACTTGTTGAACACTATTGAGGAGTTAAGTATGCGATGTTTTCTTATGTGTTTGTACTTGTTAGGTTAGTAGTAAATGGACTTATTACATGTATATGGCTTAATTATTGATTCTACTACTTGTGCTTGGCTTTGACCTCTCACTGATAGGGTTTAGTAAGGCTGGTAAGGCACTTGGCGATCTTTACACGATGTTATCTCGAGTAGAGTCCTACAATAAAAGGACTCAAGTAAATCTAAGTTGGTTATCAAGTGCTTGATTACTCATTTGCTTAGGTGATGGGGAAGACCTACATTATTACTATGTATGTATATATATTTATGGTTTGTGTGGAGTCATGAGTTATCTTAAGTTTTAAGACACTAAGACTGTGTTGCTTGTCGAACTTAAAAAAGATATTAAATAAATGCGTGCTACATTTTAGTACTTTTTATGCATGTGAGTTGTTCCTTGGATGTTCACGCGCATTTGCTTTCGTTTTCCTTATTGGGCATAGCTCACCCTTTGGAGATTTGTGTTTTTCAACTATGAGTTCAGGTTGTGTTTATGTTACTAAGATTTATGATGGTAACAGCTGCGTTTATTATTAAGAAGAGGTTAGAGATTACTACATTGCTAATGGGTCAGGTTATGCGTAGAATAGACAATAGGCATGGACTGTAGATGGCATTCAATTTTATTGCTACTTGTAAATGTCTTTTGTCTTGCTTACTGATCTATAGCACTGAGTTGCCTATGGCTTCCGATGGTTATGTATTTTATGATACTTGTTAGAGCTATGGGATTCCTTAATTAAGATGTTACGTTTATGTTATCTAAGGTAGGTAATGTCAGATCTTTGTATAGTTGGAGACGAGTGGGTATTTATACCATTCTTTTATTAATGATTGAGGAGTTATTTATATAAGAGTTGATAGAATATTATTAATTATTTGTGGATTATTGATAGGTTATAGGTTCCTAGACACCTTAGCATGTTAACCTTTAAGGATGACACATACTGGGAGGTGGCTTCCTAGGTTTTAGGGCATTACAGTTTTAGTGGTATTAGAACTTGGGTTAAAGGATCCCTAGAGCATTAGGTATCGAATATTTAAGAAGGTAAGATATGAGGATTGTAGGTAGTTAAGGGGTTAAGCTTAAATCTAGAAGAGTGGCTCTTACTAATTTGGGGTTAGTTGCATTAATCTCACCTAAATGCCTTTTTCCTCACTATTATGTTACTATTTGCTGCTAGTTAATATTTATGCTTTCATTTTTTAGTTGTCATCTTTTCTTATATTGTCTTTACTTTGTTTTTTTGCTTGATTTTCTATCACATTCTACCCATTATATTTGGTATCTTCTTTGTATATATATATATTCAATACCAGTCTCTCTTTACTATTTCTCTCTTAAAATTTTTTTATCCTTCTAAAGCTTACCTAAATGTGTGGTGGAAGAAGAGTTGAATTGGTGTAGTGGAGATAAAGTTGGAGTTATAATTGGTGGAGCTAATGCCCTTGATATGCTTAGTAATGTAACATAAGTAAAATGCTTAGATAGAGAAATAATTTAACGATATGGTCTTCATATGTACCTATATGTACATTTGTAACTAAGACTTAACAATACTATATGTGATAATGTAAATCTATGAATAATAAGAAAATAACATAAAACTTGCTTAATGGGAGAGTTAAAAATCCATATCATTGAATAAGAAGAAATAACCAACTAGTGAATTCAAAAGATTTAGTAAACTTAAGTGACGGATCATAATGTCTCTCAGGACAATCAAGACACCTATAGGAAAACATACTAAATACTAATGTTAACACTAAGGCAAAATAGGAACCTGCTTCACTAAATTATCTATAGTAGGTATGGACGTAGCAATCAATAAGAGTTACCTATTCAAAGACTAATGATTAATAATAGTGGCGAATTGAGTAAAAGATTAAAGATATGAATTGGTGTTCTTATATATGTTGCAACATGTACACGTGCAATAGGGTTATTAAGTCATTATTTTTTCATGGTGAGTTGAGGTCATGTCTAGTGTGTTGATGTGTTGGTTGTGTCAATGTGTTGTGTTGAGTCATACCATGTAAGTTAAGTCGAGTTATCAGTCTCAACTCTTTGAGTTGGTTGTTTGTGTAACTTGTTAACCCCATATTTATGTGTCTCTTTTCCAAAATGTATAATATGGAAAATTCTTTAATATTAAAGAAATAAAGTGAGAAAATATGTAGAGTGGTAACCAATGAACTAAAGATTAGAATGCAAGTAATAAAGAATTGTAACAATAAATAACAAACAAATTAACAGTAAATAGCAAGTCTCGAGGAAAGTAAATTATAGATAATTATAACCTAGATTACTATAGTAGAAATATTAAGGAATGGTAACTAAAACGATTACAGGGAATAATGAAATATACAAAATTCAACAAACCTACTAAAGCTTAACATAATGAATTAAATAAAAGTGAAATTAATCTTAAAGGATGTAAAAGCATTGATAGTAGATGAACCGATTACACTAAGACCTACAAGGGAAATAATTAATTCATATGGCTTAATTAATTGAAAAAGGATAATAATAGTATTAATGGTGATAGTAAGACTTTCTCTTACAATCTAATGTTGTGTTGGGGATAAGTGAAGGAAATGAGTGGGTACTGAGTGAGGTGCATATGTGTCACACCCCGAAGCGGCAGAGTCTTAATAGTCCGCCATGTAAACTATTCTAAGATAGAAGTTAGCCTTACAATTGCTATCCTAGACCTAATCTACATAGGTGTCTACGACTAACCCGCTTTGAAGTAAACAGTTTGTAATTTAAATAAATCATTTACCTAAGAAAGTGAGAAAATATATATATACACTATAATTTAGTTATTATAATTAACGTTTACAATGCTTTACCATAATATATTTCCTAGTTATTACGTTATTGCGTTATTACGATCTAAAATAAAAGCTTAGACCTTAAAAATATATATTTATTCTGCAAATGTTTTTCCTCACTCCCCAAGATTCAGCAGTTGCTAGCTTCAGAGTAGTTGTAAGCTACTTTTTAGCCAGCACCTGCATGACGTCTATAGGGAAGTGAGCAATCACAACTCAGTAAGTTAGGATAGAGGACTTAAAACTACACCATAAACATAAACAAGGTTACTAACCAAATCATTTGGTGCAATGCATGTTTAAGCAAATGCCATCGTACGATATTGTTCGGCCCGTTATGAGATTAGAGAAATTATGCCTACTCTAATCTGGGTTGAAGAGTTGTCGTTAATGCAATAGCTCATGACTAAACCCAAGCTTGTGCAATGGAGCCATCGCTCCTCCCACGACTACCTTCGAACCATTGACTTCACCCTTGTCACAACCTCCTCACCTGTTACTTAGTTCGACTAAGGATGAAAAAGGGATCCATTATGCCATCCAACGCTATTCCTTTTGAAGGGTTCGGTATCTAGCTAGAGAATCTTAGGTTTCTCCTAATAGGTTGCTATGTAGGTTTGATTTATGTTTATAAGTCATATCTTTGTTAAGTTCAGTTTAAGGTGATCGATCACTTCATATAATGCAAGCCAGAATAACAAACAGAAGCATAGCATCACTTATAATCAAGCATATACACATAATCAACTTTTTCACAGCACAACCAAGTATAATCTCAAGCCTCCAAAATATAGCATCGTATTAATCCCAACTTACCTCGACTTCTCACTCACTCACTCGAGGTCCGACTTACTCAGGCCATCGCCGATTATCCCTATAACATAAATGTGGTTTCAGTTTTTCATATAACTATTAGAAGTTGGTTTTATCCTATAATGCTTATTGTTATCTTTTGTTTTGGGTTTGATATACCTAATTATCTAGGTCTTGAGTCTTTTACAATTCTTCTTGAATCGTGTTAGGTTTTGTTTCAGTTTTCGCATTAATTTCTAAATTAGGTTTTTAACTCAATTTTTTATTAAAGATCTATATGTATACCTTAAGAGATCATTCCGACCCATAATGTGAAATTAATCGCATTATCTTTGAATATCCTAAATATCGTTTTTACTCTCTAACTAGTATTCTAGTCCGTGCGGTACACCTAAATCCTAGTTTAACAATTGAATTCACCCCCATTATGAGAAAATCTTACATTTTTCATATAATTACCCTAATTTAAGTTTCCTATCAGATTTATTGTATATTTCTATTATTATCATAATATCAATTTTTATTCTAATATCTTCTATTTATTATATTTCTAATAATTGTGTATTGTGTATTGTGTATTATGTACTATCACTTATTATGTACATGATACACATCTAATATTTTTTATCACTCTAATTACCATCTCCCAACATCAATTATCATTTCAAAATGTCTAAATTCATCCTAAATCAAATTTTACACCTAATTACCCTAATTTACAAAATTAACTTAAAATTTACTATTTTCCTCATTACTTATTTACTACATAATTAACCTAATAATTGCATCTAACACCTTAAATGCTACAAGTATCATACTTCATCAGATTTCAACATCCTAAAACATATAATTATTCACTAAATCAATAATTAACTATTTAATTACTTAATTAACCCTAAATTACCCATTTTATGCCTCATTTTAAGGCCTAAAAATTATATAAAAATTTCAAAAATTAATTTTTGAAAATGGGCTTTATAACATTGTTCTATATCATCTAAGTAGTCTACACAAAAATTTTGAGCTCAAAACTATACTTCTAAAGTCATTTATTTCTAAACCGAAACATGCCCGATTTTGCATGATTTCTTAAGGACCATATATTACGGGACATGTTTTCATCAAAATAATATTTTTCCTAAAAACTACATATAAAAATATTCCAGAATAACAAAATTCATAATTTCCTAAGAATATTTACTATTTTTACAAAATTACATAAAATCGGGCTAGAAATCGAACTCACTAGTCTAGGTGGCTCTGGCCACCTCCGGCTGCCATGGCCTTATCGATCAATCTAAGCGTAGTCACCATTGTGTGGTGGTGGTGCCTGTCCGCTCCCAGGTGCTCGTCTGGTGTTGGTTCCCCTCTAAGGCCCTAATTGTACAGATTTGAGAAATTTTTTTGTAATTAATCTAAACACTCACTATTTCGGTCCTCTCTATCTTTCTCACTCTCTAAACTAACCAAATGAGCTTATGAAATTTTCTTGCTATTTATAGAGGTGTTAGAGAATTATTGTGCATTAATTAGACAAGATAATTGCGTTATCTCTTCTTTTTTTCCACTTTCTATTTGTTGCATTTTAATTGGTTGATTTCCTTTTTTAATTTTCAGATTGCCACACCTCACTTTTGGACTTTTCCTCATTTTTCTATATTTTTCTTGAATTTTTCTTAATTAATTATGAATTTTATTTAATTATTTAGTATTATTTTAGCACATTTCGCGTATTTTAAGTAATTACATGTATTTCTACCTACATATAAATTCATATATAGTACAAATAAATATTTATAAATATTATTTAGGTTATTGTATGATTTTTAGTGTACATATAATTTATCTCTAGTAATTTATTAATTATCGGAATGTATTTTACGCATTTTCGATAAATAACAAGTAATATAATTAAAAATTTGAAATTTTTTATATTCTTTTATTTTATTAATTATTTTCTTAAATTCAAACTTAAGGATTATTTTTACTAATATTTCTAGCTTTATTTGATAATTTAGGATCGATTGGATTTTTTAACAAATCAAAACCTCAAGTGATTAGTTGTAGGGCTTACACTTGGCTCAGTTGGCCATTAGCTTAGTTGACCTAAATCTAAGCTGCTCATAGCTTGCTTGAGCTAAATTCACCCAAAAAGAATCTTCAACTTAACTTAGCATCACTACTTGGCAACAACTAGGCTAATTGTATAGTTTTGTCTATTTTTGCTAGAAGTCCTTCCTCTAGCTACTAACCATGTGTCCAAACACCAATGTGATAGGAGCTTTCGTATAGCATAGATGCTTTATTTGATTTTTCATCTATACCTCTTAACATTCCTTATACATTAAATATTTTGGACAATACGCTTTTAGTCATTTCTATTTATAGTAGTTGCCCTAATATTACGAAGACAAACACACTTTTGTCATATCTCTCAATACAAAATATACTTCATTTTCATGAGCATTCTCTTTGCTTATCTCACTTTTATCTTAACCATTAAATAAAGCTAGGTGGTGAGCACCTTCTTTGAGTTAACTCGTGCATCATATCAAATTAAGTCATAAGTTTATGGAGGTCCTTACTACGTCACGTCCTCGAATTTGATTGTAGTTTGCTTATTTCACTTCATCATTTTTCATGCATTTCCACCTTCGTTTTCAAGCTTTCTGTAAGCTTGGACCTACCCTTAATATGATCTCATTTGTTTACCCTTGGCATGGCTTATTATTTTGGTATCAAAGCAGAGGTTTGTTTGGATAAGTTGTATTTGAGCTAGTTATTACTATGCTGTGAGTAGTATTGGTTATAGTAGCGAGTAATGGTAATGAAAGAGTTAGTTATGAGTGTTTAAGTAAGCAGAAGATGTATTGGTTCATTGTTGTGTATGTACCCTATCATATTCTGTTTTGAATTGAGAAAACAAAGCAAGTAGTAGTTGTGTGTTCTTTGTGAAGTATTGGGTAAAGTGAGTAGAAATAATAAGTGTGTAAGTTGGTTGATTCGAAAATTATGTTACTTATTTCTTGATTATCGAAATTTTGGGTGTTGATCTGACTCAAGTGTGAATACTGGTATTAGAGATGATAATAGTGGCGTTGTCCACAATGGCTAACAACTTCAAAATACTCTTAGAAGCACTAATGAGTAGTTTGATGAAATGGCTAACTTGATAACTGACCTAACTGGAGTTGTTCATGCATTAGCCTTTCAACCTACTAATGCTGTTCAAAACACTCCTCGAGTTGCTTAGCCTATGAGAGGATAGATCCCAGCTCGACAAAATCGAGGTGAAAGAGAGAGAATATGTACGAAGAAGGATTGACTTAGGTGAAGTAGATTGTTAGTCCCGTATAAGATATCGAAGGGAATTTTTGAAACTTTTTTATGTAAGTAGAAATTATCCCTCTTAATAACTTAATTTGGTGAATAATGATACTTTAATAATTCAACACACAATTAAAAACACAAATAAACAACTTAAAGTAAAGGAGATAAAGAGAAGAATATCAAGCTTATGATTTATAGAGCTTTGGCCTTTTGCCTACTACTCTCTTCCGGCTCTACTATTGGAGACCTAGTCCACTTCATTAGTGTCGTTCCACTCAATCTACTAAATCAAAAACTAATTAAGAGAAGTTTATAAGTTTCTACCATACTTAGCCTTCACAACTCTTTGCTATGCCTATTTAGGCTCTCTACAATTTAGGCTAATTACAGATCTATAGAGTATAATCAAACTTTTTTCAAACAACTTTCAAACAATTAATAATTTTTATAAGACAAAAGTGAGAAGAACAATATTAATCTCAGATAGATTGGCATGGAAATAGAAATGAAGATTGTTGAATATGCAGCTTCAGTTCAACTCTCCGAAAAAGTCTTTGAGAAATGTTTTGTACTCTTTCAGATAGTAGAAATTGATTACAATTAGAGTGTGATGTAAATATTATTTTTGTATCTAATATTTTGAAACGTCTCTTCATTTATATTGGAGTCCATCAATGGCTAGATTGATGATGATTATCTCCATCTCATGTTTATTCAATCTCAATGTTTAAAAAATAACTCTAAGATATTTTGAGAAAATCTTGGAATTTTTAATTTAAATATGATCTTATCTCGATCATATCTCCTTAATAGATGTACTATGATCAGCAATTCCACATAATCTTGAATTTTGTATTTGATATCCCATAAAATTTGAAATCATCCTTATCCTTATCCAATCTTAGGTATTTTCTTTAATTATTTCAAAAGTTAATTTGCTTAGTAAAAATCCCCATGGATCCTAATTCTTACTTAAGTGAAATTGGATTAAGTGTATTTCCTAAATACACCTAATCTAGTGGAGCTAGGTCCTGTTCACTTTGATTTTGATGTCGTGTCATTTATCAAAGTTACTCTTCTAGATCAACTATTTGAATAACCTTCTAAAGATATGTTAGTTCACTTATCTTCAAAGTCTTTGAAAATTTTTTTGGAGCATTGTACTGATTCTTCCTATATAAGCATCTGAAATAATCTTTGAATATTTTCTAGACTTGTTTCTTTTTTAATCGATTCAAATCTTTTGAATAAGTTTCTAAATGTAACTCAATTTACAAATTTAAACTTTTTGAAGAATTGTCTAAATATCTGCATACTTGTTAGTACATTAGCATATTTCTCTTTTTGTTATCATCAAAATTCATGAGAAATATCTAACATAGATGAAGAGAATGAAGAATAAGAGTATGTTGAAATAGAATAACAAGCCTAAGTGCATTGAGCTACTAACCTTGTGAGGGTTCAAATCTTGAGCTTCAATGGTTTTAGAAATGCCGATGACTATTAGGATTGGGAGGAAAAGGTTGAATGAGTTTTTGACTATTATCAGTATGAGGATTGCGAGAAGGTGAAAGTTGCTGCTATGGAATTGTTAAGGTATGCTGTGTTTGGGTGAAAGAACTTCTAAACCATGAAGAGGAGAGAATGATATAAAGAAGTCAATACTTGGCCCGAAATGAAAAGAATACTTAGAAATACATTTATACTAGACACTTATCTACAAGACACCTTTGCTCGATTTCAACAGCTAAGGTAAGGAACCGAATTGTTGATAAGTATGTTCGAGAGTTCTAGATGCTCATGATTTGATGTGAAGTCAATGAGCCTTTAGCCTGAATAGTTTCCAAATTCTTTACTGGATTGAGATATGATATTTGAGACATAGTGGAGTTATAGCATTTCACTACATTGGATGAGGCTATTATGCTTAGCGAGTAGAAAGACAAAAGAAGGAATAAGTTGACCCGACCTTCAATGAGTTGACTTAGTCAACATCACCAACCTATTTAACCTCACTAACACGCTTAAAGTGGTAATTACGCTTCCTAAAGCTCTAACCTTAGTAGAAGAGGTGAGATAGTGACTAAACTGAAGAGTCGTCCTACTGACCAAGAGTTGTCAATGAGAACTTATGAAAAGGGACAAGGATATTGTTGATAGTTGAATTTCATTCACTCGGCTGTTGATATGCCAAGTAACTCAGTTCTCAACTAATGTCGAGTAACATAGATCCTTATCTGATTTGAATTTAAGAAAAGTAGCGTGAACAGTTATCACTTAGTACGGTCATATTACATAAGTCCCTACTATTCTTACATTTTAGGAATGTAGTTGATCAAGAGGTATAGACACCCTATTTTTGCCCCTCTTTTTATTTATTTATTTATTTTATTTTAGGAAAAAGGGTCCTAAATTAGCAAAAATACAAAAAAAAAAAAGAAAATTAAAGAAAACCCAAAAATAAAGAATTTTAGGAAAATACAAAAAATAGAAAAATAGGAAAAAGTACAAAAAATAAGAAATGTGGAAAAATTAAGAAAAAATAATAAATTTAGAAAAAGTCATAAAAATATAAAGTTTAGAAAAAACTAAAAAATATATATATTTAGGAAATTTAGAAAATAATAAATTTTTAAATAGTTTGATAAAATAGATTTTTTTTAAGGATTATTGGACTTGAGCTTAGATTTGAATCTAGCTCAGGCTAACCTAGTCCATATGTGTAATTAAGCACAAAGTAATGGCTTAATGGTAAAACACTTGAGCATGACATTGGGTATAACTAGGATATCAGGAGTTTGAATCTTAGCAAAGGCAAGAAAAGACTTTTTATTTTTTCAGATAACACATTGCCACATCAGGTATTGCTACGTATTTGGGTTTTATTGTATCATGTGTCATGACACGTGGCAGGCCCAGATTGGCCAATGTTGCCGTGGCACCACATGCTAGTCACGTGGCATGCCATATCAACTACCATGCTCATTATGGGATACGTGGCACATGGCTATTGGACGATGTGGCTAAAGTGGCATCATGTCAACGCTATGTCAGCTGCCTTTCTCTCCCTTTCTCTTCTTTTTCCTTAATTTCCTCCTCTTTCTTGGCCAAAGACAACCTCAACCCTTCATTTTGGCCTCATTTTTTGCAATGATTCCAAGCTTAATTACACTAATAAATGAGTGATCCTCATCCCATACTTGGTCTACTTTGAATTGAGATTAAAAACACGTCTAGATACAGCTATTTAATGGGTCAAATCGAGCTCTAAGAATCAAGGAAAAATTGAAATTTCGCAATTCGGCATTCACTCAATTTTTGAGTTTCCAAGTCGATTTAGTGTTGTTCAAGTATAAATAAGGGTCTTAGGTTTGTTTTACAACAAATACATGTAAACCCTAAAGCCAAGCCAAGTAACCATAGGTTTGAGCTTAAAACCCAAGGTTTAGGGCGATCGGCTAAAGGATTTGATCAAACCCAAATTATAAACTATTTAACAAAATACCAGTAAAAATGATCCTGTAAACTTAAATTTAAGAAAATGAGTAGTAAAATAGGAAACTATAAAATTTTCAAATTTTAAGCATAATAACTACTAATTACCGAAAAGGCAAAAAGTGTAATATAATAATTAATAAATTAGTAGAGATAGATTATATGTATACTAAAAATTTTAGAATGACCAAAATAATATTTAGGAAAGTTCACGTGTACCCTACATGTATTTACGTGTAGATAAAAATACGCGTAATTACAAAAATTGACCGAAAACTAAGTAAATAATTAAAGAAAAATACAAAATGATTATAAAAAAATTAGAAAAAAATCAGAAGAGGATAACTGCAACAAGATCAGGTCGTGGACTGAAAAGAAAAAATTAACCAATAAGAATTTGACAAACAAAAAGCCAAAAATCAAGGAAATGGGGCAAAATCCCATCAAATTAATGCACATTAATTACTATATTTGTCTATAAATAAGGAAAAAATTCTCAGAAGTCGTTTGAATAGTTTATGATTTGAGAAAAATCGAAACACAAGAAAAATCGAGAGAAATTCCAGAAAATAAAAAAAAAAAAGAAAACTGTGCAGATTAGCAAGGTGAACTAAAACCATCATCCACCACCACCTGGGACCGAACCACCACCACCACCCTACACTAGAACCAGCGCCTGGATCGGCCGACAGCCTTGGACCGGGTTTGGACGGCCAGAAAGCTTCGAACCGATTAGTCATTTATTCACCCCGATTTTTGTATAATTTTGTAAAATTAGTTATTTTGCCCAGAAAATTATGAAACATGTTATTTTGAGGTTTTATTGTATGTAGATTTAGGGAAAAATATTGATTTAGTTTAATTATGTCTGGAAATATAGGGTCCTTAACAAATTGCTCAAAACCGAGCATGAGTAAACCGGAAATTAAATAGGCTTAGGGATGTAGTTTGGGGCTCAAAATTTTTCTGTAGGATTCTCATATGATGTAGAACAGTGCTATGAAGCCATTTTTTTAAAATTAATTTTCGAAAATTTTAAGTTCATTTTTAGCCCTAAAATGATGGTAAAATTGGGTGATTTAGGATTAATTAGGTGATTAGGATGTTAATTACTGATTTGGATCTTAATTAGATGTTTAAGGAAGTTAATCTTTGCAGTAGAACCCTAATCCTAGCCTTTAGGTATTAAGTATGATTAATTAGGGAAATTAGGTAAAGAATATAAGAAATTAGGAATATGTGAAAATATAAATTAATAAATCTAAAAAAATAAAGCTATTTAGATAATATTATAATTGAAAACAGAAAAATAATAAATCTGAAGTAATATTTAATTTTAAGTAAATATCTCAAAATGTAAGATTTTTACACATCGGGAATAAATCCGATACCTCAATTCGGGTTAGCGTGTACCGAATAGTTTAGAATACTAAAATTACGACCCAATAGGATATTTGAATACTCGAGCATAAGGTGATTAATGTCACATTGGGATTCGAGCCTAATTACGTTTTAGGAATTAAAACTAGAATCTAGTTTAGGAGCCGAACCCCGAAGTAGAATACAAAGAATTATTAATACGTTATAGGTATACATGAGGAAAATGAGTTACATTATAAATTAGAATAAGAATCCATAAAATATAAGTACTAAAAGAACCTATTTGTATTATAGGACACCCAGAAACAAATCAACTCGCAACTAGAGGATCGAGCGATTGAGCAAATTCAGGTAAGTTGGGTTATTGCTTATTGTAATAGAGTACTAGTTTTGTAGTACTCGGAGACTTAGGCTTGTATATGATTGTGATTGTAAATAGTTTGCACATGTGCTTGATGTATCTAAATTCGTGCTGGAATTTGTACTGTGAATGATTTTGTGACTGATTGAATTGGTATGAACTTGTTGAACACCCTAACCGGAATTTAATCTTAGTCGACCTTAATAACCGAAAATGTCATGCATTGCAACCCGTTAAGGGATCATAGGACTCTCCAACCAAATACCGACCCCTTCGAAAGGGATAGCGCAGGATTGCAAAATGGTCCCTTCTTCATCCTCAGTCGAACTAAGTGACAGGAGAGGAGGTTGCGACGGGGGTGAAGTCAATGGTTCGAAGGTAGTCACGGGAGGAGCGAGGTCTCCATTGCACAAGCCTGGGTTTGGTTGTGAGCTGCTGCATAACATGGAACTCCTCAACCCAGATTGGAGCGGGTGAAATTTCTCTGATTTCACAACGGACCGGACTACGTTGTGCGATGACACTTGATTGTTGCATTCCATGAAAATAATTGTTTGTTAACCTTGTTTATGCTTGTATGCATTCGTGAGTCTCCAATTCAACTTACTGAGCTGTAGTTGCTTATACCCTTATAGATCCTTTTGCAGGTTCTGATTTGTAATCTCTTCCAGTACTATGCCGCCCTACAATTATCCAGAGGTTAGTCCTTTTGAAGCCAGGGGTGTGAGAATCAAGTTATTTAGCATAATGTGTAACTAGACTGACCTTGTAGTTAAAGGTTGAAGACTGTTAGTTATTCTGTAAATTAGTAAACTGTAGTTATTATGTAAAACTTCCTGGGAAGCTCTGTGGACATATTCATAATTATCTATGTTTTAAAGAACTTTGTGATAATTATCATAATTGTTGTATAATCATTAATCGAACTGTTTACTTCAAAGCAAGGAGTCGTCGACGCCTTGTGTAGATTATCTTTATGGTAGGCACTGTGAGGCTAGTTACTATCATAGAATGGTTAACACGGCGGGACTGTTGCGACTTTGCGACTTCAGGGCGTAACAATACAATCACCTAACATTGACAAGAATCATCTCATAAGCTCTCTCTCTCTCATTCAAGTTCACTTTCTCTCTCTCTCTCTCTCTATACTATGGCATTCTCTCTCTCTCTAAACTCTCTCTCTCATCTCTCACTTAACCTTCCTAGCTAGCTCCCCCATCATGTAAGCAACTAAACCTAACTACTCTTGCTCTTGGCTGTAGTACCTAGCCACGTGGCAAAGCACCTACCGTGGAACTCTAACTGCTAAGTTGCCCCACTTAAAACCACCTCATCTAGCCACTTCCACTCCAAACCAACCATATGACTAAGTTTCCCACCACTAAAAACACCTAACCCAATTGACCACTTACCTCTAGTAACCACGTCGTACATGACCCAACACCACTGCCAACTGTTAATTTTAACCACTACCTAAACTACCTCTATTGACTTCGGCATTCTCCCTATGCCCCATAAGCATATAAAAAATTCACAAATCCCCTTTTTCTCCACTTACTTTGGCTACCAAATCGACTTAAATTGTTGTCGCTAATATTATTGCCATAGAGGATTATGAAGCCCGACTTGGATCTAGCACTTGACCTAAGCCAACCCGACCAACTATCGAAGAACAAAATGTGATACGATGAGATAGAATGCAACAAAAACAAAGACACAAGGAATTACATTAGGACTTGACTCGTGCACCTCTCTCCTGGTCCAAACTAGCTCCAATACAAGTTGTTAATTTTTTTTAAATTTATTAATTTATTTTCCAATTGCAAATGTAAAATATAAAAAAATGAAAAAAGAAAAGAAAAAAGAGAAAGGAGAAATTAAAAAAGAGAATACATATATATATTTTTGTTGCTAAATAAAATAAGATAATAATAAATAATATAAAAATTTTTTGAAATGATAATAATATTAAGTATGTGAAAGGCAATAAAAATTAGAAAAAAATCTTTTTATCACTTAGACAAACATTTTTTTTTTTGAAATAAGCAAAATAAATCAAGTCATGTTCAAAATTAGAGCATTTTAGAATTTTTCAAAAAATGAAAGTTCCAATGTAGGACCCTTTTTATAAAAATTTCCTTAAATAAACCAAGTTGGGTTAAAAATATAAATCTAACGTATTTTCAAATTAAAACAAACCCAACCCACTAAAGTTTTACAAAAAAGAATTACGTACATCTTATCTCAAATAGTGGATACGTATGTAGGTACTAACAGGGCGACAGTAAAAGATGAAAAAAAACCTATTTTTCCTTTTTAGTTTAGTTTAGATTACTCAAGTTATCCAATTCAATTAACCATTAATTAAGTTTTGTTTTATAGAATTGAAGAGTAATTTTTAAGATTAAGATTAAAATTGGAAAGTTAATGGTACCTATAAGGGTTTAAAAATCTTAATCCCTAGATCCAAAACTTTGGTTTCTAAAACCGTTTTATAAAATTAGTTTTATTATTAGACTAGTAGCTAAGTTATAACTAATCCACCCAACTGGTTATAACCTAACTCTTTTTTTTAACTCCAGTCAGGTGGCGACTCTAAAGTGTCTTCGAGGTATAAAAAACCAGTTTTTTTAAACCCTAATCGAGGGTCAGTATTAAACAGGTAGGATCTAATATTGATCAGTTTGAAGAAAACTAATTTAAAAACTAGGAGGAAAAAACCAGGATTAACAAGAGGTCTCTACGTATCCCAATAATCATGCAATTAACTATTGTTTTAAACACTTTACATTTGCCTACAAATACAGATAGGAAGCACTGTAAGAAGTATCTGATAACTCACTACTTCTCATTTAGTCTTTTCCAACATTCACTTACTGACTTAAGCATCGGAGTGGCTGCACTACACTAGCATTAATACCTTTAGTTCTTTGCACTTTGCAAGAAGGAAATCATCCGAAAACCATACAACAACATTTGGCACTATCTATTTTTTCTTGACACACCTACATGGTTAAGATTAGATTGACTAAATGTGTAGGTGCTAGTACTTCATCCTTCCACCTTGAGGGAGGAAGTAAGCATATTGACAAGTAACGTTTGGCTAAGTTAGAGCAGCTTTGCCTTAACTTGGCCAGAGAAAACCAAGAGTTGAGCAAAAAACATGAAGAGATTCTTAATCTCTTCTATAGTAATGTCCACCTAAGTTAAAATAAAGAATATGGCGATCACCATGCAGAGAACAATGATAACTCGTTTTATTCTCCCGAATTACTAAGAAAGTAAGCCAAGGTTATAATAAGACCTTCGGCCCTTGCACTTAAGGAAAATGACAAGGGTAAGTAATTGTAGCAAGTGCACCATACCAGACCCTTATATGTTAGCACCCTTGCTGCAATGAGCAAACAGTTTCAAATTAAGAAGAGCCCTTTCATCCTTGAGATTTTAGAGGAGGTTATACCATGGCACATTAAGTTGTTGCAATTTAAAACCTATGATGGGAGTACTACCGCACTTTGGCTAAGTTGCATGGCTTGAATAATGCCATTACCTACCAAGCTTTCTCCTCAACATTGAGGAATGCGGTAAGTACATGGTCAAATACCAAAAGCTAAACACTATTTCGTGTTTCGAAGATCTAGTAGAAGTATTCCTTTAACACTTCCTTATAAGTAAGCTTTCTGTTGAGGATTTTTCAGTCCTTAACGTGATCAAGCAAAGATTAGATGAATCTATTAGAGATTATTTAGCCAAGTTTATGGCTGAGATGGTCTAAATTCTAGAATTGGACATGAGTGTAGCTCTCAATGCTATCATTAATTGTATAAAGCCCCACGAAGACTTTTTCAAGCCTCTAAATAAAAATAAGCCATTAATTTTTGTTGAGTTTAAGGCCAAAGCCACGTCTTACATTCAATAAGAGGACAATATAAAGGTTTGGTGAGAGGCCGATCAAAATAGAGGAGATAAGAAAAGCGAGAAGAGGAGAAGTGTGAAATATCAGCTTAGAATGGAAGATGACCAATGTCTTGACTCCAAGAAAAAATGGCTACGGATTCGAACATATTCAATCTACACACCAGTCAATCATCCAATTTCAAACATATTAACGAAAGTGTGTTGATAGAGAGAAGTTTTGTAGTGGCCATAAAGAATGAGAGGAAATCCATCAAGGTGAAATTATGACAAATACTGTGATTTCCATTGTGACAAAGGCCATAACACTGACGAATGCATCCAACTTAAGAATGCGATTGAGCATGCAATTTAGTGAGGGCACTTGTGCAAGTTTTTGGTGCATGATGTCAAAAATATTGAGTAACAATCTTAAAGGAGATGAGAAAACCAAGAGAATGTTACTCAACTAGCTATTGCCGAGAAAGATGCAAGAGATGGGAACACTAGTAGAGCACTTAATGGAATAATCAACACTATTGTCAGAAAACCTTATGCTATAGGTTGATTGAGCTTTTTGAGTTTGACTAACGCCATTAATTATGTTTGCAATATCCAAGGCAACAAGGTCAAAATTGACAATATGATTTCTTTCATAGAAGAAGATTTTGAAGGTACTCAAAGGCCACATGATGATGCACTTATGATTAGTGCAAGAATTTCTAACTTTAAGGTCAAGAAAATTCTTGTTGACACTAGAAGTTTGGCATACATAATTTTTTGACATGCTTTTGATCAGATGAGACCAAAGATCAAAGCACAGTTGAGATCCTACAACTATGATTTGTATGCCTTTAACAATAAACTCGTCTGAATAACTGGATAATTTCTTTACCATTCTAGATTGGAGATGATGAGCATGTTGCAGAAGACAGAATATACATCCTTGTTATTAAATGTTGGTCCCTAAATAATATGATCATGGGAGGACTGTGTCAACACTTATTTGGCATCGTCCCTTTCACTTTTCACTCAAGGCCAAATTCCGTACTCCTATGGGAGTCGGTGTATGCAAAGGAGATCAATAGTTGGCAAGGTCACTATATATAAGGGCGTTAAGACAAGAAGAAGTTTTCTAAGTCGAAACTTATCTAGAAGGAAATTCAGTTGGCATAGACAATGCTAAAGATGAAATGGAGGAAATTTCATTGGGATGTGACCCAAAAAAGATGACAAAGATAGGGAGACCCTCGTCGGCAAACATTTGTCGAAGTTTAATCCACTTCCTACAGGATAATGTCGATGTATTCACATAGTCCTCTTTGGATATGCCAGGTATCTTTACAGATGTCATGGTATACAAGCTTCAAATCAATCCAAGTGCAAAAGTGATCCAACAAAAGAATAGGAATTTTGCCCCTAAGAGGCAAGCAGCTATAGAGGAAGAAGTTTAGAAACTCTTGATGGCATGATTCATTTGAGAAGAGCCTTATTCAACTTGGCTAGCCCACTGTATATTAGTTAAGAAGTCTAATGGAAAACAGTGCATGTGCATAGACTTTACGGATTTCAATAAGGCATATCCCAAGGATTATTTTCCTCTATCGAGAATTGATCAAATGGTTGACTCAATTATCGAGCACACATTGCTCTCTTGTATGGATGCTTTTCTCGACTATAACCAAATCAAAATGGATGAGGAAGATGAAGTTCACACATCATTCGTAGCTTTTCCCGGCTATAACCAAAACATATTGTTATATGGTGATGCTTTATGGGCTAAAAAATGCTGGTGCAATTATTAGTAGCTTGTTACTATGATGTTCGAGCTCTAGATACATCGAAATGTCAAAGTGCATGTTGACAACATGATTGTGAAAAGCACGATAAAGGATCAGCATCTTATTGATCTTAAGGAGACATTCCTTACCTTGAGGAGATACAACATGAAACTAAATCTACAAAAGTATGTATTTGGTGCTACTTCGGGAAAGTTATTAGGGTATATGGTCACTCGATGCAGTATCAAAGCTAATTCGAGAAAGGTTGATGTAATTAGAAATATCAAATCTCCTCATATTGTCAAGCAGGTTCAAGAACTCAGTAGACGAATAGCTACCCTTAACAGGTTTATATTGAGAAACGCAAATTGGTGCGTAGAATTCTTTAAAATTTTAAAGAATTTTAGAGATTTCAAATGGACAGATGACTGCGAAAAGGCTTTCAGTGAACTTAAAGAATTTCTCGCGTCACCTTCAATACTCTCAACGCATATCCCAAGAGAGAATTTGTATTTATACTTATTAGTTAGTTACCAAGCGCTTTCTTCTGTATTGGTCCAAATTGACAGTAAGGAGCATCGGCTAATTTATTACGTCAATCATGTTCTACAAGGATCAGAGCATCGATATACTAAAATTGAAAATTTTGTATTAGTAGTGGTTCTCTCAACAAGGAAGTTGAAACCATATTTTGAAGCTCACCAAATTGTAATCCTCATTGATCAACCTTTGCGGTAGGCATTACAAATGCCAGATTCCTTAGGAAGGATGACGAAATATACCTTGGAGCTAAGTGCCTATGGTGTACAGTATAAACTTATAATGGCATTAAAAGCTCAAGTGTTGGTGGATTTTTCGGTTGAGTTCACAGGTGAAGAAGACAACGTGGATATTACCGAGAAACCCATATAGTATCATTATGTTAATGGTTTTTCTACTAAAGAGGGAAGTAGTGCAGGCCTTATTCTATAAGGACCCCACAATGTCAAGGTTAATTATGCCTTGAAATTTGGATTTCTAGCTAGCAATAATGAAGCGGAATATGAAGCCTTAATAGCCAGACTCAAACTAGCAAAGGAAATTGGTGTTAAGAAACTTGAATTTTTCTTCAATTCACAACTTGTGGTAAATCAAGTCAAAAAAAGTTATGCGGCAAAGGAAGAAGAAATGAGCAAGTACTTGTTAATAGTATGAATGCTAAAAGAAGAATTTCAGTCCTTTTCTATTCATAAAATATCGAAGAGTAAGAACATCACCGCCGATGAGCAATCAAAGTTAGCCAATATGGCATTTCTTAATTTGAGTGACAAACTCTTTGTTGAGTTTCTCTTATACAAGAGTCTATTGATTGTTCTATAGAGCTGTGAATTAGCTCCATGTTGAAAAGAGAAATCTTAGATGGATTCGACTATAGAGTATTTGAAGGATGGTGTACTCCTTGAGGATAGGAAAGAGGCTTGAAGATTGGTTTATTAAGTCGCAAATTATACGTGGATAGATGATCGACTGTATAAACATGGTATATCTCAACCTTATCTTCAATGCTTTCCTCCGAAAGACACGTGACTGGTGTTATCTGAACTATACGGTAGTATATGTAGCAACCATGTGAAAGTACAAACGTTATATATCCGTACGCTGTGACTTAGCTGTTATTGGTAAAAAATGAAAGATGATGTGAGAACAGCTATTCACTATTGTCCAAAATGCCAGAAGCATAAGGTGTTGAGCATGTGCCTCCTACTGAATTGTGCTGCTTAACCAGTCCTTGGCCCTTTGACTAGTGGGGATTAGACATACTCGAACCATTTCTAAAGTCTACAGGCTAGCAACAATTCATCATTGTTGTTGTAGATTATATCACAAAGTGGGCAAAGGTTGAAGCATTGGTGAGGATCACCAAACAAAAGGTTGAGGCATTTGTTTTCAACTTTGTCACATCAAGGTTCAGAGTCCCATTTATCATAATCATAGACAATGGACCACAATTTGACAATGACAAATTTTGAGCATTTTATGAGAAATACGGCATCCACTTGAATTACACATTTGTAGCTCACCATTAGATTAATGGCTAAGTTGAAGCCGTAAACAAGATCATCTTATACGACTTGAGGAGGAAGGTATATCAAGCCAAAGGAAAATGGGTTGACAAATTGTTTGATGTTTTATGAGGATATTAGACTACCCATAGAACCATAACAGGGGCAACACCCTTTAAATTGGCGTATGGTATGGAAGTATTGTTGTTGATTGAGCTGGACCTACCAAATCTATGCACACAAAATTTTGACTTGATGATCAATCATGTTGGTTTGATGGCTAATTTGGATACAATTGAAGAAATCAGAGATGTCACAAGAGTAAAATTTGCAGCATATTAGCATAGGGCGGTCGGGTGTTATAATTAGAAGGTGAAGCATAAGATTTTTCAGTTTGGAGATTTGGTTTGCCAAAAAATAGAGGCAACTGGTGTGCGAGCAAAATAAGGGAAGCTTAGCGTAAATTGGGAGGATCCTATTAGGGTCAGGGAAATTGTTGGTGAGGGGGCTCGTCAATTAGAGATGTCGATTGGAACATACATCCCTTATGCATGGAATGCTGAGAACTTAAAACTTTATTTTAATTAATTCCCTCGATGTCATGAAGCATTTCCCTTTGTTTTGTAAGGCCGTAGCTTAGTTGTTTCAAAAGGCAATTGTGTTTAAAGTTCACTTTGATTTATTTCTCTACTTGATCTTTCTATGATCGATAGATTATTAATAAGTTCAAACTGCATGGTGAACGAACTAGTACTTAAGTTCAAACCTATTACGGTAAATGAAATTTATAAATTAGTTGAAAAGCCGAATAACGAACCTTATCATAAGTTCATGTAAGATGGCTAATCTACGTCTCAAATGACTAACGGATAATATGTTAAGAAAGGCACCTAAATATCACATATGAAACAAGACATGTCGAGGAAATATTACGTATGAAATAAAACATACTGAGAAAATATCGCATGTGAAATAAAACATGTCGAGGAATGTAGGGTGTATGAATTAAAACATGCTAAGAAATCGTAGAGCATGTGAAATAAAATGTGCTAAAACTACTAAATTACGCATGAGGAAATGTACATAAGATTAATAACAAATTCAATGGTAATTTTTTGACAACTAAGCTGAATACTGTTTGTACAAAAGATAACAAACTAATTGCAAGGGAAACAATCTTATGATTAATTCTTGGATTGAGTAGAGGCATTTTCTTGATCAAAAGTTGGAGCCTTATTAGAGCATATCTCCTTTTCGGCACTTGGGGTTTTGGAACATGTGGATTTCTCTTTGCGTACGTAAGGGATTTCCTTGGATAGACGATCTTCATCATCTTTAGGATCTTTGGCATAAGTCTTGTTATCACCCTATGTATGGACCTCGACACCTGAATCTTCGTCGGCTTCTTTGTCACAACTGCTAATTTGATCATTGATGTCGGTGAAGTCCAAGCACGAAAGATCATATTTAGGGTAAAATTTAAGGATTTCTTCTCTTGTTGCTTGAACCCCCTCCAACAACTTTTGTCTCAATAATCTCTCATACTATAGACATGGTGTCACAATTTCAAGTACCTCTTCAATAGAGGGGCCTTTCCTCGCTACCTCCTCTAATTTAGCAATACGGCTTTGTACTCTAGAGTTGTTAGTCTCTAGTTCCTTTATTTGCTTCCTGAGCTTGTCTTCCTCATTACTCCTTGTGCTAATTGTTTGGCCTAAACCCCAGCACCCTTCCCTTTTTTTACATAACTCCTCCTTCAAGTCTTTGGCCTCCTTATATTGCTTATTGACCTTAGCTTTAAGGCTTGAGACTTCATCAATTGCTAAAGAATGTACTAATTTCTTGGTAGCGAATTCATCTTGATATTTTCCAGCCTTCATCTTAACCTTGATTCTCACATTCTTAGTGGCCATAGTTTGAGCTTTTGAGGAATTGTATGCATCCTCAATTTTCTGCAGCAAGTAAACAAGATGAAATGATGAATTCGCTAGACCACTTAGCAAAACATAAAAAAAAAATATTGTTATTATTATTACCTTTCTCATCTCTTTGTCGGCTTTATTTAATGTCGTAAGAACGTGGTTGCTATCTATAAACAAACAAGACGGTTAGCAATAAAACATGTGCAACAATTGAAAAGATTCAATTGATACTTACATCATAGAATTTGGTTGCGATATGCACCTTATTACATCCACTAACTCTCTCAATGTCCTTTTTTGCAATTTCCATGTTCTTGGGAAGAATAACACTAATGTAGGCAAGTGCACCTATTAGTTTATAATATAGCGGATATGAGTTTGAATGTTGATCCCACAAGGACTAATATGATTATTAATACTCACTAGATCTTTATTATCTAACTGGCAAATTAAATTTCAAGAATCATAAAGAAGTAAATCTAAATTACTGCTAAAACAAATTTAAATATCAATTAAGACACGATTCAAGAATTAACAAGAAAACAATTTAATTAATTCAAGATTCAACATTATACCTAGATCTTATTTCCCCTAGATCTAATATGTGATTTTCCTAAAGATCATCTAATTTATTCTTTAATCTCTCTTGATTGGGAGAACTCTCTACTAAAGTTAATCACTTTCTCAAGCTAATTAACCTTAACCTTAAAATCACTTATTAGAACTCTTCTCGATAGTATGATCTAAGATTACATTATTGAATAACGAATTCTCTAAGCTTTAGTTTGAAATTCGAAAGAATCTTAAATATTATCTCTAATCTTGTAATAATTTTCATCAACTATCCCTAGATCTAATCTTATAAGAAATCTCTTGACTCTCTTATGAGATATCAAACTTTAGATTATTACCCATGGAAATAATAACCTAAATTATGAAGCAAACATAGTTGAACCAGGAAAATAATAAAGAACTAAATTACTCAAATACTAATCATGTCACATGAATAGATCTAGGTTTCACAAAACCTAAATATCTACTTACTGCACATCATAAAATAAAAATCTAAAAAAACAAAAGTAGAAAATTGTAGGAAAAAGTATAATGAAATCCAAATAAAATTAAATCTTGAAATCTTTTCCTCCTTACTTTCTTGATTGTTCTTAGCTTCAAAAACTTCTTAAAAGTCATACCAAAAAGTTCCCTTTGATAAACCCTAACAAAGCTTTTTATATAAAGAATTAAAAAAAAAATAGGTCAGTTGGAAAAAACATGATTGGGGACACAACTCCATCTTTTGGTTATATCCTTTACTATGCTTCATGTTTGTCCTTTTTTCTTTTTTTAAACCTAGAATGACATGATTGACAACATAATTGTGTCTTTTGGTCGTATCCTAAGCTGTAATAGTAAAAAATTAGCTCTAATTTTTCTTGAAAATGACATAATTGTGTTGTTTGGCTGCGTTGATTTTTAAACCTTCATAACTTGCTCATTTTAGTTTCAATTTGAGTGAAATTTGTCTCTACCTTCTTGTTTTCTTGTGTAGATAATTTCAAAACCTAGAAAACAAAATTTTACTCAATAAAATATTATTATGTAAAAACAAACTCAAATATCAAGGAAAATCATCAAAAATTACAAATAAAATATATGCAATTAGAAACTCATCAAATACCTTCCATTAAGGCCAAGGATTTAATTCTATCACCTAGCATCAAGTCAGTGTGTAGAATGTTGTGGCCTAGAATGGAACAAAGTATTCTCTTACTTCATTGTTAGGGATGAATTTGGTGCTACTGATGCTTAGAGCTTTGTTCCTCATTGCCTCCTTCATGCTCTCATCTAAAGTCTTTGACTTCTTAAGAGGAGGTTGGATAGCAACCTCCTTGCCACTCCTCTTCTTAGGACTCGGCGCAACAACAACCTAAACCAACGATCCCTCAACAACCTCATGACAAGCCACTTCCTCCAGCTGCCAATGCCGATATCTCGGCCAGAATCTCTTAGCTCCTCAACCAAAGGAATGTTTGCTGGTGGTGGCATTGCCTCAACTTATACATCTTCAATGGGCCTAGGCTTATCACTACCTTGACGTTTATTGGTAGGGCGGGATGCCTTTCTCGGGGTTACTACTTGCTTCAGCACTTTCTCTTAAGCGGCCTCTTTTTAGTAACCGACCAATTCACAACTACTGTAGTGCCTACTTGTTTGTCAGCTTTAGACTTTTTTGAGCCAACAATTTGGTAAGGTTTATATCGCCAGCACCCATGTCTATAATACAAAGTAGATACATCAATAATAAAGTGAGGAATAAAGACTTACATTTTTTGTGCCGAAACCAGGCTCAAAGGCAACTATTCTTCTCATAAGTCACGAGAACGGCCTTCTCTTGTAACTTTGCTCAACATGACAGTAATTCAATAGCATACCTTCCTTCTCGAAGAAAATTGGCTCCCCATTCTCATATCGCCTTATTATCCTCTTAACGTCTTAGAAAAACATTTTGTTTTTTCTTCTCTCTTGTATTTTCTTTGTCGCAATAGCATCATTTGGCATCAATTCGATATCCTTGGTGTGGATAGGTTCAGCCTATTAGGTCTAAAAATCCAGCTCTTCATTTGAAACAATAGACACGAACTTATTGTACCATTTGTAGATCTTGGACTCTAATCTATCCATGAATTTCTGCCTATGCTTAGCAGCTGCAAAGTACTAACCATTAGGCTACCTCCTAATCATAAAGAAATATCGAAATAATTGAGGTGTAGCCCTAACTTCAACTTCTTCACAAACTATCTTGAAAGCCGCAAGAAGCTGATAGGTGTTTGGTGAGAACATAATCAGTGTAACTCAGAAATAGTTGAAGAGTTGCTTGACAAAAGTCGAGAATGGAAGGTGCAGTCCAAAGTCGAAATATTTTAAATAGATATGAAACTCACGCTTCCTTAGAAAGCATACCCTTTCCTCCTCTCTCAGCCTCCTAAGATTCCATGTTTCAAGAAGGTCTTGCTAGTATTTATTATATTTTGAAAAAAGAACTCTATCGGCAGCATTAGCTACTCTATCCAGTGAATCGCTAAAGTAAATTATTTTATTATACCAGTATCTCGCCACAGATCTTTCAGATAAGTATCTAATGTAAGAGAGTCGATTTGAGCAAGTTTATTCCACTGCTCTACTACACTATCAGTTGAGCTATTTGAGGAACATGTTGTCTCGCTCCTTCTTCGAGAGGAGGGGTGGTGGGGTGGGTTTGTAGAGGGGATAAGTAGCTTCAGTCTCAATTGCATCAAAATCTGAAAGAACAAGTCAATGAATTACGTTTTGAACCATACTTGATTTTGACTATAATGAATGTCACATAACTTTTTGAAAAGTTTGAAGGCAAAGGCAAAATATTGAAAGCAAGTGAAAGCTTATGGATGTGAATGACGATGAAATCTGTTTTCAATATTGTAAAGTTCCTTAAACGTGGACAATTTACGTTCATAACTACAACACGTTTCTAATAGAAATGATGTGCTGCTTAGATGATGGTGTAGATTATTGACATGTGTTTCAAGACAGAAATCCAACGGTTGTCAAGGCTCTGACAGCTATTAGTACCTACGTGTAATTATGGATAAGGTGATAGCTGTCGTATGTACTATCGTTTAGTCTTCTGACAGGTGGGAAAATTGAAAATTGTGACCTTTTGTATTGGATGCAATCCGTCCTTTTGAATGGAAATCAAGGAACTTCCCACATTACTCAACATTTAGGAAATTATTCCTTACTTAACCTTACAAAGAATTTTAAGATATTTACTCCCTTAGTTGAATCCTTGACCACGAGAGTTGGGGGGCAAATGTTGATAGTCAAATTTCATTCATTCGGCCACTTAGCTACGAATATGTAAAGTAACTAAATTCTCGGTTACCACTGAGTAATACAGATCTATATTTAATTTGAATTTAAGGAAACTAGCGTGAATAGTTATCACTTGGCACAGTTATATTACATAATTATCTACTATTCCTACATTTCAAGAATGTACCTGATTAAAAGGTCTCTACGCTTCCTAATAATCATGCGATCAACTGCTGTTTCAGACACTCAACATTTGCTTATAAAAATGGAGAGGAAGCACTATAAGAAGTACCTGATAACTCACTACTTCTCATTTAATCTTTTCCAACATTCACTTACTGACTTAGGCATTGAAGTGGTCGTACCGGACTGGCCTTGGTACCTTTAGTTCTTTGTACTTTGCAAGAAGAAAATCATCTAAAAACCATACAAGAACAGATATGGGAGAAAGATAAGCCAGATCAAGTGCTTTAAGTCCGAAGGAATTGTGTACATGGTTGTCTAATGCTTGAACAAACGAACTATGATCTTTAAGGTGATGCCTTGAAGTTTGAAGTAGATAGTATTGACAAAGAGCGTAAAGAGAGAGGAGAGTTAGATAAAAATGTTAAGGATAATGAGGAGCTAGTTGAAGAGGATGTGTTTGCTGAAGACTTGGACAAGCTAACATTGGTTGTCTAGCGTGTGATGAGCATTAAACCCTTTATTGAGAAGGAATAGAGAGTGAACTTATTTCACATCACCTGTAATGTAAATGAGTAAGGATGGGCACTCATAGTAGATAGTGAAAGCTGCACCAATGTAGTGTCTGTCGAGCTAGTTAAGAAACTCAAATTGCTGACTATCTCATACCTAAGGCCATATAAATTGCATTTCCTAAACAAAAAGGGAGCGTTACACGTCACTTAGTGAGTACTGTTGTCAATCTCCATTAGGAACTATTTTGACGAAATTCTTTGTGACGTACTGCTCATATGTGCATCTCATGTATTGCTAGGCCAACCTTGGCTTTTTGATTAGGGGATTATCCATGATAGGTTTTGGAACACATATGTGTCTAAAAAAGATGGGAGAAAAATCACCTTGAACCCCATGACATTGAGCTAAGTTGGCAAGCCACAAGCTAAACTTGCTTAAAGATCAAAGAAGGCCTTGATTTTGAGTCGTATCGAACTTCGAGAAGCTTTTAAAGCTAACATCCTAACCTTTTTTATATTAGACGACTATTAGAGCTGAAGGTGCAAGTTGAATTACCCCCAAAGATCAAAGAGCTACTGGATGAGTATTCTAACCTATTTCTAGAGCAGTTACTAGAAAGGTTACACCCTTTTTGAAGTTTAGAGCACTGTATTAACTTGATACCCAGTGTTGTACTACCAAATAAACTAGCTTATCGACTGAATCTTGAATAAGTTGTAGAGCTCCAAAAATAAGTTAATGAGATGCTGGAAAAAGGGTATATGAGAGAGAGTCTTAGCCCTTATGCTATACAGCGTTACTAATGCCGAAGAAGGATGGTACATGGAGAATGTGTGTAGATAGTAGAGCTATGAATAAGATTGCAATTAAGTGCAAGTACCCCATTCTAAGGCTAGATGAAATATTAGACAAATTGAGTGGGCCGAGAGTGTTTAGTAAGATTGACTTGAAGTTGGGATACCACCAGATTCGTATGAGGCAAGGTGATGAATGGAAAATTGCCTTCAAGATAGTTTATATGAATAGATGGTCATACCTTTTGGACTGTCAAATGCTCCAAGCACTTTGATGCGATTGATGAACCATGTTTTGAGAGACCTAATCAAAAGATGTGTTGTGGTCTATTTTGACGACATCCTTGTCTATAGTATCGACTTACTCTACCATATTGAACATCTTTGAGCAGTCTTTGATGTTCTTCGAGTAGAAAGATTACTTAGTAACTAAAGAAATGTTGTTTTTGCTAGGTGGAAGTGGTTTTCGTAATGTACATAGTTAGTAGAGGAGGATTAAAAGTTGATGAATAAGAAGTTCGAGCTATTGTTGAGTGGTCGTCCCTAACTTTATGTATTGAGGTGAGAAGATTCCATAGATTGGCATCCTTTTACTAATGCTTTATTTGAGGATTTAGTACTATAGTTGCACTTCTAATTATGTTAATAAAGAATAACGTAAAGTTCAAGTGGGGAGAGAAAGAGGAGAGGAGTTTTACCAAGGTGAAAGTGAGGTGGACTTTTGCCTCAGTTTTGGCCTTGCCAGATTTTGAGAAAGTATTTAAGCTAAAATGCAATGCATTAGGTGTTAGCATTAGAGCTGTATTGATGCAAGCAAGCCAACCTATTCCTTATCATAGTGAAAAGCTTAAGCAAGCATAGTTGGACTACTCTATATATGATAAGGAACTCTTGGCATTGATCCGAGTTATTTGAGCACTTCAAGTATGGCAACACTATCTTTTGCTGAAAGAATTCATTATATACGTTAACCATGAGTCCTTAAAATATTTGAGGAGCTAATCAAAGCCAACGTAGTTTCCGACGCCCTGTCTAGAAGGCATGCTCTTCTCATTGAACTATATACTCGACTCTTGGATTTTGTGATCATTAAAGGACAGTACCTATGTGACCCTCATTTTGGCCCATATACAGATGCTATGGAGAGGAAAGAACATTTGATGAATATTATATAGAAGATGGCTATTTGTTTTGAGTTAACAAGCTATGTATGTTGACTTATTCTATAAGAGAGCTATTAGTTAGAAAAGCTCAAGGTAGAGGACTCTCTAGGCATTTTGGAGAGCAGAGGACATTTGAGTTATTGAATACGAGGTTCTTTTGGCTTAAGATGAGACGAGACGTATATTGTGTGGTTGGGAGTTCTACAACTTGCATGAAGGCAAAGAGCCCCACTAAGCAAGGGAGAGCAATGCCTCTACCTGTCCCGACTAAAGACTTTGTGATGGTTGTTATGAATAGATTCAATAAGATGGTACACTTTGTGCCCTGCATCTAAACTAACGATGCTTCAGCTATTACTTCTTTGTTTTTGTAGGAAATTGTTTACTTGCATGGAGTGTCGAAGAGTATGGTATCAAACGGTGACCTAAAATTCTTGAGCCATTTTTGGCAAACTCTTTGGTGTTGGATGGGAACCAAGTTACTTTTTAACACCTCTTACAACCCTTAAACCGACAAACAAATAGACGTTGTCAATTGCACCCTAGGATCACTACTTTGAGCTACAATGGAAAAGAACTTAGCTTATTGGGATGTCCACCTACTCATGGTAGAGTTTCCTTACAATTGAACCATATAAACCACCACTGGTCATGCCCCATTTGAAGTCATCTATAGATTCAATCTCGAGCTGCCCCCTTGATCACAACCCAATGCCCTCCACTGACCAGGAAGACCTATAAGCATAAACCTGCACTCAATCCCTTCAACAGATCTATTAACGAGTTACTCAGCACATCAATCAAGTTGCCAGGAAGTTAAAAGAGAAAGGCAAAGCTAGGAAAACTAAGCAGTTTTAACCCAACAACCAAGTATTGCTACACTTGAGCAAAGAGAGGTTTCTAGACAAGAGAAAGAACAAATTGTTTGCTAGAGCTGAAGGACCATTTAAAATTCTCCAGAAAATTAACGACAACACCTACTAGTTAGAGTTGCTGGAGGACTTTAGACTATCCGATGTGTTTAATATTACTGACCTTAGCCCCTATCGACATGAGGAAGAATTGAGTGAGGATTAACCAGACTTGATCCTAAATCCCAATCAACCTAGCGGGGATGAGAGAAATTACATCACTAGACATCTAACCTAAGCCCAAGCTTAAAGCCTTAAAAGTATGGCAAGGCGGATTCTCTCTTTGTAAGCAACATTTGAAGAGTCCGAGTTGCTACAATTTGCTAACCTGTTGCTCTGTCTAAGTCAAACTCTTTCGTACTTATAAATAGTCCTTGACTATTGACTTGACACACACTATGACAATAGCTTAGCTTGCCCAACCACCAGCTTAGTAGACTTAAATCTAAACTACATTTAGCCTACCCGAGTTGAATTCATCCTAGAAGAATCATCAACTCAGCTTGGCATCATAACTTGGCAATAACCGGGTTAATTATATAGTTTTCTCTTTTTCTTCCAAAAGTCCTTCCTCTAACTATGTACCACATGTCCAAACACCTATGTGATAGGATCTTTTGTACATAATGGATGCTTTTCTTGAATTTTTATCTATAGCCCTTAATATTCTTTATAAATTACTTATTTTGAACAACACCCTTTTAATTATTTCCATTTATAGTACCTAATATTTTGGGTATAAATACCTTCGTAAATGTAGTTGCAGACATCATTGTCATATCTCTCAATCTAGAATATAATTCATTTTTGTGAGTGTTCTCTTTGCTTAGCCTACTCTTATCCTAACCTTTAAGCAATGTTAGGTAGCGAGCACCTTTACCGAGTTAACTCGTGCGTCATATTAAGTTAAGTTATGAGTCTATGGAGGTCCCTAGTACGTCACAT
This sequence comes from Lumnitzera littorea, assembly GCA_024138015.1. Taxonomy (NCBI): domain Eukaryota; kingdom Viridiplantae; phylum Streptophyta; class Magnoliopsida; order Myrtales; family Combretaceae; genus Lumnitzera; species Lumnitzera littorea. Next base: position 22,186,895 of record JAMXBB010000012.1, read on the forward strand.
CCTTGGAATCATTTGTGGTTTGCTTGTTTTACTTCATCATTTTTCATGTAGTTCCACCTTCGTTTTTAAGCTTTTTGCAAGCTTGGAGACTAACCCCACCACCCCCCCCCCCCTCTCTACTAAATAGCTGAACCCTTTAAAATTAGTGACAACTTCCGTATGTTGAACAACACCCTTTNACATACTCTGAGCTGCTACACCAAAAGGCGTCTCAATAATATATAATTTCGTCACCTAACATATAAGTTGTATTATAATGCACCCCCCCCCCCCCCCCCCCCCCCTATATAGTCACCTCTGTTTGCCCTTAGCACAGCTTATCACATGGCATCTAGTTTTGCCTTAGGTAGGCCATCGAAGCATAGGATGTCACTGACTTCATCGCTATCTATATTGGAGAGGAGAAAGCATTAACTCGTATTGACATTCCGATGTAGACTCTTCATGTAAATGGATCCTCCATTTAGGAGAAAGGGGGGGAGGGGTGTGGGGTGGGGTGGTAGTAGAGTGGAGTAAGAATAGTCCTACAGTTAAAAGGGACATCAAGCCTGAATATAAGGTGTTGAGTATGGTTTTTTCCTCTTAGTTTTTATAAATTAGTCTTCTTTAGGCTAATCAATATTAAACCATACCTGTTTAATATTAACTATTGACTAGGGTTTAAATAAAACCGTTTTTTTTAAGACACTTTAGAGTTGCCACTCGATCAGAGTCGGGAAAAAGAGTTAAGCTATAACCAATTGGATGGATTAGTTATAACTAAGCTACTAGTTTAACGATAAAACCAATTTTATAAAATGGTTTTTGAAAACCAAAGATCAAAATTCGATGGTTAATTTTTAAACCTTAAATGGGTACCAACCTTTTAACTTTCCGAATTTAATTTTTCTTTTCAAATACCCTTCCAATAATGATTATTTACAAGCTATAACCCATTTATAAAAAAATAATAATAATTTAAAGAATTATCTACGAAAGGGGAAAAATATATTTTTTTTATATTTTAAGTCACTTCGTATGCATAGGCACCTATGTACTTACTATTTGGAATCAGACTTTCGTAGTTCATTACAAAAATATTAACGGATTGGTTAATTTTAAATTTGGACAGTGGTCAAGTTTACGTTTTTTTAGCCATTTTATTTTATGTAAGAAAAATACTTAAGAGAAAATAGTCATAATTTGGTGATTTTATTTTTTGAGAAAATTCTAAAATATCCTAATTTTTGAAAAAAGGTCCATTTATTTTTATTTATTTGAAAAAAACTTCTAAGTGATGAAACTTTTTAGAGAAGGCCAAAAATGCCTAGAATACCTAAATACAAATTTTCATGAAATATGCAATTATCATGGCTAACATTCTTAACTATAGGAAAGATATCTAAATCATAGAAAAGATGTTTAATTATAAGCAAGAAGCCTAAACCATGAAAAAGAAACCTAAATCATAGAAAAGATATTTGAATCATAAAAAAGATGTATGAATTATGGAAAACATGCTTAAAGAGTTTATTTTATTGAAAAAAAAAAGAAGAAGAAGAGATTTTTCTAAGTGAGAGGACATCTTAATTTTTTATTTTTATTTTTATTTTTTCTTTTACTTTTTATAAGTATTTTTATTTTTTATTATATACTTTTGACTAAAATATAAAAATAAGTAAACCAAACAAACTAGACCTTTTCCTGTTTTTTTTTTTCTTTTTCCTTCTTTTCTTTTTCTTCTTTTTTTTATCATTTTTTTTCTGTTTACAATTGTAAATAGAATACAATCATAACAATAATAACAATAACAACAACAACAACAACAACAACAATAAAAAGAAAAAGGAAAAGTACAATATTGCCAAAATAAAAAAAAAACAAAGAAAACAAAATATACAGCATAAAACACAAATCAAAACCAAAGTAAAGTCAGACCAAGTTGGAGTTCATACGAATCCTAGGAAAAGGGGCCGTGTAGAAAGAGAGAATGGCATTATGAATGGATTTAACTGATTGTGAGTGATGAGTTGGTGATTTGTAGTAAAATGAAATCTCCTATTTATAGGTATCATAGTCGAATTAAGGATGGAAAATATTAAATACAATATGATTTTCTTCTATATTTGGGTTGGGCGAACTTGGACAATATGTGATGCTAAATACAAAGTTGCTTGTATAGGAGTGTGTTTAATGCACGTAGAAGTGTGCTTAATGATGTGGCCTATGATGTGGTGATAAAGCGAGAAAAGAAAATAAAAGATGCATTTTGCACCTTCCATGGATTAAACTTAGGATCTCTAAGTCAAATGCAATATTAAGTCTAAGTGCATATCTAGATAGGCTGTTGGTTTTTCCTTATTCATATATGCAATAAATTAGACATATCTACTAGGTCAACTAAGGTCAGAATCAAATACAAGACCAAGCCTAATGACCATCTCTTTATTTTAATATACTTTAATAAACTATCTAAAAGATTTATTAATTTTTCTAAATCTTCTATTTTTTTTGTATTTTTCTGATTTTTTTTTAATTTCTAATTTTTTTTGGCTTTTTTAAAATCTTCTCTCTTTCTTTTGTATTTTCTAAATTTCTTATTTTCTTGCTTTCTTTCTTAAATTTTCTACTTTTTTTTTTTGTATTTTTCTAAAGTTATTACTTTTTTGGTTTTTTTTTTTCTTATTTTCTTAATTTTTTTGTCTTTTTCCTAATTTAAGACCTATTATAAAGATTTTGAAAAATAAAGGGGATAAAAATGTAATGTCTATAGTTGTCCCTCTTTATAGTGAAGTTTGCCTGAGGGGTGGATTTCGTCTTAAGAAGCACTATAGCAAGCTAGCTAGCTATCCTAAACCCGATCCACCGAGGATTTGGTAAGGAGAGAGTTGATGCTTTAAGACTGTAAGAGGAATTAAAGCCTGGTTGTACCTGAACGAGTAAACGCTCTTTGAGTTGGCTAAGACCCTAAGTTAGAATCAAATTGGGGAACCTAGTTGTGCTTTTCTAGACTCACTAACCTAGGCGAGAGCATCTCTAAGGGACTACCAACCCTAAGTTGGAATCGATATAGGGAACCTGGTCATGCCCTTCTGGGTTAACTAACTTAAGCAGGTTTATAAAGAGTGGTAAGAAATTAGGATAGCGCTCTGAAAGCATACAATCTGAGAGTTTTAACTTGGGTTAGGATAGTGTTTCGAGAGCATACGATCTAAGAGTTTTAACTTGGGTCTGGATAGCATTCCAAGAGCATGCGATCCGAGAGTTTTAGCTTGAGTTAGGATAGCACTCTGTGAGCATGTGATCTGAGAGTTTCAACTTAGGTTAGGATATCACTTCAAGTGCATGCATTCCGGGGGTTTCAACTTGGGTCAAGATAATGCTCCGAGAGCATGCGATTCAAGAGTTTTTTATTGGAATTAAGCTACTAAGCTTTTGACCCGCAGTCGAGCTTAAAGACTAGAAGGCTTAGTAAGGTAGATTCTCTTATTCCAGCGGACTCCTACCGAAGCTGAGTACTTCTTACCAAGTTGCTCTTTATGCCGAACCGAATGATTGTCCATCTCTCTATAGTATGCTGAGTTATAGATTACCCAACCAATGACTCAGCATCTCCCTTGCCGAGAAGCTAAGATAGAGAGACTTTGGACTGACTAAGCCACCCTTGTCGGACAAGCAAGTTGATCGTACTTTTTTGTAGCATCTTTCAACGGCATCACCAATACAACATTGCTATGTATACAGAATCATGTGTAGAATCCATTATACCAATGACTATTTCCCTTAAATATTCATTTTTATCCTTTAATATCTTGTACATTACTTCCTTAGGAAATGCCATTTTTGTCTTTTCTCTTTTGAGCAAGTTGCTCTAACTTATGACTATAAATACCCTTATATTTGTAGCTACAGAAAGATTAATTATCATTAATACACATGAGTATTTCTTTCCCTAGGTAAACATTGCCTAATTACTCTCGACATCACTCTTATCCTAACCCTTAAGCAAGGCTAGATGGTGAGTAACCTCATTGGACTGATATGTGCATCATATCGAGTTGTGCCTTGAGTCTTTGGAAGTTCCATTGGTACGTTATATCCATTGGAGCTGTTCGTAGGTTTTTGCTTACTTTCCATTTGTACTTGTTCTTTTGCACATTTCCCATTGCTTCTTTTTTCAAGCTTTCGGCATGCTTAGACCCATTCAGGGACCGGCCTTGTCTATTCTTGGTTACAGTCAGCATCATCTTAGTATCAGAGTAGAGGTTTTGTTTGAGTTGTGGTTTGTGTTTAAAGTTCCATTTATACTTTGTTTTGTATGTGTAAAACAGAGCCAGTTACTATGTTCGTTTGATTGCTATACTTGTTAACTGTTACTTTTCTGGTTTGTGGAAGTGTCTATTGTATCACCTACTTGAAGAGTTTAAGCTTTAAATCTGTAGAGAAAATGACTAACCCAAGTGTAAACATTGGTGTTGGAGATGATAATAGTAGAGTTATCCACCATAGATGATAGTTTTAGGGAAACCATAGGAGTACTGACGAGAGACTAGATGAGGTGACTAACTTTCTCATAGATCTGACTCGAGCTGTTCATACATTGGCTTGCTAACCGACTGAGGCCATGTAAAACACCTTACAAGCTGCTCAACCTATTAGAGGTCAGAACCCAACTTGACCAGTTCAAGGTGGAGGAGTAGGTGAAGGAGTAAGATGAAGGATAGACCTAAGAGAACTAGATGAAGAGGACGACGAAGAAGAAGAGCAAGCTAAAGTCCCCAGAGCATGTAACCGTATGAAGTTTCGAATTTTGAGCTTCAATGGATCTATGAATACTAATGAATATTTAGAGTACGAAGAGAAGGTGGAGTGCATTTTCCATTATTATTAGTACAAAGATTATGAGAAAGTGAGAACTGCTGTTATTGAGTTCTCCGAATATGCCACCATGTGGTGGAAGAATTTCTAGGCTATGAGGGGGCGAGAGGGTTACCGAAAGAGTAATGCTTAGCCTGAGATGAAGAGAATACTTATAAACAGGTTCATACTAGAAACTTATTTGTAAGACACTTTTACTCGACTTCAAGAGCTGAGACAAGGAGGCTAAACAGTTGACAAATATGTTCAGGAATTCCAAATGCTGATGATTTGATCTGAGGTGGAAGAACCCCTAGTGTAAACAATTTGTAGATTCATCATGGGATTGAGAGTTGATAATCGGGACATTGTAGAACTCTAATAATTCACAACAATGGATGAAGCCATCCGAATAGCTCAACAAGTGGAGAGGCAGAGGAAAAGCTGAGTAGCTGACCCGAATACAAAATTCATTAAGCTTAGTCAAGTACCGAACTAAGCCAAAAGGTAGAAGTTTGAGCCGAATAGAAAGGCTGACCAAATGGCGAAGTGCCGACCCGAACTTGTGATAAGGGGTAAGGATCTGGCAAGAAGACGAGCCAGATCAAGTGCTTTAAATACTAAGGGTTCAGACATATGGCTGCTTAATGCTCGAACCAAAGAACTATGGTAATTAAGGGAGATGCCACAAAATTGGAGGTAGAAAGTATAGATGAGAAACTCGAGGAGGAAGAGATCATTGCCGAGAAAGAACTTATTGAAGCAGACATGTTTACCAAGGACTTGGATCAATTGGTCTTAGTTGTCCATTGTGCAATGAACATGAAAACCTTATGAGAGGAAGAGTAGAGGAAGAATTTGTTTCATAGCACCTGTAAGGTGAATGACTAGGTGCAAGCATTAATTGTGGATTATGGAAGTTGCACTAATGTGGCATCAGTTGAAATGGTTATGTAGTTAAAGTTGTCGACCATTGCATACCCTAAGCCATATAAGTTGCATTGGTTGAGTGATAATGGAGCACTACATGTCACCCGGTAAATATTGCCACTAATCACAATTGGAAACTACTTCGATGAGATTCTCTATGATGTGCTACCCATGTGTGCCTCGCACGTGTTGCTTAGTCGACCTTAGCTATTTAACAGGAGAGTTATCTTAAATGGATACAGGAACACATATGTGATCGAAAAGGATGGCTAGAAGATTACATTGAACTCAATGCTGCCAAGAGAAGTTAATAAGTTGTAGGCAAAACTTGCTCGCGGATCGAAGAAGACTCTGATGATAAGTAAAGTCAAGCTTCGAGAGGCCATCAATGCTGACGAGTTAACCCTTGTGTTGGTCGGGTGCCTATTAGAAATGAAGGAGCGGAGTGAACGACCCTAGGAAATCAAAGAGTTGTTAGATGAGTATGCCGATCTATTCCCAAAACAATTACTCAACAGGGTTGCCCCCTATTTGAAGCATAGAGCATTGCATTAAGTTAGTATCTAACGTTGCATTACTGAATAAGCTAGCCTATTAGTTGAATCCTAAGTAGGCTTCTAAACTCTAACGATAAGTTAATGAGTTTCTTGAGAGAGGTTATGCTAAGGAAAGTCTCAGCCCTTGCGCTATGCCGACGCTTCTAATGCCGAAAAAGGATGGAGCCTGGCGGATGTGTGAAGATAGTTAAGCTGTGAACAAGATCACAATCAAATACAAGTATCCCATTCCTTGATTGGAGGACATGCTAAATGAATTAAGTGGAGCCAAGATCTTCAACAAGATTGATCTGAAATCTGGCTACCATCAGATTCGTATGAGGCTGAGAGATGAGTAGAAAACTGCATTTAAAACTCAACATAGACTTTACAAGTAGATGGTCATGCCATTTGGCTTGTCGAATAGCTTCAGCACTTTCACGAGACTAATGAATCATGTGCTAAGACTTCTAATTGGGAAATGTGTCGTAGTGTACTTTGATGACATCTTAGTCTACAATACCGATATGCCATGTCACTGTGTACATCTTCGAGTCGTTCTAGATATCCTCTGTGTTGAGAGGTTATTCAGTAATCTCAAGAAGTGTTACTTTTGCCAAGAGGAAGTGGTATTCTTAGGCTATGTAGTGAGTGGAGGAGGCTTATGAGTAGATGATGAAAAGATCCAAGCATTTGTCAAGTGGCCAACTCCTATTACTTGTGCCGACGTAAGAAGTTTCCATGAACTGGCTTTATTCTATAGGCGATTCATCAAGAATATTAGCACCCTTATCGTACCACTTACTAAGCTAACAAAGAAAAACATTGACTTTCGATGGGGCGAAAGGGAAGAGAGGAGCTTTGCTGAGATAAAGGAGAGATTGACCTCTGACCTGATGTTAGTTCTACTTTACTTTGAAAAGATATTGAAGTTGGAATGCAACACATTAAGCGTTGGAATAGGTGCTATCCTAATGTAGGAAGGCCAACCAATTGCCTTCCATAGTGAGAAGCTCAAAGGACTTTAGTTAAATTACTCTGTATATGATAAAAAACTCTTAGCACTGATCCAATCACTGCAAGTATGGTAGTATTATTTATTGCCGAGAGAATTTTTCATATATACTAACCATGAGTCATTGAGGTACTTTCGAAGTCAGACCAAGTTATCGAAGTGGCAAGCGAGATGAGTTGAATTCCTTGAAGGATTTAATTTTATAATAAAATACAAATAAGGAAAGGGCAATGTAGTTGTAAATGCTCACTTGAGAAGACATACACTCCTGAGTGAACTACAGACTAGATTATTTGGATTTGCAATCATCAAAGAGCAGTACTTCGAAGATCTACACTTTGGACCTGTATTTGAGTGATGTATCAATGAAAGAATAGTAAACGAGTATCATGTGGAAAATGGTTATTTGTTTCAAGGTAGAAAATTATGCATACTGACTTGTTCACTATAAGAACTACTGATCACGAAAGCTTACAATGGAGGACTATCCGGACATTTTAGGGAGAAAAGGACATATAAGTTACTAAGTGGTCGATTCTTTTAGCCGAGAATGAGGCAAGATGTGCATTGAGTTGTTAAAAGCTGTACCATTTGAAAAGGGCTAAGTGTTGAGCTGAGAAAGGAAAAGCAATGCCACTGCCAGTACCAATGAAGCTACGAACCGAATTGAGTATGGACTTTGTTCTCGGACTACCTCGAATTGCCTGAGGCAAAGATTCTGTAATGGTTATCGTGGATAGGTTTAGCAAGATGGCACACTTTATGTCTTGCTCTAAAACTAACGATGCTTCAGCTATTGCTACTCTTTTCTCGTAGGAGATTGTGCAATTACATGGCGTACTAAGAAGTGTAGTCTTTGACAGGGACTCGAAGTTCTTGAGCCATTTCTAGAAGACCTTATGGAGTTAGATGGGGACCAAACTACTATTCAGTAATTCTTGTCACCCCCAAACTGATGGCTAAACAGAGGTGGTTAATCGTATTTTGGGGTCACTACTCTAAGCTGCAGTAGGCAAAACTTGGCTGATTGGGATGTTTGTTTGCTAGTGGTCAAATTCACTTACAATTAGATAGTGCATGACACTACTAAGCAGAATCCCTTTGAAGTGATCTATGATTTTAATCCCAAATTGCCCTTCGATCACACCACTGTACCTGTACCTATACAAGAAGACCCTAACACAAGAGGTAGGGCACAATCCCTTCAGCACATTTACGACAAAGTCATTCGGAACATCGACTAAGTTACTAGAAGAATGCGAGAGAAAGCTAAAGGTAGGACGGCTAAACAATTCTAGTAAGGAGACTTAGTATACCTGCACCTCAGAAAGGAACAGTTCTCAAGCAAGAGGAGAAACAAATTATCTACAAGAGTCAAAGGACCATTCAAAATCCTCTAGAAGATCAGTGATAACGCCTACAGATTAGAGCTGCCCGAGGACCATGGGGATCTTGACACTTTCAACATTGCCAACCTCAATCTATATCACCTTGGCGGAGAGTTAATTGAAGACCATTTAAATTTGATCCCAAATCTAAATCAACTCGGAAGGAATGATAAGAATTATGGTACTGGGCCTTTGACTCACAGTTAAGCTCAAGGATTGGAAGGCTTTGTAAGGCAGATTCTCTTACTCTAGTTGACTCCTTCTAAGGCCGAGTACTTCTTTGTTGAGTCACTCTTTATGCCGAGCTAAATGATTGCCTATCTCTTTGTAGTTCATCGAGTTATAGATTACTCACTTACGCCTGAGTCATCCAATGACTCGGTATCTCCCTTGTTGAGAAGCTAAGATAAAGAGACTTTGGATTGACTAAGTCACCCCTGCTCAGATAAGCAAGCTAATTGTACTTTTTTGTCTGCATCTTCCAATAGCATCACCAATACAACATCGCTATAAACAAAATCATGTATAGAATCCATTACACCAATGATTGTTTCCCTTGAATATTCATTTTTACCCTTTTGTATCTTTTACATTATTTCCTTAAGAAATACCCTTTTTGTCTTTTCCCTTTCAGGTAAGCTGCCTTAACTTATGGGTATAAATACCCATATATTTGTAGTTGTAGACAGATTGATTATCATTAATATACTTGAGTATTTCTTTCCCTGTATAGACACTGCCTATTTACTCTCGCCATCACTCTTATCTTAACCCTTAAGCAAGGCTAGGTAGCGAGTAAACTCACTGGACCGATTTGTACATCATATTAAGTTGTACCATGAGTATTCGGAAGTTCCATTGGTACATCATATCTATTGGAGCTGTACGCGGATTTTTGCTTACTTTCCATTCATACCTATTCTTTTGCACATTCCCCATCACTTCCTTTTTCAAGTATTCGACAAGCTTGAACCCATTCAACGACTAGCCTTATTTGTACTTGGTCACGGTCCACATCAGTTTCAGGATAGTGCTCTGAGAGCATACGATCTGAGAGTTTCAACTTGGGTCAGGATAGTACTTTGAGAGCATGCAATCCGAGAGTTTGGCTTGTAATAGTGCTTCAAGAGCATGCAATCCAGGGGTTTTAGCTTAGGTCAAGATAGAGCTTCGAGAGCATGTGATCTAACAATTTCAAGGTCAATATTATGTTATGAGAGCATATGATCCAACAATTTCAAGGTTAAGATGGCACTCTAAAGGTTTTAAGGTCAGGATAGCACTATGAGAGCATGCAATCCAAGGGTTTTAAGGTCAGGATAGTGCTTTGAGAGCATGTGATTCAATGTTTTTACTACATGGATAGTGCTTTAAAGAGCAAACGATCTATGGGGACCAAAGCAAAAGGAGTTTATATGAAAATTCTTGAAAAAGATAGATTTGTTGATTGACAATAATGAAAGATATAATAAACACTAGGCATAAAGTCCCTAGATAGAAAGAGAGGTGGGTAACATCAGCCATAAGGGTGATCGTGTCAAAGAGGATGATTTTGGCCTCTAAGGCCAACTTAGGAGTGATTTTTATATGGGAGTAGATCCTTGAACTTTGGATGATAGGAAGTAAACTTGTTTGAAAACAATTGTTGCTAGGGTAATGGTAGAAGCTTACTTTGGAGAAGACAACTTTCAAAAGATACGAGGATTCTTGTCTAAAGGAGTAAAATGAGAGGGAATCGAGTTTATCCCAATTTTTTAACTTACTAACAGGTTTAGAATCTCCTAGTAGTGTGTAAGCTTTTTAGCAACATAACAACTTAATCTTTCAGGCCGCCTTGTTCTAAGAGAACCTTTTCTTTCCTTTAAGGCCAAATAACTTTACATGACTTCTTCAAATTTCTTCTTATCAGAAGATATCTTATTAAAGTTAAGTTTAGTCTAAAAGGACTTCTCCATACTCTCGACTTAAACTCCTCTCTTTTGACTTCGATTCCAAAAATTATGGTCCACCTTCTAAGTAATATACTTTTAATCCATCCATTAGGTTTTTTTGGACTGTAATATAATCAAGGCTTTTGGTCTTCGGTTTAAAAATGGATATTACTAAAATGGCTTTTTATGAAAGAATTGTTTTTTAACTTGAGTTTACAAGTCAAGAACCTTATAGGTAAAACTAAATTATACTTGCCTTAGTTTTAAATATAACTTTTAACAAGAATAAGTTATCTCCTTTTATTAGAAGGGCCTTTAAGGAAGGGGTGGAATTGTGGGTAGGCTATGAGCCATGTGTTAGTTGCAATTTCTTTGGGGATCATAATTTTTTGGGGGAAAGCTTTGGTATTTGCCCTAGCCTCTTTCAAGCTTAATTGCTTTGATTGTGTTTTTAAGGCCCTTTTTTTTCTTTCAAAAATGTAGGTCTAAATTTAGGAATGGGTTTCTGTGCCCCATGTCCTTTTGGGTTTTAAGGCTCTAGACTTAATTACCTTATCTATGTCAAGCACACGTTTCATTTTTCATTTCACACTTACTCATTTTTCCTCTTTTTTCTTTCTTCTTTTCCTTTTCATTTAAGACAAAATGATTATCATTTCATTTGGCTTGCAGCTCAAAGTGTATGTGATTTTAGTGTTTATAATGGATGCCTTTCTTCATTTCAGAGGAAGTTAGTTATCAATGGTAACAATTACTTTTAAATTGATGTAACCAAAGCAAACACAAATTAGTTTTAACTTTTCTTCAAATAGATGCTCCTAACCTCCCTTTTGCCTTATTGTGGGAGTGGTTCTTAATAGGCTTTAATTTTTGAAAATACACCAATAAAAGGTCCAACAAAGGACTTTGTGTTTAGGATATAGAAAAGATTGTCTAACTTCATTTTGATTTGGGTATTAAATGCAAGATAGACTTCCTTCAAGGAATAAGTCCAATAGTCTCACAATGATGCTACTCGACTCTTAAAGTGCCTTAAGGTTGGTATTTTGGGATCCATCTTCCCTTTCTTCATTCTAAACCTTTTAACTAATGAGATATCTTAAAATAGGAGAAATGCAAACAAAGCACTTTATTTGAATCACTTGTCTTTCACAAACATCGTGAAATCTAACCCTATCCTTAAATTGAGTCCAATTAGATTGCCCCTGCATCAATTAGGTCTTGAACTCTATTTTTCAATTCCCAGTAGTTGTTAGTAGAATACCCTTACTGACCCATATGATATTCACATTGTGCATTTGGGTCATTTTTCCTCTGCTTGTATCTTGGCATTGGGGCTTTCTATTGCAATAAGCCCTCGTTTCTTAGTTGGTCAAAGACTTGAGATAGCAAGGCAAGGATCTGAGTGAACTTTCTTCTAGGTATTTTTGGGCCTTTTTTGCTTGGTGCAGGTGTTGACGTCATAGTATTTATATATGCCCTTAAATCTAATGGGCTTGGTCTTTTTATGGTTAACCTCCCTATCCTTATGGCTTCTTCAATTTGGCTCTCAATAAGTACAATGTTTGTAAATTGGCCATTATATTACCTAATAAGTGCCCATAATACGATTCCTCCAATGTGTCAATAAAGACAGATATTAATTCTTTCTTTTTTAGGAAAAGGAGGAATGATTTTAGCTGCAATACCCCTCTATCTTTGGGTGTATTCCTTAAATGACTCATTTTTCTTTTTTCTCATTGTACACAAGTCCCAAATCGAAGGACCTGTCTTAATGTTGAACTTGTATTGCTCATAAAATGCCCAAGCCAATTTCTCCTAAGTATTGATTTAGTTGGGGTTGAGTTAGGCATACCAGGTTAATGTAGGCCCTGTCAGACTATCTTGGAAAGTTTACACCATAAGTTGATTATTTTGAACATATTTGCCCATCTTGTGGACATATAATTTGCTGTATAGCTTTAGGGGTCAGTCATCAATGTAACAAAAGAAAGCATGTGGAAATATGCAGATGTTAGGATCGTTTGGGTTAATACATTATTCCTTAAGTTGCAATTCTTAAGAGTAGTGTATTAACTTAAGCTTGAAGGGGAGTATAGGGTGGGTTCTAAAAGATCCTTAAGCTTTGTGACCTCACGTGTTTTTAGAAAATACTTTCATTGGTTACAATGAGCTTAAATGGGGTAGCCTAATCAACTCTAAACAATAGTTACACCACTACGCCTAAAGCCTATACAATGGCTCCTCTCCTAGGGTCCTAAGACAACTTGGGTTTGACCATATCTATCCTGCATCTTTGATGCAACAAATGATCTTACACCCCCCCCAATGCATGTTGTATACAAAAAAAAAAAAAAAACTAAGGCAATCAAAGTATATACACCAATAAACAAATAAATAAACAAACAAACAAATAGATAAATAACATGGGTATTTTGAAAGGTAATTTTAATTTCGGAAAGTATTTTAAGTGGTTAGCCATCTTGATGTTCCCAGTAGAGTTGTCAAGCTGTCGAGCCTAGTTTTTTCCTCTTAGATTTTATAAATTAGTCTTCTTTAAACTGATTAATATTAAATCTTACCCATTTACTATTAACTCTTGACTAGGGTTTAAAGAAAACCGTTTTTTTTTTTTAATTTATTTTGAAGACGCTTTGGAGTTGCCACCCAATCAGAGTTAGGAAAAAGAGTTAAGTTATAATCAATTGGGTGGATTGGTCATAACTAAACTACTAGTCTAATGAAAAAACCAATTTTATAAACTGGTTTTCGAAACCAAAAATTTGAATTCGGAGGCTAATTTTTAAACCCTAAATGAGTACCACCTTTTAACTTTTCGAATTTAATTTTGCTTTTCAAATACCCTTCCAATAATGATTATTTATAAGCTACAACCCATTTACGAAAAAAAAAAAAGAATTTAAAGAATTATCTCCTAAAGGGAAAAAATAGAATTTTTCCCTATTTGAAGTTGCCCTGTATATATAGATGCTTACGTATCCGCTATTTAGAATTAAACTTCTGTAATTCATTATGAAAATATTAGTGGGTTGGTTGATTTTAAATTTGGAAAGTGGTAGAGTTTACGTCTCTTAGCTATTTCATTTTATTTAAGAAAAAATACTTAAGAGATAAAAGGGTGTTAATTTAGTGATTTTATTTTTTGCAAAAATTCTAAAGTATCTTAATTTTTGAAAAAAGGTCCATTTATTTTTATTTATTTGAAAAAAACTTCTAAGTGATAAAACTTTTTAAAGAAATCCTAAAATATCTAAATACAACTTTTTATGAAATATACAATTACCATGGTTAACATACTTAACAATATAAAAGATATCTAAACCATGGAAATTATGCTTAATTATAAGCAAGAAGCCCAAACCATTTAAAAGATGCCTAATTATAGAAAAGAAGCTTAAATCATTAAAAAAATATTTGAATTATAGAAAAAATGTCTAAATTATGGAAAACATACCTAAAGAGTTTATTTATTTTATTGAAAAAAAAAAGATTTTTCTAAGTGAAAGGACATCTTTATTTTTCATTTTTTTAATTTTTATTGTATATTTTTAACTAAAATATAAAAATAAGTAAACTAAACAAACTAGGCCTTTTTCCTTTTTTTTTCTCTTTCCTTCTTTTCCTTTCCTTTTCTTTTTTTTTCATTTTTTTTCTTTTTATAATTGCAAATAGAATATAATCATAACAATAACAATAACAACAACAAAAAGAAAAACAAAAAGTACGATGTTAGAAAAATAAATAAAAACAAAGAAAACAAAATACAAACAAAACACAAATCAAAACTAGAACAGAGTTAGACTAAGCTGGAGTTTACACAAATCCTAGAAAAAAGGGGGTGTATAGAGAGAGAGAGTAGCATTGTAAATAGATTTAAGTGATTGTAAATGATGAATTGATGGTTTGTTGTGAAATGGAATTCCTTATTTATAGGTATCATGGTCGAGTTAAGAAAGAAAAATATTGAATACAATATGATTTTCTTCCTTGTTTGGGTTAGGCAAACCTGGACAATACATGACGCTAAATACAAAGTTGCACATATAAGAGTGTATCCAATATGCGTAAGAGTATGCTTACCATACTTAGATATGAGTTAGTAAATGACGTAGCCCATGATGTAGCCTGTCATGTGGTGATAAAGTGAGAAAAGAAAATAAAAGATATATTTTACACCTTCCATTGATTGAACCTAAGATGTCTAAGTCATATGCAATATCAAGTCCGAGTGCTTATTTAGATGGACTGTTAGTTTTTCTTGAAATTGCACATATGAACTAAGTTAACTTAGATCAGATTCAAATATAAGCCTAAGCTCAATGACCCTCTCTTTATTTTATTATATTTTATTAAACTATCTAAAAGATTTATTTATTTTTTTAAATCTTATATTTTTTGTATTTTTCTAAATTTTATATTTTTGTGATTTTCTCTTAATTTCTTTTTTTTTTTTTTGCTTTTCTTAAATCTTCTATTTTTTTATATTTTTCTAAATTTCTTATTTTTTGGGTTTTTTTCTCATATTTCTGTTTTTCTTTTTTGCTTTTTTCTTAATTTGGGACCCTATTCTAAAGATTTTGAAAAATAAAAGGGGCAACAATGGAATGTCTACATAAGGCCCTTATCGCAAGACTCAAGATTGCAATGGATGTCGGGGCCGAGAAACTCAACATCTACTTGGACTCCATGTTAGTAGTTCAATAAGTTAAAAGGAAATACAAGACAAAAGATGAAGCCATGGCAAAGTATCTTTAGGTAGTACAAGACCTTATTTCTAATTTCAACTCCTAAAATATCACCAAAATTCCTCGAATATAGAATTCAGTAAGGTCATATCTACAATTATGCCTCCGCCCTACATGAATGACAAGCAAATTTTTCTCTGATATAGGCCATAGCGAATTGTCGACGAGTAGCCACAAGAAGTTCTCGAGATTCACTTAGCATCGTCTGAGCCATCCTAAATGGACCCCCTCCTTGACTAACTCAATACCAGTGCCTTACCCAATGATATAATGGAGGCCAAGAGGATTGCCTACAATACAGCCAACTATACCATAGTTGACGGTGTCTTTTATCGACATGAGCACAACATGCCCCTTCTCTATTACTTGAGATCAGAAGAAGGCCTCCATGCCCTTAAGGAGCTACATGCAGGAATTTGCAGTAATCATGTATAAGCTTAGGCTTTGTATGTCCAAGCCCTTTACCTCATGTACTACTGGCCGACGATGAGGAAAGGTGTAAAGACATTAGTGCAGGATGTCATAGCTATCAGAAGCATGCTCCCATTAGCTACTCCCCGAGCACAAAAATCTATCCCATGACGAGTTTGTAGTCTTTTGCCCAATGGGGTCTTAATGTCCTCAACCCATTCCCAAAAGCATCTAGGAGAAGCCAACTCATTTTGGTTGTTGCACACAACTTTACAAAGTAGGTAGAAGCGTAGGCCTTTATGAGCATCACTATGAGGACAGTAAAAGGGTTTGTTCTAACCAACGTCTTCACCAAATTTAGGATACCTTATGTTCTAATCATAGGCAATAGTAAACTATTCGATAATGCGCGGTTTAAGGAGTTTTGCTACAAGTACCATATCCAACTCTGTTACACCTCGGTTGCTCACCCCCAAACCAATGATTAAGTCAAGGCAATCAATAAGAAAGTCCTTGGTAACTTGAATAGAGTATAGAATGAGTAGGTAGACAATGGGTGGACCAGCTCCACACGATCCTTTGGGGATATCGAACTACATATAGGACAACTATAGGAGAAACCCCTTTTTGCCTAGCAATCAAATAAGAGATTGTACTATTTATTGAGCTATAACACCCAATGAGCAGAACCCAAAACTTTGACATCGACATTAACAAGATAGCTATTCAAGTGAGTCTAGACACTATCGATGAAGTGAAAAACATTATGCAGGCCCAAGTGGCTGCCTACTAGCAACGAGTGATAAGGTATTACAACAAAAAGGTTAAGTATAAAGTCTTTTAGCTTGGAGACCTGGTCTATCAAAAACTTGAAGCTACGAAATTACAAGAAACAAGGTTAGCTATCCCAAAACTAGGAGGACCTTATTCAAGTCAAGGAAGATGTAGGCAATGGAGCTTATAAGTTAGAAACCATTGATGGACAACCTATCATTAGGACATGGAACTTTAACAACCTTCAACCTTATTTTTTATAGTATGTATGAAGAACCAAATCTATTTTGTAAAAACTACAAAAAGTAATGAAAAAGAAGCTTTGTACTTATCCTACCCTCATGCTTACTCTACAATCGCATGGCTTGATTACCATCGAACCCCACCTTTTATTTATTGGTAAAGATAAAACACTAGACTAAGTTGAGTAAATCAGTCTCTAAACATTTTTGTTGGCCATTACACTTAAGAAGCTCAAAGTCTTGAGCCCCACCTTGAGTAGCTAATAAGTTCTTACACCTAAGGGGCTGCATAGGAACAAGCACATAAACCAATTCTATAACGCTTAACCTAGCATGGTTGACCATCTGGACCAAATAGCACTTGGACCAGGATTCTTGAGCCTACATATCATATTATACCACAAGAGGCAAAACACGAGGGACAATTGCATGTTTGGGACAACATTACCCATAGACACAAGTATTTAAAACGAAATGATGAAAGAACATAGTGTAGAAACAAGCAATAAAAGATGCACAAGGAGGAGTAAACCATACTTGTTGAAGTTTCATTGATATCGTTATCATGATTACAGAGTCAAAAGGTCAGCATCCTAGCCCATTTACACCAAACAACAACAAAATACAAGAACATAACCAAAAAAGAGAATAAAGAACCAATAGCCTAGCTACAAATACAAAACAAGCGTCTATGAGGTCATTTCCCTTCAGCTTCTTCAAGCTTAACATCGCCTGCATCATCCTCTTATCTACCATCCTCCATTATGGCATCCTTGGCAACTCTATTTTCATTTACATCAACTCCTTTGTCTGCTCCTTCGTTGCCTACCATGGCCTCTTCATCCAACCAGCCTAGGAAGTCAAGATTGAGGTGGGGATATTCTCCCTCAACCAGCTCTCCCACTGGCTTCATCCCATCTTGCTTGGCCTCATTGATAATAGCCTTAAAGTTGCCACTAGTCTTAAACTTAAGGAACAACTTATCAATCAATGCTTCGATCAACTCCTTCCTATCCTTAAGCTCGACCTTCCAGCTCTAAAACCAGACTCAAGCCTCCTTGAGCTCTTTCCTTGTAGCAGCAGCCTCCTACTTAGGCACCTCTACCGCCACCACCTTTCTGGTGGACTCAGCTTCCTCCTTTGTTGCCGTTAACTCTTGGTTAGTGTACTTGGTTGCTTGCTTGGCTCCCTTTACCTCCTTCTTGGTAGTTTCTAACTCTTGAACTCGAGCAGTAAGCAGTGCCTCCAAGTTCTTGACCCATTGATTCACCTCACTGACCTTAGACTTTAGCCTTATCCACCTCTTACCTTAGCCTTAACTTCTCCATACTAAGCTACTTGAAATTATCCTACAAAGCCATGGTTTGCACTTTCAACCCTTCCAACTCCTTATTCAAGCTATTGTATTCCTGCCTAACTCCTGATAGCATTGTTTAGAAGATTTCAATGAGTAACGTTAATGTAAACAAATACCAATAAAGACTTAATAAAAAAAGAAGAGGATTGAAGCTATACTTAGTCAAGTATAAATGCATACCTGTATAAACTCATGGCATTCCCTAGTCCCTCTAAAGCAGTCAGCACGTTCTTACTATAACTATCGTCACGGAAAAGCATGGTATGCTCCTTTTTAAGGAGCCACAAGGGAGCGACCACACTTGATTGATGATTTGTCAATGCCTTAACATCTTCACCTATGGCTGGTCCCTCAATTCTCTACCTACCCATGTGGCATCTACGACCTCTTTGCCCCCAAGCACTTAATTAGCCTTAGCAACCCTCTCCTTCAAGGACCTTTGTTGGACTAGCTGGTTGGAGACAGGTCTCTTTAACTCCCTATCAATAGATGCCTTACGCTCGGGCACCACCACTATTGAGCTACCACTCGCAACCACCTGCTACTCAACAATAGGTCCTACCGCCATAGCTGTTGGGACATCTTACGACTCTTCACCTACAGTCACCTTCCCTTTCCTCCTTTCCATAGCTTCCTTCTTGCTCTTCTTTGCTACTCGAGTTGTTCCCTACTCCTTAACAAGCCCCTTCCCCTTCTCCTTTATCCTATACTCTCTCACTTATAGCATCCTCTCTTTGAAGGAGTTATTATATGGGCCATATGTTATCAATACTATAAGGAAGTTAGCACAAAAAACAACGACCAAGAACAAAAACGATACCTACTGAGGATAAGCAACCCTAAGCTCCCCTTAACAATGAACAATAGCGGCGAACTCCCAACTACCCTCATCGACTATACGCTTACTCATACCTATCTCCTGAGCATATAACCTTTCCTTCTAAAGATATGAGCTCACAGTATGCTTTACACGGAAAACATCTTTCCACTACGCTACATCTAAGATCCAATCCTTTATCTTATCATCTATAGCATGGAAGTAATTCACGTTTGATGTATGGACAGGCTTGGTCCATCCAGTTAGAAATTTAAGCTCATGAACTAACTTTACCCAATATAACTAGTTCTTTCAGTCCTCTATCTTTGACTTCTTGCCGTGGAAGATCTTCACATATGGCCTCTGGTTCACGTAATATACCTAGCCCTCTCATTCACCCTTCAATTGAAAGAAATGACGAAAGAGTTGAGTCGTTGGCCTCCTTATGTGAAAGATAAATATAACCTTAAAGGCCACTAACACTTACTAAGTATTCAGGTGGAGAGAACTTAGTGACACTTAGAAGTGGTTAAATAATTTAAACTAGATTGCCTTCTAGTACAAACAGAACGTGTGCTTATCCCTATAGTCACATGCTCAATCATCATCTTCGAGCTTTTCTACCTCCCAAACATCAGTACTTTACGAGACCTCTCGATGCTACCAATTCTCATCATGTTCATACTTTACTTTAGTCATTATTTGACCTTCCTATTTACTTAGCCACAACCTTATCACCTTCTTTGGCTTCTCAAGCCCTTGCTTTCCCTAAGGCCTATCTTCCATGATTGCCCCCCTTGTTTCCCACAAGATGCTTGCTACCTTACTGCCAGTTGCCACCACCATTGTCTTTTAGGGGAAAGTAAGGCTATGCATGCCCTCTTTTCAATCCTCAGCATTGGATTCCTTAGCTGCGAATCTTTTCTATTGCTATTTGTCAACCATTTCCTAGAAGGGCCTTTAAATGGGTAGGCATGGTCAAGTAAAGTGTTGCCCTAATTAATGACCATCGTAAATGCCTCATGATAAGAGAATTGATGGTTAGGATCCATTTCACGAGTAGATTACCAACTTAGCATCTGCATGCACCTGTTAAATGGCTCATGCCCTTCAATGACCTTAAGTAGCCTAACGGTCATGTTAGTTGACAGGGATCGCGGACCAATCACTTGCTCCTAGGCTCAAGGACTCGCCCATATGGTTCGCTAAGCTGTCTAAGGGGAGTTAAACTCTAAAGAATAATACCTTCTCCACCTTGACCTACTGTGGTACACCATTATGATCTCTCTCTATCTCATTTCATATTCCCCCAAGGTAACTGACCTAACTACCTAGCTAACCTCTTACTACTGCATTAATCCTAAGCTAGGCACTGAATCTACCCATAACTAAATTGATACATGTCTGACATTGAGCTACCAACTTTCGAGTTGACTAGCCGAAGCTGATTTGAAGAATGGCTGCTTAGTGGACTAACCCTACCTAAGCCCTAAACAACCAAGCTGCTGAGTTGTTATATAGTTAACCTAACCCACTTTGTTTTGAGTTAGCTTTGCTCGGCATACTTCATCATCTGGACCATAGAATGGACAATAAACACACGTCCTACTTTTTTGACATTCATACTATCTTTTTTGTAATCGAATATCCTTTTTATCTTATTTACAAATTTACCCTTGTAATGTATTCTTTTTTCTTTTTCAAGTAGGAATCCTTTTGCAATTTCTGTCAACTTAGGACTTGCCCTAATTAGTTCGTATTAATACTTGCAATATGTAATAGCCACAACAATAGTGACATTGAATTTCTGACATTATTCCCCTTTTCTTCTAGATCTTGTGTTATCTCATTGAGAATTGAGAACTTAAAGAGCTCTTATCAATCCCCTTAGTAAGGATTGTGGCAAGCAACCTTAGGCCTAATGTTCATGTGTCATATTAGTTACTAGCTTAGGTCTGTATGTAGTTCTACAATGCATCATATCCATAGAGTACGAGATTGCTAAACAATTGACTTCCATTTACTCTTCAGGCCATCTTACATTGAGACCTATTCCCTTGGTTCACGTAATATTGGTAGTCGTATGTCATCCCTTTCTTGGTAATCTATATCATCTTAGTATCAAAGCTTGACTACATTTAAGCAAGTATTTGTTACTTTGTACTCTAAGTAACTTGTTACAATGTACTGTGAAAGCTATTTATTATTGTTATGAATGTTTGGAAAGTGTTTAGTGCTAAAGAAATTTAGTACTATGTTTTTCCTTATTTCTTATTTACAATATAGAGTATGAGTGCTAATTGGTTTATTGTGTGTTGGTTGTAATAGTTGTTAGTGTGTTAGGTATGATTTATTGTTTTGTTTTTTGTGGAAAGAATTTTGAGATGTGTTTCAACTATTAACCTATTATAAAAGACTACAATATTTGACTCTATTGTCTAAGGAACCTTAGGTAACCAAGAGAATTGTTGCTTGTAATGGCTAAGGTCATTAAGAAAGTTTCACACCCCAATCTACAGATGAGCAATTGGATAGACATACTGGCCTGGTAACTAGTCTGGTGATTACTATAAATGAAGATAGGCAATGGGCTTGAAATGACCCCTATAGAGGCTGAGTTAATGAGTTACTTGAGAGAGGCAATGACCAATACGACCATGCTAACACCTTAGTTTAACTACCTTGACCTAGAGGAGTAGGTAGAGTTGCTTAACAAAGACTAGCACTAGACGAGATCAAAGAAGAAGGTGAGGAGGTATGTGATGAGCAAGAAGAGTATTATAAACCTAGAGAGGGTCATCTAAGCTCCTTGAGTAGAAGGATTAAGGATGCATATCCCTAGTTTTTCAAGGAGTAGTAATGTTGAGGACTACCTAGACTGGGTTTATAAAATTCATAAGCAATTTGAGTGCCATGAAATGCTTAAAAATGCTAAGGTTAGACTTATTGTATTAAAGTTTGCTGGCTATGTTACCTTATGGTTGAAGAATTTGCAAGCCACCCTAAAGAAGAGAAGGAGAATGTGAAGTTAAGAATTGGGATGAAATGAAAAGAGTCATGAGAAGAAAATTTGTCCTAAACTATCATTTGCACAACACGTTGAAGAGGTTACAGGAGATCAAGTGTTGATGCTTACATGAAGGAATTCCAAATATGAATGATCCATTATAAAGTAGTCGAACCTAAGGATAAAATTGTATCTCGATTTATTAGTGGGTTGAAATATGAGATTGGAGATATTCTAGAGACTATAGACATCAAGATACTTAATGAAGCTATCTAAGCTACCCAAAAGATTGAGAGGCGCTGAGCTGGGAGGTTCTGAGCCCCTATCAGTCAGCCTACCCCTAGCTAACTTGTTTAAAGTAGACTTGTATGATTAGAACCGAGTAAAGTTGTTGAGGCCCGACTTGCTCAAACTATTCGTACAAAGGGGAAGGAGATCCTGAGGAAGTTTGAGAAAGGCTAAAGCTTAGGAAAGAAGATGAGCGAGATCAAGTGCTTCAAGTGTCAAGTGTTTGGACACATGGTTGCATAATGTCCAAATAGATGAGTGATCATGATTAAAGGAGAGATGCCAACCATTGAGGTTGATAGTATTAATGAGGAGATCGATGAACCTAAAGAGTACGAACAACTAGAATAGTTTGAGGAGGAGGAGCTCATTTATAGTAAAGAAGGCAATTTTATGCCTGTAATCATGGTGCTATGGAAAGTAATGAATGTGAGTCCTGTGCTAGAGGACAAGTAATGAGAAAATTTATTCTACATTAGCTATAAGGTAAATGGGTCGTTGTATGCATTAATTGTTGATGGTGGCAGCTACATCAACGTAGCATCTACATTCATGGTCTAATAACTAAAGTTGTTGACCAAGCTCCATCCCAAGCCTTATAAACTGTAAGCCTCAAAGTTCAGACAAGTAACCGTAAGATTGAACTTAGAACCCAAGGTTTAGGGCGATCAGCTAAAGGATCCGATCACACCCAAATTATAAACTATTGAGAGAAATATTAGTAAAAATGACCCTGTAAACTTAAATTTAAGAAAATAAATAGTAAAATAGGAGACTATAAAATTTTCAAATTTTAAGCATAATAACTGCTAATTACCGAAAAGGCAAAAAGTGTAATATAATAACTAATAAATTATTAGAGATAGATTATATGTATACTAAAAATTTTAGAATGACCAAAATAATATTTAGGAATGTTCACGTGTACCCTACATGTATTTACGTATAGATAAAAATACGTGTAATTACCTAAATTGGCCGAAAACTAAGCAAATAATTAAAGAAAAATATAAAATAATTATGGAAAAATCAGAAGAGGATAAGCTGATACAAGATCAGGTCGTGGTCAGAAAAAGAAAAATTGACCAATAAAAATTGAACAACTTAAAAGCCAAAAATCAAGGAAATTGGATAAAATCTTATCAAATTAATGCATAATAATTACAAAAAAACGTCTATAAATAACAAGAAAAATTCAGAAGCTCATTTGGACAGATACAAATCAGAGAAAATTAGAGATAGTTGAAAATTCGAGAGAAAATCCAAAAAAATAAAAAAATAAGAAAAACTGTGCAGTTAAGGATTTTAAAAAGAACCCACACCAAACGAGGAGCTGGGAGTGGACGGCCACCACCACCACACGGTGGTGGCAGCGCCCAGGCCACCCGAACCGGTGAGTCCAAATTCCAGCCCGATTCTTATATAATTTTGTAAAATTAGTTATTTTGCCCAGAAAATTATGAAACTTGTTATTCTGAGGTTTTATTGTATGTAGATTTAGGGAAAAATATTGATTTAGTTTAATTATGTCTGGAAATATAGGGTCCTTAACAAATTATTCAAAACCGAGCATGATTAAACCTGAAAATAAATAGGCTTAGGAGTGTAGTTTGGAGCTCAAAATTTTTCTATAGGATTCTCACATGATGTAGAACAGTGCTATGAAGCCATTTTTATAAAATTAATTTTCGAAATTTTTAAGTTAATTTTTAGCCCTAAAATGATGGTAAAATTAGGTGATTTAGGGTTAATTATGTAATTAAATGATTAATTTCTGATTTAGTGAATAATTATATGTTTTAGGATGTGGAAATCTGATGGAGTATGATACATGTAGCATTTAGGGTGTTAGGTGTAATTATTAGGTTAATTATATAGTAAATGGGTAATAGGAAAAAATAATTAATTTTGTAAATTAGGGAAATTTGGAGTAAAATCTGATTTAGGATAGATTTAGACATTTTGAAATAATAATTGATGTTTAGGGATAGTAATTAAAGTGATAGAAATATTAGAAGTACATTATGTACATAATAGGCAATAATGTATAATATGTAATTTTTGGAAATATACTAAATAGGAAATATTATAATAAAAATTGATATTGTGTTAATAATAAAAACGTACAATAAATCTGATGGGAAACTTGAATTTAAGTAATTATATGAAAAATGTAAAAATTTCTCACATTAGGAGTAAATTCAGTACACAAATAGGGATTTAAGTGTACTGGATGGAATAAAATACTAATTAGAGTTAATAATGATATTTAAGAGATCGGGAAGTAATGTGATTAATTTCACATTATAGGTTGAAACGGATTTTTAGGATTGGAATCTAAAACATTACTTAAAAATCGAACTAAAAACCTGGTTTAGAAATCGATGCGAAAACCAAACCTAGAATAATTGTAAAAGACTTAATACCTAGATAATTAGGCATATTAAACCTTAAACAAAACCTAATAATAAGCATTATAGGATAAAACGAACCTATAACAGTTATATGAAAAGCTGAAACCACGTTCGTGTTATAGGGATAACCGGCGATGGCCTGAGCAAATCGGACCTCGAGTGAGCGAGCGAGGAGTCGAGGTAAGTTGGGATTAATACGATGCTGTATTTTGGAGGCTTAAGATTATGCTTGGTTGTGTTTATTAGATAGTTGAATGTGTGCATGTGCTTGATTATGGGTGATAATATGATTCTGTTTGTTGTTCTGGCACATATTGTATGAATTGTATGAAAGGATTGATCACCAAAAACTGGACTTAAACAAATATCCGACCGGTAATCATAATCAGACATGCATGGCAACCCGTTAGGGGAATTTAGGACTCTCCGGCCAAATACCGACCCCTTCGGAAGGGATAGCGCAGGATTGCAAAATGGTCCCTTCTTCATCCTCAGTCGAACTAAGTGATAGGAGAGGAGGTTGCGGTGAGGGTGAAGGCAGTGGTTCGAAGGTAGTCGTGGGAGGAGCAAGGTCTCCATTACACAAGCCTGGGTTTGGTCGTGAGCTGTTGCATTAACGGCAACTCCTCAACCCGGATTAGAGCGGGCGCAATTTCTCTAATCTCACGACGGGCCGGACAACGTCGTGCGATGGCATTTGCTTGCACATGCATTGCACCTAATAAGTGATTGAAAACCTTGTTGTGTGTATGGTATAGTTTTAAGTCCTCCGTCCTAACTTACTGAGCTGTGGTTGCTCACATCCTTATAGACGTCGTGCAGGTGCTGGCTAAGAAGCGACAATAACTACTCTGAAGCTAGCAACTGCTAGATCCTGGGGAGTGAGGAAAAACATTGAAGAATCAACACATGTTTTACTTTTCATTTCTGATTAATGTAATAACTGAATTATAGTGACTATATATAAATTTTCTCACTTTCTTAAATGATTTGTTTAAATTACAAATTGTCTACTTCAAAGCGGGTTAGTTGTGGACGCCTTGTGTAGATCAGGTCTAAGATAGCGGTTGTAAGGCCAACTTCTATCTTAGGATGGTCTACACGACGGGGGCTATTACGACTCTGCCGCTTCGGGGCATGACATAAACTACACTAGCTCAATGACAAGGGAGCTCTACAAGTGAATAAACAAGTGACTATGCCAATCAGTATTGGAAACTATTGAGATGAAGTGCTCTATGATGTGTTACCCATGAGTGTATCCCATATTCTTCTTGGATGGTCATGGATGTTTGATTGGAATGTGATATATGATGGAAGGAAGAACACATATTTCCTCGAGCACGAGGGTAGGAAGGTAAGGCTAAGCCTTATGGCTGCCATACAAGTTAAAAATATGTAGATTCAACTAAGTTGTGTCATGAAGAAAGAGGCTTTGGTGATGACCTGAGCCGAGCTAAAGAGAGAGATGAAGCCTAAGGAGCCGACCAATCTACTGGTAAGAAGGTTACTTGATATGAGAGGATCAGATGAGGAATTGCTATCCATTGAGGTAAAGACCTTCCTAAATGAGTTTGACGACCTATTCCCAAGTGAATTGCTTGAAGGTTTACCCCTAAATTGAAGCATTAAAAATTGCCATAGACTTGTAACTAAGAGTTGCATTGCCAAACAAGCCTGCTTACAAACTAAATCTAGAATAAGCTACTAAGCTATAGAGATAGGTGGATGAACTGTTGAAGAGGGGGTATGTACGAGAGTCCTTAAGCCCATGTGTCGTACTAGCTTTGTTAATGCTAAAGAAACATTAGTCTTGGAGGACGTGTGTAGATAGTCGAACTATCAATCGAATTACCATCAAGTACAGGTATCCTATACCTAGACTCAATGACATGCTCAACGAATTAAATGGAGCAAATGTATTCTCCAAGATTAATCTCAAATCTAGATACTATCAAATCCGAATGTGAGAGGGAAATGAGTAGAAGACTACATTTAAGACTCGCCATTGATTGTATGAATGGCTTGTGATGCCATTCGGCCTGTCAAATGCCTTAAGCACATTTATGAGATTAATAAACCATGTGCTTCAAGAATTCATTGGAAAGTTTGTTGTTATGTATTTCAATGATATTCTTATCGATAGCCCTAAATTAGAGACTTACTATGAGCACCTCTGAACAGTTTACTTGAAACTCCGAGCTAAAAAGCTTTATGCTAATATGAAAATATATGACTTTTACTGACCTAAAGTAGTCTTCTTGGGGTTTGTTGTAAGTAGAAGAGGTGTATGAGTAGATGAAGAGAAAGTGAAGGCAATTATTGAGTGGCTTCTACTGACCAGCTTAGTCGCGTACGAAGCTTCTACGGCTTAGTATCATTCTACCTCTAATTTATAAGAAATTTTAGTACTATTGTAGCCCAACTCATTGAGTTATTGAAGAAAAATGTAGAGTTTAAGTAGGGAGAGAAGGAATAGAGGAGTTTTAAAGAGACGAAGGAAAAGTCGACTAGTGCCCCAATCTTACCACTACCACGCTTTAGTGAAGAATTTGAAGTGGAGTGTGATGAATTCGGACTAGGCATAAAAGTTATGCTGATGTAGGAAGATTGACCTATTACTTATTTTAGTGAAAAGCTTAAAGGAGCCACACTTGACTGCCCTATATATGATAAGGAGTTTTACTCCTTAATCCAAGCTTTGACTGTCTGGTAACATTATTTGTTACCTAAAGAATTTGTGATCTACATTGATCATGAATCTTATAGATATTTGAAGAGCCAGTATATGTTGTCTCGAAGATAAGCTAAGTAGGTTTTATTTTATGGAGGGATTTTTGTATGTTGTCAAGTACAAGAACGGTAAGAACAATGTAGTGGTTGATGCTCTATTAAGACGACATTCCATCTTGACCGAGCTACAAACCAAATTACTTAGATTTTCTATGATCCAGGATTTATATGTTGAGGATACATACTTTAGCCCGATCTATGCCAAATGTGAAGATGGCCAAATATTTGATGACTATCATAGGGAGAACAGATACTTATTTAAGAAAAGGAGATTGTATATCTTGACTTGTTCTATGCGAGAGCTACTAGTGCACAAGGCACATGGTGGAGGATTATTTGGACATTTTGGCAAGTACTAAACTCTTAAGGTACTAGCCTCTAGATTTTTTTGGCCAAGAATGATGAAAGGTGTCTAAACTGTACTAAAAAGATGTGATAATTGCAAAAGGGCTAAGAATCATATTGAGTAAGGGCAAAATTTACTTTTATTGATTCTGACCAAATAATGGTCCAAGCTAAGCATGGACTTTATGTTAGGAATGCTGAGGACATCCAAAGGGAAGGACTCTATCATGGTGGTTGTAGACTGATTTAGCAAGATGGCACACTTCGTGTCTTGTTCCAAAACTAGCAATATTTTAGCTATCTCTTTTCTTTTCTTGTAAGAGATTGTCAAGCTTCATGAAGTGCGCAGAACAATCGTATCTGATCGAGATCTAAAATTCATGAGCCACTTCTAGAGGACCTTATGGAAGTGGAAGGGAACTAAATTGTTATTCAGCACATCCTACTATCTACAGACAAACGGATAAACTGAAGTTCCTTACTCAAAGTCATTGTTGGATGGAACATTACT
This sequence comes from Lumnitzera littorea, assembly GCA_024138015.1. Classification (NCBI taxonomy): domain Eukaryota; kingdom Viridiplantae; phylum Streptophyta; class Magnoliopsida; order Myrtales; family Combretaceae; genus Lumnitzera; species Lumnitzera littorea. The sequence continues at coordinate 22,215,256 of JAMXBB010000012.1, forward strand.
AATTGGGATCTATGTTTAGCCTTAATTGAGTTTGCCTACAATAAGGTCGCTCATAGTGTCACGAGCATGTCATCCTTTGAGGTCACCTATGGATTCAACCTTGAGCTTCCATTGGATCAAATGGCCCTTCCAAACCAAGGTGAGGATCAATCAACCATAGAAAGGTCCGAAGCTATTAAGGCAATGTACTAAAAGGTCCTAGAACATCTAAGTTGAGCTATCATTAAGCTACCACTAAGCAAGAGGTGAGGTAAAGGACGAAAGGGCAAAGAATTTCAGCCTAGTGATTTAGTTTGTATCCACCTTAGTAAAGATCAATTCCTAAGTTTGAGGAAGAGTAAGTTATCTCCTAAAGTCGATGGATCATTTAAAGTGCTTGAAAAAATCAACCCTAATGCCTCCTAAATTAAGCTATCTAAAGATTATGGAGCCTTAAACTCTTTCAACATTGTCGACCTCCATCCATATGTTCCCAAGGATAATTAATAAGAAGTAAAACTAGATTTGATCCCAAATCTCAAACAGTTTGGAGGGGATGATAGGGATCATTGACCAATTACTTGCTCCTAAGCTCAATGACTTGCATATATGGCTAGCTGAGCTATCCAATGGGAGTTAACCTCTAAATAAGAATACCCTCACTACCTCAACCTGTCAATGATAGGAATCAATCCACGACGATCTCTAAGCCAAGGCTGACCTGTCCCAAGCCAATGCCAACTTGCTGGAAGCTGAAGTTGACCTGTCTTAACCCAAGGCCAAATTATTTGAAGCTAACGCCGAATAGCTTGTGCTGAGGCCGAGCTAATACTAGAAGATCAAGGGGAAGAAAAGGAGCTACTCAGCCTCAAGTTTGTTGTCTATCGAGAAGTTGAGAAACCATACGGCTAAGCACTCAAATCCAAAGAATAGCTTGGCACAACACAGGAGAGTTCGCACTTAGCAATCTACAAGTATAGCAACTATAGGCCGACCTCACTAGGAGCTTGGCCAAGCGCAATAAGACTTCCAAACATCCCACCCTTGTTTAAACACCCGATTGCCAACCTACCCTTGTTTGAGTCCACAAACAGCTCGAATAACTACAAGCTGACTACTCCATTAAGTGTACAGTTTTGTATAATTTGTAAATATTTTCCTTATTTTGATTATAGGCCATTCTTTAGGGTTTAAGGCCTTGTATATTATTTACAATTTTACCACTAGGACTTTAGGACTTACTATAAATAATAAGATTTGTAAGTATCAAAGGATAGATAGTGAAGAATATTCATACGGTGAATTTACACTTAAACGTTCCTTCTAGAAGTAAGGACAATCTTAAGCCCTTTGAGTTGCCGTTTCAGATTATTAAATGTGTTGCACTACTTAATCTCTTATGTTCTTATCAATCTTGCCTTTAAGATTGTGGTGAACCCTTCATTTGAGCGAGTTAGTGAGTTGTCTCTAACCTCTCATTTGAAACTCGAGTGACATTTAGTGTTTATGAGTTGTATCAAACTCTATTTCAAGCTTAACCCTTGATTGTGTTTGTGCCTCCATATGTGATATCCATACACATTTGCAATCAAAACCCCATTCTCACTTCCCTTTCCTTATTCCCATTTGAATCCCATTGGCTTCCAAGACCATTGTGTGGATTACGCATTAGTCAAGGTACTCCATTTCAATCTTTGTCTATCTCATTTCGAAGACCCATAAGGTAGCCAACTTGACTATCGAACCAACCTCTTAATATTGCACTAGTCTTAAGCCTAGCACTAAATTTGCCCATTATAAAGCTAATACATGTTTGAAGCTGAGCTACCGAATTCCGAGTTGACCAGCTTAGGTCGATCCAAAGAATGGCTGCTTAGTGGACTAACCTTGCCCAAGCCTTGAACAGCCAAGCTGCCGTACTACTGACCTGGCCCACTCTGTTCCAAATCAACTTTGCTTGGCATACAACATCATTTAGACCACATAATGAACAATTGATACGCGTCCCACTTTTTTTACATCTGTACTGTCCTTTTTATAATCGAATATCCTTTTTGTCTATTTGCAACTTTACCTTTGTAATGTATTCCTTTTTCTTTTTTTAGTAGAAATCTTTTTGTAATTTATGTCAACCTAGGACTTGCCTTAATTGGGTTATATAAATACTTGTAATATGTAATAGTCACATTAATAGTGACATTGAATTTGCAACATTATTCCCCTTTTCTTCTAAAGCTTGTGGTTTCTCATTAAGAACTAAGACCTTAAAGAGCCTTTATCAATCCTCTTAGTAAGGATTGTAGTAAGCAACCCTAAGCCTAGTATTTGTACATCATGTCGGGTATTACCTTAGGTTCGTATATGGTTCTACTGTACATCATATTCATAGAGTAAGTGCACGAGATTGCTAAACCATCAACTTTCATTTACTCTTCCAACCATCTTGCAATCCATACCCATTCTCTTGGTTCACGTGATATCAGCAGTTGTGTATCATCCCTTTCTTGGTGATTCGTATAATCTATTACACTAACCATCACATCTCTCTGATGGGTCACCGGTGGTCATGATTCTTGAATACACCCTTCGGTCCTTGGCAACTTAGATACACTTGAGCTCAAGAAGGTACCCCACAAGCTCAAGAAAGAGGTATAAGTGCTTGACTATAACCTAAGTACTAAATAAGAAGCCATAAAAGAACAAGTGAAGTAACAAACACAACAACTAGCAATGATGAGATAACAAGATTAATAAAGAAAAGAAAAGGGCAACAAGTAAGCATATTCAAAGACTTTATTCATTTATATCCAAAATCCTTACAAGAATTTAGGGGTCGACATACCAACCCCATGTACAAACAAAAAGAAATATGATTACTATAAAGCGCATGAAGCCTTCCTAATCTACTACTTAGTGTCGACGTTTACTATTAGTTTACAACTTCAACTTAGTCTCCTAGAACGGATTTTTGTTCAAGTAGTTAGCTCACAACTTCAACTTAGCTTGCAATCTCGCCTAAGCGAACCATGACTAGTCTTGCAACTACCGGATGAGCTGATGGCCATGATCTTTGGTAATTGTGTGAAGGGTATCCCTCTACCGCCATAATCACTGCTAAGCAAATATCTAATCTCATCCAGCAATAGATAGTAGTAGGCTCTTCCTCTGTCATGCCCAAACCTACTACCTTAGCTTTAGGGCGAATACCTTGTCTATCAATACGACTAGGGCACACCCGACCTATTTGGAATTTGTAGCCAAAACCTCAGGGAAGATTCTTGTTTAATAGAAGCTACTCGAGCACTTAAGTATACATGCAGCAATTACCATTAAATTGATGCTGTAAGGGCACACAGACTTATATAAGCAAGGGGTGAAAGTCTACTTGCCTCCACCGACAGCTGCCTTACTCCTGTACATCAAAACCTACCAGGAGTTGTAAGATCGATTCAGGTCAGGAACCTTCGAGTTGCTAGGGAACCCGTTCTCAACATTGGAAACACTACAGATAACATGCAACATGTAAGCTTCTACCACAGTTACAAGTGTATATGTTGTGCAATTGCCACAATGATTGAAGGATGTACCCTTGAGCACCCTTTACTGCATGAACCCACCTAGCCTGGTCATGGATCTAACCAAGGAGCCTATGTATACCCCTTGATTGGTGCTTAGAAGCTACCCCCAATCATTAGGTGACCCACTACATCCCTCAATCGATACTCGAGAGCCTGCCATGGAAGTGCAACTAAAATTTGTACACTTTATCCCACAATTTGATCCTTTTTTACTCAGACATTTCTTACAATATTAGAGAAAGTTTTCATTATGCTTTCAGAGGATTCAAAAATGGTGAAATGGAACAATGAAGTGAGAATAAATGAGGATGACCCCCCACCAAACCTTTATATGGCCAATAAAGGAGAGATTGAAGCTACACACATGTCACTGTTAACCTATCCAATAGTTATGGCAAGAAAGCATTAAAGGATCACCATTAATATAGCCATTAATCATGATTATGGTGTTTCCAAGAAGCATTAGTGGTTACACATATAGCAAACTACCTAATGTGTTGCCACTATACTTAGGAATGGACTGTATTGGAAAAGACCACCTAAAGCAATCACTTCAATAGTTGCATAAAGGGGGCTCTCGATAGTTTCTCACACCTTGAAAATTTGAAGCTAACTACACCTCTACCCAGAGTATGTCTAGTCAAGGCTTTGCCCTTCAAAGCCTAAGCACTTGTTACTCTCCTTGCCACTCTAATGCTGAAGAAAGTAGGGGGCAAGTGTTAATGATCACCTTTTATACCAAGCCTTTGAAGAGTTAAGCCCATAACCAAGCTTGATTGGCCCATTCAACAGCCCCTCTAGCCTTTACTAGGCACTTTCTCATACCAAGCACAGGGGATGGCTTGAGTATGTCCACCAACATTAGCCCCAAAGCTTGCAGTGTAGATGATGACTTTGAATAGCTTTAGAACACCTATGACCCCTCATTACCCTCCAGGTACATGCTACCAGAGAGCCCATATGACCCTAACAAAGAACTAAGACTTCGAGTCCCCCCAAACCAAGCTCTAAGCATCTAAGGGCCTCCTTTCAGAGACCTAGTGTTTCACCTTCTGACCACCAGAAAGGCATATACAGCTAGCTCAAGCAGAAGAACTCAACACGGCTAGACTTGTAGTTCTTTTTGCTTTTTTCTCTATTCTCATTAAATGTTAAATGACATCTTGACATATGGCCTAGAGGTCTAGCCACTAAGCTATGGCGGCCGCCTATGTCGATGTAACAAGCCCAATTCCCAAGCTTCTACCAATTGATAAAATGGTGGAATTCTTTTCTTGTATTGATAACACCACCTCCTTAGATTTCGTTCCAATCAATTCCTTCTTGCCATGTAGTTAAGTAAGTTGGTATCCTTACTATAAATAGGAAAGGATGCACTAAGTAAGGGGGATCGAATTCCCTTTGGATTACTTCTTCGCCAACTCTCTCTCTCATCTTCTCTTAACATTTAATACTCTTTCCACTAATTTCAGCGTCGAAGGGTCCTTACTGGCCACACCACGAAGGGCTTTTTGTGGGCTCCCACAATCGATGACCACTAAACACTATTACTAAGTTATATGTAACCAACTCACTTGTTATGCATTTACTTTAGATGAACAGTGGGTGTGGATAATTCCAAATTTCATGTCTCTAATTAACTAATTAAAAATATTATTTTTAAGGTTGACATTGAAGATAAAGCAATAATCTTTTGATATTCTTTACTATTTTTGTTTTGCCAATTCCAAGAGAATATAATCTATGGCAAATATAGGTTGTTAATTGAATAAGAGAAATAAAAAATATGTTGAGTAAGTATCAATTAGTTCAAAGATGGCATCCATAAGAAATAAGGTTATAGATAGTTTACTTGATAGAGATCAATGATTCGATGGTAGAAATTCTAAGGGAGATTTAGCTTGACATATTATTTGTTATCATTATAAATACAAGGGCTACCTTTGAGCAGAGTACCCAAATAGGAAAAACTAAAGCTGAAGGTAGGATGACAAAGGTAAAGATATTATTGATGTGATAGTTACTTAATGAGAGAATAGTGAGCTATCACTAGCATATGATGGTCAAAGGAAATTCACAGATTAGGTATGAGATTCTAGGAATGCTCTCCACATGTATTACAGGAGATACTTGTTCTAAACCTACAAGCTTATGTAAAATGATTTTATATAGATGGATGGTAGCCAAAGGTTGAGGATTGTTGGTGTAGCATAGTTCAAGTCAAATTGCTCAATCAACCGATGTAAATAATATAAGATGTAGGGCTTGTGTTGGAGTTATCTTATAATATATATCTTATGTCTTATTAGATCTTGTAAATTATTTTTGTATAGTGAGATTTGGTAGTATCAATTATTAGTTGGGTGTTGAGGTTTGGTGGTAATAAGATGATTTAGGTCTTGAAACTTGTTTTTGCTACAAGGATGATTCCTAATGGTTTTGTTGAAGGTATTGCTAATATGGTGGAGAATCTGGTACTTTACTTTTTCTTTTTTTTTTTTTATGATTGAGAAGTGTGGTTTGACTATGTGATGAAAAAATTGCTTTGCTTCACTTAGATACTATACGAAGTCCTTACAAAGTTAATTTGCTCTCTTGTAAAAAATGCCATTCAAGGGGATGAATTTTATGTTGGAGAGCTAACCTTACATTTTAATTTCTCAATGCATATCTCTTAGTTTAATTTCAAATTTGAGATTTAAACTCAAAATAAAAAAAAAAATGCCATATTCAACAAATACAATAGATACAACTTTTAAACATTTAAGGACCCTTAAATATAGCATTTGTTGTTATTAGTTTTTGGCAAAGATGGTTGAGGCTATGAATAGCCTGCAACAAGTAATACATGTAAGTTAAGAGTAGGACATCAAAGGTGGTTGGCCATGGCTACTTTAGTCCTTCATTCAGTATTAGGTTTAGAGAGAGAGCAAGTATATAACATCAATAGGGACATCGGAGGTCGTTAGCCATGGCCACTTCAATTCTTCAGTCAGTATTAGGTTTAGAGAGAGAACAAGTGTATAAGAGCAAGAGTGTCAAATTTTTTACCTATAGTCTTCACCTAATATTTATAAACATGGCATATGAGCTATTTATGGGAAGTGGATCACAATCCCAAGATCCTCTCTTTAATTTCAAATCTTATGGAGAGGATCTTAGGATAGGTGCGTACTAACTATAAACTTTCCTTATCTGATTGAGTTGCTTCTACTCATCTTCTTTTGAACCTACAAGCCATTCTACATTACATAGGTATGAGGGCCTAGGCTCCAAAATAGAAACAAAGGCTCAATAGATATTCTCTAATGAGGTTGGTCTAAATTTGGAGAGCTCAATTGAGATTTTGAATAGGTCATTCTAGAAGTTAACAACTTAGCCTAAAATATGACAAGGTCAATTAAGTTGCAGAGAACTCAACTTAGACTCTAGAGAGATTAGTTTAGGNAATGTTATAATATTAAGTTAATGAATATTATTTTTATTAAATATTACAATAAATTATTTATTTTATAATATAAATAATTAATATTTTAATATAAATTTTATGTCCAATATTATATAAATCAAACATGGTATAATAAGCTTGTACTGTCTAGTTCTCCTTATTTTATTCTGTTAAGTTCTTTTTGTCCAATTCAATTCTTACAACCAAACGTTACCTTAGGATTGAAATTTCCTATGTAACAAAAGAGAGTCAATCATAGTTACTTCATTTAGGATGAATTCCTAGAGCTATGAATTGAAACTTCCTTTATGGATTAAATTTCTTCATTTACATCCCTGTCTATGTTTTACCTAGTTAGATATTAGTACATGTAAATAGAATTAAACAGTAAATGGCATGAATATTATTATCTTACCAGATGAAGCAGGAGCAATCCATCTTTCTAGACTCTTGTAAAAGATATAGTTGGTAGAAAGATGAATAAATATATTTGAGTAATTACTAATACATATGCCTATAAAAATAATATAACTATATGATTAAATTGGTGACTCGATGAAATTAGGGATAGATCAGGGTAAGGGCAAGTGACCCCGAGCCTCTGCCCTTGAGAAAAATTAATTATTGAAATTTATTAATAAATGAATAAAAGGAACTATATTTATAATTTTAAAAGTATAAAGCTAGACATGATATGGTAGTTAAGGTATAATTTTGTATACATAAGGTCAAAAGTTCAAATGCCATTGAAGTTATTTTTCCTTTTCCAAGATACATTATTCTTATGTAGCCACCATAATTTTTTCTATTTTTCTTTTGAAATAGTTTTTTTTTTTTCACAATAACTAATTAAATTAAATCTCGTTAATTAGAAAATAAAAGTTAACTAAGTAAATTCTCCTAATTGCAGCTATTCATCATGATTACATTATCAACACTATACATGTTTCATTTTTGTCGTATAAATTAGTATTAATAAATGATAACAATCATATTACTTTACGTACTGAAATTATTTCTAATGAATACTTTCCTGTGGTTACTTTTCTATTAAGTATTAGAAAGTATCACTAGTGCATTTTTAAATAAAATTCTTATATGTATAAGATGCAAACTAATTATTATAATAAGCGAGTGTATTTCCTTCCTATATTGACGTAAATAAGTTAAACCCAGCCTTCCACGTTGCATGGTTCTCGTTTGTTCCTGAATAAAATCCATTCAATAATTTAATTAAAGTGTATGAAAGCATGTTGCACATCAGACCCAAAATATAAGTTAAATTTTTAGTAATTAAAGGCTTAGATAATTGCTATTGGAAATTAGCATGTGATACTTCATTTCGAAATTTAAATTCATAGGCAAATCAGGAAGCCAAAAAATTAATGTTAATTCGGGTTTACATTCATATATAGAAATCCAAGGCTTCATTTATAATACATGCATACGCGCGTGCGCGCGCATGCACACACACATATATATATATACACACATATATATAGGGACAACGTTACAACAAAATTGGATTTTCTCATTAAAAATGTATAGATTGTGTAGTGCGAGTAACACGTTACATGTGACTTCAAAGAAATAAAGCAAGCTATCACTTGACAGGATGATTGAGTGAAAATAAGGTTGGGAGGATAATACGGACTCGTGGATGAATACACAAACCCAATATCATGCGTAATCAAAGGGGGTAGGTCCAAGCTGCAAGATGGCTCGAAAAGTAAATGATACTCAAGAGAGCGCAGGGGTTCTCGTGCATCGATGATAGATATAATGTACAAATACCTCACACAAGCTTAAGTTACACTTGATATGACACTCAAGTATGTCTAAATGTCACTCACTACTAATCTACGCATGAATAGGCTAGATAAGAATAGCTCAAAAGTAAGTAAGAGGACACTTAGCTCAAGAAAAGGTGAAAAGTTCAGTGTATTCTTCTATATATCCTTCTGTCGGCCATTACATTATATGACTATTTATAGTACCCTATTAGGGCAAATTCTACGTTACAAATAATTACAAAAATGAATTCCTATTTGGTAAATAAAAAGGAAGATACTTTATAGGGAAAACACAAAATAGTACACAAAGACAATCATCTGTCAAAAAGGACAATACGGTTGTCAAAAAGGATAGCGACCGTGCGTTTTTACTCTGCGATTCTAACAACATTATGATCCAAGTAGGGGTGGGCCTATGTTTAAGTCTGTTTAGCAAAAGAAGTTTGACACCCAGACTACCGGGGCTGGAATTAGGTTGTTTCAAGGATGGCTCACAGTGGGGTCGATCTTGGATGATCGGCTCTTGATAATTATCAACTTGGCCTTGGCACCATGGAGATTGCTATATTCAAATTTGGTGCTTAGACTAAGGTATAACGGAAGGTACGGTTCAGTACGTCAGCTGGTCACCTCGGTAACACCTTAGATGGCATGAAAAGCAAAGTAGCTCGACAGATCGAACTGGGGCAAGCACTACTCCTTGACACTTAACTCACCTCAGATAGCTCGGCGAACCACCTGAGAGAGCCTTTGGGCTCAGGAGCGTGTAATCGATCCTTGATCCCTATTAAAGGAGGAACAGGCAATCTCAGTGTCTCAAATGTACAAGTGACAAATAAGGTAGCCTTAGGAGACCTTAGGCGTTCGACTTGTAACTTGAGTGAATGAGATCAATTATTTGCTTAAACGCTATTTGATCTTAGAAAGCAAAGTTTTCATAGTGGAACACTGTTTCTCCAATCTCTCTAAGAGTTCTAAATGATGAGGAAATGCGGGATATTTATAGGCTATTAGAGATTGCATTTGTTGGATTATTTAAGTGATTAATGGATGAGATAGAGTTTACTCAATTCATAATTATTCATAATGAGTTAGCTAATGAGCCCAAGGCCAATAGCCTTCCTTATAAGTGCATAAGCCTTCTTGAGAAAGGTTGGAGGCAGATGAATCAGTTTAACGATCCTTGTTCCGAGCCCACCAAGCCAACTTTCCCTAAATCATCTTAAATATGGACTAAACTACTTAGGCCCTATCACCTAATCCAAGGAGTCAAGCCTCAATAAATAATGGGTTTATCCTAACAATTTTCAACCCTCTACATTTTGCCCCTTGACTAAAAGTCCCTTTAACACATTCAATGGGGTTTTAGGCATTCTTAGAAGTTGTTTCTTCAATTGATATGTAGACACATTGAATGTTAACTTTGCTTAGTTGATTACTTCTAATACCTATGAAATTGATGCTTCTTTTAGATCTGTGGTGAGTTAAGCATGATATGCTAATATTCATTTTGCTGCCATAGAAGACATATTTCGATATGCTTTTGTATTGCGCTATTGACTTATTACTACCATGACATTGATTCGCCAAATAATGTATGTGTGGTGACTCTTCTTAATATTTCTTCCTTATTTTACAATCATTGGCATAAAAATAAAATCACTGGAGCATTTACAGGAATCTAGAGCTTTCATAACATCCCATTCAGCCATTTTACACGCATATATACGTATATATATATATATATATGTATGTGTGTGTATGTGTCTGATTCATACCAATAAATAGTATGGTATTTTGTTTTTTATTATTATTATTATTTTTAATTTTTACTTACATGACTGCATAATAAATCTTCTCCTTAGTTGCGAGCAATATCTTTATAATATCTTATCTCTAGTAACAAGTATTCAACAAAGCAATTTAAATTTATCAAATCTCAATTATATCTCCAAAGCTTATCCTCGCTACTCCAATCATATTGGCTATAAATACAAGTGCAAGCCATAGAGTCTTATTCCCATTCTAATTTCGAATTGCTTGCCTCTAGCCATCGAGCACCAGTGATCAAACCTATCAAACAAGTTAAAAGCTTGGAGTACTGCACTTTGTACGTAGATAATCATTAAGCTTTTTTTTTCATTCTTTTTTTCTTTATCCTATGACTCTTGATACTCTTCTCGTAGGTGATAGAAGATATTACTTTCCAAACAAAGGTCGAGCATGGAACTACATCAAGTCCTCAAAACGGAAGTTGAAGAATTTTATTCCAACAAATCCTTGCCAATAGTAAGTATTTCGCATGTCTATTTCTTTCCCTTTTTTTTTTTCATCATGTACCTAGAATAGATACATGCCTATGGAGAGATTGTATTATGTTGAAAATTTATGGCAAGGATAGGAAGATATAGGATTTGTCAAATCCTGACTTGAATTGTTGATATTTTGAACCTCAACTATTGGCATATAGTTGACTATCATTTGGCATGAATAGATAGAAAAGCAAAAAGAAAAAAGAAAAGGTTATCATCAAAATCCCAACTAAAAAAAAGATGTGGCATATCTCATACCTACACATTCTTTCACATATATTGCCAAATCAATATTTTAGCATATCTCTTTCTTATTTCTGGTATATCAAATATTATTCATCTCAACATCTAAACCATTATTATTTCCATACTTCTTGCAAAGCCTATGACTTGAAAAATTCTTCCTAATGTAAATCATAAAAAAATAATACGATCGAAATCTAACATCCATAGGTGATTTCAAATCGGATTCAGATAATGCCAAACATCGATTATATTTTCATAGACATCATATGACAAATTTAGCCTTCCACATACGTATCCCCTTATGCTTGTCATTGTGATGGCATATTCACATAACTAAATAGATGGATAGATATGCGGTTGCTTGATATTTCTTCCACCTACTAATAGATTGAACCATAAAACTCTTATTTTTTTAATCAGCGTCAAGTACTAGCTAAACACATTCCACTATTGTAGCAAACATAATAACTCCTTTGTAGTTCACGCTTGAGAAAACTCAAATAAAAATTCAAGCAAACTAGAATAATTTTAAATTATTCAATGCCCTAATCCTCATAATACATGGACGGTATAGCAGAGAATAAAGACTAATAACAAATGGAGATAAATAATTACCAAATGACAAACAAAATTGAAGAAAGAGAATCTTGCTCTTCAAAAAAAAAAAAAAAAAAAAAGAAGGAATCATTTTTGCTAAGGTTTTCCATTATCATTGATACCACTACTAATGACTGTGAAAATTTAGTCCAAAGAGAAGCTTTTCACAAAATAATTACCTCAAAAATATTAAAACCACATAATGTAATATATTATCTATAAATGATGACTTCTAGTAATAACTAGCAAGTAGACATGTTGGAAGAGGAAGAAGAATCCGTTTTGCTTGGTTTTTCATTTGGATTTTACAAAGATGTTAGTCACCACTAGTGTATCCACCCTTCTAAAATCACTTTGATAGCATTTTCTAATTGAGAGGTTATAAAGAAAAAAAAAACTACACAAATCTCTAACAATCTAAAGCATGTTGTAGTTTATGCTATGTAGCTACCATTCGTAATTTTCATAATATTAACCAAGTGAAGCTGCATATCATGCGTTATAAAAGTCATATGATATCTACTGGTATTGTACAAGTTTATTTCATGTCACTTTCTTTGTCTCTGATACATGCTTCATATTTTATAAACAAAGTATCGCATACATTTTTATTAAAATTACTCGGCTTGAAATAAAGTTGTCCTATTTCACATGTAGCATCTACCTCCCTCTATTTATTTTGTTTTGTTTCTCTCTCTCTTTTTTTTTTTTTTTTAATTTGTTAGGTTTTGGTTTCTTGACTCAAAGAATGTATTGATTTTGTACTCTAGCAGGAAAAAAGATGAAGATAAATCTAAGTCAAAGCATAGGAGTAGCAAAGATGAAGGACATATTAGTACATCAAGATAAATATCCACCACCCATCTTATGTCCTCGAGATAAGTAGTTGGACAAGACTATATCTAAAGATATGTTCTGGGACAAAGCCAAGCATCGAGAAGCATGTGCAACACCTCACACTAATGGTGGCCTCTAGTTTATCAAACGTAAGTCTTGTGCTAATTCTAAAGACACCATCAGGGGAGATTCAGTGTTACGCTTTAGAAACAAGAGGAGAAAGCTACCTCTCTCCAATACTCAATTCTCATTCATGAAGGAACTACCTTCTAGATGGGATGATTGGATAGCATAAATTGAAGAGAAGTCGGAATATATGACTTTACTGAAGAAGGCTAAAGTCCTCCGTGCTATTGCTACTTCTACTTAGTTGTGGTTCCCGTAAACGTGTGGAATGGAAGTATGGCAGGCAATCATCTCATGTTAAAGTGTTTAGACCCACACGTTTATCACTTCGTGGGGAGAGATAACTCTAACATTAGAAGATATAGTTGTACTACTAAATCTTCATTGATTTGGATGAGCTAACCTTGCTGCCACAACAACCTCTTATAAAGAGCACAACTTTCAAACATTCTTAATGGGTGCTTTGAAGTTACCCGCGCTAAGAAGAAGAAGCCATGTTTTGCTTCTTGGCTCACATATTTCTTTGAGGAGCAAAGGAAGGATAAGCCTAAAGTGCCAAGCCTAGGTCACGAGAAAGAGTTAGTACCTTTATATTCTCTCTCTCTCTCTCTCTCTCTATTTTTTTCTTTTTTAATTCAAGTGTTGTAGTTATCTCTTCATCTCATACGTTCTCTATCCCATCTTTGCAAGTATGAACTTACCATTTTCATTGTGTTCTGGCTTTCCTTATTCATATTCCCTAAAAGGCTCAAGGAAGGTGTTAGTCTACGACTCTTCCTCTTGGCTATACATATTGCCTAGGGTGAGTGATCCACTTTAGGTCCCTTATACTTAAGTTCACTTTACCGGTGCTTAGACCTGTATTACCATGCTTTAATATGTTTGAAAGATCGATATGTGATCATTTCATATGTTGACCTAGTGTTTCTTCAACTTTTTTTTTATGAGCGGTTTTGATGGCTTTTTTCTCCTCCTGCTATACAAGACCAACCCAGCCTTGCTCTTCCTAAAGTGTGGATTTAGGTTGAGGGATTGATTGATTGGTTACTCCTATAGCTCATTGCCACTGAGGGCGAATTCACATTCCACCCTTATGTTGAGCAAATTGTAGGATATGAAGACAATAACAGACTTTATCCTCTTAGCTCAGACAGTGAGGTTACCTAAGTGGAAAATTGGGAAAATATCCTCGATTCTCAAGCTAAGTTCCTCTTATGGTGTATTCTAAGGAGCTTGGCTTCACTTCTTGACAATAATGACTCAACAGGTTGCTTTTCAAAGTGAAGAGTCATGGTTTTCTCTCCCCATCGAGTTATGCATCAACTTGGTTTTGATCAAAGAGAGCCTAGCTTAATTATTGCAATTGAGAGTTTTGAATCTTACTACTAGTCATTATGTCCAAATGACTTTAGAAAGATTTACCTTGAAAAGTGACAACTATTCTTTCCTTCTATTGGTCGCTCTAGGGTTGCTTCCCCTGGATGGCTGACACATTGGATGAATTGCCTAGATACATTCCAAGCTTATGCATGTGCATTAGTAGGTGATACACTTCATGCAACTACTGTATATCATTATGAATTCTTTTTTAAACTCATAAGGCTCAAGTCTCAAGGTAGTAGAGATGTACGAGGGGCTATTACTAAAAAATCGAAATATCCTAGTGGGACAACAAGGGTGAACCCTTTTTTAAAGTTTAAGAACAACTACCCTTCGCCTCCATTAGTGGATTCGAGACAAACTAAGTGAGCATTTATTCAGAAGGTGACTTTATTAAATGTATCACGTTATAATATATGTATAATTTGTTTTTTATTTTATTTATTTGTTCTTTTAGGTTGAGACGGGCTTTCTTGTTATAGTTTGTGAGAAGGATGATGTTGCTAACTTGAGCTCTGAGGTTCATCCAGACGATCCTGCTACACCAATGGTAGCTTTAGATAATGATGATGAGGACTTGGTAGATTATGGTGAATCTTCAGTCTTATATGGGGATGTTGATGATGACAATGGAATTGAAAAGTTAAATGATCCCCTCGAAGCACAAGACATTACTTTGTTAGTCAATGAGGCAGGTGATGGCGATACTTATGAAGATGCACTACTATGCTTAGGAACCTATGGAGGTGAAGTATATGCAGCATTTATTAATGTCTCTCTACCCTTAGTTGCTAACTTGTTTTGTAGAGACATGGTAGCAACTCTAAAAGCCATCTTAGGGGAGATGATATCCTTTCATGGATTTGACATTCCTTCTCGTCTACTGGAACCATTGGAGAAACTTTACACTATGGCCAAGATTTTTAGAGTAAGTCTCCTATGTTAGGGACTAAGTTGGCCAATACCATGGTGAAAATGTCAGGGGAAGTTGCATCACTACTTGAGAAGTTATGGAGGTTTCTATCAGATGATAAGCTATAGCAACTAATTAGCTGTGTTGAAGGGACTCATCTTTTGAAATTCAAGGTTAGTAGCTTAGAGCCCATTGCTGCCAAAGCTAAGAGATTGTTGAGTTATCGTATTGCTATGAGAAGTTGAGGCAAGCTAGTAGTAAAGATTCAAGCCTTGCAAGATGCTATTGAGGAGATAGATCGTGAAGCAAAAGATTTATTAGGTGTTACGGACCTTAAGTCCATAGTAGGTTTAGGTTGCTATCCTTAGTGGAGTTTGGCTATATTCATTTGTTTTGTTGACGTTCATTTTTCTCCCTTTTTTTTCAGTATTCAAGTTATTTTTTCAACACTTTCAAATAGAACTTCTTAATTGAATGAAGTTTGATTGCGTTCATCCTATCCTTCTATTCTTTATTTATTTTAATTGCTTAATTGTATCAAATAACAAGGCTTCTTCGCCTAGAGGTGGCCTATGCCACTGAAGCCTGTGGAGGTCATTTTGTGCTTTAGGAGGTAATACCTCACTTAGCTGCAACATTGTAAAAGAAATGCCATGATAGTAGGATTTTCTCCTTATGGCTTATGAAGTCTAAAGCATAGCGTTGTGCATTAAAGGGAGGCTCTCACTTGCTAGCAACAATAAGTTGAGCACATAAGATAAAATAGTCAGTCATGCTTAAGCAATGATAGTCATGCTTAAGCAATGATAGTAACATATGCTTAAGCAATGATATTAACTTGTGCAAAGCATATTATTAGTGGTCAAGAGGGTATTTCCCAATACTTAACCTTGCATCACTTTCTCTTTACTTATTTATGTATTAGCCTTATACGCTAAGGAGATGTATCTCTAACTTTGTAGCAATAGGAGATAAGAATAGAATACACAACTAAAATTGTGCGCTAAGGAGATAAATCTTTAACTTTGTAGCAACAACAAGGTAAAAGAAAGTAAAAGAACACAAAGAAATAGAGTAATGGAAGTTGAATGTTTCATTCATGTGAATTACAAATACATTGTTGGATTTATAAATGAAACTTTTTAACATATTGAAAGTTAATGAGAGGGGTTATTGCATTGGTTTTCAGATTAAGGAGCTTGCAGTAGCCATTGTCATGGACTTCATGAATTATAAAAGGGCCTTCCCACTTCGGTGTAAACTATGGCGCTGGAATATCTCACCACACATGCTCTGCTGCATGAAGTACAATGTCACCTTGTTGAAAAGATTTTTTCATAACCAAGCGATCATAAGCAGCACTAAGTCATCTCTAGTAATTAGTAAGGTTACGCTTAGTAGCGTCTCGCCTTTCTTTTAAGGCTTCAAGATCCAACATACATAGACCGTTTGGTTCTAATCCAGTGTTGAGGACCAAGAGTATAGAAGGAACTAAGATTTCAATAGGCATCACTACCTTAGAACCATACACTAAAGAGAAAGGTGTCACTTGAGTAGGACCTCGCTTGGAAGTTCTATAAGCCCATAATGCTAATAGCAATTTGTCATTCTACTCTTTATGATTTTCATGAACCATTTAATTGAGGACCTTCAAGAGAATCTTGTTTGTTGCCTCTGCTTGGCCGATTCCCTTTAGATAAAATGGTGTGGATTTCAAATGATCAATAATGTAAGAAGCTAGCAATTGTCGTACATGTGAGTTGATGAAAGGGGTGCCATTATCTTAAAGGACACGCTTTAGGATCTTAAAATGGAAAATAATATGCTCCTTTATTAAATTTGCTACAGCAGGTCCCGTTGCATTCTTGAGAGGGATCACCTCAACTTACTTGGTGAAACATTTAGTCCTAACAAGGATCCATATGCACCCTTTAGATGGTGGGTTTATTAGACTAATTAAGTCAAATGCCCAAGTATGAAATGGCTATAGAGTAGTTAAGCTATGCAATGTAACTACGGGAGCATAGATTATATCACTATATTGTTGGCATGCAATACACTTCTTGGCAAAATTGAGTACATCATTTTCTATAGTAGGCCAATAGTATCCCATATCTAGTAGGTGGTGGTACAACTTCTTTCCCCCTTGATGTTCTCCACCATCTATGGAGTATGCTTTGGACAATATAGTTTCTGTTTTAGGAGGTACTACACATCGAAGAGGCTTTCCCATGAATGATACCCTATAGAACTTGCCCTCATGTATAAGATATTTTCTTGCTTTATGCTTTACTAATCAAGCATCTGTGCTGTTTGTAAGCAAAACATTATTTTTCAAGTAATCAATGTAAGGGTGCCTCTAATTGCCTACACTTACTACAAAGTTGCATTCTCCTTGGTCGGGGAGTTCAGCACACTTTGGGCAACTCATTTGTAGTTAAGATGCATCTTTAGATATTATTGGCTAGTAATACCCTGCGCGTTGAATGCGACGATACAAGGGTAACCCTTCTTCTCCACAACAAATCTTGTGGTATTTATCTAACTTCAAATGAGCTTGCTTTGCACAAATACATTGAGACAAGACACCTTCCGGTCCCTTAAAATACAAGACGCCATTAATATAAGTAAAGTTTTTCAAAGTTGTTACAGAGGCTACATTTAGATGCGCTAACTATGCCTTAATGGGACTGCATTAATCATCTTCTGCTTCTTCATCCTCGTCTACTAATTATAGAGTCGTGCATGCAATGGATTTCTTAATAACTTAGATGTTCAAATTATTCCGTATGGTTTGAATGGGAACTTTGGAAACTAAAGTTGCTAAGGCGTTTACATTGCGGTTGGTAGATTGCTTAATATGCTGATACCTCACTAATTTAAACTTACTAACCAAAAATTGCATTACAGCCCTTATAAGGCGCTAATGCTAGTTCTTTGAGAGCAAATTTACCATTTGCCTACTTGATGATCATGTTCGAGTCACCGCGAATGTACAAGTTAAATGCTCCAACATTTTAAGTAGAAATGAGACTAAGTAAAAGAGCCTTATATTCAACTTCATTATTGGTACATGGGAGTTTAGCTTGAAAGCTAAGGGTATCTCTTAACATTCTAGAAATGTTAAGATCACCTCGACTCCTTATCCAATGTTGGAGACATCAATTTACACTTACCACTTTCATTTAGTTCTGCTCTCATAGAGTCTTCATAGAAATCTGTAGGAATTGTATCTACCATAGGAACCCCTTGTGTCATAGGACATTGAGCCAAAAGGTCTGCTAGAGCCTGAGACTTAATAGCCTTAGGTGGTACAATCATGATGTCAAATTTTAATAGGAGGAGCAACCATTTTGTAGTCCTTCCTAAAAGAGTTGGTCGTAATAGCAAGTATTTTAGTGGATTTAAATAAGTAACAAGATTAACCCTATGAGTCAAAAAATATTGGCACAACTTTTGCATGGCAATCACCAATGCAAAGCACTACTTTTTGCAAGCTGAGTATTTCACCTCACTTCCTTGGAGTAACCTGCTCAAGTAGTAGACCAATTGTTCACCGCCATCTAATTCTTAAACTAGCAAAGCCCTGATAGACTTATTAGTGGCTATCAAATAAAGAATCATTGGCAACCCTTTAATCGGTATTATAATCATTGCTGGCGAGGTGAGTATCTGCTTAATCTTTTGTATGGCTTCTTCGTAAGGTTGTCCCCATTTAAATGTTGTTCCCTTTTTCATGAGTTGCTGTAATGGATGAGAAATTTCTACCAGTACCGGGATGAATTGCCTAATATAGGAGACTTTCCCCATGAAGGTCTTTAATTCCCTTAAACTAATAGGTAAGGGCATGGAACGTATAACCTGCAAATTTATTAGATCTACATCAATTTCTTTTCTATGAACAACAAATTTAAAGAATTTACCAAAAGCTACCCCAAAGACACACTTCAAGGGATTCATACAAAATTTATATAGACAACATCGTTCAAAGACCCTCTATAGATGAGTCAAATGATCAGGTGCTTGTCTTGACTTGACAATTATGTCATCAATAGTCTTCCATGAAGTCATGCATCATGTCATGAAATATGGCAATCATTACCCTCTGATAGGTAGCTCTTACATTCTCAAGTCCAAATGGCATGACTATATAGTGGAAGTTTCCTACTAGTGTTCTGAAAGTAGTGCATTTAGCATCTCCAATAGCATTCTTTATTTGGTTATAGCCATTAAAGCCATCCATGAATGAGAATAATTCATGTCCAGTTGTAGCGTCTACTAATGTGTCAATATTTGGCAATGGGAAATCATCCTTTGGAAAAGCCTTATTAAGATCATGGAAGTCTACGTAAACACGTATCTATTAATTCTTCTTTTTAATTGGCACAATATTAGCCAACTAAGTAAGATGTTCGATTGGCTTAATGAAGCCAACTCGAAGCAACTTTTCAATCTCTTCTTTTATTTGTACTTTAACTTCAAGATGAAAGATTCATTTTCCCTACTTTATTAGCTTAATCCCTGGTGTGATGTTCAATCTATACACCACTAGACCGAGGTCTAGTCTTAGCATTTCATCATACGTCCAAGCAAATGCATCCTTATATTCCTTTAGCAACTTTACTTAGTGGACCTTAATCTCTTACAATAAATTCTTACTAATGAAGATAGGTCATGAAGACTCCCTTGGTCTCACTAGGTTCAATTCCTTAATCTCTTTAGCTTAGGGGTTCATTTGGTCTTGCATTTGAGGAAGAGCGGGCTGGGTTTCTTGCACTGGTATGGGATATAAGGAAGATAAAAAGCTTTTTAGATCTCGAAGACCATCATAAGCAATATACCCTTTACCCATCCTCCCTGACAAAACTTTTTATGGCTTCATCTTTTCTTTGCTTCTTCTTACCCCTATGGGAGCCTCACATTCTCCTCTTCTTCTTTTGTTTATCATGGGTCTCCTCCCATATAGGCAATGGTGTATCGAAGGGTTTAGCAATGGTATCCTCTCAATCTTCAGCATACTCATCAAAGAACCTTGTGTTGGCTAGATAAGACTTGTTATGTTCAAATGAGTTCTTCGTGGCCAGAATGAAGACATCTTTACCCTTCCAATAGCCTTTGATGCACTGGTGCCACGTTGAGGCTATGAGATTGTGATCATACAGCCACTTCCTCCCAACTAAAAGATGGTAAGATACGGGTACGTTGATCATGTGGAATTGTGTAGATCCTTGTACATGTCCAACTTTAAAGTCCACATTAACATACCCTATTATGTCTGTAGTTGTTTCAGTAAAGTTATTTACTATAATAGATTGCTTCACCAAGCATTGGTTGTTTATCTTTGTGGCCTTAAATGTAGACATAGGCATAATGTTTATGGAAGAGCCATTGTCTATGAATGTCCTCTTAATGGGATGCCCGTTGAGTGTACTTTCCACATAAAGAGGATGGTTATGATTAGGGTTCTTCGCACACATGTCTGTGTCAATAAAGAATATCGCATTCTCATATACGTTGGTCATCCTTTGTATTGGCTGCACTGCACCATACTCCCTATATTGTCTCTCAGAAATTTAGGTAAGTGTAGTCACTCCTACAAGCCGTATGTCTTCATTAAATCTTAATAAATCGAAGAACCTCTTGAAGTTAGAGGTCTTCATTAAGGTGGTAGCCATTGATAGGTATGCGCCTTGGTTAGTTTCTATTATTGCTTCTTTCTTCTCATATACCTCAACCTATGGCACATCTCCTTCCTCTTGTCTCGAATCATGACTAATAGCATTTGTAGCACCACGTTAGGTGTTGTGTGCCGAGAGTGGACTACAGTATACATAATTATTCTCTATGGCAAGTTCCCCATTACGAACCCTGTCATTAAATATTTTCTTCAATATCTAATACTTTTTAGTTGGATGACCTATAGTCTTGTGATATTTATAGAACTGAGGGTCATTCTTTGCATTTGTAGTCAGCAAACACTCTACCCTTAGGAGCTTTATGTTCTCATCCCATAACCACTAGTCAAGTATAGCATGTACCTTATCCATTGAGAATAGGAATGATATAATTGGTGTAGAGGCTTGTGAACTATCATTCCTTGGCTTCTTGTTGTCTCTAAGACTTACTCCTCAAGTTGAGCTAACAGATGTTGCTCATTTCCCAAATCTCCTACCTTCTATTCGTTGTTGCGCAATGGAATTGTTAGTTCTTCTTGTAGTCTTGATGAGTGCAGAGAAAGAACATAAATTAAGGTTTTCTAAGTAGACCGCGTACTCAATGAACATTCCTTGAATGCAAATCTTCACTAATTCCTTTTCATCAAACACATCTTGAATGTCTAGAGTACACTCTCTGAAGCGCTCTATGTAATTCATTTAATCTTCATTTAGGTTTTATTACGTTCTTCCCATATCTATAATTATGACCCATTCCTAAGTAGAGAAGAATTACTTTAGGAAGAGCTTGCACATAGTTCCTCATGAATTAATTGATCCTGAAAGAATGTTAACATACCAGGTGTATACCTTCTCCATCAGTAATTTAGAGAATTATCTAAGTTTTAGGTCATCATCAAGCCTATAAAGCTCTAGGGTTTCAATAAATTTCAGGAGGTATTCCTTTACACTTCTCTTTTTGCCTTTGAACAACATGATTTAGGACTTACATAGTCCTTAGGATATGGCTTTGCTACAATGCATTGGTGATATGGGAATTTTAACTCTAGTACTCCCATAGATGACTTAGCATGTAAACCTCTCATGTAAACATCCAAGTCTTCCTTTGTTATAAAGGAAGTCTTTAGAATAGAAGTTGTAGATGCAGGTAGTGGACCAGGGGCAAGATTGGGATGAGAAGTAGATCCTTCCAAGATTGAGATGGTAGGATTGGACAAAGTAGCAAGCACTTGTAAAGATGAAGAGCCACCTAAACGTACTCCTACACTCATTGGTGTAGGAGTTGGTTGTCGTACAAGTTCTAGTAAGGAGGTTTCATCACCTCCTTGTTAGTGGAGATTCTCTTTAGTGTAGATTCTCCTCAATAGCTGAAGGATTAATTGGTTAAGCTAAGGTAGTAATGCTTGGTAGTGTAGCAACCATAAGATTTTGCAAAGCCATACCTTATTGCGCAGCAGTGATGGCAGCCGTGATGGCAACCATCCTAATAAGATTGGGTTGGAACATAGCCATGAATTGATTCAAAGCCTTCATGGCTTCCTACATTATCCGCATTGTCTGTATAGGATCTAGAGGAGCCTCAGGCACTAAATGGTCCCAACTAGTATTGTTAGGCGATGGGAGTGAATTATGCTCAGTAAGCTCAACAATAATGTCAAGTTTCTAGGAGGTGGTATCAAACGTACCAATTCTTCTCTTCCTAAGAGGTGCCATGTCTCTACAATCACTCTTTCGCTAATGGAGTCGCTAAAATGTATATGTAAAGGTTTGATTGGAGTGGTTACATGCATGCTACGTAAGTAGTGCGCTATATGTGGTTTTAAAGAAATAAAGCGAGACTGTCACTTAAAGGGATAATTAGGTGAAAATAATGTAGGGAGGAGGAATAGACAATCTCAGTGTCTCAAATACATAAGTAACAAATAAGGTAGCCCTAGGGGACCTTAAGCGTTCACCTTGTAGTTTAAGTGAATGAGATCAATTCTTTTCCTAAACGCTATTTGATCTTAGAGAGCAGAGTTTTCACAATAGATCAATGTTTCTCCAATCTCTCTAAGAGTTCTAAATGATGAGGAAATGCTAGGTATTTATAGGCTTTTAGACATGATGGCGTCTATCGAATCATTTAAGTGATCAATAGATGAGATGAAGCTTGCTCAATTCATGGTTATCCAGAATGAGCTAGCTAACGAGCCCAAGGCTGGCAACCTTCCTTATAAGTGCATGAGCCTGCTTGAGAAAGGTTGGAGGCGAACGGATCGATCTAATGATCCTTATTTCAAGCCTACTAAGCCAAATCTCCTTGAATAATCCCAAATATGGACTGCACTCCTTAGGCCTTGTTACTTGGCCTAAGGAGTCAAGCCTAAATAAATAATGAGCTTATCCTAATAATTTTCAGCCCTCTACAAATTGTATTTAGGTCTTTTACGTATTATTGGAATTAGTGATCAATAAAGTCAAAACTATTGGAATTTAATGGTATGAACACTGATCTTCAAATGGATCAGACTTGAGTTCCACCTCCTTATATGCAGTTGTAAATAAAAAGAGGAAAAAAAAAATAAGGATGAACAGACACAAGTCGATCCCCTTATGTTTCTAACATTTTTGTTAGATTTTATATATTTATAAGGTGGTGCATTTGTGTACCGAGGAGGTTGATCTTGGTTTGTATAAGAACTATGGACTGTGCTATGGACGGTTAAGGAAGACCCGTCTCTTTCTATATATAAGAACACAAGTTCGTATTAATTTTCTTTCTAATTAGGCCCATAGAAATAATATAAAGTAGGGCTTTTCAATCTTTTAATGAAAGCAAACCGACCTTTTATGTATAAGAAATAACAAGTTCGAGTAATGGCCCAAAAAGCATAAGAATATAAGATGATGTAATACAGTTACTTGGATATCATGTTGTGAATATCTTTATAGCTACTTAGTTTATTTATATAGCTTTGTAAAAGGTACGTAGTAATGGTGGATATCATTGATATAACTCCCGGGTGAACTCATAGTGGTCCAACAGCTACTGATAGTGGTGGATCTATAAAAAGTTTCGTATAGTATTGCCAATGAGGGCCTTCCAATACTCAAGTTAACAAGGAGAGAAGTTGGGATTGAGAGAGAGTATAACATATGGCTAATTAAGAAAAGTTCCCAAAAACATCCTCTTACTTAATGCTTCCCTTCTTATTTATAGGTTAATAAACTAACTTGTTTAGCCATTGGTACAAGATGATTGGTTAGGACAAAATCCAAAGAAGTAGTGTTGTCAATACGAGAAAGGACTTCTATCCTTCCATCTGTTGGTGAAAACTTGGGGAATGAACTTATTGCATCAGCATGGTTCAGTGCCATAGTTTGGCATCTAGTCTATAGGTCGTATGCTAGATGATCATTCAGCATTTAATAAAGAGAGGGAAAAAAAACGAGAAAGATGGCAAGTCCAGCCATGTCAGAGAGTGCGTCTCCCGAAAGTGGCTCTAAGCTAAAGGCATGCTTCTTCTTAGTGGTTGGAAGGTGAAACATTGAGTCCTCAAGAAGGGACTCCTTGAAGGTTCGGGCTTGGTATAGCGATGCTTGGGCTTCAAGCTCCTATCGAGAAGTGTGCAAGCCCTCTGGTCATTCGGACATGGAAGAGGTATTAGGAGATGGTTGGTGCTTAGGAAACATCAGGAGCACTTACTGATGTTCCAAGCCTAGCATGTGGTGCTAAGGTGCGCACCGAGCCGGCCAACGTGCTTAGAGAGGAAACATCTAGTAAAAGTGAGAAGAGCCTTCGACTAGGCCAATTGGTAATAGGCTTGAGCCTTCAAAGCCTTAAGTTGGAAGGCGATGATCAACAGCACGTTATTTTCTTTGTAAGTATAAAATGTATAGCAATAGAGTACACTTCTATGTATAATCGTGTCTAAACAATATATATTCGAGAATAATCAATAGTAAGACAATATTTGCACAAATCATAAAAACTGAATGGCATAGTATTTTTTAATCAAATTCATTATTTGTTGATGGCCCAATACATGAATGTCATAGTCTAAAATGTTTGAAAAATTCCTCCCACAACAAATCGATCATCTTAAGACAAAATATTTCTTGTATGTTCAAGAAATATGTATTTATGGATTGGTTTCTCTATCTAATTTCTAAAGAGAGATTTTTCATATATTCTATAGTTTATATCATGCCACAAACTATTTTCCTAAGTCCATTTTTTATTTTTATACATTATGTAGAGGTTCATTACATGTAATGTAAGCCTTGCAACTAAAAGTTCGGATTCAATACATAAAATTTAGGGCAATTAGACAAGGCGATTAAATAAAGTGTCCAATCGAGCTTAAATTATATGATGAAGCTAAAAATAGTAGTAAAAGTAATCTCGTAAGTTTGAATTTAAGAAAATAAGTAATAAAATAATTAAATATAATAATATTGAATTATAAGCATATTACTCATTATTTATCAAAAATGTATAAAATGAATTCTGATAACTAATGAGTCAATAGAAATATATTATATATATACTAAAAATCATAAAATAATATTTGAAGTATTTACTTGTACTCCATATCTATGTACGTGTAGGTAAAAATACCCGAAATTACTTAAAATGCTCAAAATATACTAAACTAATGTTAAATAATTAAGAAAATTACAAAAAAATAAAGAAAAAATCAGGAAAAATAATAAAAAGTAAGGAAATGTATGGATTTGAGGTATGGCAAGCTAGGATTAAAAAGAAATAATTGACCAATCAAATGAGACCAACTAAAAAGCCAAAAAAGAAGACATAAGGGCCAAATGTCAATCAAAAAATTAAAGAAAAAATGTCAAGTAGCTCTATAAATATCCCAATCTTCAATTAGAGCTCATTTGATCAATTATCAATAAAAAAAATTAAGAGAAATTGATAAGCAAGAGTTAGGGTTTTCTACAAAAATTAACAAATTTAATGTGCAATTAGGTCTTAGAGAAGGAACCTATGACCAACGGTTATTTAGAACTAAACCACTACCACCACCATACCCTATCACTACCGCTTAAACTGGAAGACGCCCCTAGGACCACCAATGAGATCTTAAGATTTATATATAACACCTGTAGTTGAAACTAAATTAGAACCGTATTCGGAAACTGATTCCAAAACTATCCTAGAATAGATTGAAAATAAATAATATATATATATGGAAAAATTGAGTCAAATCATAATCTAAAATTTATATATTATAAGGAGAGTATTTATAATATAGAATACTAAAAGAGTATTTATATTATAGAATACATAGAGATTAGTGACCTATGACAAGTTGAGTGAGCTAACTAAGGACTTTAGGTAAATTGAGTTCAATACTTCGTTGTATTTTAGAATACTATTTTAAGTACTCAAAGGCTTAGGATTGTATGTGATTATACTTATAGGTAGTTATATATGTATATGCTTATGTGTATCTGATTTTGTGTTGAAAATTTATGTTAGGATTTGGTGATTGTTATGAAATTAGT
This sequence comes from Lumnitzera littorea, assembly GCA_024138015.1. Lineage (NCBI taxonomy): Eukaryota > Viridiplantae > Streptophyta > Magnoliopsida > Myrtales > Combretaceae > Lumnitzera > Lumnitzera littorea. The sequence goes on from JAMXBB010000012.1 coordinate 22,241,651, forward strand.
GGTGTGAGATTGTCTGATCACCCCAAACTAAACTTAATCATAACCAGCCTAAGTACTTCAATTAGACATGTACTGCAAACATTTGGGGGATAGTTAAGATTCTCCAACTAAATACTGATAACTTCAAAAAAGATTGTGCTAAATAACATAATGGTCTTTTCCTCATCCTTATTCGAACTAAATGATAAGAAAGGAGACAAGATTGTGGTAAAGATGAAGGTAATGGTTCAAAGGATAATCATGGAGGAAGTAGTATCTTAATTGTACAAACCTAGTTTTGGTTGTGAGTTATTGTATAAACATGAAAACTCCTCAACCTGGATTAGAGCAATTAAAATTATTTTGATTTCACAATAGATCAGACTATGTTCTATGATGGCATTTGCATATTGCATTGGATTTAATTAATTGCTTAAAAATACTATTTATGTTTGTTATGCATTCTTAAGTCTCCATTTCAACTTACTGAGTTATTAGTTGCTTATACCCTTATACATTTTCTTGTAGGTACTGACTAATATGCTGTGCTATAACTTTCTTGAGATCAGTATCTTTTTGAAGTGTTAAGCTATGGGGGAGTGAAAATTGAGCTGGTTAATGTAATTGAGTCTTCTAGAGTTTTGTTAATAACTCTTAGGTTTTTGGACTGATTATGTAAAATGTAATATGCTACTTATTAGACTACCTTAGCATATGGAATTTCTTGGGAATGTAGGAGAATATGAGCATCTTTATGTAAATATGATTTAAATTTTTAGTTATATAGATAAATTCTAAATTTAATTATGAATGATTTAAAGTGAAAAGTCGTTGACGCCTTATGTAAATTGCATCTATGATAAGGATCATAAGATTAGTTATTATCATAAGTTGGTTTACACAACGGAACTATTACGACTTTGCCACTTTGGGATTTAATATATAAAGCCCACAACCAAGGCCAATTCCACTCTTAGGAATTTTCTAGAAGTGTCTAGGTACATTATATCTTAGTAGGTAGTGGTAATTAGAGTAGGATAGGTGAAATTGTACATTAGCCATTAGAATAAGTAGATTTAGGCCATTGTAAGACCTCATAAAAATTTATAATTAAGATCTAGCACTTAGATGTAGTATGGTTATAGGAGCTATTGAGTTAAGTAAATTAGAAGCTCTATACTTTAGTAATTAAGTCCCAAGCATTTAGTTTAAGGTATCTAGGAAAATAGAATAGTTGAGCTAATATACTACTACTTAGAAAAAAAATACATAATAAATAATATTATACAAACATGTATATAATAAACTTTGTAAGTTTGAATTTGGTAAATATAATAGTAAAAAAATTATAAAACAACTAAAAAGCTAATTTTTATATACACATTTTTAATTTATTAGAAGTATGAAGGATGAGTTTTAATGCATAATAGGTCTTAGAGATAAACTACATGCATAACATTGTTTTCCAGATGATATGAAATAATATTTATAGATAATATACTACTACTTAGAAAAAAATACATAATAAATAATAAACAAATAATATTATACAAACATGTATATAATAAACTACATAAGTTTGAATCTTGTAAATATAATAGCAAAAAAATTATAAAATAGCTAAAAAGCTAGTTTTTATATACACATTTTCAATTTACCAGAAGTATGAAGGATGAGTTCTAATGCTCAACTAGGTCTTATAGATAAACTATATGGATAACATTATTTTCCGAATGATATGAAATAATATTTAATAAGCACGTATATACATTAGTATAGTTAACTCGTAGGCTCATACTTAAGGGAATGGGTTTCGAGTGACGATTTAAGATATGTATGGAATTAACTCAATGAAATTAGAAGTTTACAAATAAGCTAGGAATTTTAGTCAATGAGTACTTATGAGCTTAGATTTAAAAAATATAATAAAATACTAAAAAATATAGCTAAAATAGTATATTTTTACTATATTATTTAATAATTACTGTAATCATGTAGAATAGGCATCGATAGTTAATGAATTTGTAGAGATAAATTATACGTGTAATAAAATTATTAAATGATATGAAATGACATGTAGAAAATATGTATAGTCACCGCATGAAATTTTTACATGCAAACATATACCTATAATTATCTAAAATACTTGATTAAGTATAATTAAGCTAAAATAAATAAGAAAAATGATTAAAAACTTAATGAAAAATTAGTGGTAGCTGGCATTCACTTAGATCAAGTGTGTGGGAGCTTAGGACAAGTGTTGAGTACTAGATATAATGTGCTATTGCACTTAAGCTTAGTATTAAAGGGGGGGAATTTGCAGGGGAAGAGAGAGAATATCATGTTTCACCCACAAAATGATATGTGACAATTTAGAAATCCTCTCCATAAGTTTATTCATGTGAAGAAGAGTCCACGAAAAATAAAAGGAAGTGATGAAGTTGATTGGGAAAAATTTTAAAAAATTGTGGAAAATTAGTGTAAATCTATGCTATACAGGGTTTGAGTGTATAAAGGAGAGTTAGAAGCAAATCATCACCACCAGGCGACAAAAGCTGCTACATTTGGGCCATCAAACAAGCTCCCCCTTCACCAAAGGTGGCCAAAACTATGTGCATTGGTGAGAGGCTATTTTCCATTCAATTTTCAAAAAATTAATTAAAATATTAATTTTATCTAGAAAATTTTATTTTGAAATATTTTTACGTATAGAATTTAAGAAGAATACTATTTCGGTTAAATTTAGTAAATATACATTACGTCCTTAAGAAATTGTCAGAATTGTGCTGATTTTAATATTGATTTAAAATACTTTAATAACATAGTTTCAAGCTCAAAATTTTTCTATAAGTTATTCAATATTCATATTAAAATGTGTAGATACTCAATTTTTGCACCCCCCAAAACCCTACTAACCCCCACGCCGCGCCCTTAATTTTATTTGATAGAATAGGTTAAATAGTCCTAAATTAGGAAAAATTAAGAAAACCTAAAAAATAAGAAATTTAGGAAAAATACAAAAAAATAGAAAATTAAAGAAAACTAAAAAATAAGAAATTCATAAAAATACAAAAAAAAAAGAAAAATTTAGAAAAATATATAGAAAATTGAAAAGTCACAAACTATTAAAAATTGAAAAAAAATTAGAAGATTTAAAGAGTTTAGAAAATAATAAATTAGATATTTTAATAAAATAGATTTTTTTATAATAAAAATGAGGAGATGATCGTTAGGCCTGGGCTCAAGTTCAAATCTAGCTTAGGTTTACTTAGTCCATATGTGCAATTTAATTGCACATACAGACAAGGCTGGCCCAATAGATAAATACTTGAGCACATCATTGGGTATAACTTGGAGGTCGGGGGTTCAAAACTTGGTAAAGGCATTAAAAGCCTTTTATTCTTTTAAAAGGCACATTACCGCACTATGCACAAACGACACTACCACATGGCACCACATAGCATGCCATGCCAGCTACCCCTTGCCACGTTAGCCGTTACGTGTCATGTGAGGACACATGGTTAGACGATGCTACTGATGTGGCGTCACATTAGCACTTTCCTTTCTCTTTCTCTCCATTTCCCGCTTTTTCCTCAGATTTTTCTCACACATTCCATCTTTAGTCAATCAACTTTAGCATCATTTTTAGGCAATTTATTGTTGCAATTTCACTAAATTAATGGTGAAATTGCAAAATAGGCATATCCTATTATGAATTGAATCTAAAACTGAGGTCAGATTCATCCATTAACTAATTCAAATCAGGATTCAAAAATGGAAAAAAAGGAGGAGATCTCGGGGGGTTCCATTTTTTAAACACACATACACGTAGAAGGCTGGCTTCACTATCTTTCCCTTACACTAATATACAGAACCACTCATACACGACGATAGAGGATCTCTCTCTCTCAACCTCTCTCCCTCTTACACATCCACTTTCAACCGACACTTGCCCTACTCGCTCCCTTCTCATACGAACCCATGTACCTAGGATAGATAAGCAGTCCTCTCTTTCTCTCTCTCTCTTGCCATTGTAGCCTACTCTCTCTCTCTTTCTACCTACTATAACCCTCTCTTTTCGACATATACAAACCTTCTTTTGTTGCAACCAATAAAACCCCTTCCTCGTACAACAACATAGCACCCATACATGGTCCAAATGCGCACACACAACATATGCACGGCCAACCTTAACCTTCTTCTCTCTCACAACGAAGCCCTAATGAGCATAGCCACTCCATCGACAACCTTACAATGCAACTCACAAGCAGTGCACATGCATACCAAGCCATTCATCCCTTATACACCAACCTACAAACCACCTCACTCACCAATGACAGCCATTGCTATACTCCTTCTATGCTCAACCCTTATGTCCGATCCTCAACTGCTGATCGAACCCAATGAAGCCCTTATTTACCTCTAATCTCCACACCAAACAACATCAACCTTAACTTAGATCTAAACCGCCCTCAACGACCCCCTTCTACAGCCCATTCTCTCTCTCAAATCTCTCACGAGCAAACCTCACTAACCTCTCTCTTTTGCTTACAAGAACCATACTCCCCAAGTGTACAAACCACTCTCTCATGTAACCTACCATCGTGATAATCACCACCAATGACTAAGTTAGGCCATGACACCCTCGCTAAACCCCCCAACATCAATAAGATACCCATGAAACTAGGTTTACCCGCTTGAAAAAATGCTTGGAGCCACCCATCAAACGCCCTTCAATTTCCTTGCTCCTCCTTGCCATGTGTACGTATGGGTTACATGTCGACTCGACCTAAACGACTCGAACTGACCCCAATCTAAAGCTCTAGAACCAACCCTTGTCTCCTATAAGCTTTTGGTTCGGTTTCTTTCTTTTTTAAAAAAAAAAGATTTGACTGTTTTATAATTTTTTTTTATCTAGCTATTTATTTGTTGTATTTGTGACAAAAAAAAAAAAAGAAAAAAAGAGAAGAAAAGGAAAAAAAAAAGCTTAGTTTTATTTATTTACTTATTTTTTAGAGAATAAAAAATAAGTATAAAACGAAATAAAATAAATAAAGATGAACAAATCACTTTATCACTTAAAAAAACAAAATTTCCAATGAAAATAAAATAAAAATAAATTAACTATTTTTTTTTTTCCAAATTGGGGCACTTTAGAATTTTCCACAAATAAGTTTTGATTTAGTGCCCTTTGAGAAATTTTCCTTAAATAAATTGAAATAAGTAAAAACGTAAACCCAACCTTTTTCAAGACTAAAATTGGTCACTTGCTAAAGTTTTCATGGAACAAACTATGGAAGTCGGATCCCAAACAACGGGTACGTAAGCACCTGTACGTATGGGGCGACTTAAAATATGAAAAGTTTTATTTTTTCCATTTTCGTACATATTTGTGTATATTAATTAAATTAGTCTCACGTAATATGATTAGTCATTTACAGATTAAAAAAAAAAGGATATTATTGAAAAGAAAATTTAAAATTAGAAAGTTTAAAAGTGGTATCCATTTAGTATTTAATAGGATAGTCTTCGAATCTAGATCTCTCGTTTTAAAAACAGTTTTGAAAATTGGTTTTATCGATAAACTAGTGGCTAAGTTATAACCCATTTACTCAATTGGTTATAACTTAATTTTTTTTTTCCAACTCCAATCGAGTGATAACTCTAAAGTATTTTCAAGATATAAAAAATCAATTTTCTTTCAACCTTAGTCAAGGGGCAGTATTAAACAGATAAGGGTTTAATACTAATCAGTTTAAATAAAACCTAATTTATAAAAACCAAGAGGAAAAAACCAAGCTCGATAAAATGCTATAAAGAGTTTTTCCACAAAACTATTTTCTATATTTTTCTTAATTTTTGAACCCTAAAATTATAGGTAAATTTGATAAATTTACAAATTTTCAGTAAAATTTATAAATTTTCTTCGAAAGCCTTACTCAGATTTTGTATCACACTAATTTAAGGTGTAAATTACTATGGATTGGTGGTGTTAGGTTGAGCTTTGTGAATAGGAGTTGTGAATTTCATGAATTATGACTTATATGGATAAATATCGTAATGTGTGATCTCATGAATGTAGGAGAATAAGGGGGTTAAATGAAATTTTAGTGGAGTAATGTGGTATCTTGATGTTTGTATACTGTTGGACCCTTTCGATGAGGATAGCTGAAACAATTATTTCTTCGCCCTTAATTGAACTAAGTAATAAAAGAGGAGATTGTAACAAAGTTGGGGATAGTGATTTGAAGGTAGTCCCGGGTGAAGGATGTTTTCCATTGCACAAGCCCCGGTTTAGTTCCGCTTTGTATATAAAATGTTAAACTCTTTAACCTGGATTAGAGTGTACGTAATTCCTCTAATCTCACGGCAAATTGGACAATGTTGTGTGATGGGATTTGCATAAACAGGCATTATACGTAACTAAAACTGCTTGACAACTCTGGTTGCTTTATGTTAAATATATACTTCTAGACCCGTTTCACTTACTGAACGAATTGTTGCTCATTCCTTATAGTATGTTTTGCAAGTCCAAAATAAATTTGCTAGTTTAGTACCTAAAAATCAAAATGTTAGCAAACGAGGCTAAGGAATAAGGATCAAGAAGATTTAGCTAGATTTATGTTCTTTTTTTTTTTTTTCTAATTTTTAAGAAGACTATATGGGCCTCCTCAAGTGGTCCCAATGGTTTTTGATCTTTTGGTTTATATGCCAAGTAACATGTACCTATGGGTTTTACAACTGCTCTTCTGAAAAGTCAAACTACAAGTTTTTCTTAAAAGTTATTTCATAGAATTATATCGAACAAGTATCAAATTAGATGCTTTAAAGTATTTAAGTTGGGTATGCCTAATGCGAACTAGATATCTAGCTTCTACTTTAGGATAATTCACACGGAAAAGTTATTATGACTTCACCTCTTTAAAGTGTGATAACTGTCCATTGATGGGGGCCTCTTGTATATAAAGGAATGACCCCTTCATTTGCAAATCATCTAGAAATACAAGTTCTATTCTTACTTAAGTATTTTTTCTCTCTAATTTCTCTACCTTTAAGTGAGTGTGATTTTGTGTGCTCCGGATAGAAAAGCTAACTTAGCCTCCCTTTAGAGTGTCAAAGAGTCTAAATACCACATGTGAGAGTTGGTGAGAAAATCTATACGTGACAATCACGGTTATATGGTACGAATTGTATCCTTCTATTTGATTATTTCCCTTCTTTGAGTTTCTCTTTATTTTATATTTCAATCCTTTGTCTTATTATCTAGTGTTCCCTTCCTTTCCTCTGACTCTATTTTATTGTATGTTTTGTTTCTTACTTAAGAATCCTAAAATGGTCCTTTTTCATTTGTACCTCAAGTTTCTTCTCATTTATCTATGTAATATATGTCCTAACTTTTGCAGACTCATTTTAGTGTTTTATGACAATTGATACGAAAACAATCAATTTAAATTGAGAAGGACAAAATGACATTCTTAATTTGGATTCAAGCATTAATGCTTCTAACATGCACTTAATTGGAAAAGGGCGTTAAAGAGGAATTTGAACAAGAGCAACATCATTAATATTATTAATCGTGCTTGGATAGACCAAGGGATTTAGAGATATCTCATTAGAGATCTAATCTTTTCATAATACTAATAGTAGATGAGAAACTGAGAAGTTTGTAGAGAAAAATAATGAATTTTAACCCATGGTTAGTTATGGATTGCCTGTGGTAATATTTTAAAAAAGTTGAAGAGTTGGACTTAATCCAATTTTTTTATTTTATGATCTTATTCAAGATCATATAAAGTTGATTCCTCTTTTTCTTTTTAGCTAACTAGTATGTATTACAACTGGAGGAAGGGGGATTCGAATCCCATCCATTTCATTAAGATGCTTAGTGATCATATTACTAAACTATAATGATCTTTCCAAAACTAATTCATATTTGATATAGCTACATGTGTAGCTATTTTATTGTGTATAAATATACAATAGTTATGAGATACCCTAATGTCTCGCATGAATTTATAAATATAATTGCATGGTCTTCCTCTAACCATGTTATCAAAAAAGAACTAATGTAAAATTCATAAGTGTAAGGATTAGATTAAGTCATTAAAGTAGTAGAGTCAATCATCTTAAGAAAGATTTCCTCTATTTATGTGCCAATATTGATATAAATAAGTCGCTTGTTGATGGATTATGGGTCCCCAATACTATGGTAGCATTTGATTGTTAAGATTATATAAGACAAGAAGGATTGGATAGCATAAGTATAAAGAGTACAAAACAGTGTAGTATTATTGTACCATATTTAATTTGCATAGTATTGGACATAAATTTTGTGATGTCTCTTGTTTGATATATATAGCTACCAAACCCAATATTGCATTTTGATATTTATACCCTTAATATTGTCTATAGCTACCAAACTCAATATTGCATTTTAATATTTATACCCTTAACATTGTCTAATCTTTGTTTAATTATATTTTTATATTATTTAAAAAGTAAAAATTTCAAATGTTTTCTAATATTTATATTCTCAGTATTATTTAATTACATTATTATATTTAATACTTGAATTTTTGTCCAATAAAGTTAATTTTTATATTATATTTTAGATAGGACAAATTTTGAATATTTTTTCTAGTCCTTGAGGCTCTTTTTTTCCTAGTAACTAAGCTCAAATTGGAAACTAAACATTGGACAAAATATTTTGTCCAGTTTAATCCCACAAATTTTACGTAAATAAACAATATCTATGAGTACAAAGACCAAAACCATGTTGAAGTATGGCACGCTCTTGAATATTTGCTATGCCTATGGCCTAAGCCATTTAGAAGGCATATATTGTCATAAAAGCTTAGAACCCTTTGTCCATAAGAAGACCATAGCTGGGTTGGAACCATTTCTTTGATCTAAGAGTTGGAAATTATTGGAACAATATTGTAATTTTGCAATTCAAGTTGTTAAATTATACACCTAATTAGAAATTTACTTGCTACTATTTCTATCTTATCTTTTTTAGTTGTCGACTGTTAATCTAGTTATCATTAGTAACCAATAATAACACAACATGTGTAATTTTTAATTACACAATTTAGTTATGCATTAATATCAAGAAAATGAATATACACATCATCTATAAAATATAAAATGAAAGTGACAAAAATAAAATAAATTGATGCAATAAAATATTAAAATGATACAAATAAAATTAAAACTCACTATATACATAATCAATCACCAAAATATACGTATCGACGTATTATTAGTTCCTATTGATAATTGGGTTAACGATCATCTATGGAAAATGATCACGTAATAATAAGGATAATAAAACTTTCAATTTTTGACAAGTTTAAACTTAAGATGCAAAATTGCAAGAATGTGCGAAATTGAGGTAGTGACTCTACCATTATCTCGGAAATGAGTTGAGGAGGAATAATGTGTAACATGAAATAAAAATTAAATTATGGAAATGTAGAATTTTCTTGGGTAAAAATGAAAAGTCCACCTCTGATTGGAGAGAATAAGATTAACTAAACGTATCAAATTATCTTATTAGAAGAAAGTGTTCTGCTAGTAGCCAATCGGGGGATATTCCCATTTTAAGATCAGAGGAATAGCTGTAATTTCCAAATTGGCAGCTAATTAGGATTTATTCTTTTCGTCATCTATGCCATACCTTGACACCTCTCTTTGTGTGCCTGTGAATTCACCAAACGCTACCCTCGATTTTACCATTTCCTTAGGAAATATGGAAATCTCACTTAAATGATTTCATTAATAACCTACCAAATAAACTCGGAGCTGTAGCCCCTTTTTCTTAGGTTGACAATTGCTGATATAATACGATAACGTCGACATGAATACGATACCATCATGAGCACAATTATAGATAAAAAAAAACATAACACACAACACAACACATGATATAAAGATATGCTGATTCCAACATAAGTTGATTAAGTTGGTAAGAATTGTCTTTAGTTTGTCAGTAGAGTAAAATTTGAATCTGACCGCCAACACGAAAATTGTGTTAGTGGGTTCTATCAATACCTCCATAAGCGACTTGTGGTCTTAATGGCATGCCTTGGCCCATGGTAGTAACCGGACTCAAAGCCACCCGAACATTTTTTATCGAAAAACAGAAAAAAGCTATGATCATAACAAAAACAAATATGATTACGCTGTAATTTAATTATTTGATCTCAATTTATTGTTATGTGTCTTTTATTCTAATGCAAGTTTGATATAAGATAGGGATACGTTACCGGTTCCATTATTTATCATGTATACTACCCTTAATAATTCAAAGCAATCATCTGCTTTAGAAAGTATTACTACAACCATAATGATATTAGGAAAAAAAAAAAACCATAATGATCGATTCTTAGACTTATCTTTTCATCAAGTTTAGCAATATTATAACAATTTTTTTCATTTTGGTTACTTTATTATTTTATTTTCTAATTATATTACATAAGGATAGGAGTACTATTTTATTTTATTTCGGGGCATTGTGTTTCCTTCTAAAAGGAGTAGTGCATTTGTACCTGCTTTTTCTTCAAATAAATGAAGAAAGCGCAAGTTTTTCCACTTGAATAAACAAATATTGAAGAATCAATTTTCAATTTGCATTAGTTAAAAAACCTTTAAGTTTGATAAAATGAATTAAGATAGTGAATTTTTTAGAAAAAGAAATTATAAAAACAATTCCGTATGCTCATGAATCATGTCCTGGACTTGTCGAATCGTCAGGTCCCCTAGAAGTGGAGACCATAAACACGCTTCGACTGAAAAATGGCCCTATGAGCCGCTGATTCACTTGGTCAGTCCGAAAAAGATCCATGTGCCCCATGTTTTAGCTTGAGAGACCTTGTCCATGGAGTAATGCATTTCTTTACTAGGACTATCTTGCTCTTTTCGGTTCCTATCAAGTTTTCGTAAACCTTCTTTCAGAACATATTAGATCATTGTGGAACAAAGTTATAAGATTTACCTATAACTACACTGGTCCAATTCCTATCATTTGAAGATTGACAGAGTAGCTTGTAAAATAAAGCTTCCTACATAGTTGAAGGTTCATCTAGTTTTTCATAACAATATCTTGAAACCATAGTATCCCGATATGGAAGACTCCTATTGCAATATGCCTAAGTGGTCAAATGTGCAACATAATCATGTTCAACCTAAGTCAAGCCATGAAAGATATCTTTGTTGAGAGAAGAATCCAAGATCTGCCATAAGAGAAAAGCAAGCTTGTACTTAGTCAAGTAGGGAGATTACAAAGGGAAAAACAACTATTGAGAGATTGAAGAAAACGTCAAGCCTTTATTAGAGAGACAGTTTACATTGCCAACTAAAAGATCTCTATCACTAGATTTGAACTCTAGTACATATTGCCGAGGATATCATTAGAATTAAGTTGGAGAAGGGGTGATGAGGGATGTCGTAAAGCTTTTTACAAGGGTATGAGTTTCTTCTAGATCAAAGTTCTTATTCACCACTTTATATAATCACGATCGAAGGTACCAATTATATACATAGAAACCCTTATGCACATGTGATTGTAACCTAATAGTACCTACAAATTAATAAAAATGTACAACTTCATTTTAGGATTCATGCTCGTGGTCCTTTACTTACTGTTGCTTTCCTTCTTGGTCATGTATTATTTATAGATTTAGGCCTTATTGGTTATTATTGTATAAGTTAAGCTTACTTATTACTATAGTAATAGGATAATAAACATTGTATGGTCCTATTATGTGCTAGCAAAAGCCTTGCATCATTACACTTAACGTGCTTAATAAGGTAATTCAAATGTTCCTATTAATGAATTGCCCATTTCAAGCCAAAAATAAGTGCATATAAAATAACAAAGTTCTACAATAAGTAAGCTTAATGAGTGTGCACATAGGACTCATTAGCACAATTATATTCAATTAATTAATATATAAGTAAAACACACACACACATATATATATATATATATTATTATTAACAAGATGGATTGAGTTTAATATTATAAATTGTAATATGTAATGTAGTTGAAGAGAAAAAGAAAAATATACATTTAAATACTGCACAACACACTCTAAAATAAAAGAAATTAAAAAGAAAAATTGCATATAAACAAAACAAAGCTTCTGGCCAAAAAATCAAAACAAAGCAATGCAATACAAAGAGATCCTTAACTTCGGATAAGTGACATCGACGCATGACACACCTTTAGTAGGCAACGACAAGTTCCCCGTACAATTCATGGTACGTGTTAAACATAGAATGCTTTCCGTCGGATCCGATTCAACCCCAACAACGTTTGATTGATTGAATTTAAGACACACTGCAAAATGACATTTCATTTCTTCGCAATGTTAGCAAGTGGCATTTGGCAAGTGCCTATTCGTATATATTATATAGAATATTTACGTCGAGATGTTATTTTGAAGGGTTAACGTGCTGCATCAAATGTTAGTCGGGGAAAAAAAAAAGAGGATTTTTAAATCGGAAGTTATTAACGCATGTCCAGTAGTCATTACAAGTTTGTTCCTGTAATCACTTTTTAATTATGTATATAAAGAAGTATTTTCATTTTCATACTAATTTCAGCAGACCATACTCCGAAATGCGGTTGCCAAATTTAGAGGAGATAACTTAATTAAAACGGAAAGTATAATAATTATATACCTTTGGCATCAATAAAGGAAAAAAAAAAAAAAGAAAAGAAAAAGAGGAGTGAAACAAAGATAAAAATTTCAACTTGGTGTTTTCTGTATTGTTTTAAATTATACTGTGACAGAGAAGAGAGACAGAAAAATTGAGACTTTAATTCATATGTTTGATTTTAAAGGAATACGTGGAAAAGAATTAACAAGCAGTTACTTTTAGAGCATAAAAAATGGAATTCCGAGAGACCAGAAAAAACTATCTAACTGTTTCACCAAATATATGGAATTATTTGAGGATATTTTTAGGAATATTATAGATAAAAATGTGAAGCCGACAATTACGGTCCCGTCATTGTATTTTATAAAAATAGTATCGTCATTCATTTCATCCTTGATTTATACTTTTTTAAATTTAAACTAGTAAATAAATTATGAATTTAATAATTTAAATTTTAAAGTATAAAAGTAAATGGTAGAATACAAAATGAAATCAATCTCATTAGAATAGTCCGCGAGATTATAGAATTTTGCTTGATTAATAATAGTAGACAGATAAATGTTTTAAAACACTCAGTGAACATAAATTTATAAAATGAAACATAAATGTTATGAATAATAAGTATATTAACCATTGTTTTAACAACTATCGGTAGAATTCTCCTTGACAAGCTAAAATACACATGTATGTAAAGTGAAGATATAGCATATACACGCGCATCTGGACCAAGTCAACGTAAATACTTTCCGTATGTTAAATAAAAGGTGAAGTGAAGATAGTGAGCGTCGACCTTGAAACAGTAAACAGCGACATTTCATTTTCATGTGGCAGTAGCAGAGCAAGCGACCAGTAACTACCAAGTAAGGGAAGACAGACATAAACCCAAGCTCAAGCTTCAAATTCCGACATTTCTCGTGACTGCCCCGAAAACTGTCTAACCAACCATTTCCATTCACGTACTCCTTCTTCCCCAGTCCCTTTTCACCAAACAAAAGGCTTGCTTTGCTGATTGATCAAAAGAAGCAGGAATAGCCCAAAACTCAATCATAACGTTGTCGCTTTTTGGTTCTGGGAAATATTCGTTTATCTTACTTGATTCTATAGAGTTTATCTGCTTCGGTTAGTATTAGTTTATTATAACCCAGTTTCCTCGGCTTTTTGCTAGTATATTCTTTTGAATTATACTTATTATGCATGTAAAGTTTTGATCTTTTGGAAAGGTGCCTTACTTTTTTCCTTATGTTATGATCTGGCCCATTATTTATGACCGTCTCTTTATTTTTATCTTCACTGGGGTTTTATGGTACAGAAAAATGGACTCTTGTTTTGCTAGCTTGAAGCCAAGCTTTGCACTAAGAGACACTAGGAATGGAAGCAGTGGTTTTTGGGGTGAGGATATTAGGGGGAGTTTGATGAATGATCATTTTGGATGTGTTTTATGGAGAAATTTAAGAAAAGCAAGGAGGATTCAAAATGTGGTAAAGCCTGGTGTTGCTTGTTCTGTTTTCACTCCAGATGTTGACAAGGAAACTATGGTATGTTATTAATTTCTTATCACTTATCATGCAATATTATTATTAGCTACCTTATCTTTGTATGTTTGTTATTGTTATCGATTGTGTCTTGTTGGAGACTAGATAATCAGGTAACACCACAAACAAGCAACGATAAAGTGAGGGGAAAGAGAAAAAAAAAAAAAAAAAAAAATCTACGCAAATAGAAAAGCAACACGATTGATTTTATATAGAAAATACCCAAGATCATCTGGAACGGTGAAATGCATTAAAGTATGTGTATGCACAATATGACTCTCTCTCATATGTAAAATCCTACCACAAGACTACATATAAGCTCCAAATAACCATAGGCTGATATACACCAGACAATAAATGAATAAAAGGGTAGGAGACAAAATATGCCAAATCGTGTACACTTCGGTTGGACATTGGCCGTCGGTGAACAACCGATGGCCCCCGCTGCTGGTCGAATGATACCCACCTTGGACAACTTTGATCACGGACTAGTGCGTCGGTTGACTGCTACTTACCTCCACCTATCTTCAGTCAACTTTATTCGAACTGAACCTCTGGATTTTAACCTTGTTTTGGATTAAAGAACTTCCAAGCTATACCAATCCGGTGAGCATTGCTCCCTATCAGCCGCTTAGACTCGGGATATGAGCCACAATTCTAAGTTCATTTCGATAAGTTTAATTCGCCAGTATTTTAGTGGGTTTAAGTCGAGAGGAAGTTTTTTTATTGAAATGTTGCATGTCTTCAATTCTGACTTTTCCTCCAGATGTTTTAAGTCTATTTTCTTGATGTGGGTGTTTGTTCTTGTCGGTATTGCCTGACCGAAAAACTTTCAGAATTTTCAATCTCCAGTATTTGACACTCCCCGTGCTGATCCTAAGAATGTGGCTTCCATTATATTGGGAGGAGGAGCTGGAACCCGGCTTTTCCCTCTTACTAGTCGACGAGCCAAGCCAGCGGTAAGGTCATGGATATATTTTGTTTTTGTCACTTGAATTATGGCTGTTTTCCATCTTATTGGGGTGACATTAACTGGTTTGATCTGCAGGTTCCTATAGGAGGGTGTTATCGGTTGATTGATATACCAATGAGCAACTGCATTAACAGTGGCATAAGGAAGATTTTCATCTTGACACAGTTTAATTCCTTTTCTCTCAACCGGCACCTTTCCCGCACATATAATTTTGATAATGGTGCAAGTTTTGGTGATGGCTTTGTAGAGGTAATGGATTCTTTGTCTTCCAAATAGTATGGCCATCCATCGTTTGGACGTTTATTAAATCCTCCAAATGAGCACATTACAACTTTCAGTAGAAGTTGTGAGGTAGCTAAAATTTGGTTAGTCGTGGAGGTTGATTCCAGCCAAAATCTCAAATTTCCATTGTACACAGGTTCTAGCAGCCACTCAGACACCGGGTGAAGCAGGTAAAAGGTGGTTCCAGGGAACAGCTGATGCTGTAAGGCAATTTATATCGGTGTTTGAGGTCAGTGCTTAGAATTTTAGTTATACCTTGAAATTGTCCATTTGAAGGTGCAGCTATAGAATCTTATTTTCACAGGATGACAAGACCAAGAGAGTGGAGCATATAGTGATCTTATCTGGGGATCATCTCTACAGAATGGACTACCTAGATTTTGTACAGGTGGTTATCTTAATTTTGTTTTTTCAACCTCAGTATTGTTACATACTGAAAATCAGTGCTAAGAATTGGCTCCTCTCTTGCAGAAGCATATTGACACAAATGCCGATATTACAGTTTCATGCGCTCCAATGGATGACAGGTAGATTTATATTTCTACTTCATTAGTTAGAATACTTTGCGGGCTTGCTCATCTTGATACTCCTTCTTCCATTTCTTGGCTGCCGGAGGCGGATTCATTTTTAACTCCCATTTTTCATAATCTTGGTAATGGTGTAGCTTTAACTTTTACACAGGGTCTCGATCAACTCTTTCTTTAAGAAGAAAATTTAGATCATGCTTACTATGTCATTGATCTTGCAGTCGTGCCTCTGATTACGGACTGATGAAGATTGACAAAGCTGGGCAAATCATCCAATTCGCTGAGAAACCAAAGGGCGATGACCTCAAAGCAATGGTATACAAAGCTGAGAGGTGGATTTAGCAGTTGCTTGGTTTGGACTTGCTCATTTTCTATCTTCTATGTATCTGATATGGATACTTAGCTGCTGCACATTTTATATTATCTGATGTTTATTTCATTTCTTTACCTGTGATCAGCATGTTGATACCTCTGTTCTTGGTCTATCAAAGCAAGATGCTGCGAGGTTTCCTTACATCGCCTCCATGGGTGTTTATGTGTTCAAAACTGATGTACTTCTAAAACTTCTGAGATGGAGATACCCATCATGTAATGACTTTGGCTCTGAAATCATCCCATCTGCTGTTGCGGATCACAATGTTCAGGTAAGGTGATAATCACGAATTGGTTCTTAACAGCAGCACCTTCAAGCATATCCCACTCAGGTCAGATGCATGTATTTTGCATTGTGACAGTCCTTTTTATTGCTTCGTGCTCATCGTAATTAGGACAACATGGTCTTGGGCTTTTAAATGCATTTGCACTACAGGCATATTTGTTTAGAGACTACTGGGAGGACATTGGAACAATCAAGTCATTTTTTGATGCTAATCTAGCACTCACAGAACAGGTTAGTGGTTTAGCTTTTCGCATATTCTGTATGATTATAAATATTTTTTGAGAACCATAAGAAGCTCTTTTGTGATTTTGAAGATAAATTTTGGCTCTGGTTTCCTTTTCTTGTCTGCCAATGGAGTCAATTTTTGCAGTTCTGATCAATGTTTTTCTTGTGATGCAGCCTCCTCGATTTGAATTTTATGATCCAAAGACACCCTTTTACACATCTCCAAGATTTTTGCCTCCTACTAAAGTCGAGAAATGCAGGGTAGATTCCAATTGAGTTTGATGCATCATTATATGGATGTTGCATCTAATGGAGGATTGTGTAATGCAGATCTTAGATGCAATAATTTCACATGGCTGCTTCTTGAGTGAGTGCAGTGTTGAACACTCAATTGTTGGTGTACGCTCACGTATAGAACAGGGAGTTGAGCTGAAGGTGCAGTGCCTATCTGAAGCATATCTTTTACCTAAGCATCCCCTTGGCCTTAACAAAATAGCCTAGCAAAATATTAAATGGACTACCAGTGGCGCCCTCGCTTGGAATTTTGTTGTAGTGTCAGTTTCCGTATTTGCTTGGTTTATCATATCTACTATAGTGAAAATGTAATAGGTACGTGATGGCTATTGCCACTAGTTGGTCAAATTGTGACTGCCTTTTGGCATCTCAACTAGGCAAATCACTGGCAGGATCGTCTTTCAAGATTACATTGTTTATACTCTGCTTCTTTCTGTAAAATTGAGAGTAACTCGATCATTTAGTGAAAGAGGTTATTTGAGGTTGTTCTTCCTTCTTTTCATATTCAGACATCATATATCCCAGAACAATCCTTGTAGAAATTTTCGCTCACATCCTTGAGATGTAATTCTGAGAGCAAAATGAAAAACTCCTGTAGCTTGGGGGTATTTCATTGAACGCTGATTACCTTTCTTATGCTATAATTTTTTGTGATAGGATACGATGATGATGGGTGCAGACTACTATCAAACTGAATCAGAAATTGCATCATTGCTAGCAGAGGGAAAGGTCCCAGTTGGTGTTGGTCAAAACACCAAAATCAGGTATGCAAACACAATTTTACTATGAACAAGGCAACAGGATAAAAAATAGCGGGTTTTCTTTCCCCTAAAGAGATAACTTACTTGATGTGGTTTTATCAAGAATGCAAGCTACATTGTTAATAGGACAATTGGCAAATTTCTCTTATCAATGTTTTATATTGGAGAGTCATAATCTCTCTTTTGCTCCTGTCTGCGTTTGATAAAGGAACTGCATAATTGACAAGAACACCAAGATCGGGAAAAATGTTGTCATAAACAACTCCGATGTAAGTGTTTCCAACATTTCTTTTGTGCCCATCTGCCACTGTAGACTAGAGTTGGATACTGGTTAAGTCATTTTGTATTTGCATATCTGCTAACAGTAATTTTCCTTTCCCCAGAATGTTCAAGAAGCAGATAGGCCAGATGAAGGATTTTACATCAGATCTGGAATCACTGTGGTCCTCAAGAATGCAACGATTAAAGATGGAACGGTAATTTGAGAACTGATGACTCTTTTGCACAATGAAATTCAAATATTTGGAATCGAAGCTACAGGCAGGCAGAACATCATACTTTAAGGCATATCCCTAATTATATGTTTTACTTGTGTAATCCAAGTTCCTCTAGCAAAAATGATGGTAATAAGCACTGAAGATAGCTAGCTAGGAGCACCTCCTCGATAAGTGAACATTCATGACTTCATTTTAGTATATTATAATGTATGTTCACATTGATAATTGAGTTGAATATACCGAATACTTTCCTAAAATATGTATTTACCTTCTGCTATTTGTTTTCAATTGCCTTTTCTTCCATTATGGTTTTTTCTTCAACTTCTCAATGTTTCTTAATCTGGCATACATTTTTCTTATGCGACCAAGCTTCTGAGACTCTTGCAATATGAGGCTTGCTGTTGAGGGACTTTCACTGAAAATAACTTCATAACCATCTCGAAAGTTGTCCATTCCTTCTGTTAGAAGTTGCCAGAACATGCCACCAGCTGCAGTGCCTCCACCACTGGCCGATGAATATATTGCCGAGTACACAATGCCAAATAGTTGATCCCTTTGGTTTATGCTATAACCCGGTTCCTTTGAAGATTTTCCGAATTCCGCGAAAAGAAGTGGCTTCCGGATTATGTTCTGGGCGTCTTCGATATGGTTTTTCACCCAATTCTGAAGGAAGGAGAGCTGGCTCTCTTTACTCGATCCATTTAACCTACTCACCATAAAATAACAACTTCAAGATCAAGCCAAAGCATATTCTTTGGGAATCTTTTATCGACACTTATGTGTGCTTACCACTGATCTGGATATGAGTGAACCGTGGCGAAATCAATGCCAGGGATCTGATTATTTTGGATGAAATCAGTGCCTGTTTGGAAATTTGGATTGTATTGCTGCTTCTGGGCTGAAGATGGTCCATAGAACCCTTCCAAGCCAACTTCTAGCAAGTGATTTGAATCTATTGATTTCACATAAGAAGCCATCTCTATAATCCAAGCCTACAATTATTAAAAAATAAAATAAAAAGTTGTTGACATGAGATTTTATTATTTATGGTTTCAATGCCAATGTCTACTCTTCAAATTGTGGTTTAAGTCCATTAAAACACAGTTGCTTTAGTAATTCAGGAACGGTAAAAATCAGCAAATCAAACTAATGAAAAATTATTTCAGCTATAATATGTGACGAGAAACCAAACCACTTTGAAGTTCAAAATTTAAGTTTTACTTGCATATGCAGTGCCTAGCACTCTCTCTCTACTCTCTGACAGGAGGGCATAAATTAAACTGTTCCAAATTATTTGATAAGCATCCTATTCATGTACAGGTGTCCTTAGAGCACCTACTAAAGAGAAACGAGAGGGGAGAAAAAAACAATAGACTTCACATTTTAGAAATTATTATACACCTGAAGGAAAAGTAAGCATATAAAATAGTGAAATTCTCTTATTCAAGTCTTTACTAAGGGTGTCACCATCCATTAAGATTTTTTCACTCGACAGCCTACGGATTAAAGGATATCACTATAATTGCAGATTGACAAGTGAAGTCAGAAGTTTCCTTGAACAGTGGGACAAAGAAATGCATGAGATTTCTTGTATTCTATGTAGATGAAAAACTTGCGTTGCACGTTCGTACAACGAGCTTGACGTTGACATTGATCATTCACCATGATCACAAATATAGCAATTTGATTTCGTTAACGCTTACTTCCTTCTCGATGTAAACCTATTTAATCCAAATGGATGGCATTGCATACCTGAATGGTCCCTCCTGATAAATCCGAGGTGCATCTAGGCTCATTCATGAGCTCCCAAGCCATTATGGTTGGATCATCCTTGTAAGCAATTCCAGTCAAACTGTTTCTCCTAGTAAGAACAGTCTATCACAAACAAAAAACAGGTATACAATGAGATTATAATCAGTCACTTTGACCACCTCTATTCTCTATAAAAGAAAAAAGGCACTGAAGAAACAGGACAATGCATTATCCAAAAAATAAATAAAAATAATTGAGCAAATAGCCAAATGCAAAGATGGGGCTGGGACTAAAGAGAAAATAGTGGGTCCTCCTAGACCAGGAAAATATGTGGCACTAAGGTGGTCCAGGACCATGCAAGCTGTTTATGGATGAGAAGAAGTTAACTTGAACCAACCTTGACATGACTTTTGTAGTACGTCTTCACCAGGGTGTTGGTAAAGAATTCATCCTCCGACCCTATGGACTGGCCCTGAACTCTTGCCCAGTTGACATACTGTTTCTTACCACCAAAGTCATCATAATTATTCACTAGGCTCAGCACAACCTTGATCCCATGTTTACTTGCTTCACTTATCACAAAATCCAATCCCTTTCACAACATATAAAAATCAAATGTATGAATTAAGCTGAATTTTTCAAATCATCAAGCCATATATGCAAAGTCATGAATACTCTAAAATGCCATAATGCTGACTCTGTCCCCATGCATTCGATATGGATGTGAATAGCGCAAAAAGGCAGGGCAAAAGGGCCTATACGGTATTTGTCATAAACTTACCTGAAACATCTGTTCATTGTAGACACCTGGAGAAGACTGCAAAGGACTATAACCACCATCACTAAAAGCCCAAGCTCTTGCAATTTTGAGGCCATTACTAGTAGCTTCTTGAAAGGCTGATGACACCTTGTTTCTTTGTGATGTGTCAGAAGCCACAATCATCAACCAATAGGCATCGAACCCATTTGCGTAGAATGGATTCCCGTTAAGAATAAATCGCACGCCATTAGTTCTCATGAATCCATCATCCCCTCCTTGTACTTCAACCAAAATCCCAATCAAGAGGAATGAAGAGAACAAGAACATTATGAGTTGTTTCATGTTCCTCATTGTGTAACCGAAGCGAACAAGGATTTAATGTAGTGAAGTAAGAGCTAGTTGGTGGTTGTTTATATAGTAAGGCTTCATGTTTATCTATGCAAGTACTAGTTAATGTCCTGTTTGGCTACAGCTGAGGTCAATCAATGAAAATTTTCTATGGTTATATCTTGTCATTCACTATGCGAGAGATGTGAAAACTGAGAAAATCAATTGAGAAAAACAAGTTGATGGTGGGACCCACTTTGTCTACGTGAAAACTAAAAAGTTGATTATGAGTCACAAGTTTGAATGGATTACAGCCTAGGAAGGAGTAAGCCGCTCCAACTTGTTGCGGAAAAAGAGAGAGGAGCATTTATCACCACGGACACGGAGACGGAAACCAACTGGAAACATTACTGGCTCTGTATTTAGTTCGGAAAAAAGAAAAATTACGTAGGCTGTTGGATTTTAGGCACATCTATTTTAAGGACAATCATTCCTTAACGGAAAATATTTTCTACTAAATTTATTTTTAAAAAAATATGATATATTTTCACGTTTTAGTTTGTGTTTATAAAATTATAGAAAGGGGGAAAAAAAAAAGGACATTTTCTGATAGTACAACGTAGTTGTATATAGATTAAGTTTCTGTCAACATACTACTATAGAATTTCATAGGAAGGCCTTTACATAAGAGTAAAAGTATAAAACATAGATAAAATTTTATCATTCATGATTATAAACACTTTTAGCTATTTTTATAATTGTTAACAAAAGTCTGATTTTTTTTTTTCCCCTACTAACACGGTTTCATGTTTATAATGTAATTTACATATTAATTCCAACAAAAATTAATTAGAGATTATTTTTGAAGAGTTATAAAACCTGTAAAGACTATCCATTTATTTAGAGAGAAAAAAACTTATTAACAGAATATATTTCTCATTCCAAATACTTTTCTAAATGTTATATATTTTTATGTGTTTCCTTATGTTGATAAAATGTATTAAAAGATCTTTTCTAGTCTTTGATACGAATTTTATAGAAAATGTTGTCATGTCTAAATAAAATATTATCGACGTATTACCACAAATGCATCATCCGAGTCTCTTATGTAAAAGCAAAAGCATAAAATGAATATTTTTTTTAATTCATAATTACAATATCTTTAGCTCTTTTTTTTTTTAACAACTATTTCGATTCTTTTCACCAAAATTTTTCCATATTTAAAATTTAATTTACAGGTCAGTTCCGATTAAAATCAACGGAAAATCACTTCTGGAGAGTTAGAATATTCGTATGGGGTAATACTAAAAACGAACTTCTAATATCAAGCATAAGTTATTTTCCTATGATATATTATATTTTCCCACTAGTAAGAAAAATTTTCTCTTGCAAGAGATATTATTTTTACTTATAGGGCTAGCTATAGCCCAACAAATAAAAGAAACTAGAAAAAAGAATTCCCTAGAATATATTTTTCATGAAAAAAACAGGTTTTAACAGAGTATCAAAGAATATTTTTGTTGTTTTGTTGCAATCAAGACACAACTATTATGTAAACTAATGCAAATGAAGATTGTTTTATTTCTCTATTGTAACAGCATTGTATTTCTATGTCACATGTCAGATGCTTAGGATGCTAATATGGTATATGGATAAACGTAATTCAGTTCGGTAGGATTTACCCTTCTTTAATCAATTGAACCAAATATAATAGATCTATTTTTTAAAAAATCAAATGTAATCATATAATTTTATTTGTAAATATTTTAAATATATTTAAAATCATTTTAGTTCAGATCAATTCACGATTCAAACTGTTTATATCAAATTTTCGTTATATTTTTATCACCAATAACATTTTCTTTTCTATTAAACTTTCATTTGTTTCAACTTAATTTCTCATATATTTATCACATGTAATGATAGTTAACAAAAAGTTGCATAAGATCTTAATAAATCCAACTTAATTGGATGAAAATAAGAGACTTTGTAAAGCCGTCTTTCTAAAAGTGATACAAAGAAGATAAAAAAAACATACCAAAGATTAGAAAAGGTGGGAGAGATACGTAAAGAGCACCAAAGTTAGATTTTTTATTTAAAAACATATAAGAAAGGATAATTTTGGAAAAGGAAAATTTTTAGTTATGAAATTTCAGATAAAACTAACTTAACTTAATTTTAATAATTAACTTAAAAATAAGATAAAGAAGAATAAAATATGAAAAATTTGATGAAATCTATGAAAATTAATAATAAAAAAGAAAGAGAGCATAAAACAATTACGTGAATTATTTTTGTTTAACTAAACCGGTTTGGTTCAATTCGATTTACTTTCTCAAATCAAACTGTAAACAATTTAGCAAACAGAACCATAAACAATTTATATATAACCAAATTAAATCATGAATCAAACCATTGTAAAAAAAACAAAAACCTTTTTTTTTTCTTTTGTTCAATGCAGTTCAATTCATAATTCGACATGCAGTTTGTGGTTTTTTGGCCTATCGTTAGTACATGTAGAGGACAAATAATAAACAAATAACAACTTAACAAAACCCAACTCATCTACTTGAACTCCTGCTTCTTTATTCCTTTCACAAATAGTAGGACTCTAATTTGTATGCCTTATTCATATTAAAACGTAATGTAAAAGAAATCTTCAATTCCACAAAACAATGTCACATTTAGTATAAAAAAATAATCTAAAATGGAATGATGGAATGGAGTAGAATGATGACAAAAATGAGAAATCCTTTCTTATTTTTAAAAATGTAAATAAAATGGAATAGAGCATAAAGATATTAAATGCACATATAATATTATCTATCAAAAATACCCTTAATTATTTTATGCTGTCAAGCCCTATTTTGGTTTTCTTAATTTAACTTATATTAAATCCAACCCGCTTAATATAAATTACTCGATATTAAATTAAAAAAATATTTATAAATAATTTTTAAAAAAATTGAAATCGCCAATCAATTCAACTGGTAAAAATGAAATTAAGGTTTTCGGATAAAAAAATCTTAATTTGGCCACTAATCTATAGATTTTCTAAAAAAGATTTTTAGAAAATTAAACTAGAAAAAAACCAAGTTTAAGGGCTAACTTATTAAGATTAAGTCATAATGTAAAAACTAAAAAAAAAATTAATGAGCTTTTATTTTTATAATTTTTTAAAAATGTTATATACCTAAATAAGCAAAAGATAATTAAAATGATTTTTGTATTATTTTTATATTATGAATTTCTAAGAAAAGGGGAAAAAAATTTATTTTTTTTATTTTTTATATGGTTTTCTTGAAAGTACCTATGTACCTGTTAGTCGGGATCAAACCTGTCGTAGTTCTCTTTTATAAAATATTTAGTGAGTGAATTA
Source organism: Lumnitzera littorea (assembly GCA_024138015.1). NCBI lineage: Eukaryota > Viridiplantae > Streptophyta > Magnoliopsida > Myrtales > Combretaceae > Lumnitzera > Lumnitzera littorea. The sequence continues at coordinate 22,266,263 of JAMXBB010000012.1, forward strand.
TTTTTATTTTGAAAACCGAGTCAGGTTTGTGTATTTTTGTCAATTTATTTTTTAAGAAATTAATTTTCATGAATAGGAGAAAACTCCAACTAACTAAATCTTTTTTTAAAAAAACTTAATTGAGATTTTTTTATTTTTTTAAAACCACTACATGTAAAAAAAAGGTATCTTTTCTAAATCCTAATTATAAGATACGTAGAAGACATGTTTATTATTATTGTTATATTTTTTAAACAAACAAACATAATTCACAAAAATAAAAACTTAATTCAACTAGATTTTTTATAACTCTGATTTTAAACATATTTCACATGATGATTTTATAGTACTTTCCTTACATTTTTTGTTTTCTATAAAGAAATTGATACTTAATTAAGTAAAATTTTGATTTCAAGGTTTGAACACATTCTAGGATTGAAAACGAAGAAAATGAATCTAGTTTCACTCAATTTGGAATTCAAATGAAGGAGTTATAAAATTTTAAAGTTACATAGTCTAGGACATCACCATGTCCTTAGGTTGTATCAATGCAGGAAAATTTGCCAAGGTCAGAAAGTTACATGACTTGAGGACACAGCCATGTCCCAGGTCGTGTCTGGTGACGAAAAAAGAAACCTTACAATACATTATAAAAGGATATAGTAGGGTTTCGCACATAAGGGGGAAACATTCAAAAGTGAAGAGACTTAAAGAAAAGGAGAAGAAAAAAGTGAAAGCAACACCCCACTTCAAGATTGAAGAGATTTATAATCAACCAAAGGGGTTTTTCATATTTTATTTTATGTTTTTTATGGAACTTGTTTTTAGTTTCATTATGGTAGCTTAGAATTCGTATATTTAGGATTATAGAACCTAAGGTTTCATGTGACTATTGGATTGATTTATAATTTTCAATAAAGTTTCTATCTTTTCTTGATTCAATTATGTTATTTAATTGTTAAAATATCAATTTATGATATTATGCATGATGATTGAGAAATTACATGTGTAATAAGATCTTGGCATAATTGGAGAGAATTACATGTGTACTTAAAGATAAGATACATGTTTCTTCCGGAAAGTTGATTGTTTGTATGGGAATTCATTATATATTAATGCAATTCTAAGTTATATTACTAAGTGAAAAGATTCCAATAAATAATTTAGGATTAAGGTTAATATGCTTGAAAAAAGTATTAACTTTAATTGTGAATCCCTCTGATCAAGAATAATAGAAATTGAATTGAATATATTTTAAGCGATCACATGTTAAACACTAGGGGAAATAATTCCTAAATACGTTATTATTTTCTTGAAATCGTTCTCAATTTTATCGCTTTCTAAAGTACTTAATCAAGTCTCATAATTAGGTTAGTTTGTTAATTTTAATATTTTTAATTCACTCAACCCATCACAATTTTCCGGTTAGATAATAGAGCTAAGGTTAATATTAGTACTCGAAGTCTCTGAGGAATCGACTCGGACTCACATCCGCTATATTAAAACTGATAGATGCACTTACCTGATATCAATTTTACTGAAATTATTAGAATGGCCCTAAAAAGTTGCAATAAAATAACTAAAAACCTACACTCAAACAAAAAATAAATTAATAAAGGAGAAAAACATAACTAATAAAATATATAAATGAAAACTAATGAAAACTTACCTACACGTCAAATTATGTCGGTGTTGTGCTCGGCTGCTATGTTAGGCAATAGCTTAGGCAATGGACTAGGCAAGCGTCTAGCAACAATGGGTGAGAGCTTGGGTGAAAGTAGGAGAGAGACTAGGTGACAGCGGGCGAGAGCATAGGCGCTGTTGGGCGAGAGCCTAAGCAATGCTAGCGATGGCTAGGTGATAGTGGGCAAGAGCTTAGGTAATGCTAGCGATGGTTGGGCGACAATGGGAAAGAGCCTAGGCAATGCTGGCAATAGCTAAGCGATAATGGGCGATGGCTAGGTAGTACTGAGCAATGGCTGGGTGATAGTAGGCGATGCTAGGCAACAGTGGGCGACGGTTGGCCAACAGTAGGCGATGACTAGGCGACAGTAGGCGACGACTGGGCAATGCTAGACGACAGTAGGCGATGACTAGGCGACAATGGGCAATGGCTGGGCGATGGTTAGGCAACTACTGGGTAATAATAAGCGACGCTGAAAGATATTATTATGATTTTTTTTTTTTCATTTTTTCATTCAAAACTGTCCATCATTCCCACTTAAGTATTTATAGGCCTATAATCACATCTTTCATATCTGAAGATATAATTATAATCTTAGATATGGAAGCTATGATTATGATTTTTCTAAAAACCCTATTTTATTTTAGGTTTTTTCTTTTTAGGCCCAATCCAATCTGCTATAATTTATTCTAATAATTCCTAAATCTAATTTGAGCCCATAAATTAGATAAATATTTATTCTATATTAGTCGAGTCCAAAATATTTTAGTAATAGTCTAATTCGCCAAAAAATAATTATGCCCATATCATCATCTTATCCAATAACCCAACTCAATTCAATTCAACATAATACGACTCAACTTACAACTTGACTTGATTTTCTTTTTTATTTTTTTCGTTTTTCATCTTTTTCTTTTAATTTTCTTTTTTAAAATTTATTTATTTTCTGTTTATTTATTAACCTGGCTCAATTAATAAAAATAAATAGTAAAAATGAAGTGTCTACATATGCTATAATTTTTTTAAGGTTAAATAAATAATTTTACTCAATCTTAATTAATGAAGGGAAATGGAATTGCAATTTCGCATTTTCTCAAGGTTAGAATCAAATTCCTTTTTAAAATCAAAAGTGTTGATTCCATTGAATCTCTATTCCACCTTCTAATGTTACGTTTGATACACATGAGGTCTCTAAAATGGAATGGAATGAGGAGAGGAATAGCAAATTCTTTTCTATATTTAGAAATGACTATGGAATTGAATGAAATTAAATGCGTACATAGTAATAATTATAAAAAATACTCTGAATTATTAAATGTCATAATTAAATTGAAAATTAAATTAATAATTTGATTAATAATAACAAATATGGGAGGAATGGAATTGTCAATTCTTCCTTCTTAAAGGCGGAATAAAATTCCTTTTTGAAGTTGGAATCACTGATTCTATGGAGTCACAATTTCGATTTTTAAAGGTGTTTCCAAACATAGAGAAAGAGAATGAAACCTAGAATCCTAATTCCACTTCAGTCTATTTTTACATACCAAATATGACATAAATATGAAAAAAGGAAATGAAATTCGAAATTGCAATTTCATATCAATTAATTTTAGTATATCAACATGACATAAATGGAAACTCTCAACATGCCAAATTCCTTCAAAGTGCCAATACATCGTATCCTCACCACAAGCATGCATGAACGTGCTTGTTACCCATTTCTTTAAGTGTATGAGAAAGGATTGTTAAAGCATGGTGAATAAATTGAATAGGAGGTTAGATGGTTGGAAAGGCCAATTGCTTAATGTAAGGGTCCTTTTTTTTGTAATGTATTTGTACTAGCAGGAGTTTATTCAATTGTATATCTTATAATATAAATGGGGACTTTTTTCCATTTTAACTAGAGCCTTACTATTATTAGTAACTTTCCACTTTAAGAATGTTACCATTTTGTCAGTTTTAATTTCTCCTCCTACTAGGCCCAAAAATGCCCTTAAAGCTCTTTATAGGGTTATGAGTACTGTTTTAGATTGAAGCTTTTACTCACTGCTTTGGTTGATCACGACTAAAGGCATCATGTTATATACATATAACCCTTGTGCATACATATTGTAGCCTTATAATACCATCAAAATTAATAAAAGTGTGCTATTCATATTACGATTCTTGCCCATATTCCTTATATTTACTATTGACTTTCTATCTTACTCATGTTGCTTACAAGTTTAGGCCTTGTTGGCCAACATTACATGTAGTTAGGCTTACTTACTATTGTCCAGGCAAGACAGTAAGCACCACATGGTCCATTTGTGTACTAAAGAAAGCCCTAAACCATAATAGTTGGTATCAAAGCTTAAGTTATTCCAGCGGCAACAACCATGATATGATAAAGGAAAGTGAGCAATAGGCTAGATAGCTTAGAGAAAATCCTCAAGTAAATGACCAAGTGAATGGATGATTTGGTCACACTGTTGGTAAGAGTGGTTGAAATTGAGGCCAATTATCAAGATATGGATACTAAGATGATTGAGATGGCTAAGAATTTACGTGTCACAATGTAGATGCTTAGAGAGGAAATGCATGTGACAATCGACGATGCGAGATGACAACTAGGGACTTAAGTAGAAGACTTAAGGAGATAGATTAATACGTGTGCCTCAACCAAGTCTATTAAAGAGTTGAGGGCATAAGTGGCTATTTTGACTTAGATTGTGGGGAATGCTCTTGCTCCTGCCCTCATACATATTCTTGCTCATATAATACATCTGAAGATGCTTGAGCTTAAGGCATTCATTGGCATATGGGATACTAAGTTATTGGAGAATTTTCTACTCAATATGGAGTAGTATTTTACTGTTGTGGGGACAAATGATGAGAGAACAAAGGTCACTATAATTGCAATGTACTTGATTGGCAATTCTAAGCTATAATAGTGTAATGACCCCGCCAAAACTCCTCCCAGCAAGGTATCGTTCACTTTGGCATAGAACACTGTACAGTTTTGTCCCCTGGTGCAACAACTTTCCAGGAAGTCACTCATCCTGGGATTGCTTCAGCCTGAACATGCTTAACTTCAGAGTTTCAACATACTCTAAGTTGCTGCATCAAAAGGCGCCTCAATGATTTAAAATTTTGTTACTTAGCATGTAAGGGGTATTACAATCTACCCCCCTTATAACACCGATGCCCTCGTCAATTTCATTACACAGGTCTAAGATAACCACCAAGTAGGGCTCTACCATTTTGACTGGTGGATTGCTTTGATATCACCTGTAATGATTTAACTAGAATTCTTCCCACTAAGGTATTGTTTACTTTGGTATAGAACACCATACAGTTTTGTCTCCTAGTACAACAACTTTCGAGAAGGTCACCCATCCTAGGATTGCTCTAGGCTAAACACGCTTAACTTCAAAGTTTTAACGTACCTTAAACTGCTACACCAAAAGGCACCTTAATGATTTAAAATTTTATCACTTGGCATGTAAGGGGTATTATAGTAGTACACTAAATATGAGGAGATCTGAAATGGTAATGCAAATGTAGATATGTAGGCTAAGTTAAGGGCCGAGTTACAGGCTCAGTTTTTCCCTAAGAATGTCAAGTATAATGCTTGAAAGAAATTGAGGGAACTTTGACGGGGTGATAACATTCGAAAGTATGTCGGACATTAAGAGCATGACTAAAGATGATAAGTTATTTTACTTCCTAGAATGATTGAAGCTCTATGCTGAGAAAGAGTTGTAGAGGTAATAAGTTACAAACTTGGCTACAGCACAGGTAGTAGTTGAGCACTTGACTAAATACACTCATGATAATAAAAGGAAGAACGTGTCGATAGGGTACGAAGGTTGAAAGTCAGCTAAGATAAGCAAACCCAATAGTGGGGGAGCCTTAAGTTCAAGCAGCAATAGCAATAACATTGGGGGGAGGGGATAAGAGGAAATCTTATAACTCTTACCAATCTGGAAAGAATAGGGGAACTAGTGAAGATAAGAAGCCTTCATTCTCATGCTTCTTATGTAATGACCTACACAAGGTAGTTGAATGTCCACATAGAGCTACATTCAATGCTATAGCACCAAAGGCAAAAAGAGTATGCCAATCAAAAGAGTCAAGGAGTGATGGTGAGGATCAACCCCGAATGGCCGCATTGCACATGTTGTCAGCTGTTGAAAAGAGTTTCTTAGTGTAACATAAGCCTAAAACTGACAATGAGTTTATGTATGTCCAGTTAAACATCAATGGCAAGAGTACTAACGTGGTGGTAAACTTTAGTGTTATATATAACTTCATTGATGTACTTGAGACAAAAAGATTGGGGTTGGTGCTCACAAAAGAGACTAGCCAAATCAAAGCCGTTAACTCAAAGGCCCCTCTTGTCTAAGGAGTTGCGAGAGGAATAAAGGTAAAGATTAAGGATTGGAGTGGAAATCTCAACTTCATAGCCATCCCATTAGATGACTTCAATATAGTCCTTATAATAGATCTCTTGAGACAGGCCAAAGTTACTCCCATGCCTACAGTAGATTACTTGTTATTCATGAGTGAGAAGCCATGCTGTGTATAGTTCAGAGGAACAGGGCTAGTAACCATGGTAAGGAAGGAAAGAATATTAGAGTTATGATACTATCAGTACTCCAATTGAAGAGAGGGCTTAAACATCAAGAGCCGACTTTCCTAGCTATCCTTACAAAGAAAGAGGAAGAGAAAAAGACTAAGATACTAAAGGTAATAGAGAGTATCTTGAAAGAGTATTACTCTGTGATGCCTGATAAGCTCCCAAAGGAATTACTTCCCAAACGGTCTGTAAACCATGAGATTGAGCTAATTCTTAATGTCAAACCACTTGTTGGAGCTCCTTACAAAATGTTACCTCCTGAACTTGCTAAATTAAAGAAGCACTTGGATGAGTTGTTAGAGGCAAGCTTCATTTGACCCTTAAAGGCACCATATGGAGCTCTTGTTCTACTTTAGAAGAAGTAGGATCGGAGTTTGAGATTGTATATTGACTATTGGGTTCTAAATGAGCTGATAGTATAGAACCATGACCCAATTCATTTAATTGCTAATCTGTTTGATCATCTAAGCGGGGCTAAGTACTTGACAAAGCTAGATCTTTGCTCAGGCTATCACTAAGTTTACATTGCTGAGGGTGATGAGCCTAAGACGACGTGTATAACCTAGTATGAAGCTTATGAGTTCTTGGTGATTCCCTTCAGTCTCACCAATGTTCTTACAACATTTTGTACTTTAATGAATAATGTATTTCATGAATATCTCGATAAGTTTGTAGTTGTCTACCTAAACAACATTGTTGTATATGGTAGGACATTGCAAGACCATGTGAAGCACTTATAGATGGTTTTCTAAAAGCTATAAGAGAATAATTTGTATGTGAAACGTGAGAAATGTGCCTTTGCATAAATGTACATTAAATTCTTAAGTCATGTTGTTAAAGAAAGGGAGATCCAGATGGATATGGCCAAGGTGGAAGCAATCAAGTAATGGTTAGTACCCAAGAGTATGATAGAGTTGCAGTCTTTCCTTAGACTTACTAATTATTATAGAAGATTTGTTGAAGGATATTCTTGTTGGGTGTTGCACCTCTCATAGATTTGCTAAAGAAAGATCAAGCGTGGTCCTAGGGAAAGGAAAGTCAAAGTGCCTTTGAACAGTTGAAGCGTATAATGATAGAGGAGCCAACCTAGTACTTCTTAATATTTCTAAGCCTTTCTAACTCTACGAGATGCCTCAGATATTACATTAGGTAGAGTGTTAATGCAAGAGAGTCATCCAATAGCATATGAAAGTAGGAAACTAAATCAAACCGAATGTAGGTACTTAGCCTAAGAGAAAGAGTTAGTTATAATCATTCATTATATAAGGACTTAGAAACACTATTTGCTGGGATTGAAGTTTCTAGTCAAGACAGACAATTTTACTACTAGCCACATATTGACTTAACCTAAGCTCTTGGCCAAGTAAGCTAGATGACAAGAGTTCCTTATGAAGTTTGATATGGAGATTGAGTATTGTAGCATACGGACTAATTAGGTAGCAAATGTTTTAAGTAGGTGAGTTGATTTAGCTTCCTTAATGCCAATTGTGCACTAGTAGGTGAGTTAAATCTTGAATTCAATTTAAGAGCAAATCAAGCAACATTTAAGCTAAGACCTATTAGTCGAGAATCTTAAGCAGTTGGTTAAGGAAGGGAAGAATTGCAAATTTTAAGTAGAGGGTGACCTCATATATATAAAGGGGCACTGGTTGTGTGTCTTGAAGATAGGTAACTTGAGAAGGGCATTCATAAGAGAGTGCCAGATACTCTATAGGCTATACTCCTCAGCTAGCAGAGCATATTAAGCTTCTTGATGCATGGCTATTATTGGTTGGATGTGAAGAAGGATGTGACAAACTATATGAAGACTTATTTAACATACCAACAAGATAAAGTTGAGAGGTAGAAGATTGTAGGGCTATTGGAGCCACTTCCACTACCATCTTGCCCATGGGAGACTGTTTCCATGGATTTTATCACTACCTTAGCAAAAGTGAGGGAGCATTCATCCACTTTTGTTGTTGTTAACAAGTTTTGTAAGTATGACACCTTCATTCCTATCACAAAGAGTTCAAGTATAGAAGAGATAGTTCAGCTTTTCTTTAAGCATGTTGTGAAGTTCCTAGGATCACCTTGGAATATTATGAGTGATAGGGATGCTAAGTTCATAAGGAAGTTTTGGTTAAAATTATTCCACCTCTTTAGTTCCAAGCTGAGCATGACCTCTAACTACCAGCTTCAAAGTGATTGGTAAATAGAGAGATTCAACAGTTTACTGGAGTAATACCTTCGATACTTCATTAGTGCTAACTAGAAGACTTAGGTCGACTTGCTAGATATTACCTAATTCTATTTCAACATCTAGTAGAACTTTTCCTCTAACAAGAGCCCTATAGAGATCGTCACTAATTAGCAACCATTGTGACCCTACACAGTGGTTGCACCCTATATTGGGAGATGCCCAAGAGCTTATTAGTTTACCAAAGATAAGAAGCAAAGTTCAAAAGTAAAGAAAGCATATCTTAAGAAGGCTTCTAAGACGATGAAGAAATGGTTAGATCAAAACTGTCGACCCAAAGAGTATAATGTTAGAGATTAGGTCTCCATAAAGCTTCTTCTAGAACAGGTCAAATCATTACAAAACAAGGATAGAAGATTGATTCAGAGGTATATTAGTCCAATTCCTATCATCTCGAAAATTGGAAGAGTAGCTTATAAACTCGAGCCTTTTACATGGTTGAAGGTCCATTCGGTTTTTCATACTAGTGTCTTAAAGCCATATTATCCAGACATGGGAGACCCATCTCACAATGTGTCTAAGTGGTCACACATTAATATCAAGTTCAACCTATATCAAGTCGTAAAAGACATCCTTTAGAGTGAAGAGTCAAAGATCTCATCACTAAAGAAGAACATATGGAGTATATAGTCAAGTAGAGAGATAAAGGAGACGAAGATACCAATTAAGAGACTGAAGAAGACCTTAAGTCCTTATCCGAGAGAAAGTTAGCCTTGCTAACTAGAAGACCTCTGTCGCCAAATCCAAGCTCTAATAAATATTGCCAAAGATAATGATAGAATTAAGTGGAGGAGGATGTTAAGGTCCCATTTTTGTAATGTGCTCATATTAGTAACGACTCATTCATTTGTATATATTGTAACATAAAGGAATTTTTTTTTTTTTCATTTTAGCTAGGGCCTTACTATTATTAGTAACTTTCCACTTTAGGAATGATGCTATTTCACTAATTTTAATGTCTTTTCTTACCAAGCCCAAAAATAGCAGTAGTAAGCAAGCTTAACTCCTAAACTAGTAAGCACTATACAGTTCATTTGTATGCTTTAGGAAGCTCTGAAACATGACACTTAGTATGGTAGGAAGGATTGTACCAGCAAATTTTTGTTCTTAATACCTTACCTAACTATTGTTTATAAGTTTCAAAACTCCCTAATGTTTTGGTATGTGATATTGAAAAGCTATTAAGACATTTTGTGTGGAGTGGCCATACTGATCAGAGGAAAGTGCATTGAATTAAATGGGATGAATTCACAAAGTTGAAGGAATTGGGAGGTTTAGGAGTTCAAGACTTACAAACTAGATTTAAGGCTTGTATGATTCATTGATTTTGCATGTTTCAGAAGCGTATTGCCCTGTGGTCTTAGCTATGTAATGATAAATATAGGGCGGGGGGGGGGGGGGGGTGTGGAAATAGTGTTAATAAGCAAGTAAAAGGTGATAAGTTTAGGTAATGAAGAAATTGTTTGATTTTAGGATGATTGCTGGTTTGGTAATGCCATAATGGTATAATTAATTGTTAGCCCATAACCTATAAATACTTGTTAAGAAGAAAAACATCTCGAAGTTGCAATGGAAGGATGACGTACTAAGATTTGAATTTACTAATTCTTTTTTTACACATTGCTAGTTATGTTGTGTTAATGAAATGTAAAAAGGATAATGCTATTCTTTCCCATCAATTGCGTAACTTGCCTACAATCCAAGAAATATATAAGCATCTAAAGCATATTGGAGTGCATGATTGTAAGAAGAATATGACATAGTTATGGATAGCTAATTTAAGCTCAAAGGTTAAATTCTTTCTTTAGCATGTTTTAAATGATGGTTTACCAACAACTGAAAGAATTCATAATGGCCTAGGATTAAGTTTAACTTGTCTAAGGGCTTGAGGGGAAAGAGAATCAAGTGAACATGCTTTGAAGTTATTCACAGATATAAGATGTCTAACATAGAACTAGGTTGGCTAGTGAAAGGAATTTATGGAATAACTTGCAATTTGCTGAATGGGTGCATCTTTTTGCTAGACTAAATAAGGAATGTGCTGTAATGGTTGCCAAAATTGCTATTCTCTTATTTATTTAAATACATAGAATCGATATAATTGTATAAAATTGCAAACTTATAGCATCGTATATGAAAGTTTGTAATTTTACTAATAGTTTATATATAAACGATTTTATATCCATTTTAACTAAGAAAAATATTGTAAAATTATAAACTCGTAAAATTATATTTTTAACTTACAATTTTAATAGCTATTGCAAGTGTTTAAGTTCTTACTCCTATTTTATTTACTTATACCTTATAGCTCATGTGGCATGATAGGAATTTGTTAGTCAGGGGTGAAGTCACAACATACAGAGTTTAGCTCAAAGTATTAGGAGCAAAGCTTCCAAGTTTTGGGTTTATAATCGGAATAGGCAATGCTTGAAAAGAATGTTGCTACAATTAGTTAAATGGATGCCACAATCAAATGTTTGGGTTAAGATTAATATGGATGTATCTTTAAATCCAATCAATATGCAGGCTATTGCTATAAGGGACTTTAGAGATGGAAGAGTTGGATTTTCAAGTTCTCAAAGAAAATTAGGTATGTTGATGTTTTAGTTGTAGAGTTGCGAGCAATCTTTTATACTTTGACTTTTATGCAGCTTTTAAATGTTACAAAAATTGAGATTGTTTCTAATTCTTTTATAGTTGTAAAATTGTTGTTAGACAATGCAAGTCAAGCCTCACAATGACATCTAATAGATTTAATTTCTTTATGCAAGGACAAATTAACTCTCTTTGAGATTGTATAGGTGAATTACCAGCCTAGGGAAGCTAAGTAGTAGATTGATTAGCCAATTTTAGTCAAGAAGTGGAAGGTGATGTGGTTGCATTTGTGCTAATGTAGTAACTGTTGCAAATTTTACAAAAGGATAATAGTCCTTGTGTACATATTTAGACAAAGTGTAGCTTTAGTTAATGTTACTGTTGTATTTTGTTGTTGTCAAATGTCTTGTCAAATTTTTCTAAATGATGATATGATGTATGTAAAACTGCATAGTATAAATTTGTTTCTAAGTTAATAGAAGCCTTGTTCAAGGGAAAAGAAAAAAAAAAAGCATGGTGAATATAATCTACCATACTTTTTTAGATTAAAGAATAAGAAGAAGTGATGCTTGCATGATGCCAAGGTTTGTAGTTCTTATTCCAAGTTTTTTTCTTACTCACATATTGACCATACTTAGTCAAATTTGAAAAGGCAAAAAAAAAATAATAATTTTTAGATTTAGGACTCATGGTTGATAATTTTGGAGCTAGGGTTCCTCTAAACCTATTTTATAAATTTATTTCACTTATTAGGATAGACATTCCACTGGGCACTCATTATTAAGCTTGATTTTTTCTTGGTTCTTATTAATTTTGCTTAATTTAGTCAATATTAAACCCTACCCATTTAATATTAACTCTCGACTAAGAATTAAAGAAAATTTAGGTTTTCTATATTTGAAAGTTTGAAGTTGCCACCCGACTGGGGTTGAAAGAAATGAGTTAAGTTAAATCAATTGGTGTAGATCGATTTAATCTAGTCACTAGTCTACTGGAAACTAATTTTTTTTTTAAATGTTTTTGAAAACCAGAGATTGAATCCATAAGCTAATTTATTAAACCTTAATGGGTGTGACTTTTTAACTTTTTTAATTTAGATTTTATCTTTCAAAATACCCATTTCTAAATTTACAATTAAAACTAATTCTATTTATATAAATAATGAATTGAAATTATTTTACAAAAGGAAAAATAAAAAGATTTTCCAATTTTAAGTTGCCCTATAGGTACCTACGTACCTTCTATTAGGGATTAGACTTTCCATAGTTCGCTCTTAAAAACATTAGCAAGTTGATTTATTTTAATTTTGAAAGGTAGTTGACTTTATGTCTTTTAGCCATTTTGTTTTATTTGGAAAAATTCTAAAGAAGGGTCCTAAGTTTTATTTTTTAAGTTCTAAAGTGTCCTATTTTAAAAAAAGTATTGATTTTATTTTATTTTTGTTGAAAAAATGATTTTCTAGGTGATAAAACTGTTTTCACCTTTTTTATTATTCTCTTATTTATTTTTATTTATTATTTTTTATCAAAAGAATAAAAAAAATTTTCACCCTTTCTTTTCTTTTTTTTTTTCATTTTTTAAAGTTACAATTACAATACATAAGCTTACAAGATAAATGAAATAAATAAAATAAACAACTAAATAAAAATAAAGAAATACATCAAATGAAAATAAAAGATATGGGTAGGACCTAACAAGGCTTATATGTAGGTCAAACTTGGATTTAGGTTGTTACGCGGGTCAAGTGACGTGAGAGAGAGAATATTAGCAACTCTAAAGATGCGAATAAGGTGGTTCTGGGCCGTTTTTTTAAGGGGGTAAGGGTGCTTTCATGAGTTTCTCATTGGGGATAAAGGGGGTTAAGCTAAGCACCATGACTAGTGGAGGTGGTTTGGAGAGTAGTGGTGACAATGCTGATTGGGTTACATAGTTGGTAGCTATTGGGAAAGAGAGAGGAGTTGAGTCTTATGTTTTTTAAGATGGGGAAGTGGATGGTGGTGGTGAATTTTGTCGAAAACTATTGTAGAGGGTGCTACTTCTAAAGAGAGAGAGAGAGAGAGAAAGTAGCGTGTGTGTTCTTTGAGTTGATTTCCAGTGATTGCACATGGTAGAAACAAAGAGAAAACCCCTATTTATACAAATTCAAGGCTCGATCTCACTTAGCAAGTCAAACATGGTATTAATTTTGAAGTAAAATTGGATGGGTTTTTTATTGGCATTAACTACTATTTTAATATTAACATGATAATTTAATTGAAAAAGTGGTAAAAACACTTTCCTTGATGCAAGCTTTTACTAAAAAAACATCATTAGAAGATTCGATTGTTAGTGTGGAATCTAAAAACGTGGTTAGTTAAGCTTGAGTATAGTGAGTTTTTTCCAACTTTCAACTGGATTTTTTACTAAAAAAATGACTAAATTTGGATACATTCTTGGACAGGTTCAAAATTAAGCTTTGCTTAGTATACAATTACACAAAAAATTAGGGTAGAATTGTATAAAAGACACGAAAAAGCTAAGCTTGAACATAGGCCATCAAGTTGGACAAAAATGGGAAAAAGCTTGGGTTGAGAAGAAAAAGGAAGAAGAAAGGGGTTGGGACGGTTCGGTATGTGCCGAGCATGTAAGATATGCCCAGCACATGCTTAGGTGAAAATAAAAGGCAAGCGCTTTATACTTGCTTCTCTATGGACTCAGATCTACGTAAAGGGCCTTCGACCTTGGCTCTAAATACACGGACTAGGTTGCACCTGGTCCAACCCTTTAAGCTCCCTTTTATAAAAAAATAAAAAAAGGAAAATAGAATAAATAAATATATAAAACACTAAACCTAATTTCAAGATAAAATTGAACCCTATGCAGATTAAATTAAGCAACTTAATAATTTTAGACCCAACCCTAAAAATTAAAAGATCAAACGACATGGAACAAATAATCCCTTCTATGTGAAAGATAAAAAATTTAAGGCTTTTTATTTTCCTAAAAATTCTATCTTTCTATTTTTTTTCATTTTTCAAATTTTTTTTTGTATTTTTCAATATTTTCTAATTTTTAAACTTTTTTTTTTCTAAATTTTCTCTTTTTTGAGCTTTTTCGAATTAGGACCTTTTTTCCTATTTTAAAAATCCTAAAATTATAAGGAAGCAAAAATAGAGTATTTACATTCATATGCCACATAAGTAAGATATGTCGGCAATAAAATGGAGGTGTAACAATACCTCTAATTGCACATTTTCTATAATGTTTATATTCTCTTTAGACTACTAAAATCTTTTATCCTTTACCTCTATTTGAACTTCAATTCTAATGTTGATCATTTCTCATATAATTTTTCTCGTCTATAAAATTTTGATCAATGCTGTAGGAGTACTTGTTAAAACACTAAAAAGAAAACTTTACACATTTCATGTGATTACCTTTTTCTTTTATAATTATGTAATCAATAGCGGAAAACATAAAATTTCCTTTTTAGGCATATAGCAAGTGCCCTGTAGATACCTTTAACGGGACTTATTTAATGTTTGATTGAAATTTAAAGTTGTGAAATGTTATACTTGTTTGAATTTTTGTTTATTGAATTTATTACATCAATTGTTTGTCTCCATCCAACTTATATCATTTGAAAAATCAAAATATTTACAATGGCATCATTTGAAAGATGATGGATGTAGAGAATTTGACAAGCTCAATGATATAATGTTTTCAATATGAGATGAGATTGCAAGTGTAAATTTTTACATATGAAATTTGATTGAGTATAATATTTAATAATTTTATACATTATATTTAAAATTGATATAACACCGAAGTTCTAGTGGTTATGATTAAATGTGAATAGGTATAGGGAAGGAAGCATATGAGGCATTACTTGTACTTTACCTTATAGATACGACTTCCTAACATTTAGAACCAAAACTTATTATATAACATGTTGGGACCTTCTCGAAACCTATAGTCTATAGATATATGAATTTTTTATTAAATTTTTAAATATAAAACTTTTAAAGTAAGTTCAATAACCTATTAATTTTTCATTATTTTCCATGCATATGTAATAGGTACGATTATCAATCTAATAATCTCTAACAATCTAAGCTCATATTCCTCATAAGGGCACACATTAAGTTGCAAACAATTTGTCATGGAGTTGTTATTAGATGGCACTCTAACATAAGTTTTAGGTTCAATTATTAAAAATAAATAGCAATACTTATCTAATGTGCTCTTAGGTTTTATTTTTAAATAGCTTTAGTATTGAGCATGCATTAGATTGTAGAGAAAACTACATTTTTAATCCTTAACCTTTATTACTATTGGGTCTTCAACTTTTTGTTTTTTTTTTTTCTATTTCAATTCTCAACATTTACAAATGGTTACAAATGAGTCCTCAATTAGTTAGCCGTTATTTTTTACGTTAGGGAAGATATATGGTAATATCCTTTTTATCCATTTTTTATTAAATAAATAATATAATATAATATGGAGTAAATAAGTAAAGTAATAAAAATACATAAAAAATTAAGAAAAATTTATATAAAAATCGAAAAAATGAAAAGAAATTAAACAGATTCTACAAAACAAAAGAAAGTAAGATAATATATATAAATATAATAATATACATATATATTAATTTTAAAATAAATTTAAAAATTAAATAAAAATGCAAAAAGGGATAAAAAGTTAGAAAAATTATAAAGATATATTTTTGGCCACTTAAGAAAAGAAGGTAAAAAAAATAAAAAATAAAAGAAAAGCACTTAAGAAAAGAGGGTTGTGCAACCCATTAGTAGCTATTAGTGACTACATAAAAACAAAAACGAAAAACAAAATTTCATAACAATGGTTGGCGACCCACTTAAGAAAAGGGGGTCATGTGACTCATTGGTAGCTGTTAGCAACCACTCACCCCTTAAGGTAGGCTTGTATAAATCGATCCAAAATTGATTCGTTGGGCTGTTGATCGATTCGACCCAATTACAAGTAAGCTTGAGTCAACTATGGAACTGTTAGCCCCCAAGAGCTTAAGAGGTTCAACATACAAAAACTAACGAGTTGATTGAGCCCTAAACTAGTAGGTCAAACCATGAGTTGGCCTGTTAGTTCAAAGCTGAGCTAACTTAAAATTAAAAATATATATATAAATAATTTTTAATGTACTATACATAAGTACTATATATATAATGCAAACATACTATATATATGCAATATATAATATATAATATACTGCATATATAATATAATGCAAATAAGTATATATTATATGAAATATATAATAAATAGTATAATATATATACTATATATTATAATATATAATATACTATATATGATGTACTATATATAATATTTACCTATATTGAGGAAAATTCAATTCATGAGTAACGATAATTGACATGTTGACATAAAGTTTTAAATTAAGTTGGGAAAAAAAAAGAAATAGACGAATAAATCACAAATTATTTATAATAATTGGGGAAATTTGAAAAAATAAAAAATAAAAGCTATCGTTCAAGGGCCGTAGAATTAGGCCATGAAATGGTGGTTTAAGATTGGTTCCAAGCAGGTTGAACCAGCACACAAGTCTAACCTTAGGGGTATGAACAACCACTTACGATCAATTTAAAAAATAAATAAATAAATAAGTGAAACCCAATCAAATCTCAACTAGTTCTTCTTCTTTTCTTTTTTTTTTCTTCTTTTTCGCATGGGTTAGGGTAACCCTTTTAGGGTAATAAGTGGTTGCCTACAATTGATGATGGGTTGAAATGGCATACTTTGGTTAGTGGATCGTAACTTGCCCTAATATTTTGGCCATTCCAACCAACCCATGACTAAGGGGTGGTTGGAACTTTTTTTTTTTTTAATTTAGAGATTTTTCTTTTCTTTTTATCTTTCCATTTATTTTATTTTTTGCTAATTTACTTTAATAATATATATTATATATGTATTTATTACTATAATTACTTTCATTTTTCTAATTCTTTAATTTTTTTCATTTTTCAATTTTTTTCTACTTTTTATTTTTTTTTTATTTCTTTACTTATTTATTTAATTTTTTGTTATATTATTTATTTAATAAATCACATGGACCAACAAGATTGTGTCACATGTTATCCCTAAGGAAATAAGTAATGGCTAATTAATGGAGGACTCATTTATTAATGTTGGGAATTGAAATTATAAAAAAAAAAAAAAGATTGGGGACTCAAATAGAAATAAGTGATAAAGGTTTGAGAACTAAAAGTACACTTTTTCCTAAAATAAGAATACTATATTTTATTGCATTTCAATTATTTTAATTAAGAATTTTTGTAAGATAGCTACAAAGTACCTCATAACCTTTAATATAGGTTATAAGAAGTGCACAAAGTATAGAGATGTTGCACCCTCTTTCTTATAATATAATTTTCAATACTTACTTAAAACTTATTGTGCCACTATTATTGGTTTGGAGTCCTTCCAAACTTTGATGTTATCCAAACTTTAATGTTATAGTGGTATTGTTGTAAAATATCAAAGGAAAATAGAGTAGCCGGCTCATCGCATGATTTTACTGACCCAATCCCGGGGAGGAGGCTACTAACTTAAATTTTATGTGTACCGTATTTATTAATTTATTTTACCACAGTTGAATAGATATTCCATGTTTGATATATTTTATTCCATTCGATTACATTTCATATTTGATAATTTAATAATCTGAAGATTTTCGGTAGCGAAAACTTAAAGTCCAGATTTTATGTTGATATGTTAATTAGTTTACTGCCAAGATGCTTTGTCAGTTTTAGCTTAACTGTACTCATTTTCTATATTTTCTTATGCTTTAGACACAATCGACTTTGAATTGTTTCCCCATCTTTCGATATTCTCCATATCATCACTGTAGAAAAAGGAATCCGTTTGTCATGGTTATGTACAATGCTGTGAGCGTCGCGCTGTATATGATATCAAAATAGTAACCATGGAGTAACATGCGGAGGTGATCGGAGAGTAAAAGATAAGCAGAAGAAGAAGTAGGCAATTTCAAAAAGCTTGGATAAGGATGAACTTATTTTAATTTTTCTTTTATTTTTTATTTTTTAAAGGAGAAATGATGTGTTATTTATTCTGAACACTACATTCCAGATAAACTATGTCAAATGAGAAGGAGCTCTTAAATATTTATAGAACTAGATTGTCACCAACATTTATTAGATTGCCCTGACGATCGACGGCCAAAACCAATCCTCCTTTTAATAGATCCTTCATGGTTTTTTTTTTTAATTCAAACTCATGAAAAACCTCCCCCAATCGAATGAATACTATTCGTTATAGTTTAGTAGTATAAACAAAAGTTTTCAAATGAGATTGACTAAATTTGAATTTTTCTTCCCTTGAGTTGTAATATTATAATATTGTTGAGTAAGGGAAAAAAAAATTCGAAAAGAATAGCTCTCTAAGTGGACTAATCGATCCAATGATCTCCACTTTAATATCAAATATGTGAGAATGGTATGAAATGAAATGGAATTGATTGGAATGGAATAAGGGTTGAAATAATAAATCATTTCATACGTTCAAAAATACCTATGGAATAATATGATATTAATATAGCATTTGGTTGTGCAATTTTTATAGTGGTGGATAAAACAAAAAATTTTGTATTATGTTTAGTTTGTAACTTTACTTAATGATTGGATAAAAAATTGGGCTGATGGGCTAAATAAAATGCCTAAATTTTGTCTTATTTACACCATACTATAAAAATGAAATTTATGGAACAAAAACAAAAATATTTTGCAACCTTAAAAGTACTCCTCCAAATTCATCGTATACATATGGTTTCTTATTTAATATAAATAATTAATTTTTTAATAGCTAGTAAATCTATTACTTTTATTTAATATTGTATATAATTTGTTTAATTATATGAATCTAATAATTCATTCAAATAGTATTTTAAATAATATCAAAATATAATTAAAATATATATTAGAAAATATTGATACTATAAACGTCAAAATACAATAACGAGTTTGATACTTATGTATATCAAATAAGAGATAGTATAAAATTTTAGGTTTAATACTATGTTATGTAAACCAAATATGTTACGATAAGATTATACTATCTAGATCTTATTATACTTATCATGTTTAGTTTTTTCTGTTTAGCTTAATCCTTATAACCAAACGTTATCTTAATATATAAATAGTATTAATTGTTGAATATATTGTTAATAACTTGATGCAATTAATGAGGATTAAATGAAATTATGGAATCAAATTCTCACTTAAATGTGGAATCAACAATTTTATAAAATCACGATTTCATATTTAAATTATACTTCTAAACATAAGAAAAGGGAATGGAACCTAAAATTAAACTTGAAATCATAATTCCATTCTAGTCTATTCTTATATACGTGCCAAACATGCCATAAATTCACTATACCAAAAATTCCAAAATCATTCCAAACCTTATTATTCAAACCAACAAGTTAACTCAAATTAATAATAGTGTGTTTAACCTAAATAATTTTTCATTAAGTCGTACGCTTGGAGCTAGATCTTGACATATGGAAACCTAATTCCTTGACGCAAATATGTAGAAATGTTAAAAATTAATTTCACTTTCTTCGTTTGGTAAAGGGTCAAGGAAGCTGCGTGCAAATGCCATGTGAAAATGCTTAATATCGAGCAAGCAATATAGTTTGGCAACTGCAAGTCAGCAACCAACCCCACTTCGATACTTCATTTCTCATAAGGAATGTATCAAATCAATCCACATCATTTGCACAGGTTTGTGTCACAACTCTCAACAACCATTCATGATTCATGCTTACTCCCACGAAGTTTTGTTTTTTCTTTCAGAAAAGAAAATGATAAATTGCACAACCATTCCAAAAAAATTTTTTAAATTGGATAAATCATTTTTTTCCCTTTTAAAAGTTAGTATTTACTACTTACATGTGCTATTTCGGTAATTAGGTTTTTTACTCAATTTAATGACATGGACTAGTGTAATGGATTAATGACTAAGAAATCAGGTCAATTAGATATATTTTAGGAAGATCTAACTTAAGAGACTCAATATAAAGACTGCTATACTGGTTTTTTTCCTCTCAACCTTCCTTAATTGTTTTATGTGCAATAAGTAAATTCAAAAAAGGTATTTCTCTATTCATTTAAGCCTTGTTTGGCCTTAATAAACCTTTAAAAAGCTTATAGTAAAAACGGACTTATTTTATAAATAAATGGACTGTTGTTTAGAGTGAGGGAATTAGGCCTGATCCATGCCCATCATAGAAATCTAAACCCATGAATCCTTAAGGACATGAAGGCTGAAATTAGGACCATCAATCATCAAGAGTAGATCTGGTGACTCTAAGCAATGGCTCATCTAGTTTGTCCATCTCTATTTCATCGAACGATCGAGATCTTAGGTCTAAATCTATACATGGAAGCCTCCTCCTCCTAATTTGAGGTATTCAAAGGACCGATCACCTTATAGAAAAAAAAAACATCATTACTTGTGAAAAGCGAATCAAGAATACTTAAAAAACACAAAATTCAATTCGTCACATGGGTGCATCACAAGACATCAAGTTTACCTATTTCTCTTTCCATACTTCTCTTTAATATCATCCCTTTACATATTATTAGATTAACACTTTTCTAAGATTAGTTATATGTGAATTGCAGGTGATCGATTGGCTACAACAACCTACTATACACTTTATCACACAAACATAGGCATGCTATTTTTGCTGACTTGGCTACCGTGTATACATTAAGCTAGTATGGACGTCTACACATTTATCCCTATTCTCTAAATATCTTTAATTAATTAATGTTAAAAAATAATATAATCAACATTATTAAAAATAGAGAAAATTAAAGAAAGAATGAAAATGCTTTAGAAAGGAAAATAAAGCCGTCCTTTTCTATATCATATTTGATGCCGACATCGGTGATTAACTTACCTCCTTTCTCTCTCCTTTTTTGCATTAGACCTCGAAAACTTACATCTTTTCGACTAAGGAAGCTTTGATAATTGAAGATCGATCGGTGTGGAATATAAGTTTTAGAGGTAGGACATTGGATTAATGAAATGAAAAGATATGCTTTTTACATAAAAGCTGTTGTTTGTATATTAAATAGAATGGGATTGTAGAATCTTCTTCTCAATTCATCCATGATCCATCCAATCAAACGGTCCATCAATACCACTTTCCGCACCTGATTTTATTATGTCTTTTTTTTTTTTGCCAAATTTTTTTATTATGTCTTAGAAAATGAGATTTTCAATCTTAAAGTCTCTTTTCTTTGACATATGTACACAGGTAAAAAGCAGTCATTTTTAATTCTCGCCTAACAAGTATTTCTGTTTTTTTTTTTTAATTTTCTGCTTTTTTAGTTTTTTTTTTATATTAATTAATTAATTAAAAATATTTAAGGAATATGGATAAATCGCCATTTAAGCATCTGTATCAACTTTGTATACTTATAGAATATTTCTAAGGAATGGTCAATCCTTAACGTATCACATCAGCAAGATACAGTGACATTAGAATAAAGGTGTAACGAATTCCTCTAATTATACCACTTTTCATATCGCTCATCTCCTCTTTAAAATGGTAAAGTATTTAATTATTTATTTAAACTTTGACTTGAACTCTCATAGCCTCTCAGTTAATGTTCCACGTTTAATGAATCTTAACGAGTGTTATAGAAGCACTTGTTATAAGTGTCAAACAAGAAATTTTACTTTCTTTTAACACTTACTTTTTCATATGGTGTCTAATTAGGTTAGTTTTTCTTTATAGGTACTTAACAAGTACCACTATGGGCACCATTATTATTCAAATGCTGAAGTTGTTGAATGTTATATTTAATTGAACTTTTGTTTAGTAAATTTACTACATTCAGCATCTGTTCTATTAATCTTTGACATATGAATAATTACCATAACATCTTTCTAAAGATGATAAATGTAGTGATAATTTGTTGAAAATTTGAGATATAAAAGTTTAACTTAGTATAATATTTAACAACTTTGTACTTTATATGTAAAATTGAAATAACACTATAAGTTCTAATTGGTCTCATACATCCTAAACTTTCTAGTGATGTTATTATAAGAGGTCAAAGGAAAATAGAGTTATTAGCTAATCACATGATTTTAGTAACCCAAACTTTTTTTTTTCCAACTTTGTATTTTTTTTTTTCCAAAAAAGGAGGTTGCTAAGATAAATTTAAACTATACTTTAATTACTTTTTAACATAGGTCAGGCATGTGAATGGAGAAGAGGATGTTGCTGTAATTGTAAGTGATTAGGGTGTCAACATTGGTGGTCATTGAATTGGTTGAAATGGTGGCTGAGTATGTATCCATTAAGATTTTTGTGGTTTTGCCAAGCTAGTGTCAAAAGACTTCTTCTTTGGTGGGTAGTATGACAAAATAAAAAAAGAAGGTGAAGTAAAAACAATTAGAATTTTGATTAATTGAGATACCATGTATAAAGTTGTAAAAGATATATTGTACCAAATTAAAAAGTGCAATAAAAGATATATTTCTACTGGAGGGTTAGGGCTACACAACCCTAATCATAATGTGAAAAAGATAATTATGTCCCCATAAAACTTGACACAAAGTTATTCTAATTGTACACAGTTTAAAAGCTTGAGTGGTAGCAATATGATGATGACTGTTAAGGGATTTTATATGCCAATAATGAGCATTACCAATTTGACTAGTAGCAATATGGCTATTAGCAACATGAGTAGTAGCAATAAGAGTAGGGTTATATTTACTAATAACATGAGGAGTTAGAATATAAAGATGGCTGTTTCCAAATTATCTTGAAAGTTATCCATTTTTTCTCGTAGAAGTTGATAGAATTTGCAATTAGCAGCAGCACCTTTACCACTAGTTAAACAATTTATCCAAGCACACATTATTAATTAGTCGATCCCTTTGGTTTGAAAAATAACTTGAGTTCTTTGAATAGTTTCCAAATTCTATCAAAACTAGTGCCTTCCAGAGTATATTATGGGCATCTTTGATATGATTGCTCACCTAATTTCGTAGGAAGGAGAGCTTGCTCTCTTCACTTAAGCCATTGAACCTACTCATCCATAAAATAACAACTTTGGAATCAAGCCAAAACCTTTTGTTTAGGAACCTTTTATCAATTCTTATATGTGCTTACTAGATATCTAGATAGTAGTAAACCACAATGAAATCGATACCAAGAATTTGGTTATTTGGACAAAATCTATGCTTGTTTGGATATTTAGATTGTATTGCTACTTCTAGGGTAAGGATGGTCCTAGAACCCTTTCAAGCTAGCTTCTAGCAAGTGATTTGAATCTATTGATTACACATAAGAAGTCATCTCTATAATCCAAGCCTATGATAAGACAATAAATTCTTGACATAAGATTTTTCATTTATAGGTTCTTTGCTAATATCTAGAGGTGTGCATATGGTTTTTGGCTTATGAATTGACATGTGTTTAACCTATTTAAAAAGTAAGGTTAGAGATAGGTTTTTTGTTTCATTTGAAAGCGAGCTAAATGAACTTGATCTATTTAAATCATGAATTGAAGTAGATTAGTTTGGGTTGGCTCATGTAACCTACTTATACCTTTAGCTTATGGGCTGATTAGTTTAAACCCCTTAAAAAGTAGGTTAGGGCTTAGTATTTTTGGCCCATTTAAAAAGTAAGCTAAATGAGTTTGACTCATCTATCATGACCTTAAAAGCGGCCTACTAGGATAGTCTAAAATTTTCACATTACTTATGTACCTATAATACAAAATCTATCTTACAAGCCAAAAATTGCAAGACTTTAAACAATTAGTCACTAAAATTTTCAATTCTTAATTTAATTAACTTTTTATAACATATAAGTGACTATGGATATTTGATAAGTCACAGTCCATCAGAACCGTAGAGAATCGGTATCCCCTATCAAACGATAAGATTAGATAGTAAAGTTCTAAAACTTAAACTTATAAAAGTCATAAAATTCTAAATATAGTATTAATAATTACTGATAATAATTCAAATCATTTACATAGTCTATCCTCATATTCTAATTTTTAAGCATCTCGACATTGGTACTCAATATTCAGCTCTTAGCCCATATATGATTATCTAACAATTTATAAAAGAAAACTATTGGAAAGTAAGCTACATGAGCTTAATGAGTTATCCCTCATACTATACTAGCAAGCAGGTTATTAAACAGTTTATTAACAAACATATGAATGTATGAACAAATAGTATGATAAAGAATATATATGTAGTTGATCGGTATTGCAGACAACATCGAATTTAATGCCCTCCGTAATAAGGGTTAGAGATACATCAACACCAATTACAACCGAATTCTAGCACTTGGGTTTTTAACCATATATAAATATATATAGAAATTGCTTGTTTTATAAAACAGGTTTCCATTTCCAACAATCAGTAGTATACAAATATTCAGGTCTAATGGTGAGGTAGCCCTCGTAGTCCATACTTACACTCTCCAATGGTGGTCTCTAGATGCAACTGCTAATGACCCACAGTTAGCATCTTTGGCATTAGTAAAACTTGCTAGTCAAGAGTAAAGTCTTGTTGTACCAATACTTCTGCATTGCACTAATCAAATCATGTGAGAATCTATCCCTTTAAGGTCTTTTATTACCAACCGCGTAAGGTAATGACTGAAAAATTATATGCAATGTTCGTGTTTATGCATGATCTATTTAATTTTAGTTGAGTTGAATATGATTAAGTTAATTTATGAGATGATCAAACATTATCAATAAATCATTCAAATTATAAAATAATCGATCATATAACTAAATCTTCAACTATCACATTTAACAGTATTTTGCACAATAATCAATCAATATCAAACACATGCATAACCCGAACCCACATGCATAACCCGAACCCCCATGCATCAATCTATTAATATTTAATTATAGGCACTAACTACAAGCACGAAACAAGTATAGAGTTATTGAAAGTACTCACTTAGTTATTGAGTCTTTCAACGTTCGTAATATTCTATTGGATAAATTGGTATCCATATTGAGATCATCTGATATTTAAGGAATATAAAAAGTTTGGGAATTGAATAACTAGACTAGTACTGTAATTTGTACTATTTACTTAATTTAGTTATTAGTTTGCGTGAAATTGACGATTCGAGCTTTTCACCAAATCACATATAATTTTTTCGATTTAGCTCAGCTCTTTATAAACTTATAGTCTATTTTGATCGTTTTCAAGTGTACTTTCTTATAGTAAGGTCCGTCTTAGATGTTATAACTCGCAGTTTTGACTGTAATATAAAAATATCACAAAGTATAATATTTTAACTTAAAAAGTTATAAAATATTAATTTAAGCTTTTCTTAGTATATTTATGATTTAATAATTATTTAGATCGTATAATTGATAATTTTCTTATTTTAAGCCTATTTTATTATAATTAGTTATTTTTAAGATATAATATTTATTAATTCAAAATTTTCAACTTTATTATTTTTCTACTTAATTAATTATCATTATTATCATTAATTTACGAAAATTTTACTTAATTATTATCCCTTTCCTTAATTTACGATACTCTTATATATATATTTATTAAATTACTTTATTTGTAAATTAATATTATAGTATATTATATATACTATTTAAATATACTCATATTTGTACGTATACATTACTATTCATATGCATACATTTATACGTATAATATACTTATGTATTAAATTATTTTAGCCTTATTATACATTGTGTATGAGTATAATATACATGTATTTATACTTTATTTACATAAGTACATATATGGTTGTATTATATATGTAAATATACTAAAATACAAAATATTATTAATAATACTATATATACACATTCACATCCAGCATTTATAAATGTACACTTACTATAAAAAAAATTTACAAACTGAAAATAATAAGTATATATATAAATACCTATTACTATTACACACATATGCATATATATATATAATTTTTCAAAATATTATATATACGTACTCTTATACATATTCCCGCCTCCCAACATATATATATATAAAGAGAGAGGAAATAGCATACACATGTATATTGACATAAAAATACATACTACATGTACATATGTATCATATAAGTATAATATAAGTATATTTACATGTATACTTCATATAAAATAATTATCATGTACATATGCATGTATATAATATATCTAAAAAAAATACTATGTACATATACATATGTATATGTATTTACATGTACATCTATACACTTAAGAAAATACATGGTTTATATTATATTATACATATTACATATACATGTACATACTTTATACTATATACAATATACCTATACATTTGTGCATACATACATGTAATACTTAAAATAAAAGAAAAGAAAAATAATAAATACTCAATATACATGTACATAGTATATAATATATATATACAAATAAAATATATAAACTTACCTAATTAATTTAGTAAAATATTTGATAAATCTCCTTTAGCCTTCTTCTTCTTCTAATTGCCTGGTTTTTATTTTTTTCTTCTTAGTTTTGTATGTGTATGTGTGTATTTTGCTTTGTTTTTCTTTTTCTCTTTGTGTTTTTTATTTGGTTTCTTCTTTTTCTTTCACTTTTTGGTTTCTAACTTTCAAATGCTCCAGGTGCAAGAATCATGGCAGGAGAAATGAAGTAATTAAATTAGAAAATCAAAAAACAAATCCACTTAGATTAAGCATTAATTAGGAAATGACATTTATTTTATTATTTTGTCCTTTTTCCATTAATTTGTTGATACTTGTACAAGGAAATTGAGCACATGGGCTGTTGGAAAGTTGGAGAAGATCCACATGGAGAAGGAAAAGAAAATAAGAAGGAGGAAAAAGGAAAGAAAAAGAAAAATAAAAATATATATATGTAATTTTTCCAAACATAAGAATACTAAAAATAACATTTCTAAATTAATTTTGGGATTTTATGAAAATTTATTAATTTAATTGATACCTATTATGATTATATTATTTACGAGCTATTTTAATGTTTTCGTTAAAAGTTTTATGCGATTACGCGATTTAATCAATAATTGCAATCGACTATAATTATATCACTATTAAGTAATATTTATTCATTTTATAAGTTTAAAGTTATAGTTTTAAGATTTTAGTCAAGTTCGAGTTCAATTTTGAGTATTTGCACGTAGTCGGATTTAGGATTTTTGTACATAATTGGGGTTTCAATCAAAACTCTAAGGTTTTGATTACTTATAATATATTCAAACTTATAATTTATAAAATTTTAATCTTGCTTAGCTTTAACGACTTATGAAGTCATCTATAGTACTATGGTATAATTCAACTCTTAAATAGCTAAATTGGTGGGTTTTATATCGTCCTAGACAAAAGCCTAGGTTCAGTTGATTCTTCGTTTCTCATTTTCCCAATCCACAGCACACTAACTTGGGGGTATCGGTATCTAAATATCTTAGTCTTCACTTAATACCTACAAAAGAGTCTATGGGGATATAAGCATAACTAGCTCAATAAGCGAGACGGAGTTAGAAGAGTATCGAGCAATGACAAGAAAGGTTATCAATTATGATGAAACACAATGCAGTCAATCATATAAAACATCGCATAATATTATCCAGTTCATTGTGAAATTAGAGAAATTACATTCGCTTTAACCTGGATTGAGGAGTTTTATCACAACTCAAACTAAACCAAACCTAACCTTATGCAATGGAGAATACCCTCATCTCGTAACCGCTTTCAAACCATGACCCTCATCCTTATCGTGATCTCCTCGCTTGTCACTTAATTCGACTAAAGATAGGAAAATAACCATTTCAACTATCATCATCGAAGGGAGTCGATACTTTACCTGGCACTCCTAATTGTCTCTCTTAACAGGTGTTACACATGTCCAATTTCGTTGTGGTCTAGTTATTATTAGTTGTAATTAGGGCTAACCAAACAAATTTATATAATACAAAAACAATGCAATTATACAAAACAACATGCCAAAGAGTTTAACTCATATCGCAACTGAATATCAAACATATGCATGGCATGGGCACAAACAACTAATTATAAGCATGAATAGTAATACTCTCAAGTCTCTAGATACTTTAATACAATATCCCAACAAGCGGTTCAACTACAATCGCAACTTACCTATTCAAAAGCTCACTACGGAAGATCGGGTTATCAACAATCTGATCATTAGAAAATCCTATATATACAAAACTCAAATTAAGTTTTCGTAATAGTTATAAAAACATTAGGATTTTATCTAAATCGGTTATATATATATAT